>JAGQAX010000018.1:22315185-23515185 GCA_019142605.1 Cephalopholis sonnerati | reverse complement strand
CTCTGTCATAACATATACTGTTACTATGATATAAAATTACATATACCTTGATAGACAATTTCGGCCATATGGCTCACCCCTCGCTCCATGTTAAAACCATGTTATTTTAAGAGTTCTTACAGTGTGTCCGTTCTCTCTGTTGCCTCCCACTGCCATGAAGAAAAGCATGTGAGCCTGGACCTGTTGTGGCAGGAAAGTTTAGAATGACAATGAGGTGTTAGCCTGAATACAGGCAAGATGTTAGAGATAGCATTATCGACTTGGTTTTCATGAATAATTTTCACTTTATCCAACAGTACTGAAAATGCATCAAGACAGGGTAAGACAGGCAGAAAATAGAAAGATAAAGCAGAGGCAGAAGAACTGCACAGATTAAAGACAAGATATTATTTGTTTACAATAATCTGATGTGTAGACACATGCATTTATGTTCTCTCCTACCTTTGGATAGGCTTAACTGTTCTTTACACCTTGTTGCAAATAGGCTTTGCTCAAATTAATTTGCAGACAGCCACCTTGAATAACCTATACATTGATGTTGAATCACCGTATACTTTATTAAAGATGTTGCTGCTGATCGTTGTCATATTAGTTGTATTATAGTTATAGTATAGGAGGAAGTGGCATACACTTGAACCCCTTTCACACATGCAGTCTATTTCTGAAATGTCCAGGAACATTCCCTGCATGGGGATCCATATTCAAGGAAATCCGTACCACCAATTTCTCACCTCAGGACCTTGTAATATGTCAGGGAAAATGCCACTATGGCTGCATTGTGAATCACAGCCGTAATATTGCAGAGACGAGCCTGTAAAGGGTTACATACGTGTGATGAAAGATGCTTTCATGTGGAGTGAGGGAGCCAATCACAAGACTGCACTGAGTGAAATGTGTGTTTGTGTGTGTGCGTAGTGTGTGGTGGAGTGAGATAGAGAAAGTGGCTGTTAATAGGGTGAAAGCCCAGCAGACCCCTTTCATGAAAGCAGACGAGTGAGCAGAGACAAGAGTTTTAGCTGTGAATTATCAAGTAGCAGTAAATGTACATTTGAGATTGCAGTTTGTGCACAAATACATGCTGCGGCTCCTCAAGACCTGACAGAAGTTTCTCGTGTCTTGTTTCCCACCTGCTGAGTGGAGTGACAGTGGCTAGCTCCGGAGTGAGTACCAGCTCTGGCAGTCACATACACATACATTCGGTCTTGCCCCTTCTTCTTCTGTTGAGTTTTTTGGCAGTTGGCATCCAAAAGTTTTGCATTACCGCCATCTGCTGAACTGTCCCTTGGCCCATGTATTCTGGCATTGCCATGGCATTTGTGAAAAGGAGCAAGACGGAAATGTTCCTGGATATAGTGCGTGTGTGAATAGTGAAAATCACTGGTGCTTCCTAAAAAAACAGGAACTATGTGTGAAAGAAGCTGTGGTAAACAGATGTCTAATAGCTGTTGCTGCATTTCTCCACAAATTCCTTGAGGTTTACAAAGCACTTCATATTGAATAGACTGCTGAGTTACCTTATGCGTCAGCTTGGAGCATTGCAGCACATATATAAAGCCACATTGTGTGTCATTACATGTGATGGCACATTATTTGTTATCGAGCCAAGGTTTTCCATTTTAAAATGTGGTCCTATACTTTATGTTGCATTGAGGTAGAGTTTTCTCACAGAAGTATTTCTAAGAACCTACGCAGAAGGAGGTTGCAATGTGCCAAGTGTTCCTGTCTCAGGCACACAGTGGACTGAACAGTCACTGTCTCAAGTCCAGCTTAACTACAATGCAGAATTGTCTTGTATTTTAGCGTGACAGAAAAAAATGAGATGAGAAATGAGAAAGAAAGAACTGAAAAGTGTATCTTGACATCGTTGACGGATGTGGTGAACCGAGTGGGACCTTGTTTGTCTAAATAGGGAAAGTTTGAGACTGGTTAGCCTAACTACAGAGTGAATCACGAAGGAATCAGAAGTGATTAACATGTTTGTTTGGGTTTTCAGCAGCAGGTTTTGTTCATAGTTGGTGACGATATCAGGGTTACACAATATGGAGGTGCTAATGGATTAATGTCTTTGACATTTGAGGAAGTGTACCTCTTTGGGCTCTATTCTAATAAATCAATGCGCAAAAAAGACAAGCGACAGTCAGTTGTTGTTATTTCCATGGTAGATGGTGTTCTTTTTCCAGATGAATTTCTGTTTTATTAGATATAAAATCTCTTTCACTATGTTATATAGTGATGTAATGTGTAATGAGAACCAACTTTATATCTAAAGACAATGTTCCAGTCACCTGTGCAATTACAATGGCTTCAACTAAAATTTAAAATAGAATAAGAATAAAAGACACAATGCTTTATTTTGGTTGCCTTTTAAGGGACATTTCACCCTAAAATCAGAAATATCTATCTTACTTCTTACCTGTAATGCTATTTATCAGTCTAGATTGCTTTGTTGTGAGTTACCCAGTATTGTCGCAAACTTTAATGGTGTCTTCCTCGGCTGAGCTGTAACATTAGCTAGCTCAGTGGTGCTAGGTGAGCTAGCAGTAGATGCACATGCTCCTTCTGCACAGCGATACAGTGGTGGATGTAGTTTGATAGAAAGAAAATAGTTCTGACATGAAACTGCTCACAACAAGGTCTGTGGATTATCCTGAGTAACTGGGTCATGATTTCTGGAAAGAGACATTGCTGTCGAGTTTTTCAAATGTATTTAGGCGCTTTGAGCACCACAAGCTGAGAGTCATCTAGTTCCATTATACTGGAGAGAAGGCAGACATCTCTATGGTCGATATCTCCAACACTCACACCAAAACAATCTAGACTAATAAATAGCACTCTATGTACCAGGAGAAATTTTTGTTTGTTTGTTTGTTTGTTTTTTTTATTATGGGGTGAATTGCTCCTTTAATCACATTTACATAAGTGATTAATAAGATTGTATGTAATTAATTCAACTATGTTTGAACTTAACATTAATACCAACATACAGTAATTACATACACTGACAAATCCTCATAATGTTCCTGTTTGCATGACTATTCAGATAGAATTGTAGTAATTAATTGGATTTTTTTGTGTTTGGTTGTTTGTTTTTCTCAAATATTTTTTTCCTGTCCTACAACTATCACAATTAACTCAAACAGATTCAACCTTGATTCTGCACCACTTAATCATGTTGTTTGTTGCGGCCCTGAAGCTCTATTGTATCTGACAAGAAGAGAAGTTAAAGAAAGTTGTGGAAGCTGAGCCGGATTAAGTGACGCAAATGAAATCAAATGTGTTGTTGGCACTACAGGACCCTCAATTAGTAAGATCAAAAATCAGTTTTTGCCCAAGCAGTGTTAATTACTGAGGGCACATGTCAAAGGGTTGTGAGATCTGTTAATTCACACTGTTATGCTAAAGGAGTCGAGGTGCCAGAGTCCCGAGGACAATGTAGTATTTCTGTTCTCCCTTTTGACCAGCTTAGGGAAACTGATCCTATTTTGGCCATCTTGGAAATGGCTCCTGCTTTCATAACAGCCGTTGTACCACCTACCATGAGGAGGAGGAAGTGTCAAGCAGAGACAACACATGCGACTGAGAGGGAATACAATCAAAAGCTTATCGACTGCTATACTGTAGAAAGTAACAGGTGAAAGATTTGTCTGGTGAAAGAGTGCAACTCTTCCTTACATAAAGCAGCTTTTCTCCAAAAGGAAAGAGCACCTCATCCACCCTTGGCATGAGGTGTTTTTTTTTTCTTACCGTGTCTGGCACAGTGAAAATGCAGTGAGAGGGATGAGTGGTGAGCACTAAATGGCTACTTGCCACGTAGTCAACCAACCAGCTCATCTAGATGTTTTTAACGTACCTGTTGTTTGATCATGTTTACCATTTGCTAGAGTTTCAATCAGAGGAATTTCAATTTGAAAATTCTTGTTAACTAAATAGACCCATTAATAAGGACAAAAACTGAAGATGATCCAGTGTCATGAATATTATTATTTATTCATTTATTTATTTTATTAATAAAAAAATAATAAAATACAACAAAAGCGTACCATCTGTACACATATTGTACTGTCATATACCCATAATCACACTCTCTAACCCTGACCCTAACCCACACTGTGTCGACATCTGTTACATAATGTATACTCTGGTCCTCAAATATTGGTTGCATTCTACAGGAGCATATGCAGTGACTTTAGGAAAATAAAAATCTGCTCTCTTTGTCTGAATTAACAAGATTATTATTTTTTTCAAAGATATTTTTGGGAGCTTTTTTTGCCTTTATTTGTCAGGATAGATATAGCATGAAAGGGGGAGAGAGTTGGGAGGACATACAGTTAAGGGCCGTGGGTTGGAATCGAGCCTGTGGCCGCTGCAGCAAGGACACAGTCTTTGTGTAACTGGTGGACTCTAGTGTTGTCTGCATTGTGTTAGTATGAAGAGGTCCAGGTCGTGGGCATCTTTGGAGCCGATCTCCGTTTATTCCTAACAACTCTAACAGCAAGAGGTTAAATCAAAATCCTTCATCAAATGCGTCAACATAAACTCGAGCCCCTACACAAATTAAGTGGCACAGGAATATGTTAGCATTATCAAGTATCAAACGTATTACATATTGACTATGGAGGCCAAAGCATGTCATTTAATAACAACTGGAACAAATGTTGTGTATTTATAATACTTAATATTACATTTGACTTTGTTACACATGTGGAAGCACCATGAAGCACACCAATTTTCAGTGGAGTGCTGCCAGCGTCCTTTCAGTGTCGGCTTTTCACTCAGGACCCGCCACAGCACCGAGCCCTGCTGCTGGCTCATGATCTGCAGCGGTAGTTTTAGTTTATTTTTTCCAAGTCAATCTGGCAAGAAAACTATTCTATTTTTATACTGTATCATATTATAAAGTATTATTACTACTATTATACTACTATACTTCTACTCCTACTTTTATAAACTACCATAAACTATCATATGTATATTGACACGATATAAAAGAAATTTTAGAAATGACATGAACGATCTGATTATAATAAGTGATAAAATATGCATCCCATGCTTACTCATACTTGTCTGTCGTGTCTAATGAGAAATTGAGAGAGACGAGTGGACACACACACAAAAGCAGAAAGAGACAGAGCTCTATATGTGATTAGGATAGAGCAGAGGAGCACAGTGGCGTGAATGACCAGGCGACTGCTGACAGGTGGCAGTGCGACAGTTGACATATCCGGGTGCTTCCACGTCCAGTGTGAAAATGGCGTTATGCTTCTGTAGCATTTTTGTGAGCTTTTTTTTTTTCCCTTTTATCCAATCCAGAGCCACGGCATTAAATCAGGCAGTGTACTATGTCTGCATGCTTTGTAAACATAGAAATAGTATTCTCCATGCCATGTCTCCCGGGGATTTTTTTTTCCCACTGTAGCATGACCAAGAGATTCACAAACATGGATATGAATTGACATCCGCATATTTTCAAAATTTCAGGCCCCTCACTGTGGATGTGACAATAAGAATGGGAAGACACCGTGGTAGGAAATGGCATCAGAAGGGCATCACTTTTTAATAACCACTAGTGTGACACTGGATCAAACGCCAGCGAAGGCAAAAGAGGGTAGACGTCAAAGTGGTGACTGATTGGCTGGTTGGTCGCAATGATGTAATGACGCTAACACCTTGATGAGCAGGTGCTCAGTGCCAAGCTCTCCATTATCTACTCTAAGGTCATTACCAGGCCATTACTCATTTGGAGTATGTACTCAAATGGAAATGAATCCTCAGGAATTAGTTACCAAGGACCCAGACAACCTGAACCCTGAAGTCCTCTTCAGTGTGTAATTAACACGGGGTATAAATGTATTTCAGGGAAAAGAAGAATCTGAATATCAGTCTGTTCTCTGGTCCTCCGCGCAGTAGTGATGCTGCTTTCCTCATTATTTTAGCAGCCGTTTATTTGGGAAAAAGTTTCATCTTGGTCCATTTCATTTTAGATCCGTACTCATACTCTCTCAAGCCATTGACACAAACTTGAACCCACGCAGAACTAAATCTGGGATTGGTTAATATTCAGTCACTTTACTTGAAAGTTCTTTTAATAAGTAATTTAATTAATGTATAAATGTGATTTTTTTTTTATGGCTTCATGAAGTCTGGCTAAAACCAGATGAATTCTCAGCATTAGACGAGACGGCTCTTTCAAATTACTCTTACCACCATGATGCTCACGCTGCTGCTCATGGTGGGGGAGTTACTTTGATCATAAACTCTGTCTTGCATCTAAGTTCTACATCTAACATCTGCCTTTGTCAGTAAAGTTGGTTTTTCATGTAGTTGTACTTACATCATTATATCATCATATCATCAAAGACCACCCTCTTGGATGACATGATGATCTACAGTTTCTGTTTTTTCTCTCGAATGTTAATGATCCATCAGACCATTTTAAATAGGCCTTCATCTGGCTCATTGATGCATTTGATTTTATTTCATTATGATCGCTTCCTTTACAGATTTATCCATCTTCATGTCCATCTAATGATCAATCTCTCACCCAAGAAATTAACTGTCGTCTTCGTTGTTTATTGCCGCCGTGTTACCGCCTCCATCATCACATCTGCAACTCCCATTATTGGTTACATTAGTTCCCTGGAGAGTCTTATCAATGATTTTAATGACATTCTGTCCTCAGCACTCCTGACTCAATTTCTTCCCCAAACCCAAAGACTCTCTTGAGTTGAATCTGTCAGATTCGTTTAATAAACTCTGTCCATGTGTGTACAGTCAAGGCATATTACAAAACCTAAGTATGTCAATAACATTTTTTATTATGGAATGTCAATTCCAAAAAACTTTTTGCAGTATTTAAAGTTTATTTCACACTTAATATCAATACATTCAACCCCAGGTTTTGATTCTGACACAGTGGCTCGATTTGCCAATAAATACCCTCTGGGTCATTGCTCCAGTTTTTCTGCTGATGATTTTCCTGTTCTTTTTTACCGTTAAGGTCAACACTATCAGAGACAAAATTATAAATGTTGTGGTACAAGATCCCTGGAGCCCGCGTCTCTCTGTGCAAATGCCTTGCTGACAGTTAAAGCTGAATTTTATCCATGAGCTGAAGTCCAGTTTTGTACCTTGGAAAACGTATCACATTATTTCTAGTTTAAATCCCAGTGATGAAACTTCTAATACAGAGGAGTGTTTTCACTCCATGGACTGCTGTCTGTTTCCTAGCAACTTGCCGGTTTCCACAGCATTGTTTTAAAGAGCTTCAGGGGGAAGATGGTCGTAATTTTATGTGTTGCCTCTGAGATGTCAGGTGCCCAAGCAATTTTCAACAGGAGACTCCCTCAACCCCAACACAAATTAATAGTCATTTTCTTTGTATCAAGGGGATCATCATCAATTTGCGTTACAATGGAATATGTCAATCAAGTGTTATTCTCTTGAAAGGGAAATGTCCATCTTGTAATCCACAGACACCCCTTACCTTTCAAAGGAAAATAATGTTTCAGAGATTATCTGCCTGCTTGGTATTGTGCAAAAAGTCTGAATTAATGGAAGTAAAAGCATGTTCTGATCAAGATTTGGCTTTGTAATTAAAATCATATTTTTCACTTAAAGCTGCTCTCATCAATATTTTTTAACTTTTTTCCCACAAAAAAGCTCAGATAAACCCACTGTACACTTCCAACCCAGCAACAAACAGTAGGCAGACAAACTTAGTGACTTACTGGTGATCATGAACCATTGTGAACCATTTCCTTCAGGAGTTGGTGGAGACCAAAAAAGAGCTAAAAAGAAGGTAAATATTGGATGTACATCTTTCATGACCCCAAAAACATTCAAATAATACGAGGCTTGTTACCAAATTGTGTGATTGTCTGATATCTTGTGTTACTACTTCAAATGGACTCAGTTTTAGAGACGGAGGTGCATCCCCAGGTCTTAAAATGACCCTGGTGCTGACAGTAATTAGCAAACATAACCAACAAGTGCATAAAAGTGCTCCTACACAGTACAGAAAAGTATGGAATTTGATTTTAGTCATTTTCAAGCCTGAATAAGTCTGTAAAAAAGACGAGAGTAGAATCATATTTGTGTCTCCAGACATTTGTTCCAGTTCTGCTTTCTAAAATATAAAATTCAGAATTTCTAAAAAATAATTTGATCATACAAGCAGAGAGTTTTCCATGGCGTTTGGAGCAGGCAGCCAGCACAGCCAGAACATTTACCACTGTGTGAGAGAGTGCAGGCCCGAGTGAGCTTGATGATATCAAAAGCAAGGCAAGAAGTATGGCGTGAGACTGAACGCACACTCCTACGCAGAGCTGCCTCTACACTTGGAAGTCACAGCCTGCAAAACAGCTCTGCCCCAAGTGCCTTAACTGTACCAAATCAGGACATCTGCGACCAAATTGGTTTGAAAGGAGGTATCTTTGAATTGCATATTTACATATGCATCAAAAATAGCCAGATAGTAAGCTTGTCTGAACAGTTTTGAGTTTGCAGTGATGTAGTTATCAGTTAACTGACCGTGCCTTTATGGCTGCATTCATTGTTGTTTCCATGGACACAGTGAATAAACAAGACTGCACAGACACTGTGAAAATGAAATTAACTTTTTTTTTTTTTATTCATAAACAGACAAAAAATATGGGGGGATAAAATCAAATAATGCTATTTTTTGATATGTTAAGGGCAATAATAATAGAAGTATAGATGGCACTGGTTGATTTACTTCCTTTTTTGGCAGTGATGAACTTTGCCTGGTGTAGACTCATATATTTGAGCTGCAGTACCAGCTAGTCAGAATTCAACATACATGTTAACAGTTGGATTTTTAAACCAGGTATTTATATAAGGGTGCTTTCAGACCTAGAGTTCGCTTGCTTTGGTCGAAGTCAGGAACTAGCGTTGCCTAGACTAGGTTTGTGTTCTCACGGCAGCATTTACAAACGGACCAGATCAAATGCCATGCGCGAGACAGCTGCTCTCTATTGGTCAGAATTTCCATGCGGGAAAAATCCAGGAAGTAAACAAAACGTTGAAGACTACACTTGCAAGATAAATGTGACATTTCTAATGTCACAATGGAGGGACAACTACGCAGGACTGGAACATGCTCATGTTTAACCCAAACAATGTGTAATGCGACTGCAGTTGGTTTGAATCGAGGTCAAAATACGTTCTCATGAACCACACCAGGGTGCATTTGTAACCAAACCAAGGTCACCTCTTCAAGGAAGTCTTGGTCTGGTTGTTTTGGTGCGCACCCAAGTGCGATTGCTGTGTTCACATCTGCCCAAATGAACCGCACCTTGGGGGGCAAATTAACTTGAGTTCGATTGAACAGAAGCAAACACGGGCAGGTGTGAAAGCACCCTAATAAACATGTAGCTGTACTCAGATGTTAAATAATGTCTGAATATTCTACTAAGACGTTTGGGAATTTGAGTCTGAAAAAGTATGGACTTTTGAAATGGAGAATGGTTCGGAACCTTGGTTGTAAACAGGCATTATTTGCTTCCTGTTGGTATAATGAGTGGTGTAGGTTAGGTTACTTTGATATATTGCCTTTTGTGTCTGCATCTGAAGGTCTCAAGCACTGCTCAAATGGATTTCCTCTGCAAGTGAAGAAAAACAAGATTTAATACAGGGAGAAGATGCTTTTGGTGAACGTTCATCGCCGAGATTTGAAAATAGTTCTGTTGAAGGAACATCAGCATCCTCAAAGGACACTGGAATTGCTCTGAAGTGCTCTGTTGCTTTTTAGATGGAGGGAACGTAAAAGCATACAGTGTAGGGACACGAGTGCTTCCTGATAGAGAGGCTTTTACAAAGAACACAATGTGTGTGTGTTTGGGGTTTTATGCATGTGTTTGTGTTCGAGCATGGGGATGAAAGTTATACATAATGCATCATGCTACACGGGGCAGCACTCACCCTGGTATCATGAGTCAAGGTGAAATTACCTGCACTCGTGCACTGCCCCATGCTCTTATCGGAGAATGGTAATGATTTCAAGGTGAAGTGGGTCAGTGGTGTACATGATAATATATTTAGGCAGACCACTGTTGTGAACCATCTGTAGGTCCCACTCGGAGCCCTGCAATTCAGGTGAGCAGCTGGAGAGCTACAGATGGCTGAGGTAGTGGAGGGAAAGAGTGGGGTCATGGGGATGAAGATCGACTTGCTTCTTCTATTATCTGTTGATCCTTGTGAAGTACAAGCTGATTGTTGGTACACCTTCAGAGCTGCTGTGGCTCTGCTCTATCTAATCTTTACTATAGATGAAACAGCACAGAGGTAGAATTTAAAATTCAGCCCACTAAAGGGGTACGCTTTTGAAAACGCTCGCTTTAATGAATACATTCTAAAGCACACTGAGGTATTGCTGTGGACCTTGATGTCATGTAGCTTAGTATAAGTCTGATTGTACTGTTCATGGGGTTCAAGTCAGTGTGAGGAGCAGTGTAAGAAACAGTGTGATAGGAGCAGCTCAGCAGGGTTAGCGTTAATGCTCCAGATGGCTCTCTAACATAGCCAGACAGTGCATTTCGTCTTCACTTAAGCTTTGTGGACTTTTTCTCTCGCCCTGTTCTGTGGAAATTATACAAGTCTGATTAGTAGTATATTGAAATATTTTTCCTTTTATTGCTTCAGTGTGCATGGCTAAGCTAATTAATACATGTGATCTGAAGGCAAGCATTTTCCCCCTTCCCTTTCTTCTTGTGTTATCACACAAAAACAATTGGAGCACTGAAGAGAGACCCAGACACGGCACGCATATCATTGGCACTTTCCGCATTTGACGTCATCAGCATTTCCCATGCCTGCCAATACCCATTCATGCACATAAAGGGGAATGACTCTGCTTAAGAATTCTTATATTATTCCTGCCTTCTGTCCCACTCAGATCAATAGCAGCATCAAGTTCTGCTAAAAACTGGAGGGCTAAGACTCAAAGGTGATGTCAGCAGCATAAAGCACAGAGCTGCTCCACAGACAAAGAAAGCTATTGGATTTTATGTGCAATAAACAAGTTTTGGGTTTTGATGTTTATATTTATGATCACAGAGCTGAGTCAATACTGATTGAGCTGTTCTTGGTCATAGCACACTACAGACTACAGAGCAGAGTTTGCTTACCTCTACAAAGGCCAGTTTGAGTGGTGCCCCCAGAAAATTGCTTCATTAGGAGTCAGTGTCAGGTTCAGATTGGTTCATTGAATGGATTATGACTGTTTAACTTTTAACTTCACTCCTTAACTTTCAAACAAATGTCCCTTTTGTAAAAAGGTTAGTAAGCTGCTGTTTGGTAAATCAGTAAACTGGCAGGGAAAGCTTTTCATACTTTTTGTTAGTGGACTCTTCGATCTACTTAATGGTGATGACATCATCGGTAAACAGAGATATTGTCTGGTTTATTCATGACTATGGCTGCGCTTAGTTGTAGGATATCAAAGGCAGGGTTGTCACGAATCCAGAATTTTAAACTACAATACCATGCTAGTATAAAAAATAATAATCAATACCTCTTTTGAAACCACAACAAAAAGAAAAGAAAGTTCTAGCCACACAAAATAGGATTTTTTTTTTCTCCCTTTTTTAAAAATTAAAGCCTAAACACACTGAAAGTGTCTGACACATATGTTTTGAAGCACACCTACTGAACATGGAAACAAAGGCATTTTGAGGCGTGCCAAAAAGCTTGATGCCTCTACGCCTCTACGAACTTACTGTGATTTTGGAGTGTCAAAGGAAGACCCAGCGATCGAAGTCAATGAGGCAGAGAGGAGAGACAGAGAGGCAAACTTGCAGGACAGCAGTTTAAGGCAACAGATGACAGCTGATGTTAGCTCCGTTAGCTTAGCTCTAAACTTAATTAACAATACAATGCTGGTAATGCTACATTGCAACACAAAAACAACTACCACTGCCATCAGCAAAACAACAGTATCTTAACGGATTTGTTGTCGCACATCAGCTACTAAAAATTAGAACAATTAAAGCTAAGACCCACCCTGACAGCTACAGGTCATAAAACTTGCAACATAAACCCAACAACAGCAGCAATTAACAGACTAAAGACTGGAGTTATGATTAGCTGTGCCTTATGTGAATTTCACCCACATGGAAGAAAAAAACAAAAGGTGAAATGAGACATTATCGCTAGCGGTTTTACTGCCAACCAACAAAAGCAGCAGCATGCACCAAACAGTTACCCTCCTGCCTTATATAATATTATAAGCTACTCATACAGAAATAAATAGAAAATTAATGTTGGGTAAAGCATACAAACTCGCCTCTGCCTACATATAAATAGCGACCTTTTCCTAAAACAATATTTGAAATCTGATGCCTGCAGTGCGCCATAGGAGCATCAGATGTGTATGAGGCAGCCAAATGTGGCACATCAATTATCACTTTCAGTGCGTATGGGCCTTAACCGCCTGCACACAGTGCTGGTGCAGAGAAAGTCATGGTAACATCATTAGGATAGTCCACCTACAGATAGTTCATTTTTTAGTATGTGCAACATTTCAATAGCTTACTAGTCGAGATTTAACAATGTAGGTGTTTCGCTTTGTCCGTAGATGTTTAAGAGATTATCTATAAAGTAAGTGTAGGGTTAGGACAGAGTCAGTTTAAAACCTGCCTCTTGGATGAGAGATGAAACGTCTCCAAGAAACTCAAGCAAGTCCAGTTGCCTACAATATAGCACTGAAGATTACCATGACCCAGATGACTGAGAATCTTCACCAACAAGTGTTAGGACTTTCTAAATGTAATAGTTTGTAGATTACTAGTTACCCTGTTGAAAATGTAGTAAGTAATGTAAGTAAATTACTTCATTAAAGTAATGTGACTTATAACATTTGATTACTTTTAGATTATTTTTCAAACAAATGTTTTAAACTGGGCGATAAAGCTGAAAAAAAAAGAAAGCACAAAGAAGGCAGTCCAGCACAGTGTAAAGATGCAAAGGAGCGAAATGAAAGTTATATTCTACATACGAACTTTTTAAGTAGAAGAATAAATTTGGATGTAATCCATTGGTATTCACCAACATTTCAATGAGACTGGAATTTAATTACGTATTTTCTCAGTAAGTGAAACTGATAGCAATTACATTTATTTGTAATTTAGGGACATGTAACAAGCTGCCCCCCTAACACTGCTCAGAATAACTTAGTTGAACTTGAACTTTTTACTCAACCTATGCAGCGTAGGGTTAGAAATACAAACTATCTGTAAGCGGACTGTTCACACATGGTGGGTTCATTACTGGCGATTCTGCCGCAACAGCCACAGGTTGAGGACCAGTTGTGTTCTTCTGTGTTGTTTCATCTGTACAGACTTGGGTTGGAAAACTGATAGTTAATCTTTTTTTTTTTTAAGGTTTTCGATACTTTGATGCTATCAAGTGCACCATGAACTGTGACCATATCATTTTAAACAAGTGGTACTTAAAAGTATCAAAGTATAAATACGTTTGACAAACTTAATCAAAAACACATGTAGCCATTTCAGCAGGACATGAAACAATGTAGTCATTATTGCTAATTAAAACGTAACTGTTTTGAACTTAGTATGAACCCACTATATACAACAACAGGGTTAATTTTAGATCTTACGGACTGCTCTACAACACATGCATTGTTTGAAATTTGCACTTCACATAATACCTGGAGAGTTAGAGAGGGTCCCAGATGAAGTTGCACACCCCTTACTTCATCAGAGAATCGGGGTTACATGAATAACCCATAACCCTATGGTTCACTGTCTTCACAATCTGTTGGTGTCTTCTTGCGTGTCGCGCTTTTACCTTTCGCCTTTTCAATGTGTAATACTGGATACATTCGATGCAAGGCTCCATTAAATGTTGCATCATCTCAGTTCTATCAACTGGTTAAGCCATATTCATATTGACAGTGACATGGCTTTCCTCTTTTCAGAGGACCGCTTGTCTTTTTTAGTTACAGTGACAAAATTGCCCAAGGCTCTGCTCCATGTAGTAATAGCAGCCTGTTTTTGGCTCTTAGGTGAGTGCGGACCCCTTTATAACACAGATGTATAACAAGTGCTACACTTGTGCAATTATAAACACCATGTAGCAATAGATGTGTCACATTTTATTGCACTCATGCTGTTTTCCTGGATGGTCGTCCACACCACCGAGAAGCTACTTCTCATATTTCTCTTAAGACAAAAATTCTGTTTCCTCAGGCTGTCTCTTCATCTTCTTTCCTTTCTTTTCTCCTCCTTTACCTGTGCCCAATTATTCTCTCTTAACTTCCTCCTCATCGGTCACTTTGTTGAAGAAGTCTATTTTTTCTTACTTTTTATAATGATTCCTTCTGTCCTTCCTTCCTTCAAGGGTTTCCATATCAATTAATCAAAAATAGAGAATGGTGGAGGATGTCTTAGGGTAGTGTGATTTAGCAAACTTTAAATTTAAAACATTAACATTTTAGAGGGGATGGCTTCAGCTGTACCACAGCTTAGTTGGAGGCCGTATGAATTAAAATAGTTTGCTGTCACTTTATTTCTTTTGGAGTTTTTCCACTTAAAAATGTACACATAAAGCTGATACTAGATATGAAAACTTTATACTGAAAGTAAATTTGACAATCTAATGAAAAATTTTAAACTGAGATTCACTCACTTAGCTGTTCCTCAAGGTTTAAGCCATATCCCACAGCTCTCTTCTGTACGAATTGCTGAGAAAGTGAACACTGAGTTTAGAATTTTTAATGCAGATATGTTTTCCCAAGGTCAAGAATGAACCTCTGCAACAAATTATGAATTCTGCTTTTTTGGGAAGGGCAGTCGTGTTTGTGCATCCTTCTGATTTTCTATAACACAGCTTCTAAGGTGGCACAAGTTCATGACTTGCCTCTGGCATCAAACAATGTAAGACTGTCCTTTGTGAGTTTGAACAGACATGCATGTAGGCAAAGTAAATAGAGTGTAGGGCAATTGTACTCTCTTGTTGCAATATTTTTTTTATTGGTTTTAAAGATCAAATTGAACTTCACAAATTTTTTATTTTGTTACATGACAACTTATTTTCCTAACTTACTAGTGTGCTACTTTTTTAAAATAATATAGGTTTTAAATCCTTATTTATCTGTGTCATACAGAAACCTTGCACCTTGCACCAAGTCCTCCTCCACTCATAAATGGATTTTTCTTATGTTAATGTAAACTACAATGTCTGGCCTTCACTATACCGACTTGTACCCGTGCAAAGTTTGTCCCTAGAGAGGTGTTTTGACATTCCCAAACTGAAGGGGGCGATATCTGTGCACTTTCCTGAAATCTGAGAATTAAAAGGACGCTACGCAAAGTAGATTTGGTATGTCATTGAAATGAAAGCAAATTGCTGTCTAATATGGGAAATACATATTAATATGGGAACAGACTTCGACACGACACCAGCAAAGAAACCTAAAATATTTTATGGGAAAACCATGTTAAACAAATTATTTAGCACGTCAAGAGTATTTTTACATACTTAAAAATCTGTAAAAATACTTTAAAACAACAACAACCATCTACAGTTAACCATCTTGCGTTGAATACAAAAGTTAAAATGCTGTTATTGTTATTAATGCTCCTGTGATTTCTCTGTCTCTTTCAGACCAGTGCACTGTGACAAGATCTTATCTTTTCCTCCACAAGTTCTGGTTCTTCAGCACCATCTACTACTTCGGTAACTGGGCCTTCATTGGGGTAAGCACATAGATGTAAATCACGTTTTAATTTGACGTAGTTTGAGAATTACTGTTGAATGTCCCTAGTAAGAATTTAACAGGTGAGACTCTTGTTCATTATCAGCAAAGACAAATAAAAACCAGTGAAAACAGTTATTTTGTATCTGTTGAGCAATAAAACATTTACAGCAACAACATCTGTAAAACATTTAATTTAGTTCAAAATCGGTTCAAGAGTATTTTCTGTGGGGGAATAGCGTGAGAGCCGAAGCACATAATTTAATTTCTACTCAGAAAAAAAGGGTTACTGGAAAAATGATTTTCTAAGACTGCACACAGCTAATCTCCTCAGCAAAAATATTTAATAGCCTCTTTCCTGGTGCTGTTGATGCATTCTATCGATCAAATGATCCTTATGAAATATTTCCTAATGTGTGCTTTGCTCATTATTTTTAGGCTTTCCTCATTGGTCTGGCGGTGTCCTGCTGCAGAGGGAAGAAGTCCGTGATTGAAGGAGAGGTGGAGGCCGACGACTCAGACTTAAGTGATGATGAATATGTGCACTGAAAGTCAGTATTCACTGGGCCAGATTTGTAAATATCCCATCATAACTTAAAGGGACTAGAAAGTACGATTTCATAAACAAATAGATGTCAGTAATTTGTCATTATTTAATTTATTGGTTTTAAGAAGTTATTGCAGTGGCGTCTTGTGGATTCCCGCCTTGTTTTGAGTTGACACATCTGTCCCCTTAATGAGACTGCTGAGACTGATCGTTGCGTCCTTCTCAGTCAATATTATTGATGACTTTGGGATTCGGGGAGTGTCCTCCAACTCAATCCTACCTTGAGAATTCACTTATCAACACTTTGAAACTGACACAAATTGGTCATTTTTCTACTAGAGGAGACACTCTTATTGCAGAAGCAGAGACAGAGTCGCACGCTGCTCCAAAACTTTATGTCTTATTTGGAGCTGGGACATAAACTTACTTTTTACACTCTCTAAGCACTTTCTAGACCCTTTAAATGGTCACTTTATGACATTATCTATAGTCGGCTCGTATGTACATAAACCTAAAATACTGAAAGCATCTGAACCGACACAAACTGGTCTGCCTGCTTGTTTTCTGAGAAGCTAATTGGTATAAAAATAATGATCCTAAGTGTTGACAGCAGTAACGTTTTTCAAACTTTATTTTGCTCGTTTTGTCTGAGGTTAAATATAGTGCTAGAGGTTTGCTGCTTTTCTCCTGACATTAGTCATTTGCAGACCATTATTTAAGCAGACGTTACTGTACTTGCATACCTGCACTGTGTGAAATGTAAAGGACCAATTACAGCTGTCGTGTTTCCAAAGTTTCACTTATTCTTAGTTTTTAAATAAATGGGTTCAACAGCTTTTGCTGTCTGTGTTGAAAGAACATGAGAAAAACGGAGAAGGGGATATAAACATAGAATTAATCAACTATGGATGTAATTTTCTTTTAATTTAGGAGTTCTTGACGTTTTTGCCAGTGCTCTAGAGCTGATCTACAGCAGCTTGTGACATAGAACTATTAATGGCTTGTTTCAGCTATGTTTAATTTCTTTTCAGTGTATTTAGCAGTGTCAGAATGAATATACACTGTTCATTTAATCAACAAATTGACATAAAATATGAATATGAATGGCCTTTTTTAATTTGGAAACCAAATATTTGTGCCTCATGAATGTGTAGCACCATGATGGGCACACACTACTGTGTATGCTACTCCAAATTAGACTCACAGAAATCAGCCTGAATCTCACAAGTTTGGGTTTTGCTTTGATATACTGGTCTGGTTACCTTCACTGAGAGTCAGTGGAGCCAACAGCAGGGAATGTGGTTACATGATGACGACAGAAGCTACATCACATGTACCTGTTACTGGTTGAAAAGAATGCTGTTGTTGGAAGTTGTGTCAATATTGAATGATACCTGTATCTTAAGAAATAAAACCATTTTAAAACACACTTCATGTTGGTCCAGAAGATGTCGTTTTTTCCAGTTTTGACTTCTCCTTTCATACCCTAACCCAGGAGGAGTTAGAAATCAGCTTTTTTGTCCACATTCCACTACTCAACAGATTACTACCACTGTCTTTTTGACAGATGAAGAAGATTTAGTTAATTTGATGTATAAGAGGACAGTGTGCAATGACATTAATCATTTACAAGAAATGAAAACATGGCTGCACCAGATGCAGCAAAACACTAATTTCCGTCTGTAGTCCTACACATAACAAGTAGATGCAATAAATAAAAATAAAATTCAAGGTGTAATGCAGACTACAGTAAATCCACGTGCCTTACATAATAGAAGCAGTATATACACACACTATATAGTACAAAATACAATATAAAAAACACAATAACTATCTTATATAATGACTAAATTACCAGTGCAGATGCCTTACATAAGCAGAAAGTCAGTAAGTGCACATTCCAGGGTCAAAATACAATATGAAGTACAATAACTATATTTTCAGTGACCAAGTTAACAATTCCTCTGCCCTACACAATAAACATGGCAAGCACAAGCTACACAATACAATATACAGTAGGAAATATACAGTAAATACATTACACGTGGCAAAGTTAGCAGCACATGTAACCACAAGGGTAACATGTGACATCTATGTATCTGCTAGGGTAACCTCTAACATCTGTCTGAGATCAGTGCTGAGGAGACTATTCAGACAGTATTCACTGCATGGCTCAATCAATTTTATTTTAATCACATTCTCTGCATTAGTTATTTTATTGACACAAACAAACAAAACATTTGGGTCCAAATAATATACAAACATCATATTTAAAATAAACCCCTTAGTTGAAACATCAAAAGGTAATACACCCAGGTTGTTGCTCGAAGATCTCATTTTGAGAGATCTTGAACTTGCTTGTCGAGCACTGTCTCACTCTGATGTCGTTGAAATCCGGCGCTTTGGCAGTGACTTGAAACCAACCAAAAAAGGCATCCTTTAATGTCAGCATGATACGTCGTCGGTTGCCGTTACAGTTAAACGATACCCAGCGGTGGCATAAGGGTGAAAGCTAAGGTGGCAAAATTCCAAGTGAGGTGGTGGATGGACCCAACAACCACCAACTTTCACCCGAGAGAGCGGCGTTCGTGTCCCTCAAGATTCTGAAGCCCAACCCCGTTCTTTTTGTCCTAACCTAACCACGTGCTTTCATTGTTTGTTGTTTGTTGTTGAGGGAAAGAAAAACGTCAAGTTGTGGTGTTGTACTGACGTAGTGCTTTTATTTTGAAAGAGACTGTATGTAAACGTTATATTTCCCGTGAAAACTGAGGTGTATTTTGAAAGAACAGAACTTTACATGGTGTCCCAGAATGTCAACAACAAACACACCCAGGGGACCTTGCACAGTCGTATGTGGATGTGGAAAGTCCATGACCAAGACGTCAATATGTGACGAGGTCCGAGTGAGAATTGTCAAGAGACTCTTGTCTGGATTTAAGCTCTTGTATATCCTGTAAGTCCTGCTTCAACATTGCGATGCATTCCTCTTCTCTGTCTTGATGGACATTCAGCAAATCCAAAGCCTTTCCTGACTCAGACCTTAGTCTGCCTTTTGTCCACACATGGGGAATATCGGCACTTCTCTTGTTGACATGTCGCTTGTTCCAATAAAAAGCAAAACAGAGTGCTAATCTTCCAAAGATGGCCACAAGTGATTGGTGATATCACCACAAAAGTGTTGCACAACAGCAAATTATCACTGGATGGCAAACTTTAGGGCAGGTGTTTGTTGGGTTGGAAAACTGAATCAGGGAAAAAACGTGCTGTCCACCATCTTGACATTTTTAATGGACTGTAGAACTAAATATTTCTGTAATACTTTTTGTTGTACCAATGGTTAGTGTGTATAACACGCCAACTGTCGTTTAATTTGCTCAAAGCTTCAGTTCTAATTTTTAATCCCTCATGTTTGATTCAGACTTTTGTTATGCCTCAGCGCAGGCAGCAGCTGTAGCTGGAGGCATTATGTTTTCTGGTTGCCTGTCCTTCTGTCTCATTCTGATGACTGGGATATCTCAGGAACCCCTTGAGGGAATTTCTTCAAATGTGGCACAAATGCTCACTTGGACTCAAGGAAAATACTCGCACGTGGGGCCCAGCGCAACTACGCCACGCCACTGACCTCGCACCAAACCACCGATCCATCTCACGCTCCATTCTACCCTCACTCGTGAACAACGCCTCAAGATACTTAAACTCCCTCGCTTGAGGTAGTAACTCTCTTCTAGCTCAAAAATCATGTGCTAATCATTACAAAAATTTCACAGAAATATCTAATAGGGACAAAATGATGATGTGATGACATTTTGTATCCAAAAGGTCAAAGGTCAGCGTCACTGTGACATCATAATGCTCTGCAAAAATCACGTCTGGCCATTAGTCAACGCCCTATCTCAGGAACAGAAGGGGAGACATTTGGTTTGATACTGAATTGGTGACTCTAATCTTGGGTGCCCACCTTGAACTGTGCTGATTGTTTAGATCTTTGCTGTCGGGGTGAAGATGTGTGAGGCATCCGTGTTTTGCCAAAAAATACACTTAATATTTATAAAATTCCTTCACAGTCTTCCTATATAAATCTGGATGGAAGTGGATGTAAACTACAACTTGACTGGTTGGCGGAGGCATTAAGTAAAACCAAGACAGTTCCTTTCCAAGACAATATGAGGAGCATCTTTTTCAGCAGTTGTCAAAACTGTCTGCAGCCATTTTTCATTACCAGTCTGTCCCTGCTATCAAACACTCCCCCTAACATCTTATCATTTCTCATATTGCTGTCTATAAAACACACTGGCTATGTGGTTTCTGTTGAGTCTTATGAAATATCTCTCTCTAATATGACGTTTGAAGATAAGACAGTTAAAATGGCTTTTAATTATGACTGAGATACAATATTTATCTTCATTAGTCACTGACTAAAACAAGTGCTGAGACAAAATTATGACCGCAGCGTGGTCAGATTTGACAAAATCTATTAAGGAGCTGCAAAGCACACAACCACATAACCACAATCTGTGAGTGTAGAAGTGTATTCTGCTGTTCAGAGCTCAGGTTTTGACACTTAAACAAGTTTTAGAGTACTAGGGACATGTATCAAATGAAACTGACAGTTAAATACACCCGTCCTTGGATTAGCATAGAACTACTCAGTGCCTGCTCCGGATGGATTTGCATGAAATTTTGAGTGCATGTCCAATTAGAGTTTGTGTTATGCATACCTTGTCATAACTATTGTGCGAGCCTGCTTTGAGTTAAGCCATTATGTGATATGCCACCCCCTCACACACTAATAAACTAAATAAGCCTTGAGCCAAAAACACGAAGCCCTAGAACTCTAGCGGGGAGGATTGTGTGATCAACATGTCAGATCACAGGATTTTTTAGCTGTTCAGAGTGCAACTTTTCTTGTCATAGCCCTTATTCAAAAAACAGTCTTGTCTCATCATTTCCTTCCTTCCTGCTTCTTTAGGCTTCTCTTGCAAGTTTGCTTTGGAACAATCAACACATTTTACTGAATACATGAATGAATTATGTCAGGAAAATGATTATATGTTTATATGGAGGTACAGTATTACATGGATTAATAAGGGCTGTACGTAACAGATGCATTTGATTTTGACAGAATTGTGTCATTTTTATTGGTGAACATGACCACAGTCAATCAAATCAAACAATCAAGTTTTATCCACAGTCTGTTTTCCAAATACAGCAGTAAGACAACAAAGAAACATTTAGTCAATCCAACAGGGACACAACAAAAAGTAGTAAGTAAAATAAGAACAACACAAAACCAAGACAGGACTAAGTCAAGACAAATGCTACAAACCACATCAGCACCCAGAACAAGAAAAAGGACAAAACAACATAGTAATAAAATTAAAATATGAAAATATATGGAAATATGTGCATGACGATAAAAATAACACTTAATACTAAAACATAATGTAATGGTTGTTGGTCTGCAACTGCCTGTCACATCACAATTTAATGTCTGTAAAACAGAAGATCAACATCATGCAAAGTGTCCTCAGGGAGCCCCTCTTTATGCACCTGGAGCTGTATTCACAAAGCAAACTCACAAAGAGCTGCTCCTAGTGACCAAATTCTAAGAAAATTCTTAGAAATGGGACGTTATCTTTGGTTGTTTTCACACTTGGTCCTTTTCAGCCTCTAAACAGACGCAGAGCGGTGACTCTGCATTTTTTGTGCATATGTGAACACTGCAAGTCCGCGGTGTGGTTTACCTAACCTGTGCCTTGTAAACACAAAGCGCTTCAGATTTGCTTTGCACTTTGCCACTTTATTTTGCCCTCTAGATCACATGCTATTGCACCGGGATTCATGAGAGAAAAAACAGATGAAACCACGCTGGCCTGTGACACTTGCAAGGACGCAGGGCGAGGAGTAGTTTGGTCCACAGAAGGTGCTGCACGCCTCCAGATGTGGAATGTAAAATACATCAAATGGCAACAGTCGACAGCAGAAACAGAAACACTAAGGTTTTCCTCTGATTTTAAGTTCACCTGACAGCGCCCCTCGCTGCCCCCTAAGCCTAGATCCTTGTAAAGATAAAAGTTATTCACAGAGCGTCTTAGACCTTAAAAGAGCTCCTAAGGTGAAAAACAGTTAGGAGCAGGGAGGAGGACTTTTAATAGACTTAGGAGTTTCTTAATCAGAGGAGAAAATGGTAGAAACAAAAAGAGGTCGAGGAATATTCTCCAAACGCTGGATGACAGTGAGTAAATGAAATGCTACACAACACAGTCAGCAGTTCATTTCATTTCCACTGTGTGTCCACACCCTGCAGGCTCACAAAAGGACGTGTCTCTGACAACCAATCACATCTTTTAAAGCAATGCATCATACCTAGCAACAGGTTCAACCACACCTCCTCACTAAGATAAAGTTTCTGTCCCTGCCCTGAGAACTTTCCTGAATCCCTCCTAAGCTAGGACTCCTTACTAAAAGTTTTTAGGCTAAGTTAGGAGCTCTCTGAGAGTTTTCTCAGAATGTTTGTGAATACGGCCCCTGATTCTTTCCAGTTTGGCAAAATTAAGGATTTTCCTTATCCATAGAGTCTTTGAAAGAGGTACTGGGGACTTCCACTTGAGTAATACCAAGCGTCTGGCTAGCAAGGTAACAAAGGCTGTAAACGTTGCTTCATTGGAAGAGAGTTTAAACATCGCAATCATAGCATTGGGTTCAACAGATTTTCCAGTAGCCTATGCCAGTGAGCTAAAGATTTCCCCCCAGTACACCTGTGATGCAGGACAAGACCGGAACATGGGCACATGGCTCACCAGTGCTTGGCTACACCTGTCACAAGTCGGGTTCACATCTCTATAGATCCTTAAGAGCCTAACCTTTGCGTGCTATTTTGCCCTGGATCAGTCCATGTTTTGCACAGACAGATGATCTGTGTACTTCATCAAGGACACCCTCCTAGAGTTCCTCAGAAATCTCCTCGTCCAGATCCACTTCCAAAGTGTTTTAACAGCGTTTAAAGAGATTAACCGTAGGGAATGAATTTGAGCATATAGAGATGACATCATTGCTTTCAGGGCGGATTCTGGCTTGAGGAACGTGTCCAAAAATGAACACACTACCACTAACAAAACTACGAATCTTAAGATATCTAAAGAAGTGTTGTTTGGGTAGGACCAATTTTTCTGTTTACGTGTTGAAATTAAAAGCAAAGGTGTCATTAAAACACAAGTCTTTAATTGATTTGATGTCTAGGATGGACCACATTGTAAATGCACCATCTGTCAAAGATGGAGGAAAGGCATGATTTGCAGTTATTCGGGCTGACGTAGAATATGATTGAAGACCAAAGTAATGTCTGAACTGATTACAGATTCTTAAGGATGTTTCGACAATTACATTCTTTGTGTAGTCAGAACAGGAACTCACAGGAACAGGAACAGGAACAGAACATCTGTGTTAACACCACTGCTGTAATCATTTGATTGTCGTGTCATTGTCATTAGATTGCACACCTTACTTCTCTGGGACTCAGTGTTTCAGCTCTACGAATTATTTTAACAAGAAAAGGAAGCCATTAAACCCCTAAGCCACCGCAAAGGCAGCGGGGTTTCAGACTCAGTTTGATCACATCCCAGTTTGTACCATGTCTGACCATCCTGCTAATTATCAGTTTGATAACGAAACATACTTATCTCCCCAATATTTTATGCGATCATCTGATATATCATAACTTGAGAAACAAAAAACTAAACCTAACCAAAAACTGGCCACTTTTTGGGCGTCTGACAGGAGATGAAAGTGTTTTTTTCTTCTTTCCGAGGCAGACCCTGTTTTCAAATAAGGCAGAGATGATTGTGTGGAGTACTGTAGATACCAAGAGGAATTACAGAACAGTACAGCCATTGTCAGGGGCCTCTGTACCCATCATCTATCTTACTGCTCCACAGGATGAAAGACTATAATGCATTATACAGTGCATGGTAAGTACCTGCTGTGAAGTCTTCCAAAGTTTCATTTTTGTTGGGAGTTTCACAACTTTTTTTTCTTCCCACTTCCAGTGCAGCTATCCTGGAAAGTACAGTTCTAGTTTTACACTTAATTATAGCTTTACCTATTTTCTGACACATGGGGTAAAGTTAGTTAACTCCCTGCAGTTTGTCTCCAGGTTGGATGATAGGCCTACTTTTTTTTGTAATAAATGTTGGCACTTCTTCTTCAAACCACGGATATGAAACATTTGTACATTATTATAGGGCGGATATGTTGATACTGTACGCTTTGGCTGGGGTTTACATGTGATTATGTAAAAGCTACTTAGTTATAATAATAATAACAATGATAATAATTTTCTTTTTTTATGAAGCACTTTAAAAAACAGGGTTACAAAGGGCTTTGCACGTCAATAATTAAAACAGACAAGACATGAAAACAACAACCTTTAAAAGAACTAATAAAACACTTTGGCATTTAAAAACTGAGGAAGTAAAAGACAGTTTATATAACGTTAAAACTCAGGTAAAATAAGGAAAGGCTCTCCAATAACAGTCAGGTTTTAAGATTTAAAAGAGATCACAGAGTCCGTCAACCTGATTTCCTGGGGCAGTTTGTTCCAGAGCCTCGGGGCCCTCACTGCAAACATTCTCTCTGCTTTAGTTTTCAGCCCGACCTCTGGAACAGACAAAAGACCTCTGCCGGAGGACCTCAAAATACGTCCTGGCATGTACTGTACCTGGAGGTTTGGAGATACAGCTGAGAGAGAGAGCAGGAAGAGCCTTAAACGTAGTCAGTAAGAGCTGAAAATCTATTCTAAAACATGCTGGGAGCCAGAGTAAAGAGGCATGAGATCACGTCTCTTGGTTCTGGTTAAAAGCCTGGCAGCTGTATTCTATACAGACTGGAGTTGATTAACAGACTTTTGATTCAGACAAGAAATGAGGCTGTTGCAGTGATCCAGGTGTGAAGAGATGAAGGCGTGTAAAGTTGTCTCTGTGTCTTTAAAAGTTGAAATGAATCATATTTTTGAAATATTTCTAAGATAATGAAACACGGTTGCATGAGCACTTCTTTCCTCACTTCCTTTTTTCAGCACTGATTGGATGTTTCCCAAAGTCAAGGAATGATCCTTAAATGGCTGAGTTTGAAGGATGCTACGTCATCAGATCCCTCCAAAGGACTGTTCCAATGTCAAGAATCCTTCAAATACTCCCGAGGACAGAGTCCTTCATTCAAAGAATTTTTAAGGATGCATGTGTGTATCCTCAGCAGTACCCACAATTCTTTGTGCACAATTTGCGTGAAGCGAAGGCGGGGCCTCTTCAATGACACCTGCACCAGCGGAGCTCAGCTGGATTTAGATAAATATGTCATTTATTTTGATTATTATCTCCAGGAGTTTTTAAACACACTCATAATTTATACTTTCCAATGTGTCCACTGCCACATAATGAGATTTTTTAAATATCGTGACAAAGATTAAACATAACATAATAGAGTGCTTAGTGCCACAAAAGTTTTGCTTACCCTACCTGTTTGTTTTTTAAAGTTTAATCCAAAAATACATTCTCCCTAAAAGTCACGTGACTTTGAAAATACTGCTCGTATTTATTCAAATTGTACAACAACATTAGAGAGTGCCAAAATCATCACAGTATCCCGCAACCCCCTCAGTCCACTGAGGGTTAATGATGCACACCTGGGGACACTTGTTAGCCTGTTCTAATGTGTGATCACCAAATGCTAGAAGGGATTCTTGCCTTGCCTCTGCAGGATCCTTCCTCCTACCACAAAGGATCCTCGACTTTGAGAAACACCAAGTGCTATCCTTCCACACTTTGTTCACTCATTAACCTGACTGAGTTCACCTGTTCACCTTTATTTAAACCCAGAGCTCCATTTCACTCATTCTTACTTCATCACATGGGGCGGCAGTGCTGATTCAATCCCATGTGTGTTTGCTCCTGTTTAACTGCAATTTGAGTTTTGGAAATAAACCTTGCGTGCAAAAGGAAAGTTTCAGTGGCTAATGTATTCTGACTGATGTCCATGATAGCAGACCTCTCCTTTTGAACCTCCTCCTCGTTAACACTGCTCAGAACTTAAATTACTGTCAGACTCCAGTGGTTATGGTTAGGAAAAGATTATGTGTTGTCTTAAAGTCAAATACCTGGGTTTGATGGCATAAAATCAGCTGGAAATGCAGCTATAAACAAACAAACAAAAACAAAAATTAATTTGTAGTAGTCTGCAACCTGAAAAGATGGTTTCCAGCTTTGTCTTTGCTTAGTATGACATGAGTTAGGTTAGAGTAGTAAAACCATGACTCAGAGTGATGAAATTGTTCTGGCACAGGTTTATGCCTTTTTTCTGTTAGAAGAGTTTCCAAATTATTTGTAGCCCAAGAGACAACAAAACACTATTATAAGAGGGTTAGAGGTTCAAGACAGGGTTAAGGTGAATTATTTATTTAAAACACGAGCACATTAACAAAGGAAAAGGAGGATTTAGGGCGAGGTACAATTCCCATTTTTAAGCATCTTAACAGGTTAGGAGAGAGGTCAAAGGTCAGGTTGAGGTGAGATATATAAAAACTGATTGTTTCCATCTCCAAACAGATTAGGGTTTGGAAAAAGGACTCTGAAAGGGGGTCTGCACAATGTTTTAACTTTTAATTTCTTTTCCTGTATTTTCTGTACATGTATGTACAAATAAACGAAACTAATTTAATCGAAAACATTATTTTCCCCTAAGTGCTCTTTGTGACCTAAATCTAATCTTTAATCTAATCCTTAAATCTCTTTACAGCTCGTATACCTTCATATACAGAGCAAACCAAAGCTGTTTTAGGGACAGAGAGTGTCAAGACAGTGGTATGAACATAAGGGTTACTTTGTGTGAACAGAGTATTGAGCTGGAGAATGAAACACCCTGGGGACACAGATGTGCTCTCGTCAGCTAGCTCACACACACAGTGCTTAGCAGGTATGTTTAACATGTTGACCATCTTTACCATGTTTGCTAACTGGTACCAAACACAAAGTACAGCTGCAGCTGATGTCATCACTTTTGCAGATATTCGGTCATAAACTAAAGTTCTGCACAAACTTTTGCTTGATGGTGGCGCCAGGCAAAAGCTCAGGGGGCTGCCAAAGTTATTACACTGCTGAGGGTGAACTTGAGTTCCCCAAAAAAACATAACTGTTTTGCCAAACATTACACCACTTTTCCTCTGTCACTTTGTCCTCCACAACATTTCCCGGGATGGTTTCTGTGATTTTTAGGTGGCCCCGAGTCTCTCCTCTGGGCTTTAACTCCTCTGACAGGCCCTTGATAGACGCACAGTTTGCCTTACCCCTCAGTCATGCCTCCAGGGAGGAAAGTGACGCAGGATCAATGTGATTATGTTGATTCAGTGTTTGCAGCCCCTAAGCAGGTTAACCTCTCTGCTCTTATGGGCCTGTGGGGCCTGCCACTCATTCCCAAATGAAGACTTGTCCACCAGGCTTGTCAACACGTCCCAGCTCAATTTACCAACAACTAAATAATACAGCTTTCCTTTTTTAAGCGACACAGGACATTTTGTCAAACTCAGGCACAACTGCAGCATTAAATGTGAATTTTCTGCAGGATTTTCAGTCACAGTCGATCTTTGTCGTATTACTCTCATCAAAGGAGCCACAGAGAGACTAATTAAAGCTCCTGCAACAATTACGTGAAGCATTTACACACTGAATGATTCTTAAATTTGCTTTACTTTTCCAAGAAGTGTTGGCAAATACAGACAATGCCAGAACTACTAATTTTGCCTGGAGACTTATTTGCAGGCTGTCAGAATAAAAGTGGAAGTGTGTTTCACCTCGGTACATTGTTGCAGGAAACTACCTAATAGGAAAAACTGCAAGTTGAGCTGCAGGAAGTCTGTCACAAGTACCTTTAAACCCTTTGTCTGAGGATTTTTTAAACACAAAAGAAAAATAAAAATGATAGAACTGTCAAAAAAAAAAAAAACACTTTAAACAAACACCAACTTAAAATAAACCTTTTTCAGACTGTTTATTTGCACGGTTACATTTGTCATGCACAGTCGCCGGTGAGTCACTATGTACATCTGACAGTGACATAATTCACCCAGTAGAGCTCGATGAAGAACTCTGATCCCCGCACACATTTAGAGCTCCACATTTGAATACGATTAGGTCACATAAGCACATAAATTATCCCCAGAGGCAGTGTTACTTGTCTGTTTTCATCTGTCTCCAAATAATATTCATTCTGTGGGAGAAAAAGTCTGTCAGCCATGCATTCATTGAGCAAATGCTTGCAGTTTGGGGAGAGAAAATAAGTTTGCAGGACTGGTTAATAAAGTAAATGCACTCAATTGCTTATGACGTGTGCTTTCCTAAGATGACCTTGGTTATTTTGGGCTCTCTTCTTCAAGTGTACAGTACAGTCCTGTCCTTGAACTATGCAACAATGTCTTTCAAATATGAAAAAGTAGAATTCATTTATTAGTCTAAAAAGAGAACGTTTTCATTTCAGAATAGTTTCTAAATTGTGCTGTACCAAATGACACTGGCTCATGCCTTAAAATACAGGTGCAAGATTATTTACCTCATTTCTTTTTACATGCTGTCAGGCTTCGTATGTTTAATAAGACAAGATCTCTGAGTGAAAATTGAAGCCAGTGACAGCTTTTCTGAAGGCATTTCACTGAATTGGATGCTGGCACGTACAAGAAGATGTCCTCTCACAGAGCCTCTAACAAGCAGCACTTCTGTATATAATTAACCTAATTATGTCTGATAGAGTAAATTGAAACGCACTGTAAATTCAGACATTAATGTCTAGACTGAGCTCTACATGTAATCAACTTAATTTATCTTGTGACGACGTCAGAGCACAACTGGGAGTCCTCATTAACGTGAGCTGCTGTTTATCGTCTGCTTCTCCCTTTTTTTCCTCTTGTCATCATCCTCCACTGATGGTGTCGATCCTCTTCCTCCTCCTCCTCCTCCTGCATCGCTTCCTCCTCCCCTCCTGTTGGGTGGACCACTGCTCCCCAGAGGAGGAGGGGTGTGGGGGGGGTCTCATTGCCGAAGTGTCAGTCGTACCGCAGACCACCAGACAGGACAAACAAGAATTTTTTTCCTAAGCCCTCACACCCTCCTCCCGTTTGTGCTCCGTCTGGCCCCTGTCTGCACAGGAAAATCTTAACTGATCTTATCAGGTGAACCTTCTGGAGGCACAGAAACCTATTAGGAGTTTGAATGTTTCCTATCCAAATTCAGAAATCAGATACGGGGGTGGATTTATGAGGTGAGTCAGGAAACTTTACAGTGCTTCACCTTCAACAATAGTTAAAGAGAAGGTTTAAATCATAAAGGGGGTGACTAACCTGAGATAAGAATCGTCAGAGGGGGCAGTGTGTGAGGTACTGGAGAGAACTTTATGGATAATCTAGTCTGTACTGAACTAAACTGGAGACAAGGTTGGACATCTGACAAATGTCCAGGCATTTTTCATACACTTTAAAGTAGCGTTGTCGCAATGGGATGTGTAACTTCAATACAATACCTTGAAAAATATTGATATTCAATACCATTTTCAAACCCATAGGGAATATTGACACTGAGGGCTGATGACATGACAACGATTTTTCTTGGTTAGTAGCAGAGAACAGCAGACTGACTGTAGAATTAATCATGAAAACTTAACATAAATTAAAGCAATAAGATTCTGACACATTCAAAATGCAATAAAATACAAGCAAAAAACAAACAAAATTGGCCACTGAAGCCACTATGCACCCAGAGTGAACAAGGGCATGGGTTTGTTTCAAATTTAGGGGGACACATATAAGGTTGGGGGTCCTCCACCAGAAATTTATGAGCATTAAACACTTAATTTCCTGCACCAATTTGCTCCTTTTCTGCATCAAATTGTGGTGTAAATGTCTAATTTTGTCAAAGTAAAAGTCTACTGCTACAAATGCACATGTTCTAAAAATAAAAGGGGACGTGTCCCCTGCGTCCCCCTGAAATCTACACCTATGGGAGCAAATGAGACGAGTGAGGAGCAGACAGCACTGTGATTGAGTGACAGGAGGCGAGGCTGTGGGGGCACTGCAGCAGTGTCTCGCTGTCGGAAAGAGGAAGGAGCAAAAAGTAGTGCTGATACTACTGATACAGCAGGAAATGAGTATTGAAAGCATTTCAAATATTCAATATGTGTCTATAAATCAATATTTTTGACACTATATTAGAGCAGGTCGGGGACAGGGACAGCTGTATTTTCATATCCAGTCACATGCCCATCATGTGATTTAATACATTCACATGTCAAAGTGAGTAATCCATTCCACAACCAACAAACCACATAAACTTGACACAACCTCTGAAGCAGTACGAACATATTTCCTCTTTTATTTACATTCCTTTTCAAATGTTAACATTTTTCGCTATAACTTTTGATCAGGTTGGCATTTGTTCTCATTAAAATAAATTGGCACAAGTAAAACATATGTAGACAAAAGTTTATTTACACCATACAACATTTTGTTTTTAAATATTTTATACAGAGCTGCAGATGAGAGAGCTTGCTGGGATCCTTCAAGCAGTTTCTGCAGTATTAAAGTTGTGAAATATATTATTTATATAAAAGTGAGTATTATCTTTATTGCATTTAAAGCAATGAAGAATGTAGCTTGACAAACATTCATTTTAATATGACAGAAAAAATCCTCTTTGCCTCCCATGTTTTATATTATAAAGTAAAAAGTGTAGTAATGGCCAAACAGACTGTTATAAACTTTTTAAAAACCTGCATAAATATATACATTGTGCTCCCGGGTCCAGTTTTATGAAATCAAAACTAGACCCAACGAAGCTGGGACGACATGGCATGTCATTTGCTTTGTGAGGTTTCATCTAGAGAGATTACCTTTTTTAGCCAATTCCTCAACAGATAATTTGAAACACATGATGGTAAATATTGTACACCAGGCTGCCCCACACTAAGTACACTAGTGAGAATACAAAAAGTAACACTGATGTTTTTTTCCCTTTTTTTTCTCTTTTTTCTCTCTCCTCAGTCCTTATATTGTATTGGCACATAATGTCCCTGCCACACTCGTATTATCCAGATATGTATGCCAAGGCTGTTAGAAAAGTCTGTTGCTTTATTCAGTGCAAAATACATCTCTTACTCCTCCTTTTTTCTAGTTTGCATTTTCTCCTTCGTCACCCTCTAGACCTCTGTTTGGAAGTCTCCCTCCTGGACGTCCAAGGGTAAGTTGACACACTTTTCCCACTCCGCAGGCGTCATCTCCAGTGAGTCCTTGGTGTCAGATTCTAGTACATTCATAGTGGCGTAATTCTGGTACTCACAGGCTGGATTGTAGCTCTCCCATGGGTTCTTGTTTGGCATTGCCTTGTCCTGTGAACATGGCCAGTGGGGTGTGATATTAGTGGCATGACATCCTCTGCGGCTAAACTGTTATTTTTACCAAAAAAAAAAAAAAAAAAAAAAAAAGGAAGTTTCCAGTCAAGTCAGTTCATTCAAAAGGGCATTGTATGAATTCCTACCCATCGCTAATTGAAAATAATGAGTTAATGCTGTGGAAAGCATCAAATAACAAAAGATAATGGCAGTGTATTAAATGTGACCATGCTTATCGTGGAGTCGTAACGGAATTGTGTTTTCCCCAAGCTCAGAAACTGGTGCACTGTATGGGCTTCATGTGTGAGCCATTCATCTGAATGTGCTCTCTCATTGACAGTCCCAAAGACACTATTGCAAATAAGGGAGAGAAGCTGCTCCCAGTCAGGGGATATAAAATGGATACTAATGTCTGCAGCCAGCTCTGCAGTAGATTCATTTGGGGAAAAAAAAAAGGAAAAAGAGAGAGGGGGGGGGGGTGAGAATGTACTGTAGTTATCGTTTTCTATACAAAAGAACTTGCACTGGTAACTAAGCAACGGGCCTCAAATTACATTGTGCTGTAGGGGTGATTGAAATGTGAGTGAAAAAAAAAAAGGATTACATGCAGCCAAAAAGGCTGCTGCGTCGCTGACATTGTCTAATAGTCTGGCTGTGTTTGGTCACCAGCCCAATTTCTATTTGTTGCATTCAATACAGAAAACATTGCTGCTTGTCTGAGAGAGACGGATAAAGCCTGACACCCCCATTGTCTACAGCTCCAGCCAGGTGTGGAGACAGATGGTGGGACTTTTGATTTGCAACAAGGTCAGGAAGAATTCGCCTGACTTCTATATCCAAAGTGACAAAGAAGAAAAGTTTCCCCCCACACAGTTGCAATAAGAGAACAGCGAACTTAAGGTAATATTTGTATAGATGTTGATAGGTTAAATAATCTGCCATGCATTAATGGAAAAATGATGGGGTTGCTAAGTAGATAAATGTGCATGTAAATAAAAGTGCATTCATGGCCTTGCATTGGAATGGATGCACTCTATTGCAACAAGATTACCAAAGGTCTTTCTTCCCTGAGACTGGCCTTGTGGAGAAAATGCTTCAGTGCTTTTTAAGGGGCAGCCCCCTCACTCGCCCCCCGCCAGCTGCTGGCAGGCCCACTATGTGTAGGAAGGTTCACTTCCACATGAATACTCTCGCTACATATTGTAACTGCTCATTTGCACAATCACACACTATGTGTCCTGCACCGGATATTTTAAATAGGGTATTTTGATGTTGCTCTCTTTAATTGGCTGACCGCCACCCCCCTGGTTTCCTGTTACTCACCATGCTGCCCATATTTGGTATGTCTCGAAATCGGTCCAGGGTTTGAAATTTCTGATTCAGTTCCTGGAACAGCTCCATGTGTCTTTTCCTGGTGTGCATGACTTTCTGCAATGGCAAGGGTTTTTTCTTTGGTATTGACAGCCAATAATGGAAATGCATCTTCCTCTCCACCCCCTCCAACTCTGATCAATTTGTTAGTGTCATGGTAGTTTACTTATAGGCCAGGTTTGAAACAAATCTACTTGTCTCTGCATATATATAAAAGTGACTGCCAAAATAAAGGAAACACCGAGATAATTAAAGTTAGGGTGATAGGACACTGAAAGCCTCAACTATTTTAATTTGCAATGTCAGGAGTATCTGGATTAAACATAATTCTTCAGTGACAAATTGCCTCATTTAGAGTTTTGTTGGCGTAAGGGAAATCCTTATAATCAAACCCTGGCACAAATCTTCCATTTTAAGGGTTGGTGTGCATCGAAGCAAAAACAAAATGCACCCCACGCCAAAATCGCTGCCAGAAGCCTCATGTTTCCTTTACTTTGAAAGTGCGTGCAATATATATGCAGTAAAGCCTGCTTTAACAATGCAAAGGAAATGCTACAACCTGCCAAAGGGGGTTTGAATATGTGTTTGCAAGCCAATATAATCATTGTTGAAACCAGTGGTAAAATCAGATGTGAAATGTGCAAATGACTTTAAAAGCATACATTTTTGAAAATCAACGTATAGCTAATGGATGTAGGAGATGGAGGAGGACAAAATGTAGATGAGAACTGTCGCCCTGTTTGTCAGTTGAGAGCCTTTGCTTTTACCTTAACTACACAGCACGTCAATAAATCATGTTGAGTCAAAGCTGTGTAACTCCAATAAGCTTAAGAGGCACAACATGTACTAGTAAATCAAATGACAAACACAACTGCAAAAAAAAGGCTTCTCTGCATAAAAAAGCTAGATGCATGTATAAGGAAAGAAAAAAATCTCTTACGTACCTCAAAGTCCAGATCAGAATATCGCGACTTTCGTCTCTGTGGAAATAAAAAATGAAAGTATTAAATTAGTAAGTCGTCAGTTTAAGAAGATATATACATGAATTAAGGTGTATGGTGTATTTTAAGGTGTTTGTTGCAGCTCTGTATCCTCTGCATTTTATCCACATGAGCATATGTACCTCTAAAGAGCTCATAGATATTGTAGACCCTGTCTCACTCCTAGAAAGCCCCGCAGACTCCTCCATCTCAGCGAGGAAGTTCTTAACAGCCGTGCGAGGTTCAAAGGGCAGGTTTTGCATCTGCTCGGGAGCGCTAGGATACTGCTGCTCCAGGTTCACATTCATGTGGTCCATGCCTGACGGGCTGATATTGAAGTCAGGACTCATCTTGTAATGCATCAGCCTCTCGTGTGGCAGCGTATCCATAGTGATGTTCATCTTGGTGTCGTCTTTCAGGAGGGTGGGCACGTTGCCCGACCCTGACACCGCTGCCGCAGAGGCACGAGGCATGACTATGTAGTCCGTCTCCATCATCTGGCCCTGCACCGCGTGGCCCTCCATGTCATGGCCGACCATGTCATGGTCGCTCTGGCGCATGGCGTCGTCGGTGCACAGGTAAACAGTGCGGCGCATGTCAGCGTTGCTGTCAGCCATGCACTGCTCTTTCAGATCGCCCACTCCCATCGGCATGTGCAGAGCTGAAGGCTGCTGGATAATCACTTTGGAGATGATGTTGCCAGGCAACGTGGAGTAGTTGAGGCCCTCAGGGGCCTTCTCATCCTCCTCATCATTGAGGGAAATGCGGGAGAGGGTGCCTGTTATGGTGGCGGCGCGACAAGAGCCCATGTCTTTGTGGAGTGCTGCAGGGCAGAGTGATACAAGGATTAGTTGGAAATTCTCAGCAATGAAAGTAGTGTCACAGTTTGTTTGAGATTATCCAGCATATGGCCAAAAGAACAAGGGAATTCAAATCAATATGAAGCTACTCTCTAAGGATTTTGTGTTGCAGAGGGAAAACTGTAACGACAGGACAAATAACTGTGAATATGCTTTGAGTGTAACATTACACCTGAATGCAAAGAGACTCAGCAGCAGGTGTCTCTAGAGGACGTAACAGTAAATAAAGCAGAGTGGTTACTCCCTGAAATTCCCCCTGCCATGCAGCATGAAGCATCCTAATCCTAATTTAGTGATTGGTAATGACCTTGTAATGCACCAAACGTTATATAAGAAAAAGCAGCTATCCTGCCTCGCGGTTATAAGAACACCCTGTCCTCCCCACTGAGCATTTTAATCTTTGCCTCATGAATCAGTAGGAATTATGTTGTCTGTTCACAAAAGGCCTGCAAGGAGATTACAAGGACAACAAATAAGATCTCACACTCGCCTTTTTATTTGAGTCTGACTTAATGCTCGGTGTGGACATGGGGAAAACAGTCTGGTGCTCAGTTTACTCTTATATTCTGTAGGGTGACACTGCAGATTATTACTTCTGCTGCTGACAATAATCCCTGTTTGTAAACAAGCAACTAAAACTCAGCGAGCCCTGGAGAATAATCTGTAAAGTGCACTCCTTTCCGACCGCGGCTCTGCTTTGGTCTGAATCTGGTCATGATTTATAAATGACACCTGTCTGCTCGGCCTTTATGTATCGGGTATTTTCACTTTAGCTTTACAAGACTGCACAGCGTGAAGTAATGTGGGTCAGAAGAGCCAGACAGGCCCTTTACGTCTCTTAACAAGCTGTGAGAGCTGTGAATAGTGGTCAGCTCGGTTATTCCCTGCAGATCCATTTAGGATGTGTTCTTCATTGGTTTGGAAGGGATTGAAGACAGACGAGGCTCCGGGCTCATGCTAGTTGCCACTCTTAGTTACATGCAAGGTAACTTTTACTTTCTCTTAGGAACGTTTTTTTATCTTATAAAATCACACACTTGCGCAAAAGTACAGGAGACGCAGGAACCAGGAAGAAATACTTCCCTCCCACTAGCTTCAGTCGAGGAGGAAAATCCTCCCAAAATGAGACACCTAGCACCTACGCGCCTATTCTATGACATGTTAATGAAAAACATAATTACGAAGTGCGACTGCCAGAAGATGGAAAGAGCTGCTGTTATTCACATTTATTGCAGTGAAGCCAAAAGTGAATATCCAGCAGCTCTCTTTATGCTGTTTTGTTCTCAGATTAAAGTCAGTGTTTTGGTAACTGTGAAAAAAACTCCTGTGGGGATTGTTGGTTGTTATGTAACCTCAGCTATTTTTTACTGTCTAACCTCTTTTGGGTTTTTTTTTCCTTTTTTACATGCAAGGCAAGGAGAATCTTGTTAATAAGGAGACCATCTGTTCTTTACCTGATCGGCAGGCGATGTCCACGTCTTTCTCAAAGTCCGTCTGTGTGGGCAGAGGACAGTCAAATGGTCAGTGCTGCTAAAAATGAAGCATTTTAAACTGCATACTGAGTATGCAAAAAAAAAACAGAGGCATCCTAATGTGCAGAAGCTAGCTGCAAGATTAGGATCAATAGTATTTTTTATTATTTCCCAATGCTTTGGAAAAATGCAATGCAGTCAGATTTCTCTGCTTCATCCTAACAATTTATCAATAACACATCTATGGAACAAAAATGCAACTGCAGCAGCTGGGAAGTATTTTGTGCTGGCTGCTAATGACTGTATTGAACCGGGGGGGCCTTGACACCATTCTGCTATCATGAAAACTATTTCACTCTGAGGGGCATTAGAATACTAATGGCAGATCATTGCTATGATGTGCCAGTGGCGTCGTCGCGCTAGATGAAGAGGACTGGTGTCCCATTTCAAAGGTCAGTCTGGGAACAGTCCTCTATTACCCTGTGAGAGGAAATGAGAGGGATGCATGGCAAACATGGACAGCAAGTTCAATCAAATGGAAATAAAGGATTGGGCTTAGGGCCTAAGAAAACCAAAGGGAACTAATGCCATTTATCAGAGGGCCAAGTGTCTACCCTGCATGTAATTGCAGCTTTGCAAAAGCGTTGTGTGGAAAATTATAAACCTATGGGAAACAATGCCTCATGTTTGAGAGGCCATATTAAACTGAATAATAATGAATTAAAGGAGAGGAAGAGCACAAGTTAAATTAAGGTCAATGGAGAACAAGGAGGGAGGTTTGCATGTGTATTATAAATAACCAGGGAACATTGGGTCTTCTTAAATTATAGAGGATCTAATGGTTGCAGATAACAGGGGGTAACTGTGCCTACCATTATCTGAGCATGCCCATTAGGGAAGGTTCCTGTTGCATCACCGCTGATTGGGTCTTGGCAGTTTCTGAGGCGACATCTGAAAGCATCTTGGACCTAAAGACAGGAGGAATATGTTTTTTCAACATGGCTTGTCTTCTATCAAGTGTAAAAACATTGTGTATTTTACTTGTGATTCAGAAAATATTGCTAAAAAAACAACAAAGTTTATTTTCCTGGTTGTGATAACTTGGTGTGTTTAGGATTTTGTTAAGGTGGTTAACATCTGGAGCAAATTAAAGGTCCTGTGTGAGAGATTTAAGAGCGTCTACTGGCAGAAATTATATAGAATATTCAGAACTACTGTATGTTTTCATTGGTTTAAAATCAACTGAAAAAAAATCCTTGTGTTTTTTTTTTACCTTAAAATGAACCACTTATATCTACAAACAGAGGGGTCCTTCCATATGGAGTCTGCCATGTTGGTCTACAGTAGCCCGGAACGGACAAATTAAACACTGGCTTTTTCATAAGCATGGTAAAAGTTTCAGTTCTGTAACCTCACCAATAGATGCCACTGAATCCTACACACTGGACCTTTATATCATCTTCAGTCTAACCTGATTAAGCAAATCTACTCCCAGCATAACAACAAAATTGGTAAAAGAAAGATGACTTGAAATCATCCTCTACCTCTCTCCGTAGGATACAGTGCACCATCACAATGACAAAACCCTGCAGCGAGTCAAAGACGGCAAAGAGGATCTGAAAGAGGATGGAGCGCTTGTCTGTCATGGCGAGCACCGCAGACATCCAGGTCAAAGCCAGCAGAGGTAGGACGACACAGGAACTCCACAGGGACGCCCTGAGAGAAGGGAGGAAGGATTGTGTCGAGGAAATAAAAGCAAGCAAATTGGTGCAGATGACATGATAAGGTCTGGAGTGAAACGCGGCGTCTCCATCAGGGCCTTTTCACTCCAGGGTTTTAACGTGCATGGTAGTATTAATGTAAGTTTACTGTGAAATAAGCACGAAACATCGCATGTTTACACTGAAAGACATTCCTATACTGGAGCTCTGATGCACTGTGTTTGTAACTGGAACATCAGTTTACGCTGCAGTGGACTGCAAGGTCTAAATCGTAGAGGTGGACACGCTGTACATGCAGAGACTCCCTGTAGCATCGTCTTATTGATTCACAGACACTGACAGGCACTTACATTGCATTGCTAGCTGTAGTTGCTGATAAAGCAGTTGTTGATACAACACCACATTTGGCACACTTGAGAGTTAATCCTGTATGCGGCTCACTCATCTGTCTGTGGGACATAGAGACAACAGCATGACAAACAACGCTAACAGCCACTACCACGACTTTAAAATCTCCCCCGCCATATTAGCAACAGCAGAGGCAGCCAATGTGTGGGCGTTTTTAATGATTTTCATCTTGGACTGATTCTGCCAAAGACATGCGAAGCCATTTCGCTCCCGAGAGAGATCTGACCTCTTTATGTTTATGCCTCTAATTTCCTTTCAAACGGGAAGAAAAGGAGGTCTAAATCTCCATATGTGTAAAGAAGAAGAAATAATCTAAGCATATTTGTATTTTTGCATGAAGAAAAATGTTGAGAAGAAAAACGAGGTACTAACAAGGATGTGCTGTCATACCCTGCACGGTGCTTCAGCTTCTTGTCCAGTATGCCATCTCTGGACACTAGTTTATTAAACACCAAGATACCGATCACCATGTTGACCTGTCGACAAGAAAGGAACAGAAATGTGTTCAATAAATCACCTGCAACATGATTTTATTTTGAAATCCAATGTTAAATATACCATTTAATTCCTCAGCTTGACATTCTACATAGGTAGCCGATAATTTAATGCCATTATCCCGCAGGGCGTTTTTTTCTCCACTGAGCTTTGACCTCTAGCTTCTATTGTTTGCTCATCTCTGTGACATTTCAGCCAATGGATGAGGCATGCTCTGGATACACAGCCCAGCACAACAGCCTTAAGAAAAGATCTGCCTGACAGGAAACACTCGTCTTCTCAAAGGCACCTTCTCCTATTATTAGCAGCACCTAGGCTAATAAAAAACTGAAGATTTACAGTAGCTGGGCAGCTTGAAATTCTTTAAAATATTCGGCTATCTCGAATCCCTCCAGCTGAGATAAAGAGCTCATTAAGTATTTATACAAATACATTTGGGGAAGTTTTTATTCACTCTGTGTCTGTGAGACATCTTATTATGATGTTACAGTATCAATACAGTGATAACAGCAGTATGGTGTTCCTTCTCGCTGCAGAGGGTTGTTCGTGCCATTTTTTTTTTTTTTTACAGAGATTAGCTTGTGTTCCTCAGAGGTTCATCACAAACGAAAACGACAGCACAGCAGGACTTTAAGTCTCTCTGCATCTGAAGCTCAAACTAAGACATTTAGTCGCTTTTAAATGTTTTTTTTTTTTGTATCTGAAATCACTTTATTTCAAATCCCACCACAGAGGAGTGGTTAACAATGAGAAATATCACTCAGTAGTTGATGTCCTCCGTTCCTCTGACACAGTCTTAGTGATTTGCATAATCACATTCTTTGTGTAATTTTCTCTGTACAACAATGTAAATACAAGATGATTAAAATACCCATGTATATTACATTTTGAACAAATCTAATGCATTAATACTTTATAACCTCACAGCTACATGGAGCACCATTATGGCAAATGAAAGGGAATTGCTTGAGCACATTGCCTGATGGGACGCTCATTACTTTGACTTTGAAAGCAGAGTGTGTTCCTCCTGTTGGGCATTTTCACAGCAACATTGTGTCGAGTTTTAACACAGTGCAAATGCACCACATTGATACTGTACCACCACTGAGATTGTTTTAGACTATCATGAGAATTATTTATAAGCTACACAAAGTTTCATGCGTTAAGAGGGATTGCTTTAACCATGTATTACATACTATTTTCTCTCCATTTCATTTGTTTTGTCAGCGTTTAAAAGTTCAACCTGGACATCTGATGAGTGAAACATACCAGAACAACAGCAGCTGCTGGTCCAACAAAGGCATACAGAAGCCCACCCTCCAAAGACAGCCAACAGCTGCAGGGAAAGCAGGAAAAAACAGTTAACTCCCACCAAGACATTAACATCCAAGTTAATGGCGCACACCAGCATACAATTGTATTTCCCTCAATTGTCAGGGGAGGAGTGCCATATGCTGTAACTCTACTTCCAAAGTTTCACAGGGTAATAAAATGCTAAAGAGATTTTAAGCAGTGTTTATGCGTTTGGTATCCAGCAGGGATACAACTCACACGAAATTGGGGTCTTGCTGCGCTATTTTGAAATTTGATTGGGTTCAGGGGACTTTGTTTATGGCACTATTTAGGATAAGTAAGCCACTGCAGAAGCACTTGATCATTACTCTTAAGTGTTACCATGAACCTACAGTGTGCATACTGAATAATAAATACAGTTAAATAAAAGAAAAACTTACTATAAGGATGTCCCATAGCCCTTTGTTTTGGTGAATCCCATTGAAACAGCAACCACTAAAGCTGGTAATCCTTAAAAAGAGAAAAGCAATCAATAGTTATTCGAGCAGTTCTTGTCAGACATGAGAGCATGAGCCCACTTCAGTGCAGAAACAGTCAGCCTCTGTGCCTTCCAGTCATTAAACAAAGTGCAGCTAGATTCATTCAATTAGAAGATACAGTATGAGACTATACAATCATCTGAGAGTACGTGATCAGTTATATGCATTTTGATATTTCAATCGACATGCTGTACAGTGTTCTACTGAGCAGCAGAGGAGAACAGACTGCGCTGTGCTTTGACAAAATGGCAGCAATGCATCAGAGTCCAGAAAACCACGTGGTGAGATTTCACCACTGTACTGTAAGAAATTTCACCACCCTCCACACCTTTTTATATGAAGGGATTTTTTTTTTCTTTTTTGCTGTATGGCTCCTCATTATAGATCGGTGTAATGGATTCAGTCCTCACTACTGTGTGCTCAGAATATTAACGCTTTTCCTCTCGGAGCAGCGCGGGCAGGTGCTATTGATGTAATCAGTTTCCTGGAGGCACAAGGCGAAGACCCTGTGGCCATCCAGTGCCTCTCTGCAGTGCTGAAGAGGTAAAGAGTGCCGAGTGTACACAAGCATGTCATGAATCACCGGTGCGGGCAACAGCATGCTCGTGGAGACGCTGCACTTCAAACAGGCTGAATTAAGAGACAACAGGTACCGTGTGCTGAGGGTCACTTTTGGAAATCAGTTTTGAAAATGCCTTATGTTTGAATACAGGTGGTAATCTGTAGAGGATTACAGTCGTTTCATTTTCCAAGGCATCACCTACATATATATATATAAATAAAAAAACAGCTCTCATATTATTTAATGCATTTTTATTGTCATACAACGAGACATTGATTGTGTTATTTATCATCAAATTGGTGTTTCTGGAGAAATCCATGTGATTGTAGAACAGCCTTTGTCCATTTTTTTTTGCAGCAAGCAGTGGCACTGCAATGACTAAGAGAGCCTTGTTTGTTGCTAGGTAACAAGAAGAATGAGTGTGGGCTCTTTCATAATCAAATTGATTTTTTTTTTTAAAGGGAGAGATTTCTAGCAGTCTGTAAGAAAGAACCCTTTGGACGAGGATTCAGACTGACATTTATCAAATGGAGAAAAAAACTGAAATCTTGAAATTTTGATACAGATATTTTTGACTGCCTGCGTTTATCGACAGATATGTACCATAGTCATTTTTATTTATTTATTTATTTTGGTGATGTGATATTCAAGTGCAGGGAGCACAGCGTGGGAGGAAACTTCATTATCCGAGACCCAGACTGATTAAAATATGTCGCACTATGGATAATAAATACATTATATTAGTTCCTACCCGTGTTTCAGTAATGATACCACTACTATTAGTGTTGCACAGGATTGAACATTAGACTTTAGGAAAGGATTTAAGAGTACGTGTAATCATGCAGCGGAGTATATAAATTCAGTATGTTTCACCTTTGCAAATGTTTCATTGTCCTGAACTCTTTCTGAGAGATAAAATATATTCCGCTGCAGTGTAAATGCTCAGCTCACACCCTCTTTATCAGACATAAGGTCATCGCAACCTGCTACGGGAGAGCCGCACCAGTCTGTCTCCCCCCACTGCTCAAGGCCGGTCCATTTACCCAGCCCTCAGAGAGCTTGACTGGAGCACAAAAGCATCACAACAAAGAGCCTGATAGGATGGAGATCTGGCCGCCCCACGGAGAGAAGGAGAACGGCGGAAGGGAAGAGACATACTTGGAAAGACACCTTGGCCAGAGACCTTGAGAGAAAATGGCAGCTGCGAGGGATGATGGGAGATAATGAAGAGGTTTAGGGAAACATGCTGCTTACTTACCCCAGCCCAGACACAGAAAGCGCTTGCGGATGAGCCTGGTCCGAACCTTTCCCGTCACTGCCATGTAGGACTGCCAGGCCTCTGTGAGGACCCAGCAGAAGGATGCCAGGAAGAAGAAGTGCAGAAAGGCTGTCGTCATGATGCAGACAACCTATTGGTGCAGGGGACAAAAAAAGAGATATGTTCATTGACTGTGGGTCAAACACAGTATATATATCTACAAAATGTTGCTGTAACACAAAAGCACTACACAGATAAAAACAAATGCACAAGATTCCGCAAGTACAGATTCCTGTAAATCGATTATATTGATATTTCTTTATTTCCTTGAACTGTTCTTGCAGCACCGACAGCATTTTGCCTGTCTAGACCATCCACTGAAGTACCATCCTGTGCAGTGAATGAAACAAAGCATCAGTTTAAACTGCAGCAACAGAGGTGGCAATTGTAGTAAAGATCAGAGCCGGGCTAGCTGACACAGAAAGCCATGGCGTAGCATTCCTCTGCACTAACCCTCATTAGTATGCTGGGGATCCCACCTGGAGGCATGTGAGCCAAGGTCAACTGTTTTACACAGAGAGGAGGGGAACAAAACACAACACTGCTTAAATGATACAGAACGCACGCGTCGGAGGCAGCAGATTGCATTCAGGACCCGACAATGTAGCGACACTTTTCAGCTTCATTAGCTTGTCCATCTTTGTTCCGACGAGAGGCATCTCCAAATGCGATTGTTTAGAGGAGGATTAGAAATAAAGAAGTATCCTTAAGAATCTTGTCATTGCACGCTGACATTTGTGAGTGAGAAGAGATTAAGCTTCTTTTTTTTCCCCGGTTCAGATTGTTTGCAGTGTGAGGCGGTGGTAATCTGAGTGACGCCGCACAAAGAGGGAAAGATTGAAGTGTATCATCTCGTCCCAGGGCGTCCACACCATACTGTGAGATCTGCCATACACTTTACATCCCCACTGAGAAAACCACGCTAAATCCATCCATCCCCTGTAGTGTTCACGGGGTTCACACGAGACAGTAATCCTGCATTACCTCACGTACCAGAAGTGGAGAATTCTGTTCACCTACAGCCATGAGGGATATCAAATATGAAAACCTGGACATTTATCAAAGTTCATATGGGATGCATTCAGGTGCAGTATGTATGTCATAATGCCACATTTCCTGTCTTTGATACTTCAATGTAACTGGCAGCTTTGCTTTACAGTAAGACTTATTATACCTTTAGAGCTGGTTAAGTATCAGAGACAAAAATATCAAAGCAAAGCATCAAACCAGAGCACATGACACTCCCATGACACTTTGCCACCTGCCCATGTGGTAATTACAGGTGTCTACAGCTGCTTTTGTGCAAAATCACATGTGCATTCTGTGCTATAAATCTTTGTTTAATAAGCTCTGAACACAAAATAGCATATGCTGTGCTGTTTCATAGCTCATACTCCCTACCTCTGGAGTGTTGCTGCCCTTCCATGTGGATTAATGAATTCAGTGACCTGTATGTTAGCATACCGCTGTGCTGTGTGTGATTGTTATCAGACAAACGAGACAAATCAGTGGTGACAATCTTACATGAAAGTTAAAAAAAAAGCTACTGCCCATGATTTTTAAGTGAAGCAGAAACCATGTGGGTCCGTCACATACAGCAGCTATACTGCCTGTACGTCCAAAACTAATTCTAGCTTTGCTCATGTGCTGTCCAAGGTGCTGAAAATAGAGCCTGCCTTGTTTCCTGGAAACAGGTCATATGCAACCGTTATGTTTCACGGTTCACTCGGGTGCCTATCCAGCCTCATTAGTCGGCGTAAAAAATAAAATATAAACTGCGCATTTGAAAAGAGAAAAGGGTACATTACGAGGACTTTATGATAGAAGCGGTTTGACATAGGCAGTCATATAAAAGCAAGGTTGAAACCTGGAGTTCATACTGCCCTTTAGAAAGGCAAATGCCTGGAGATGTTGAGCACACTGTGTCAGTATCCATGGAAACAGAGGAACTGAGGAAGGGACCACATTAAAACATTGCAGAGCTGATAGACATGAAAGTAAGGGTAGGGCTGATGGGGTATACTCTCAGCCAGTTCAATGACGGAATTTTAAGGTAAGGACAGGAAATTTAAAGAATTTTTTTACCACGGTCTGACTAAACTGCGACTACAAGGCCTGGGGCGAGCCTGGGCGCTCTATATATTAAGAACTGAAAGCCTAATTGCCATGATCTGTTGCACACTTTGCTTCATAATGCAATGACAGGCCACTGGAATGAACAAAGAAGGAGCAGTGACATATTATCGAAGCAAAACATTAAGACGGATTTCAGATTTTGCTGTTGCTATAGTGAGGCTGAGAACACCCTCTTTAATAATTGGATTAAACTAATGTTGACATGGTGATTAAATTATTTTCCTCAGAGCTCCAGGCATTTTTATTTGCCAATCACAATTTGTTATTTCGTTATTTACTCCATTTGCACATTCATTAATTGGCTGTATAAGAATACAGTAAACTTTCAGTCCAGTTAACTTTTAAAACTATTACTGCAATTAGCACTGAAAGAGATTTAAATAAGCTTACTGGGGAGAAGCACATTAATTGCTCTCTATCTGCTGTGAAGATCTACATTTAAAATGTTGCAGAAGAATCTGAACCAGACCTTACAGCATTACTTTTATCTTCCCAACTGCTCTGAATCAGTGTGGGAGGAGGAGGCTGGTTGTTATTTTGATTGAAGCACTCTCCTTTTGAATCAAGCAACAAGTGCCCCAGCGCTTTATACAGTAGGTGCTTGGGTGGAGGACATTAAAAACTCCAAACAACAAAGTGGTGGTGGCAAAGTGTTGTTGAACCGCAGAGAAACACTGAACAAAATATATCGACTTTGCCACTAGAGTCAGAAAATGGCTACTTCTGCTTCCTGCTCTATTGACGTACCTCGCACCAACCTGGAGTGAGCTCATATTTATGACACTTCTGCTTCTGCCTACTTTGTTTCAATATGTAACGCTCTCAAGGCTCGAAACAATGCATACAGTTATTCTCCCCAACCTCACCAGAGGATTCCTGCTGATATGAGGCCGCTGCCAGGAGAGTAAGAACGAGCTGTGTGTTGAATTTTTTTTCACCAATCATTTAACTTTTGACTGGAAGGCAGGGATAAATTAATTCCCTCCTTCCTGACCCTCACTATATGGAGGTCAGGCCTTGTGTACTAAAAATACACTATCGCCTAAATGTGCGTACCGCAGTTACTGCATGTGTAACACACAGCACATATATGCCCTTGAGCATGTCTGTTTTATATGGACATCATGTATGCACATGTATAGTGTTGATTTAAGACCTACAAACTATCTCTGTTTAAGATCTGTTGATGTTTCATCCAGGAAAAAAAAACACCTTAGATGGGACCTTTGCTTCATTTGGCATGCAAGTGTCTATAAATATGCAAGTTGGCCACGCCCCTTAGCCACTTGCCTGCAGCGTCCCTACCCACCTTCAGCTCTGCTCATTGCTCTCCACATTAGAGACAATGTAAAAACCCAGAATGATTAAACTGTTAATAATGTGGTGCTAATGTTGGATAAATGTTCCCTGTCACCAGCTCCGACACGTTGAGGTAAAAATAAAAGTGAGACATAGCTTTGCGAAATACAGATACGTAGCTACATACATTCATAGCTTTTCTTCTGATAGTTGACGGGATTGGTTCATTAGATATTTGACGTATGAAACCGTGGCTGTCTGAATCTGTGTTGTTTTTCCATCCAAATGTAGTGCAAATTTTTTACTGATCTTTTATAAAGTTGGCAAAAGAAAATAGAAATATATAGGCTTTTACATCCACGAGTCTTGCGCAAATATTGAGATGCTTCGTTGAGATAAGCAGTAGATCGCACTCATTCTCCAGTCAAATCTCAAATGAAGAAATGATTGATACAATAACAGAGAGCCCATTGGTCAATGGAAACAGAGAGTTTTGAACGACCATGTGCTCTTGGAAGAGTTCTAGTAATGGCCCTGTGTGCAGACAAGCATTTTAAGGGTGCTTTCAGACCTAGAAATCGCTTTCTTTAATCTGAATCAAGAACAAATTTTTTTTTACAAAGATCCATAATTGCCTAGAGTTGGTTGGTTGTGCGCGAAAGCTGCTCTTAATTGGTCAGAATTTCCACGCGTGAAAAATCCAGGAAGTAAACAAAACGTTGAAGAAGAGTACACTTGCAGGATAAATGCAACACTTTCTAATGTCACAATGGGGGGACAAGTACACAGGTTGATTTTAGCGCTGCTCATCGTGGACTATATTGCTTGCATTGTTCATTTTAGGCAAACCATACAGTTTGAAAACGAGGTGTGGCTCCAACTAGAAAACAATGTTTTGATGCATTGGATGCATCGAATGCACGTATTAAGGCAGTACAGGAGGAGGCACACATTAATAATCCTCCAGGACTGTAACATGCTCATGTTTAACCCAAACAATGTGTCATGTGACTGCAGTTAGTTCGGATCGAGGTCGTAACACGTTCTCACCACAAATGAACTGCACCAGAGTGCATCCAATTGTTTTGGTGCGCACGGGCGATTGCTGCGTTCACACCTGCCCAAACAAACCGCACTTAGGGGGCAAATGAACTTGAGTTCGATTGAACCGGATCAAACCGGGCAGGTGTGAAAGCACCCTAAAAGTCATACAGAGAAGACAAAGTGAGCTGCAATGACTTTTGCAGTGATGATACGTTTCCATCGCATTTACCTTTTATCGATACACTAACACTTCCACCTTCGCCCAAACATAAAAACTTGTTTGCAATCATTTGAGATTCTTTTTAATTTTTGGCGTTTCCACTCAGGTTTTCATAAGTGCAAATTGAAAACGTGCATAAAAACAGGTGGATGGAAACATACCTAATGATATGCTGCAGTTCTGAGGCGAAATGCTCTTCCATGGCATTTCGCTAATGACATGTGTAATGATGATATGGAGCAACACTATATGGACATGCTGACAAGATTAAAAACTTGAATTTCATTGGAGGAGGTCTTTAAACCTCATAATAGTTAGTATTATGTTTAACTTAAAGAAAAATATGGGCTGAATTTACCTATATCATGGGAATAATAGACAATGTTTCTTTTAAAATGCGAATGTCCAAGCTCTTCTTGATTCTAAAGATATTAATTTTTGACTGATACCAGCTTTGATTAGCCATCTGTGCTGATACATGACATGCAGTGTTTAAACAAAAGGAGATGATTCTTTATCTTGTGACGCATCAGGAGATTTAGATGCCCAAAAATCAAATAACAGCAGATAAGGTGTACAAATCTGTTTAAAGAACTGTATCAGCTCACAATACCTCTGACCAGATGTGACTTTATGACATGCAGAGAGCGAGAATTGTTTTTTTTTAAAAGCTAACTGTTTTCTGGTGATGTTTTGTTGACACACAGTAGACCCTGGATACCTTGACTTCCACCCACTTGAAGTGTAATACATTTCTACTCATTATGGGATGCACATTTTGCAGGAACATCCTCTCTAACTCCAAGACTCCCTTATTTCACCTTCCCTGACAAAACCAACAGTGTGTGCTTCTCTTTGTCTTCTTTCTATAAACCAAGATGAACAACGATAGAGGACAAAGGAAAAGCACAGACAGGCAAAGGTGACTCACTGACTCCCCGCTCCCAGAGGACACCTCCACACCAAAGAGATGATTTCTATTAGACGATGAGCAAGTCTGAATCCACAAACAGTGGAGCCAATTATATGCACTTCTTACAAGAAATGGAGGAAAAACAAGTGAGGCAGTGTCAGGCAGCATGGCAATTAAACCCACACAGGGGCTATGTTTTCTCCTCTTGCTGGCCTACCACTCAAACATCGGGTTCTACAGTATGTCTGATCAAACATTTGAGATATTTCTCAAATATTATCACAACAGGAGAGACACGTTCAAGACAGAACAAAGGGACAATAGTGATAAATTTATTGCCCTCAAAGTTTTATCCGCAGCGTTGCTGAGACCGACAAGACAAATGCCGCTTTCTAAACTTGACTGAACCAACAATGTTCTTTACTGCTATTGAAGGTGGGCTTCGGAAGAGGTAGTCTGGTTTTGAGGTGTCCAATTAAATCTAAAACAAATGGGTTCTAGAGGCTGTCAGAAATGAATATGCAGAATTTTGGTTTAGCTGTCTGAGAACGGATAATTTAAAGGAGCTGTATGTGATATTCAGAGCTTTAATGTAACAGCAAAACACTATTTGTTGTGAAAAGATATAGTGAAGTAATGGTGTCCTGAGCAGAGGATAAAGTTACACTTCCTGTGTGTGTATTGTAATCCAATCCAAATCTGAGCTCTCTGTTGGTTGTTGTGGTGGCCTGTCTGGTTGTATGAGCATGTTAGTGCATGTGAATCTGTTTGTGTGTGTCCCACTGGCTAGCTTATCATTACTGCTGATAATGCCGTCCTCACCAACTGTAGCGCCCACCCTCTGGTTCCCCCCATGTTAACGCCGTTGGCTCTGTCATCACTGTTTCCATTGTTAGCACCATTCAGGCTCTTAGCTTTGTTAGCTGCTAGCTGCTGTCTCAGTCACCTTCATGTTGAGAGCAGTGTGCAGGCAGTCCAGACTTTGGATCATAGATATGCTCTGAATGTCATACAGGTAACCTTTAAATTAATTCTATTTTTCATTTTTTATGTTTGAATTAATATAACCTAGAGCTCTTTAAGCTTTTTGTAAATCCACTTTAGAAATACAAATAATGAAATTTCAATATTTCAGGCATTTAATACTGCTGAAGTTGAATGTGATGGCAAACAGTTGTCTAATTACACATCCAAGTAATGCTCAGCAAATTCTAATTAATTTAGAGTCATGTTTCTGGCCACCTGATGTTATATTTACTCTCCTTTTAGCTCTGCATTTGTTCTCAACACCCTCCCAAGGGAAATATTTTAGCCACAAAATGATCCACAATGTTCACCAGATAGTTGCTAACTCATGTGTTGCTGGGCAGGTAGCAGGTAAAACATCTGCCTACTGCTGGAAACACGGTTGATTTGAGCCATGAGAGTGAACCAAAACAGTAAAGTTGTGGCCATAAAATTAAAAACAATGAGGTTAAAGATGCTAAAACGCTCAATATAGCTTAGTGGAAGTGTTGAGATGGGTGATAATTTGCTGCGGGTTCATCACTGAGAGCAACACTTTCACATGGTGAAACAATCATTGATCTGTTGTTAAAATAAAACTGCTTATTTGTGCAGCTTTAATGTTCACTCTTAACAATATCAGCCTGTTACAAAAATACTAGTCAGTGGTTCTTCAATTTGGCACAATCTGAATCAGTCAAGGTAGTTTGTCGAATCACTCTGAAAGACACTGAAATGACATCTTCAGTATGTCAGTGGATTTTCTGAAAACCACCTAATCTCTCTGCAGATCTCAGAGACAGATATCCTATTAGCAGCATGCCGAGTGAGTATTCCATGTTAAGTGGTGGTCCTCATAATCAAGACAGGAGATGACTGGAGCTCTGATTAAATCTGACAAGGCTTCAAATCAGCTCAGCTTTAAAAATGCCCTGAAGCTTTGTGCATTCATAGTCTTGGGTAGTACTGCGTGCCAGATATGTAAGGGCCAGCGAGGAAACAGATGAACTTATTGCATGTGGACCCTGTTTTTTGTTGTTGTTGTGATTGTACAACATTAAAACAGTCTGCATAATATCAGCTAGTTCAGTTTGTGATAAAATGAGTACATTTTGTCCACATTTATTCTACAGTGACGTTCAGACAATTTCTCTTCTGGTTCATCCATTCACTTTTCATTGAACATAGGGAAATTAATTGGAGGAAGCATTTTGATTTATGAGTAGGATCCAATATGAGCCCCAACTGCTGGTAGGCCCATCTGCTCCAGAATTATGCCATACCTATGACCACAGTCTAACCATCAGCAATGCATTTCTAATGACAGAAAGACATACATTATTTGCTTGCATTTCAAAAGATGTTTGGCTCTGCTTTACCTGTGCTGTTGGTCTCTGCTAAAATCTACAGCCTCTGCTTTGTAAGAATGTCCAAATACTAAAACACCGGCTTGTTAATGAGCCGAAAAACTAAACAAAATGGATTAATGAGGAGAAACATTGGGACATAATGAGATGGCGGAAAAAAAGTGTGTTCGTGCAAAAGGTAAAGGTATACTGAGAATATTGTTACACAATAAAATGCACAATGTGTCATTCTGTAGTGCTGCCAAATGACTGAGAAGGGCATCTGTGTGGGCAGCTTGTAAATCCTAACTACTGTTTGCCAAACAATCTTTTACATTAGCCACTTGTGTACTGGCCAGTTATGAAGACGGGGAGAGGAAGTGATACATATTTATTGGAAGAAGTCCTTCTTTAACTACAGCAGTTGTCCTTTTGGATCCTGCTGACTCGATGTGAAGTTCAGCTCTTTGACATCTGAACAAAAAAAGGCTTCATATGAGTCATTTCAGTAATGCACACTGTACAGCCAATCGAGGCCCAAGAGATGCTTTTATCCACCAGCCCAACTTTTAAGCTGAGCTCTAATGATTATGGTCATTATCAATTGATCTGCCCATCGTTTTCTCGGCTAATCGATTGATCGTGTGGTCAAAAAAATGTGGGAGAAATTTCCCAGAGCCCAAGGTGACCTCTTCAAACGGTATATTTTGTCCAACCAAAAGTCCAAAACTCCAAAGCTATTCAGTTTATCATCATGTATGACAAAGTAAAGCATCAATTTTCACATTTTAGAAGCATGAAAACAGCAAATGTTTGCCTTTTTGATACTAAGACGATTATTTGATTATCAACTAAATTTCTGTCGATCAACCAATCCATTAATCGACTAATTGTTGCAGCTCTACTCAGCAATCATTTTATTAGTCTTTGATTGACTGGTGCACCACGTCTCCTGGTGTGCATCAATGTCTGCCTCGCTGCTCCTACACTGTTGAATCTCCCTAACTGCCAGACTTTGTTACTGATCTCAGCGCTTCACGTTTAAACCCCAGCAATAAAAACTAGCATTGGTAATTTCACCTCAAAGTGATCTGACCGTCCTCTTTTGTTCATTTTTTTAGTTTCTGTTATGGGCCCACATGTTTAATTGCAATTACAGACCATCACTGTCTCTGCGCCAACAGACTGGGGTTGTCTCAAGTTTACCAGAGGACAATGTAACACCGATGGTCCTGAGCCAACACAAAGTGGATCTACATCTTATAGAGGCATTAGAAACACTTAACTTTCCATTTGGATGAAATATGAGAAGCTCGTCTGTGCGAGACCCAGAAGAAAATGAGTAATTTGTTTGAGAGAGGTTTTAATGTAACTGTTATACTCTTGTTTTTGTTCTCTCAATGACAAAGCCAACATCTGGTACACAAAGGCATCATTGTGTAAATTAACGTTGATTAAATTGACTGGGAACCTGTGAATGTGATGGAATTTCTATTGTTTTTATCTTTTAAAATCATGATGAGGAACCTGTACCACATGTCGTAAAGGTCTCAATGTGGCCAAGAGCTCTCCTCAACCTGGACAAGGCCACAGTGAAGTGTCACTTGGATCTTTCCCCTGTACCATTATCCTGACTTAAATTCCAACCAACAACCACTTAACCCCCATAAACACTAAAGAGTGACACTTACCGCATTATGCGTCTGCGTTTGTCCAACAAGGATCAATATGTTGGAGCAGATTATAGATAAGCAGAAGTTGAGCAGGATGATGGATCGTTCAGAGCGAATATATCTGAAAAAGAAAAGATTAAAAAGCAACCAAATCAGAGTAAGCCTCCATTGTTATCACATGATGTAACAAATACAATGTTATAAATGTGCAAACGTAACAGCTAAAATTATACATCGTCATGAGGTTGCAGCTTATGGTCCTAAAGTGACGCAATTACCTCCATAGCACAGCGTAGATCACTGCCAACGTGATCAAGGAGAGGCAAGACAGACCACAGCCAACTATCAATGTCACAGATGGGACCCCTGAGTACTCCATGGTCTGTGGAGGAGACAGAGCAAGACGGACCAGTCAGTGGGAGGTTGGATGTGGTTCACGCAGGACAGTAAATCTTTATTGTTGCCCAGAGAGGGAACCAATCAAAACAAAGCACCACCAATTTGAATAGTCCACAGTGGGTTCCTTAATATACTGTGAGGTTTGAAGTGCATGCGTGGGCTTGAAGGCTGTTTGGTTGTGAGTCTTTCCACCTATCTCTGCTGGACATTATGTTACAAAACAATGGAGCAGAGACAGTGAAAGCTGCAGGCTCAAGTGCATCCAAATATTGTTTGATTTGTCTGTCCAGTCGCATTTGAAATGATGTTAGCTGGCCAATCACAGGCCTGCATTTTGGAGCTACCTTGCACTGTATATGGTTTCTAGTCATGAGTGAAGCATTATCACACAACTGCACTTTTATGGCTAGATTAATGTTTGCCATTCTGCTGTTGATGCTTCAGGCCTATTACAGAAGGTAATATATGTCTCTGTGATATCACGATTCCTACTGTGTCTACGAATGCAGAGGCCACAGTGCAAGCACTTTATGTTCTCAATGTTAATTACTCCATCTTCTCAAGATATCACAGGCTTCTGTTTCCTTTACAGCAGTCTAATTTCAGCACATGAGCTCACACCATGATTTGAAACCCCATAGAATTTGCCAGTTTTTTTTTATGTCAGTGCAGAAAAACAACAGAAAAAATGTCAAATCTGACAACTTTCATCTCTCCCCCAGACCAAATGTGCATTTGACTGATGAGAAGGAGACACACACAAGCATCAGCATGCATGCACACACCCTCCCGCGTGCACGCGCGCACACAGAGTTACCTAAATCTATGTGCAAACTACAAATATCCCCCCCACAATCTCCCTTTACCGCTGAATTACTATTTAACGGGATTAGCACAGCAAAGATTCAATTTCCATTCGCACTAGCACACACGCGCGCACACACATACACACACAGGCAGCGTTTCTCCTTTACATTGGCCTATAAAACCCACACTGAATAACAAATCAATAGCCTACTTACTATTTCTCTTGGTTGCTGAGCCAAAATGGCGAAGGTAGATACACGATCACATAAGCATTTTGTATGGGATGCATCTGTGAGCACCGTTTTACATCCTTTTGTGGACCAGGCTCCCCAAGAATCGTTCCTGCAAGAAGAAGGCAGAGGCAATTAGGAGGTTTAATTCCAGCGGTGGCACGACTTCACAGGACTTATCGACATCGCTTCGGCTTTCTTATTTAATTATTTATTTCAATCGAGAGCTATAGAGCCGTATGGACTGTTACATAAAAAAAAAGCGAACAGACACATCGACACGGCTCTTGTGTGGCTATACGAGCAGCATTTCAGCTGGAGCAGATAGAGAGGCAGAGACACGGAGGAGGGGGAGGACGCACGGAGCTGTCCAAGCAGACCGGTGCTGATTGATTCGCCATACGCAGATAAATAGCAAGAAGTGATATGAAAACAGCGTTATTCCCTCATAAAGCTTAGAGATAAGAGCGGTTATATTTACCTGCATGTCTGTCTGCGTGATTTTCTATTCCTCTAGATGTTTTCCAAACGACTGTATTCCTTCTCCCCCCTTCTCAATGCCCCTGTTATCCTGTCTTTTTTCCTTTTCGGCTGATTTTTTCCCCCCCTGAACTGTTTTAATTAGCAGCTTTTGAATGCTTCCTTAGGGGGATTTTCACCCTGGAAACGGTGGACAGCATCAGATTGATACTCTGTTCCTCTCTGCTGGCGTGAGAGGGGGAGGTTGATACAATGCAAAAAGAAACGCACGCTGTCGCAGGATCTGTTTATTCGGCTGCAGGTTTAATGATATGACGGGGATAAATGATGGCTTTGGATTTTTCCTGAAAATCATTTTGCTTTTTACACGAAAGTGGTCGCTCCTCGGTGCGAAGCGCTTTAGAAAAAAAAAAACACTGCAGAACTAATACCACCCCGCGGAAGCAGCGCGAATGGTTGCAGCCAGTCCCCACTTCACACCGCTAGTAGGTGAAATGAAAGGAGCGCTTCTCTTCCATTTGTCATTCGCCCCCACTCATTTCCAATCTTCCAGAAAAAAAAAAAAAGAAATCACCCTCATTGATTAAACATCCCGCGTGAAAACTTCATCGACACCCAAAATGTGACTGTGCACATGATCAGTTTTTGCCGCAACACATCACCTCAAATTAAAATTCGTGTCACAAACAAGCAAACACCTGTTGTCCTGCAAGACACCCTGCTGTCTCCTCAGTCCCCAGCATACTGCTCACTTCATGACACGAGATTCACATGAGATATGAGGAGTCATGGCACTGATTTAGAACAATACAGAGCATACTAGCTGTTGATTTGTGTGCCAAGTGGCCTCTGCTGTGTGAGGCAATCCTGCTTTGTCATTTGATCAATATGGCTGCAATATTTATTATTCCTGGAAGGGACCGTAGAGCCCTTTGCAAATTTCAAACCGGTATTCCAAGCTGTCTGTACAGAGCATTGCAACAATTAAAAAAAAAACCTTCAATCCACCCCCACCACCCTCAACTCTTCTCTCTTAACTAGGCTGTGCAAACAAGTGATGCATATTTACCCCCAGACTGCAAACAGAAAACCTCACTCAGCAGCTTTAGCTCAGCACACTTAATCATTTTTAAATTTCAAAAGAACTTAAGTAGCAAGACAGGTATGAATTATCTATATGCAAATAAAATTGCCTTGTCGCAAAGGTGATAAAAAGGGGTCATATTCTCTGCAGGCTGTGGGAGAAGTATCTCGCTGCAGCTGGAGCCCTGAATCACAACTTAAAAGGTCTATAGTGGATGCGCCACTCTGCTGATTTAAATTTTCAAGGATTTCTTCGATGGCTTCAGAAAGGAGGGTTCAAACGCTGACATTTCATGATGATAAATAAAAGTCTGTGGCGGGGCCCTTGAACAACCCTACATAAGTGCAACTCTATTGAGCTGCGCTGAATAATATGAATAAAACAGTGACTTTGAGAACCTCTTCTAATGACTGGTATGGCATAGTAACATTAGAAATATTCTATAGCGCTGTGTATCTGAAGATGTCTTTAACCTTGACGCCAAATAAGTGCTTGATGTATAGACAGAAAATTATGTTTTGGCAGTAAGCAGGGTGAATAAAAAGAAGGTAACTGTGGGTGCAATAAAGACTCCAGTTTAGACCTGATTAGAGGCAATGCCTTAAGAACTGGAGAAAGACAGTTAAAGGGACAGTACACCCCAGAATCAAAACTACAGATTTCATCTCTTACCTGTACTATTCATTGGTCTCATTTGTTTTGGTGTGATTTGCAGAGTGTTGGAGATATCAGCTATAGAGATGTCTGCTTTCTCTCCAATATAATAAAACTAGACAGCACTCGACTTGTGGAGCTCAAAGCTCCAAAATATACATTTGAAAAACTCAACAGCAATGTGTCTTTTCAGAAGTCATGACACCGTTGCTCAAGATAATCCACAGACCTTGTTGTGAGCAGTTTCATGTAGAAAATATTTTCTTTCCACTTAACTTCACCCACCAACCGTATCATCACATAGAAGGAAGTGTATATGTACTCATGGACAAGTGGCTTGTGCTTGTGACAGTGCCAGATGTAAACACTAATGGTGTCCTCCTCGGCTGAGCTGTAAAGTTGGCTAGCTCAGAGGTGCTAGGTGAGCTAGCAGAAGATGCACACTGATATAGTTTGCAGGTGTAGTTGGGTTGGAGGAAAATAGTTCCTATATTAAACTGCTTACAAGGTCTGGATTATCTTGACTAACTGGATTTGGGCGTCTTTAGTTATATTCGAGAGAAGGCAGGCATCTCTACAGCTGATATCTCCAACATTTGACAACATGGAGCATACATCAGTGACTTCTAATTGACAGACAAACATGCTGCTGACGGCAGCCCAAAGCACTTTCGAGGGCTAAATGACTCGTAGCACAGGCTTGTCATTGTTTGAGGTTATTGCTGTGGGACAGAGAGACAGGCCATGATGAAGTCACTGGATGACCAACAGGCATCATACCCTTTATAAAGCTGCCCACTTGAGATTTTTTGGGTGTGCTGCTGCTGTTGCACTCTCAGAGGCAAACCTCTCCAATGTGCACCCTCTTGTGATAAGACTGATAGCATGTGTGATGCCTCTACATCTCAATAACTTTGGGATGAATCAGCAATTCCCCCGGCAAGTGCTCAATCCTCGACATGATCTGTTCCTAACTTTTGACTCGCTAGATGTTTGCTACTCTTTTGTGCCGGAGAGAGAAGCTGACAGGAGAACATCCCTGACTGGGGATTTATGTACGCCACGTTTGATGTGTTGTCTGACCTTATCGGGGGCCCGGTGGCCTCAGAATATAAAATGTCCCCTAGAGAAAGTGTCAACACTGATGGTAACCACAGTGAGCCTGATGACGGGACATTCATCACACACCCTTGGTTGACCACTTTCTATCCATGCAGTGATGTATTGACAACTTTTGTATTAAAACTTCCAGGAGTGAAATCTGTGACAGATTTTGAACGTGCTCCAATTTTTAAAAAATATTTAGGTGTCAAGATGCAAGAGACGTGACAGTAGAGTGACACAAAGAGTCGACAAAGTTTTTAGACACATTCAGTATTGAAACAGAGAGACAGACAGTTTCTCAAAACTCCAATTAGGTTTGTCTTCCTTGCTGAACTTTGACAGATCGTGTTCCTCCAGCCATAGAAATCTTATTACTAAACCCATAACTTATCCACACGTCCAAGCAGTGCACTTAAGAGTCAAACAGTGAATCTCTGTACGTCCAGCTAAACAGACTGTATAGACTAAGCGATTGAGCTGAGCTGCAGTTTTTTAGCTCTTGTTGTTCTCTCACAGTTTAGAATATGAAAGCACTTTATTCACCATATAGTATATTTTCAGGAATAGGGGATAACCATCCAAAAAGCTCTTTAAATTCATCCCATGCCCACATCAGATTAGCCAGGCACTGGGCTGAGGGCTTAAAGACGGCCTGAGGCGATGCACTTTGGGCAATTTTATAAAGTCCTGAAAGACTGACACACAATCACAGGCAGAGGAGAGTGGGAAGTTATTCCATCCATCTTGGATTTCTTCATGACGGGCAATTCATATAAGCCTGTGGGCCGCACTGCGTGTGTTAACTAAATGAAGGGAAAAAGAAAAATGACTGCATGTTTTTATGCAGCGAGAAAAATGTAATTAATCCTGAGTGGGGCAGAGACCTCAAAAGAACCTGCAGTTTGGATTTGTTATTGAGGACGTGAGTGGCTCCACCTGCTAATAGGTCCGTTATGCCTATTATCACTGCAGTTAGCTGAACTTCAGGGCGCCCATAACTGTGCCTGTGCAGAACAGATTGTATTCATTTTGAAACAAATTTCATTTGTTGTCATATTCATACTAAGGTGCCCATTTAACACAAAATGGTGAGTGAATTATCGCTGCAGCTCTGCGTTTCTTACAAGGGGCAACCTCCTGATGAAGCCAAAGGCCCTGCTCACACAGAGTGTTTTGCAGGTTGCAAAACGTGAGGCGCACCATACTGCCTTTTGTTAAAAATTGAATGCCACTAGTAAAAAAAAAAACAAAAAAAAAACCCACTTGCTGTGCCTTTTTATTGTTGCCAGGCAACCACCCCATCACGTCCTTACACTAACCTTCCCGTGTTATCAATCTACCAATTTTTTCCCCCCCAGTAATTAGTATCTAGTTCCTAAAATGGACAGGCAGAGGGTATTTGCTCTGGCTCTGTTTGAGTGTGAGAGGCTGTCAGTCTGTGTGTCTGTGTGGGTACGAGACCCTAAAAAAGAGGGTGGATCACGGGGAGCTTTGCCTCGATGATGGCGGTTTCCAAGCATATTTTAGGATGACTCAGGGGCAGTTTGACAGCCTGCTGTCTATCGCTGGGCCGTATAGCTCTGGGTATCCAGCAACTGCTACCAAAAGTTTCTCCTCCATTGTTTACCATCTGCAAACTTCTTTTTGTGACCATGACGAAAGAAAGAGATGACGTGTGGCGCTTTTCCGATCTGAGTTAAGTTTTTCCGATTCAAGGAGCTCAGAGCTCTCCAGGCGCCTAGAGTGCAGAAATGCAAGGTGCATCACAACACAAAAAACACAAGCAAAAAGCTTCATTCCCATTAATAACAATTACAAAAAGGTGCCTTCAGCTGCTAAAACACTTCCTGTGTGATCAGGCCCAAATGCCAAAAACTGCAGTTCCTCTAATGGCCACTTGAGGCTGGCTTCAAAAATGAATCCCCCTGCTTAAACCCCTGTGCAGAGGAGAATTTAAAATACCCATCTGTATAAATGTTATTAAGGCTTAAAGTTGAGCATAGGGTGTGGCCAGTTTGATGTTAATTAGATTACGTAACCATGATGTAACTGCAGATTCACAGGGTACAGACGCAGCCGTAGCTGTCACTACTTCAGTGTGTTTTCAGTTCATGAAAGTTAACTGTGACATTTTGGTTGCCTACAAAAGTCTTTGTTGTATTAAAAGACCCTTTAAGGAGTCGGATGTTCAGTACATTTAGTTTTTAACACTTTTAAGCCTGTTTTTTACTAATGAAAATTAGCATTATCACATTTGATCAAAGCTGTAATGCACTGTGCTAACCAAGCTAGCTGCTACTGTACTCTAAATACAGTCACTTCTGGCTCCAAAAATCTAAGATGGTGACTGCCAAAATGCCAAAGGAGTCCACAAACCAATGAGTGACGTCCATTATTTTGTACAGTCTGTGGTTTCTTCATTTAAACTTTAAAATGGTGACAACTGTCAACACATGAATCTTTCTCTCTCATCTGTGAACCAACTGGTTACAAGTGAGGCATTATATAAACACAATTAAAGAGAATTAAGTCAGTCAGATCTGACCATGACACCTCAAGGAGTACATGACTTGCCCCAAACTCACATCCTGTGTTCCTACACACACAAACACAGTGATACTGCCTGCTGTCATTAATGCGTGGTTACTGTCCTCATCAGTCCATCATGAGTCCTCGCTGGATCGAAGCTTAGAATTACTGTAAACATCGCCCACATTACTTCCTCTGCCTTCCAGTGTCCTTTAACAGTGTGCAGAGATCAAAGTAGACAACCAGAGGTCCAGAGCAAAACCAGACGCCCTTTAATGTCATTACGAACAAATCCATCAGAAACAGAGAATGCAATGCCATTATCGCCTCCCCATCTGCAGCGTCGACAGTCTCCATTCGAAAATGACCTAAAAACAACAGAAGTCTTCCAACGTGGGTCCCTGGGACTAAATCTGATCAAGTGTGAGTCTGTGGAGCAAATGTGTCTATTTGAGGGTCTATGATGTGAAAAACTTTGACAACTGCTGATCTCAGATACGGAAATGTCAAACAAGCTTGACGTCAAAGAAGGAAACTATTAGAGAGTGCTTTCAACAGAAATAGAAAGCTTGAACCTAAAACTGAAAGATAAAGCTGGATCTGTGTATTTTGAGCTCTAAATATATATATCACCAGCTGCAGGTGCATTTACTGTTTACACAACTTGTTGGATTTCTTAAGCAGCTCTTAACTAAAGTAGACAAAAGCTGTTGACTGTAGATTCTTATGGTTCAACAGTCTGCGAGAAGCTTTAGCAGCCTGATTTTTTTTTTTTTTCGTCTGTTATGGTACATAAGCAAAACAAAGCTAAAATATAAGTGTATCAAACTGCACCCATAGCACTCATGTATCTTCTGGTACCTATATTATACAGATGTTAAAGAACCCTGGTAATGGCAAACCAGATCTTGCAATAACGGTTCCTGTCTTTAAGCTGTGCCTCAGTTGGCGATGTTTGGCGTGGCCCGTTTGGCTCAAATCCAGGATCTCCAGATGTTTGAAGAACCTGAAGCTGCAACAGCTGCTTTTCACACCTTAACCCATAAATGATTAATGTGCTTTCATTCCACAGGAAGTGGAGCGTTCTTAGTGAATTCATGTTATGAACTGTATAGCACTAAGTAATCTGAGGTATAACTATATAGGTAATTATTATAATGATGAATAAAAGCTGCTCCTCATCAGTTTAGGTAACTATATGACACTGTCACAGGTTTGAAAGGGCTGTTTCTCTCCTGGAATTAGTAAGTTCTCTACCATCATAACCAACAGTTTAATTTTATTGACCATTAATTTAAAGGTGGGGTAGGCAGTTTCATTATGGCGTCATTGGGCAAAAGTCATTTAATATCCTTTGAGTATATTGTAATTCAAGTGGTCTGAGAGAACACCAGACGTCTGCATCTCCTCTTGGCTCTGTTTTCAGGCTTTAAAAAATCTAGCCCGTGATGGGAGACTTTGGCCAACCACTGGTCATTTAAAAAAGAGAGGGAGTTCCTATTGGCTGCTCTGCAAATGCAGATGTGTGTGCACGTCCCTTCAGTGAAAGTCTGACTCAATGGCCAAGAATCCTGCAGAGAAAGTTGCTATTCAAGCATTAGCACAAAATGCCTACTCAGGGTGGGAATCACCAGAGGGTCCACGATACGATATTATCACGATACTTGAGTCACGATACAATATTACTGCGATTTTAAATACGTTGCGATATGCTGAGTATTGTGATAAAATATATTGCGATTAATTACCTTTTTTCGACTGTAAATTACCTCCCCAAAGGAAAAGTTTTCAGTCTGTCCATCTCACTTCAGCCATTTTATAACATTTTATTGTCATATCTAGTGGACTGAAAAAGCACTTGATTACATTATTCTAGTGGGTTATCTAAACTTTAAGTTGTAGTTGTCATATTAATAATTTATACAACAAAAAATGGATAATTGGCACTGTGTGACAATACGATATTGCCACACAAAAATATCGCGATACTATGCTGTATCAATTTTTCCCCCACCCCTACTGCCTACACTGAAAAGCAACCCATAAAAGGAAGACAGACAGATAAGAAAGAGAGTCTTACAGAAGACAACATAACACATCAATACCTGCAAGGCATTTCAGAGATGGAGAGAAAATGCTGCTAATTGTTTAGCATCCTGCTAAATGAAGCCAAATGCTCATGGCTGCAGCTTCAAGTTCACATTTGTGTAGCTAATGTTACAGCCCTTGAATCCCAGCGTGTCCTCCAGGAAGTTAAGGGACAACTCTACAATGACGTAAGATTAAATAAATCAATGTATTGGAAACTGCACAAGTCTGTGGTCGTCTGGTGGGAGGGGCTTGGGACAGAGGGGGGAGAGCTACAGAATGACTATGTATTTTCCAGATATCTGCTTACTCCTGCTTTAAGATGGAATTAAACTCATAATAGCGGTATTTAAAACATAGCAATTAAATGCTTGGTCTCCTGCTATTACAAAATGTCTGCTACAGTTTTTTAATATATCCTTCAGGCTGTTATTATTTAGATTATGCAAAGTAAATCACCTAAACTGATTCGGACTTTAAAAGAAGGAAACGTTAAATCTTGTGGCCTGAGCCTCAGCACATCTTTTCTCACCGCGGTTATGCATGTTTGGCCATAAAGATTACAATCTGTTTGGTTATACTGCACCATAAAAGGAAACAACATCTAATACTTACAATAGCCAAGTGGTACTAATATAATTTACAGCCTTCAGGGTGCTTTAGAGGAAGCAAAAAAGATACAAGGAGAATCAAATCTTCAAAAGTAAAAAAAAGAAAACAGGTCTAATAAATACAGCAGCCTGTAAAAAGGCTGTGTGTTTTAAAGATGTGTTAAAAAAGGGGTCAAGATGCTGTTAATCCTGATGTGGCAAGTTATTTCAGGATCTAAAAGCCTTTAATGATGAAGGTTGTCCTCTTCAGTTTGAGGTTTGGCCCCCATAAGACTTTGGTGGATAATCTGAGAGGGGGATGCAAAAACATCTGCGATTAAGAAGTCAGAGAGACACTCATATGGCTTCCCATGCACTCCTTCCAAGGATTCAGAGGATTTTAAAAGCATCTAATTGCAGGGGAATGCCAAAAGGCCGAACTAGCTTGTAATGTCATTCTGTAATTTTCTTTTTCTGCAACTTCAGTGGCCGTCTAGAACAACTAACGAGATAGAATTTATACACGCGATTACAGTGCTGGAAATGAGATTAATCAATCCTCTCAAACCATTTAAAGAAAGACGAGACGGGCTGAAAAGTAATCTGATTTAAACTCATGCTGGAGTCACACTGAAACTAAATATCCAAGATAGTGCACATTAGTGTTAGATAGTAAAATATTTCTTGGGTAAAAGAATATTTATTTTTGAGCACTACAGGGAAGTTAACGGATCTAAAATCACTGGGTTGCATTTCACATTTTTCCCTCGGCACAGTGGTGGGATATTGGCAATTTCAGGCTTGTTTGATAGCTGAAAATATTGACATTTCAAAGAGTAATAAAAGTGTATGCATCTGACCTGTTTACACTCGGTGCTGTGGAGCTGCAGACTTGAAAAGTAAATGAAAAAAAGATATTGGCTCTCTGGATGCTCCGGTGTTTTATTTTTCACATGGAGAGCTGCATGTTTATTCACAGCTTTGTTTTGTTCTTCACTTGCACTTATGTTCTTTAATACTTTGAGCTAATCGCTGCCAGTTGCAGCAGGTTATCCTACACTTCTCTGGACTACAAAACCAGTCAAAACATGTCAGTCACAGGAAGTCCATGTCGTTAAACTTGGTCCAGACCTTTGCCTCATGTGACAGGTGAGTGATTTAGCTTATTTTACTTTCAAGGAATTAAATGAAGATTGCTTGGGAACTAATTATCTTGTCAAAACTTATTTCTGTTTCAGTATTTTAAAATGATGCAGAAAAATGTCTGCTGTATTGATTGTATTCATTGTCACATGAATTATCTTCTTCTTCTTCATCTTTTTCATGTTGTTTTTGTGCTGTCAACAGTTTTATCACTTCTATTTTTAAGCTTTATTTTTGATGCTTCTGGATAGGAAAGGAAGATATAACGACAGGGATTGACATTTGTTTCTGTTGTTTTAGGATGGAAGTACTGTATGATGTCCTGTTTTTTTTTGTTTGTTTTTTGTTGCTTATTGTTCCAGGTATTCTGTGTGATTGTCTGCCCTGTTTCGATGACATCATGGTTATCTCTTGGATTTTTTTGCCATCTATAACCATAGATATAGATAAAAAACTCCATTACAAACAAAAGTCATGCATTCACATATATTATTGGAGTATCATTACTGATGCATAACATACACAGAAATACATAATATGGACACGACCTATTAAAAACGCATTACATGGTGGTGGGCAGTTGATGTGTTAAATTACATGCCAGCGACACAAAAGCAATGCCAATGCAAAGTCTATTACAATCAGTTTTGTTGTGAAACTGTTTGGTTAGATTTAAGGAATGAAAAAAAGTGGTAAATTTTAGAGCAGTGGATGCCAACGGGTCCAGATTTCTCCTTAGTCATGAGTTCAAGGTCCACACAGTTTAATACATTAAGCTTCATACTTGCATTTGGCCATGTCGTTGAGCTAGTTTGCCGCCTCTGTCAAGTAGCTGTCTGTTAGTCACTCAATCTAAATGGCACTTCAAAATAAAAGCTCTATGCTGGAAATTCACTGTACTTAAAAAGGTGTTGTTGTTTTTTGTTTTTTTTTTTACAAACTTGACATGTTTGTGAGTCACTTGTGGTCCCACTTTTGGACTGTGACCCACCAGTTATGAACCACTGGTTTAGAGATCAAAAAATACTTGGTTAAATTTAGGAAAAGACTGCGGTTTCAGTTAAAATAACTAAACAGGAAATACAAGTGATTCTATGATTCTAACTTCTATGTATTTTGTGTAGTTTCAGTTAGTACATATGTAAAGAACTTTGTGTAGTTACATAAAGTCACATAACTACCTTGACTTCTGGTTCACATGGGACACCGACATGTGTTTGACCCATCCACCACCCCTCTCACCTGTCCTATGTAGACTTTCTCATTCTTTCTGCTTAATTCTTGTGTCCACCAGGACAAAAGATCCACACTGACTTTGCACTGATATCATTTTTTACATGTTGCCAGCATGTAATTTTAACACATTTCGTGCCCACTACCATGCATCGTTAAAACTTTATGTTCATTTCACATATTTCAATGAGATCAGGCAGACATACAAGTAGCAGCTCAATGTTATAGCTGTAGTTGAATTTAAAACTCAGCAGTATCTCAACATTGCACTTAAGTGCAGTCCTTGAGTTGTCACTTTCCATCACTGAAAATTATAAATCCAAGTATAAAGATACATAATACAATTATGTGGCTCTTAAAGTCTCAGCAAATGAAAAAAGTTTTTTAAATCATACAAACTCGTCAGCACTGGTGAGAAAAAATTGCTCAATTTTATGCCCTTTCATTGTTTTTTTAATTGTTTTGCTGTCATATTTTCCGTTAAATGGATGGATTTTAATATATGAAATTATTCTCATTAAACCTCGATTTAGTAGAAAACATTCAAAATAAATAGCCGGAAAAACTCTTGCTGTCTGCCATATTGCTAAAAAAGGAAAAACACATTTTCTCAGTTGTGCAGTTATTAAGATTTAACAGCAGCATATTAAAAATGCACCCGTTCTGTCCTCTCTGCTTAGTAAAATAAAGGCAAAGGACAAGAATAGAAAGGCACAAGAAAATGTATGGATTCTATCACAATATGGGGCTGCAGCTTTGTAGCGATGAGCTGCATGTTCTCTTCTCAAAACCATCTTTCCAGCTGCTTACAGAAACAGACGAATCACAAGAGTTTTTGCTGTTGTTGTCACATAAGAATATTTACGCCCCAGGCTCCCACCCCTGTGGTGAAAGTAAAGCAGCAGAGACTCAGGTGTGGCAGCTCTCTCAGCCTCGCAGCTTTACTGTAGCTGCTTTCACAGATCAGCTCAGCGTTCGCATGTTCAGTATCTAGACCTGAAAGAGTCAGAGGACACAGTTTTCCACTTGTGAACAACATTTCCATTCTGCTAATTGTTACAGTGAGCACTCTCTTTTGGTTTGAACCAACATGGCTGACAGATGGTGTATTACCCCCTCGATGAGTCCTGAGAGTGGCTGCTATTGTGTAACAGGACGAGCCAACTGTTTGAAATGAACATGATAATCATACCATGGAGTCATTCGGTGGTGCTCTGATTAAAATGACTTAGTGCAGATCGGGAAAAAAAAGAAAAATGCTGGAATTAAACACTTGGTTTGTGAAAGTCAGGAAAAGAGAATGGAGCAGAGTTGTCCCAGTTGTATCTTTGCTGTTCAAAAATAGACCAGTTGCCCTCAAATACCATGATAGAGGACAGACTATGCACAATTCACATGCTATTTCAAAGTAAAAATAACAACCTCATATAAGCTGTTGTCTGAGCTGCTTCATCCACAGCTGCTGTTAGGTTTCCCACAGATAAACCAACACTGAGGCCCAAAATGCAACTTCAATGACACATCAAATACACATTCAATCATTTGTCAAAGGGCTGTGTTGTAACATGCTATGCAAAAATGTGCATTGCTTCATTCTTTAGCATATCTACATACCAGATTGATCTTGAAATGATAAAGATTGAGATTTCAGTCCTGGTTTATTTAACAACACCTGTGGTTACTGGCAGTGACAGCAATTGCATTTGAGAGACAGACGTAAGGACCGTTGGGGGAAGCAAACATGCCTTGAGCAGTTAGTGTATTTATGAGACACGCAACAGAAGGACTCTTGTGTCTGTTTACAGCACACCCGAACAAACCACGGGCTGAGAGGATCCCAACATTCAACAATGTCTTCCGACACCAAATGTTTCCTTCCACGTAAGGGTATGTGAAATGCATCGCTTCCTGTGAATCCTTTGTGCATGAGTATGTGAAGTGAATCCCACACATAAGAGCAGACTCTTCCAGGAACAATTAAAACTACTATATATATAAAGACAATTACAGAATGCAAATACACTGAATGGCTGTTGTTAAAAAATAACTGGCCATAAATAGCGTTAAAATCTGTGCTATAATGAAAATTTGAAGGCTTAAAACTGTTAATAATTCAACTGCTATTAGCCTCTGCTCCTTTTTTAGTGCAGCTACTAGATAGTTGCCCCTCAGCTAAAGCAGTAAACTGGCCTCACTGCAGTGTAGCAAGAAAAGTTGACTTTCTGGGAGCGGAAATGCTCCAACAACTCTGGTTTTATAAAGTGACACTGTGACAAGAACATTGCTGTCAAATGTTAACAGTGCAGGTATGAAAATCATTCCACTGCAAACAAGGTGACATCAAATCCACTTAAAAACAGCATCACAACACCAAACTAAAAGCAAAACAAGCCCAACTCAAAAGGGTATGTATCCTGTCAGAAAAGCATTCAGTGGGTAAATGTACAGGGTGCACATCACAGTGTACTGTAGTATAATACAACCCAAAGCACTGATAGCTTTCTTTTAATGCTTATAAATTGTGTTTATCTGTCTCTACAATCAGTCTTTAATTTGTGTCGTTGTCATGTGGTGTTTCTTTTCCTGCTAATGCAGCTGTATTTTGCATATGTCCTCATGATTTTTGAGAGTTTTCCCCTTGCGTTGTTACATAATTCTGCAGTATTTGTGGCTGACGCTCCAGCACTTCAGGCGGTGACTATCTGGCCTGTTTGTATCTCTGTAAGTTCCCTCATAAAATTTAGTATTTTTCAGATGTCTGTCGACGTCTGATGTCTGAAGCCCACACATGCTGCTAATTGGTTTTAAGCTCTCATCCTCTGTACTAGAACTCACTTGTACGAAGGTCTCCACAGCTGCAATTTACTGGAGTGAACCTATGACTCATGAGTGACTCACATTACGTTCTCAGGAGGGTTGACGAAATCATGACGGCATATGCTGGACACGAGCACTGCAATTGCAGAACCTCACCGACACTGACTCAGACACTGAAGACACTGAAAAACTCCTCAGACTGAATACCTCGCCACTCAGGTAATCATTTGTGAGTCAGTTACTCACCACATGCTTCACTGAATTCAAAGAGGAAACTTTTCTCACAAGCCTCAACTGTAAGTGCTGTTTAAAAATGTTTAGTTTAAAATGTGCATGATGCATAACCAAGTTCATCATTTAATAAATACATGGATGAATCATTTAACTAAGTAGGGGTAAAATGTAAATCTCATCTGACTGAGTTGATGTATGAAGGGTAAACTGTACCTGATTACAAAGGCTGAAGCTACTTAGACATTAGGTTATTGTTTACTTACCTGTATTTCTGTGTTGGAACTGTGTGCCGCTACGGCAAAATTTGCTGTGGGACCATGTATAGCACAGTGTTGACAATGTCTTGCTCTACTTTTTGTTTTGTTAAAGTCTGAGGCCAAGGTGGATGGTCGGAGAGACATTTGAAGGACTAAAGCTAAGAGCTTTGGGAAACTCTTTTTGTGACAAGCAGCCAACTAGGTATTTTATTCCACTTTATTGCATATGTTCGTGCTGACCGCCATTTTGGTTTTTTTTCTGTCATGTTACACTTTGTACCATAGCTGTGTCTCAATTCAGGGGCTGCAGCCTTTGAGGGACGTGGCCTTTGCGGTCCACGTCGGCCACGTCCTTTAAAGACCTGCATCAGCCAAACCGAATAGTCTCAGAAATGGGACGAAGGATTTCCTGGTTGCGTCACCAGTTGTTCTCGCTCCGACCTGTTGGTGTTACCTAGCAACCAGCTGTGCTTGACGAAAGAAGGAGTAAGCTAGTAAGTTAGTTATAATGCCTGAACGCAACACAAGCACTGCTCCAACTGAGTGTGTGTGCTGCGCTGCTGTGTGTGCGGTGTGTTTGACTGTGAGTAACAGCAGCCTTTTGATGGTCATCTACACACTGTCCATGTGTGATCGTGATAAACAGACAAGCTGTAACCATGGTAACAATAACTATGTCAGGTAACAAACTGCTTCGGGCTCAGGTCGAGTTCGCACTTAAGAATCAGAAAGGCTGTCAGGTTCAGGCCCGAGTCGCGCTCTATTGTGGGCTGGCTACACCGCATCAGTGTTACCGGATGTGCCAGAAATTAGGGAACTGAGAAAGGTGTAATTAAACGCGTTATTTTTTTTACGCGTTATTTTTCCATTAATTAATTAATCGAAATTAACGCATTAAGGTCCCAGCCCTAATATATATATACATATATGATACAATATAGGTATGCCATTTGATATATTTGTGTAGTAATGTTAACAACAGTTAAGCATTAGCTAGTTAACAACTTTTAGTTAACTTAACGTAATATATAATCGTCAGTGGTGCGCAATGCATCTTGGGATAGGCTGGGCCACGTAGGATTCATCAGTTGCATCCTCCAAATTCTGGAAAAGAAGGCTACATTTCTTGACTGCATTTGAAGGAGCCTTTGAAATGGAACAGCCTTGGTCGCGCCAATGTGACGCAATCAGTCTTTAAATGCAGCCTTGGAAGGCTGCAGCCCCTGAACTGAGACACAGTTTGTGTATTGATGCATTCTTTGTTATGGTTATTCTTAAAATTAGTTTCCACGGTGTGACGAGAAGGGGATGCTCCAGAGAGACAGAAATGCCCGAATAAACACCTGTTTGAGAGAACCAACCTGTGTCTGTGTTGTTATGAAAGGAGCTACATCAACGGTGAATGATGAATCCAAAAACTAAGAAAATTCTTGAAGAATTGAAGTCATAGAGGCTCGGGTTTAACAACAGCAAAACTATATCAAAACATCTGTTTACAATCTCTCACACAACTTGGGCAGTATAATCCAAGTCTAATTTTCCAGTCATATGCTCAGTGCATCCCAAACCCGTGCATTTTCACTAAAACTTTTCAATTTAAAACACTTCTGCATAAATAGCATGGGAGCATTTCTCGTCCGGGCCTGAGACTGTTTATGGAAAGGAGTTTTAAATTGTAGGTTTTAGCAAAAACTCACATGTTTGGGAAGAACTGAGCATCTGACTGGATAAATTGGACTTGGATTATACTGCATGAGTTGGGTGTGAGTTTATAAAGAGATGTTTTGATATAGTTTTGCTGTTGTTAAACTCTGACTTTAATCAATCAAGAACTTTTGGATTCTTTGTTGACCATGAAGGCATGTAATGAAAAGAATATTTTCTTCACAAATTCAGTGTAACACAGGGGTGAGTAACTGATATCCAAATGGTCATTTGGGGGTGAAGTATTCTTCTAAATCAACATGTGTTGGAGCCTCAGCAAAGCAGAAACATCATACAATGTGCCTCACAACAGTTTCATGTATAGCTTTTGTAGAGGGATGTATTATCTCATAAGGTATTCCTATTATTTTGTCCGCCTCCTGATGAAGGTTTAATGTAAAATTTTTCTGTGCAGGCTCATTTTCTCCTTCACTCTTACTGTGCAATTGGGTTACCCAGCTTCTTTGCAAAGAAGTGCACAAGAGAAATGTGCTCCTCACTTCTGAAGACGAAGGAAAGATGCACACTAACCCAATTTCAGAGGCACAACAGAGAAGTATATAACAACATCAGGGAAAGTTAGCAAAGTGAAAGAGCATGCCCACTTACATTATGGTGCTGTCCCACAGTGCGCAGTAAGGGTTCATTGTTCCCTGGAAGACAAGAAAAGGACAAAATGTTTATCAGGTAAATTAGGATGATAACTGATCATCATTATCATCGCCATCATCATCATAAATCAACTGCATATTTGTCCTTCAGCGCAGATCTTCATGGATCACATCAACTGGAGTGCGGAGTGCACTATCAGAGACACACACACTTGCTGACACATTCAGACTTCCATGCCCTTTATCTCCAAGATGAATAAAAAGGGCTTGGATCATAAAAGGGATTGTCCATGTAATTATCTGACTGCAGTGCGCTCTCCCGACACCGGGCGCTTGCAAATTAATTATCGAGCCAATTAACCACCATTGTGTGCAGGCTGATGGGAGGTTATATGTGCTGTGGTCATTGTAGAACATTCAGGTCAACAGACAAAAACTCTTTGTAGAGCGCTTAAAAACAAACGAGTCTTTTATCTTTTACAATAACATTAAAAGCAATCATCAAACAACACATTTATTTGTTGATGGACATGTCTGAATGATCTGGGTTCTTACATTCGCCAGGTGAGCCAGTTCAATCTCCAGGTGGGACTCAGTTGCCTTGGGCTCAGGTCTCACAGTCACAGCGATGACCTTGGAGTTCACAACTGTGTGGTTCCTGAGTCAAACAAAAGAAAGTTAGGAAATTAATGTAATTTCTTGGATGTTTCTTTCACACACTGTTTAAAGGTCCAGTATGTAGGATTTAGGGGGTTATACTGGCAGAAATGGAATATAATATAGTATGTTTTTATTAATTCATAATCACCTGAAAGTAAGAATCAATGTGCTTTTGTCACATTTGAATTAGCCGTTTATATCTACATAGGGAGCAAGTCTCCATGTTGCACCACCATGTTTCTACAGTTGCCCAGAATGGACAAACCAAACAGTGACTGTGAATAGGCGTCAATTGCATTTTCGCGTTGGCCACACTGGCAAACCTACGCGACAAGAGTGTTGCAAAAACACAGATGTTTTTAACGTGAAATTGCTCTACTTGGTGTTTTAACGGGTTTAAATTACCTGGGGTCTCATTTAAAAACTTTTTGTGCACACAAAACGAGGCCTAAAAGTGGCGTACGCCATTTCCCACGCAAAAATTGTGATCTATAAAAGCAGACTTGATGAGAGAAACTTTGACCCATGCTTACGAACATTTGGTAGACTGAAAATTGGCGGCGCAGATGGTGAGGTGGAAGCCTGACTGTATAAACTATCAAATATTTTTTGCCGCAGGCTTTTTTTTGGGGGGCTTTTGTCCGTACTTATATTTTTAGCATGGATCCTACACATTGTTTTATAAATGAGAGCCCTGGTCCTTTTGCTTTGGAGAGGAGGAGATCTCTGCAGATAGATCAGCTCCGGTAAAAACCTCCTAACAATTAACACTGAAGGAATTTTAACCAGGATAAGTTACAGGCAGTTGTAGTCCGCAATCCTCACCACTAGATGCCACTAAAACCCTCTAAATCTTTCACACTGTTCCTTTAACATTTATGTTTACAGTGAAAACCTCCTAACAATCTGGATTTTAAGTTATCAGAGAAAAAAGGTGAGCACACATTAGCACGTGCTGGGCTCACAGCTTGTCTCGAATTAGCCGAACAGAGTCGATGAAACACAGATTTGTTACGTGAAACTGCTTTATTCAGTGTTTTTACCGGTTTTATTCACCTGTATCATTCATTTTGTAAAGGAAGGGACTTCTGTGGATAATTTTGCTCATAATAAAAATCACATGAACAATGAACACTCAAGGAATTCTAGCTGAGAGAAGTTTCAGCTGGTTGCAATCTGCAAATCTCACCACTAGATGCCACTAAATACCCCTAAATCTTACACACTGTTCCTGTAGTTGTCATAAAGGCTCATTTTTCTATCACAATGTGGTAAAGTTGAGGCTCTTGCTTAAAGATTAACTGTGTGAGCATACTGTAGATCCTCATAAATGTCACATGGAGCTTACAGGAATAAAGGATGAACAACATTTCCAGTATTCAAAGGCTTTAACCCTGGTTTTACTTTAAATACCTGAGGTGTACTTTCATGCTCTGTGAAGAAGCATTAACACTTGAGGATTAGGTTTAAGTGCCGAGTCAGTGAGACTTATGTGGGATCTATAAGGAACACCAGTACCAAGCCTGATTTGGGGTCTCTGAGAAGATTCTGCACACATAGTTAGAATTTAAATTCCCCTCTAATCCAATAGTCTAAAATCTAGTTCTCTGAATTCACTTTCAAATATTTGAGTACAGTATAAGGGCAAGGTATTTTCTTTGTGCAGCTTGTACTGAATACTATCCCAAATATCAAGGATGGGAGAATTTAAAAGGCTGCCCATTAGACGTCAAAGCAGGTATACAGGATGTTTGCCAGTAATGGTGTTCAAAACATCCAAGCAGACCAGTAAACTGAAAGTGCAAATCAAAGGAATGTCTGAACCGAGCGAGACTTTTCTTTGTATCCTACCCTTTTAAAGAATCTGCCATTATAGTCCTGTTTCAAATACCATCTCCAGCTATTGTACAGTTGACAGAATATTCTTCTTATTAGAAGCTGAAATCTACAAGCGCTTCCCACTTGGAAGAAAACTGTCAACTTCACAAAGGGAAGTCGAGGTGAGACTGCAGCAGCCCCCTGTCCTAACAGCACCACTTGTGCTGAAAATGTCTGTATCTGATTTTTTTCATACAAGTCATTCTCCTGCACTCATTGTAAAATGGAATCGATGAAGAAAATGGAGTTCTTCAGTGCTCCGCTCTAAGTGCGCCGAGAGACTTCTGCCGAAAAAGTTATTTTTTTTTATTTTGAAACTTTACAAGCTTAAAATTTGGCAAATAGTGAATCCTCAAGTCTAACAGTCACCACTTGATCTGCGTCTCCTCCTGATAGTCTGGAGAGGGCGAGCGGCGGCGCCCCATTATGATCTCCTCTCCACATGTGCGCAGAAGGCTTCTGCTCCACCTGTGACAGCTGGCCTGGCCGGTCCTGAAATGACCGTTCTGTCCTTGGGACATTGGTGCCAGGGACTTGTTGACTGGGGTCTGACACCAGGTGTTTGTTTAGGACATCCCGCTGCTTTTCCAGCCACTAATGTCATCCTTAATTAACCACATTTTCCATGCTACAGCGAATATGTTTCATTTACTTAATTAGCGTCAGCACTAACACGCTAATTTCTCTAAGTTTGATATATGCAAAAATCAGATGTTTGTTCATAAAGGTATACTACACAAGAAATCATGTTTCAACAGTATCGCTAGCGAAAGGGAAAGTAAGAGCCAACCCCAGACTGCTGTTTCACCTCGCTATATTTGCATTTTTTTGGCGCTGTGTCCGTTATTTTCATAGCTTCCTTTCGGGTGCCTGCTGCTAACAGTCTGGCATCCGGTCACTACCTTTTGTTTAAGTCCCCACCTCACCTGTGTGCTGTGTCACACAGTAAAATAAGAAGAAAATAATGAGGGCAGAGTCTCTACAAATAAAAACACCACCACACATGTCTCCTGGGTTATGGATGATGATTGAGGTTGAGTCTATACTTTGTTATTACTTGTTTAATACAAGTCATCAACTTTAACTTGAAGACACATGTACAGCCACTGGGGTTTTCTCTTTCTCCTGTTGAAACATTGAATTTCATGTCTTTAAAGTGGAACATTTCAGGGACAGCGGAGACAGCACAGCCTGGTTTCAAGACTTGATCTACTACTCTGAATAAAAATGGACACCTCTGCAGCTTCCAAAGGATTAAATCTGTCTCATATTTCCTCTTGCCAGCAGACCAGAAAATACAGATGAGGAGATGTGCTGCCCTTACTTTGGTGAAGGTAGCATGAGTCCGAGAGTCTTGTAGAGAACAGTTCCCAGAATGAAGACAGGGGATCCTTCCATGTCTACAGGGGAAAATGAACAATGAATGAACACTGCTGTCAGGTTTTTACACCGATAGACTTCCTTTTTTGTTTTTTTAAAGTGTCGCCCAACCTCATTATAAAAGTGGATCTTGTTGCCGGATTAATTAAAAAGCAAACATTCAAAATGTCTGTACAGTATATATTTATTACTGTAGGGTCTGCCTTCCAATAACATGGTGAATTATCATAATTCAAAGGAAAGTTTTAATTGGGAGCAACGCTTGGCGTAAGTAAACATCCTCGTTTTAAATGCCAATGCAGTTTCTGCCAATTACACTTAAAAAAAAAACTGTTTTTTTCCACATCTTTTAAATTTTTTCACACATTTTTTTCAGCATAGGTTGACTCCAGTACAAGACATGCTAAAGCTTCCTATAGAATCAGCTTCTTACACTGTCTAAATGAGAGTGGCTGGGATTAGACATGTGGCACAGATTCCTAATCAATCCCTTGTTTTGTTATCTTTGATATATTCCAGATAAGACTGATTACACCAATTAACCAAATTGTCTGGCTCTGGATTGCGATATACGTACAGTGGCGACTGGCAGTGTTTGAAAGAAGGCTGAAAATGCTGAGTCGACGGGAAACTCAGTGACTGAACAAGCACAGGCCAGCAAACTGGCTGTGTTTAAAGGCTTGTAGCATTATTTCACTTTCCCAAAACAAGGGGTGGTGTAGCATAAAACATTAAGGAAATACCCTCTGCACAAGACTGATGCGTCTGTGTGGAGGTCTTGTTGTAAGTTTTCAGACAGAGCAATTCAACTAAAATCATTCAGCTTTTGCTGAGATGTCAAGATATTTATTTCCTATTCCTCAGCAGTGGCCACTGAATCCATCATTGTCTATTCACTATGCATTAATCCTGTATTTCTACCACAGTTACCTCTGCAGACTCAAGAAATGTTACTGCAAGTTGTAGAAGTAAACTTTACATATATATTTAAAGACAAATAAAGTTCGTGCAGTTCATGAAGACTGTGTGTGTGTGTGTGTGTGTGTGTGGCTCTGAGTCCCTAAGAAAGATGTGCTGGAGTAGAAGTAGGATGGCTCTGTGAAATATATACGGTCGCATACCTGCTGACTGGGAAACAAAGAGGCCCTTTGGGATGACCACTTTATCTTCAGAGTTCCTGGCCCAGTCAACCATGCCTTTACGACCCTTCATGGGGAAGTTGATGTCAGTCATCACAGACACTGCTGGAAGTCTCTGGATGCTGGCCACTGCAGAATTCAAACAAACAGACCGAAGAAGAAATAGTGATGATCAATATACTTCAGAATATTTATGTGTTTATAGATTGTCTCATGGGGAATCATCCTGGATGCATTTACCCAAAAGTAATGAGAAATTCTCTTTTACAACTTCATGTTTTTCCAGTCCTGCACACAGTGTTCACATGTGAACTAAATACACGTGTTCACTTTCTTGCTGAGAACCAGATGAGAAGATTGAGACATGTTTCATGTCTGTATGATAAATATGAAGCTGGAGCTAGTTAGTTTTAGCTTTGCATAACAACTGGAAACACAAGGAAACAGCTATCCTGGCACAGTTGGAAGGTGAAAACATCAAGTTGAGGTTGGATTTTTTTTATAAAGTAGGAGTGTGGCCTTATCTCCCACTCTATCCTGCTCCAATTTTTCTCCCATACTGCTCACATCATGAATTCAAAGCATGCCTGACCCAGACTGCATCTGTGTCACTATTTTACTTTCACTATTTGCTAGAGTTGTTCCGATACCAATACCAGAAACGAAAATGCCTCTGATACTGCCGAAAATGCAGAATCTGGCATTGGCAATCACATGAGTCTATGCACCGATCCAGTACCACATAACTGATAAACTTTAAAATAGTTTTTCACCTGCATAAAATGGAAGTTTTTTTGGATATCTACTTGGCGCTCTACAACAGAAGCCTACACAGCAGGTTGCACTACAAAGCATTGGAGAAGACTTGTTTCCTGCTAAATGGTGTAACATTAGCCATTAGCAAAATGTCAGGAAGTTGGCAATGTTTAACGGAGAATAAAATACATTTCTATGACACTCATTTTTTATGTTTAAACCTGCCATACAACAGTGATAACAATCATTTTACATCCATTCAGGGTTTTTAGTATGCAGCTGTTATGGCATTTTTTTTAGCAATGGTCTCAAACCGATACTCGGTATTGGCCGATATACAAGTTTAGGTATTGGAACTGGTATTAGGAGGGAAAAGTCAAACATGTCTTCTATTTTCTGACAAAAATCAGCTGCCGCAAGCTCAACAATGGGGTTTACAAAGTACTTTCAAAAGGAAACTGAGATGTCTTACAGGAACCAAACCTAACGGATCTCCTGAGTAAGCTCATGTTTTTTTAACGAATTAGTCTGGCTAGTGTTTAAGCTCAAATTAAAACACACCACAACTTTTTTTTTTTTTTTTTTGGTGTGAGTAGTGAGCAATTTAAGTGGAGTTGGATGAAATCTAGGTTGAGCATGGTGCAATGTTGAGCAGAGTGGCCTGGAGTGGCTTTGAGCAGGGGAATGGAGGGAATGAAAAGCTCCATGAGCGTGGGAACTGTCACTCATCCACTAACATGTTCTACACCAGACTAGCTTTCCCCTTTTTTCAGCCTTATTGCTAAGCTAAGCTAACTGGCTGCTGGGCTGTAGCCTTATATTTCCCGAACAGATATGAGAGTGGAGGGAGCTTTCTGCTTACAGGAAGTGTGGAAGACACAAGTTTTGAAATGACAGTCTACCATTTGAGTGAGTTTTTTATCTTCATTAATATAAATTAAACTAACTGAATATAGTAAAGCTGTAAAGTCTTATGCCCTAAAAGTGACGTTATATCGCACTATTAGGGGTGAATATGGGCACAAGAGAGATTAAACTTCCTTTCATCCTTCAGAAATGCAACAACACTGCTGCTTTTCTCTCTAAAATGAACTGTAATCTAAATATACACACAAAAAACACTCCTACGACCTAAAGTAAAACCACAGGAGTGAAGCCTGGTATGACTCCCATACTGAGAGGCAGATCTTTAAATACTCTGGCTACCACCACTAAACAATGACATCTAGTTAAGTGTATTCTGATGCTGTTAGAGATTTGTTTACATCAGTAAATGGAGTATGATAGGCTATATATTCAATTTTGATTTGAGCATGTGAATATACAGGTAGTTTATGTGTCACAGAAATCCCTGTGATGCATTCATGTAGACGTTTATAAAGTACAAAATCAAAGCCACAACTGGCATCTGACAAGTGGTAGACAGGTAATCTCCTTAATCACTCCTCCCTTTTCTCAGCTCCCTGCTGAGACGCCATAAAAGGCCGGTCCATGCACTAAGGCAGTGACAAGGAAAATACCCAGGATCAACCGAAAAGGCCTCAGCATTACAAGGAGAGGATAAAGCTGTACTGTTCTCTACCTGGTATCACATCCAGTCCCAGTCAGGTGGTGCTTCAGCGAGGGGAATCTGAGGCTAATCCTACCATTGATGCAAAAGCTCTATTGTTCCTCGTGCTCTGCCAATAATACAATTCGAATCCTGGCAAGACTCCACGTTTGAGTAAAATCTGTGACAGAAGGTGTGTCTGTGTGTTTCGGATGATCCAGCAGCGGGCACGAAATCACACAGCGCCACGAGACCCGCCATTTGCAAAGGGGCCTGTTCACTGCACCAGATGTTGGGAGCAGCGGTGGTAAGTGTGTGTATGTGTGTGTGTAGGTGGTTTTAGTCACAGGGCAAACTGTGAAACACAACAGGGTGCTAGGACGACTGTCTTTCAGAGTCGTGGGTAATTCTGCAGGTAAATGGGGCTTTGCATTTGCCTGATGGGGCTAGACAGCACAAATAAAGTGATCATTTAGGATTGTGATGGTTCTGAACAGCGATTCAGTGCACAGAGAGTATTCTGTATGGCTCATTTTCATAAGAGGGAATTATAGCATTGCTCATCACGTCTGAATGCGTTCATGAGAGGTTCAGCATTATGTAAACTGTCGAAGTCAGACAAACATTTTCCACAGAAAATAAATTAATGAGCATTTGCAGCCATCACATGTGTGCGTGTAATTGCAATTAATCGCTATTAATGTCAACATATTCTCTCAACCATGAAGTAAAATCTCACCATAGACAGCCAGAACAAAAATGTCAAAAGTGCATGATGTATTTCACCTTCAGAGCGGTGTTTAATTTTCTAACACGTCCTGCGCTTCCCTTTGTCCTCCAAGTGTTTGCTTGTAAGGAGAGAGAATAAGTTGCCGGAGTGGAGAGCCTTTCGCAATCAAGGTTATTTGACTAAAAGTAGGAGGACAGAGGACGATGCACCGGTGACAGCCAGTATTTATCTAGGTGTCAAGAGGCTGCCATAAATTAGTGACGAAATGATGCCGCAATATCTTACTCAGCCAGATGCTCTCCACTTGGCTTCCACCGATGGACCCACAAAACTTTCCATTCCTTTAATCAAAAGGGCCACGTGGCCACCAAGGCACTGTAGTGCGAGGTGAAATTACTGTGAGGCTGGCTATTAAAGCCTGCGTCATGTCTAGGGGTAAGATGTATCATCCTGAAAACTCTGTGCTCCACGTCTTAATCATGTATTATCAACACAGAGATTTGGTAGACTGACTCATCTTCCACTGTACACACTGTACAAACACACACTGTAAATCATGACTGAATGAAAGCACCTTTTATATAAAAGCCTTGCCTCTGTAAGCCTGATTTTTTTAAATATAATGGCAAAATTGAAAACAGGACTAACTAGAAAAGTGCACTCAGTAGAGTGCAGATCTCTGCCAGGTGTATCTGGGAGCATGTGGGTGGGGAACAGGGGCTGCAGGGCAGGCTGTGTGTCCAGTGTGTGCGTGACTGTAGTGCAATCAAAGAACACAATATGCAGGTTACATATTCAAGGTGTAAGCAGAGAAGACAGGCGCTAAGGAGACAAACCTTGGACACAATGTCCAATAAACGCCCCCTTCACTCCCTCTTGAGAATGAGAGTAGAATGGACACTCAAATCAACAAAGCAGGACAGTCAGAGTGGCAGCCATTTTAATGTGTACCATTGCCGCTGCAACTTACATATAAACTTCCGTACAAACAAACTGACTTGTGGGCAAGTTGCTAACTCACTGAAGTCAGGTTTTGCAGTTATGACCAAATGAGTACCCTTAAGTGGCTCCTGGCTGCCTTATCGTCAAGATGGCAAGAAAGATAACAAAAATTGGGATTTATTCATCTCATATCATGCCTAACTGAAGTGGATCATAATATATCGGGTATGGAATTAATCTGGAGATGCTCAAACGAGACCAAACTTTTCTATGGATGTCAATTTTTGAGCCACAACAAAGGCCAAAGATAAAGCTTTTTTATTTTAGCCTAGCCAATTGCTAGAAACATCCCTTGCTATGTGATGTTGTTGATCACTTGCGGCCCCTACAGCTGGTTGAAAGGAGTGAGGAGTCAGCAGTCAATGCCGGTCTGAACATCACTAAAATAGGTTTTTCAAAACCTGTGACTCACCTTAACCACGAAAGGAGAGCATGCGGTCATAAATGTGCACAATAAATAATAGGCTGATGGGTCCAGTAGTATGTGACTGGCCCAGTAGCTGGGGACAGGCAGTTACACACGCATGCACACAAGACGCTTACCCCTCGCAGAGAGTGAAAGCAGTAATTTTTTCTGACATTTCCAACAAACAGGTTAAAAATCTCCCTAGAAGACCTTTAGATTTTTCCACCAGCAGTGAGGTAAGGTACTGGCTGATTCTAGCCAGAGGCAGCTCATTACCGCTACACCTGCAAATAATTGCTCACAAGCCAAATGGCCCCTCAGCCTGTGTTCTGAGACTTTGCAAAAATAAAAATGTCTCCTTCAGTCCTGCCTCAGTCCTGCATCACCGAAATGATAATCATGCTGCACTTTAACATTTTTCACACATGTTCGTCATAAAATATTGTTTTTTGTAACAAGCCGTCTCTCACTACCTCCAAGACATCGAACCATTTTGTAATTTTTAACTAAATAAGCCTCACAGAAAGGTGGGCTGTCTGCTTTATTAGTGAGACTGACAATCCAAAACAGCTGCAACTCATTAAAAAGGTGCATGACATAATCAGGAACACTTCAGTCACACCTGGAGAGCTACAAGATGCAAAGCAGACAACTGGAAGCTACTTTCTTTTAAAAAGTTCTCACGCCTTTGATGCTCACTTCGTATTCAGCGTTGTTGCTACATGAGCTAAAAAGTCAAATGATATTAAAAATGTTGCTTTTTCCCTACTGCTCAGGGAGCAATGGATATCAGGTGGATCGTCTGTCATTCAGGTTTTATCACACTTGTTTTATCACCTATGATGCCTTCATGTGAGTCTGAAATTTTTAACTTTAATTATGAGATCAAATTAAACACTGTATGTCAGTGTTTTTAATACATTTCAGCGCCTGCAGGTTATGCCAAGTGGCACCACAGTAAGACTTCTGTTTTAAAAAATTAGCATTGATTATAGAGTAGTTTCCTCATTAAGGCAATCAGAGCAATTTGTGACAAGAACAGGGTGCGTGAAACAAATCTGTGTCAATTAGACTTACTGGTGGCTCTCTATGTCTTGGTTCGTTTACTAAAATTGACAAATACGTGCTGCATAATGGCACTGTATAAAAATTGTTGTATAGGAATCTTTTACAGGCACCCTATGTTTTCCATTATGTCATTACACATATGAGAACAAACTTGCAGGTCATTTATCACATTTAACATCATGTCTGTTGTGTAAAAATGAGATTGTTGTTGTTAACCAGTGCAGGGGCGACTTCTCAATTATGACAAATCAATATTTGAATCGATGTCCCTTTAAATGCAGTGCCACACAACAATATGTAGCATTGATGGAAGCAAGCAAAAAGACATTCTGATCAACAGGGCCGCCCATGGAGGCCAGCAATAAACATGCTCATCTTAAATATAAGCAATGATAACAACATTTTTTGAACCAAAATAGTCAACATTACCTATCAAAACAACAAAAATAAACAAAATATTTAATGTCGTGTTAGTGAAATGTTTTTTTAACCCCCCTCTCGTGAAAAGGGTAATCATTTTAAATTGTACTAATGCTGTCAAAATTATTTGTCGATACATATCAATCCTGAATAACTGAAATGGCTTCAATACTCATTTTCAGCAGTATCGATACCACTGATACTACTTTATCTCTTCTCTCCAACAGTGAGTTGACACACACACTGCTGCAGTGCCCCCGTAGCCCCGCCTCCTCTCATTCACTCACTCACAGTGCTGTCTTTTCGTCACTCCACTCATTCACTCCGGGTGTGTATAGGCTTTTGCAGCACGGTTGTATTTTACTGTATCCTGAACATGTATCAACACCTGTGCACTACTACTGAAATATTGTTTTCATTAGTGTAAAAAAGTTTTAGTTATTGTTATTGTAGTGTTTACTACAGCCATTCTGCTGCTCTCTGCTACTCACCGAGAAAATAAATTGCTAAATTTATTTGTTATATACCAGTATATCTTTCAATAAAGAGAAAACTACATTTTATGCCCTGACTATCAGTTTTTGTCTGTGGTATCGAAAATGGCATCAAATATTAATATTTTTCAAGGTCTTGTATCAAAGTTAGAAATTCCAGTATTGTGACAGCACTATTTTCTGCACAACTGTAGCAAAAACAAACAAACAAACAAACAAACAAACAAACAAAAACTGTGGGTGGCTGGCCACATGACCTGATAAACTAACCTGACTACCCCTAACCCTAAAACTAGAAGGGAGTAAAGCACATTTAGGTGGGGCCCATTCACTGAACCTTTACTGTGGACGGTCCTGATGATCACTGTAGCGGATCGATTATGTCAAGTGTCTGTAAGTTAATTTTCATATTGTATGAACTTCACTGTTAAATGTGAATAAAGTGATGCTATGCTTGTAAAGCTGTCAGCTGTAAACATATGTGTTTTAGAGAAAATGGGAATAATGCAATAACTCCAGCACAATCCCTCAATAATGGGCTCTGATTATGCCAGTCAGTGCTTTCTTTTTGACTGAAACACAATGCTGAGTTGCATCATCGCTCCATGTTTACCAAAAGATTTTCTGTCGCATCATGTCTGACACGGTTTAATCCCCACACCCGCAGATTTGAGCGGAGGCTCCACAGTCATATGGCTGCCTAATATAATAAGAGTCAAGTATTCCATTTTCAAGTTTAGCCATGCAATACACACTGCTGTTCAAGGAATTTGTATGAATCTGGATAAAACACTTAACTGTCAATTTAGAGTCAGTTTCACAGAATAGATTGCATATTGTGTATAAAGCAGGGGTCATGTGTTAATGCTTTTTCAAGCAGAAAGAGGGGGCAATGCCAATGAGATTGGACGACTCCCATTAAGCCAAATTGGAAGAAGTATAAAATAGGAGAAGGGCACAGAAATATTCTGTGAAAGAAGTCATTAATGCTTGGCATTATGAAATGCAGTCATGCCTTATTTCCAGTGTCCATTACTTAATTTGCTTCTCATGGCGTTTCATAATGGCATTTTGATGGGTGTGTTCATTGTGCCATGTTTGTTATGCTATTCTGGGGGGCTACCTATTCATCATTATGGAAATCATATACCATAAAAAGCCATTGTGAGCGTGAGTGGTTGCTAGAAGTGGGTCAAATGTTAGTGTTATTCTAAAGAATATGAGGAAGAAATCTCACTCCTCCGGAGGAATTGCCTACCAGCACAGCTGTACATGCTCACATTCACTTGCATGAATAAATCAAGACTGCAGTTGTATTATTCCATTCCAGTAAGACACCATTTATGGCTGAGTAAGAAATGAAATGCCACAGAGACCTCAGATCATCCAAGAGGCTGCGCGACAGAAGCAAAAAGAGCCCACGAGAACATCAGGGAAGAGAAATATTGCTGGAACACTCACATCCAGAGACTTTTTTTTCCTCCACAAAGAGGGGGAGTTATAATCTGGACCACAATCAGTGGCGCAGAAAGAAAAAATGTTTGCAAGCTCATTACAGCTGCAAAGAATAACTTGTAATTTCACCTCCAATTTTATAGCCTTTTATCAGACATTCCCACAGTTTTTTTTTTGCATGACTGCTTATCCGGAAAGGAACTGACAAACAATCTTTTTAATGCTGCTGCACTTGTGCATAACATGCTTTAGGGTACGCTCTGCTAATCATGTCTTTCTCAAAGGACTGCAGTACAGTGCAGCATCACACAGAATTACTTCACCTTCAAATATGACACAAATATTTTATTTGAATGCTGCAAAAACCCTTTGATACTAGGGACGGATGGAAAATATAAATGACTGAGAGCATGTGTTTGGAAAATAATACAGTGAATAACCCATGTAAACTTTTTTTTAAAACCAATTTGCTCAGCACACTTATGAATTACTAGCAAATTGTATTTAACTCATATAAATCAAACATATCAGAAGAGTATAAAGATATATTTTATGACTGCGCTCTGTATTTTATCTTTACATCTCTCTTAAGAGGAGCTCTTATGGAGGTTCCTATACTGCTCTTGATATGGGATTGAGTGTTAAATGTTTTCATAGGAATTTAGCACATTAAGACCAAAAGCTCAGTTTTAATTAACATTATTGATTAGCAGTCATTTTACCCGCCCACCCTTACCACGCGCCATTTATCCTAAATTAACGATGGTAAGGAAATTGACACGAGGAGTGAGCAGAGCACTGGGATTATGTGTCCATGTCAGTAAGGAATAAATGGAAGACTGAGCTCAGCGGCCGTGGGGCCGGGAGGAAAAGTGGGACGATTCTTACCCAAGTTCCCAGTCATCAAATAGGCATTGTGGAAATCCTTCATGCCCAATCCAACGATGTGGATGAATTCCTCTATGACCTGCATGAGCTCCACTGCTCCGGGATAGATCTGGACGAGATAAAAAAGACAGGAAGACATTTTCAATTTTAACGGTCGGTAGCACCGGAAAGATGGGAGTGTGGGGCATAAAATAAAAACAGAAAATAAAAAGGCAGGGTCATAAATACATGATAGACATAAACTTTAGGAATATAGTAAAAAACAGAAGCTGTGAAGAAAATAAAAGCATAAAATTAAAAATTATGATAGATAAATAAACAGCAAAGCAACACAAAGCAAAAGTAATAGAAGGAGAGGAGAAAAAATGTATTAGCAGAGGGTGACAGAGTTTTAATATTCGTCTGTTTTGAACAGATTTCACAATTTTTTGCACATAATTTTATATTATTTTCATATAAATGTGATTGAAGCATCTAAAATTGAACAATCGGCAAGTATTTTGGCAATTCATTAATTTTTATAAAGCAAAACTGACAGACAATTGATGTTCCAGTGTCTCAAATGCGTGATTTAAAACATTTTTTTGGACTGTTGGTTGTACAAAAGAAGCAATTTGGACATGCAACCTTGAGTTCTGGGATATTATTCTCTGATTTTTTAATATGTCTTTTATAGATCAAATGATCAAGAAAATAATGGGCTGGGTGGCTGCAGCCCTAATTGAACCATCTATGTGACATCGGCATCAGAGAGATAACCACCGGGTCTGGACACACAGTTGCTGGTTGGCTCCTCTCCTGAAAGGCTCTGCCAAGTCAAGGGTGATTGCCTGGGTTCATGTAACGCTTCATGGACGGCAGCACTGAGCGAGACAATGCAGAGGCAGGAATTCAGCACCACGGACAGCGCCACGGCCGGTCCCGTCGGCTCTTTCCTCCAAGTCAATAAATCAAAGGCACACTAATCCGATAATTGACCTTCAAAAGATTGGACCTCTGTCCTGGCTGCCACTCTCATGTTGATGGGTCAGAGCTAATAAGAGGCTTTGATTTGGGGTTATCAGATTTGTCGTTTGACTGGGATGTTGAGAATTGTGGGACTGTGTAGCTGTGTCATACATGACAACATTCATGCAACACAATTGAACAATGCTGTGACAACATTTCAAAATGTCCATCAGAGAAATGTGTCATGTTACGCAAACATTATTGCAGGACTTTAACAAATATGTGAGCACACGGTGGTGATTTCAGGCAATTAGAAAGGCCTTTGAGTGGCATTCAGCAATTAACACCTCACTCTTGATATTCAACAAACACCTGAGGCAGGTATTTCCCTCCTCGGTAACACCTTTGTGCGCTGTGTGTTTGCACATGCCTCTACATGTGCCGCTGCTAAGCCATGCAAGCGGATCAGTGATGCTGAAGTTGAGAGCCTCTGACACAGCAGAGTGAAAGCCATAGTGGGGGAGAAAAGCACATCACGTCGCCCCTTCCGGCATGTCTGACGCACAGTGCAGTCATGCTCATTCTGCTGGTCTCCATGGCAACCATGAGATGTGAAGGCAGCGCAGGGAAATGGCTGCAGTGGAGAGTTCTGTAGACAGAGCTCTTCCTTTCCTCGCCATGGTAACAGTGACAGGAGGTGAATATATAGTGATCTCTGCGCCGAGCCAACTCTACAGCCAGTAAGACCTCATAGTGAGGTGTTTCATGTGAGTGTTTTGAATGTCCACAGCGCGCAGTGTGTGGGTGCTGTGGAAACTGAGCTCAGGACACTCATTAATGCAAGAAAAGCCAGCAAGTGAGAAAAATTGATAACTGTGAAGCCCAAGCGTCGTCTGTTGAAAATCAGACGGCGTCGCTTAGCCAATGTCCCCTTGGTGGAGTGCCGAAACTGAAGCAGCACTCCTTGGACAGGCACATTAATAACTACAGAAATAATTAACACATATCTCTTCTGGGTGTTCAATCACAGAGACAACTTCTCCTGTTCCTATATTTCCTCTGATCTGTCTGTCTCCATCTCTGACGCATTCTCACTGACGAAACTGCTCATTTGTGAGCTCTTCTCACCGACAAACCTACCTTTGGGGCCTGCCAAACTAAAACTGCAGCGAGTAAACACCTAATTACTGCCTGTAGAGACATCCAGGACTGGCACTCCTGGCAGAGTTTGAACTGCATGCATTCCCCTACCATCTTAGCTCAAGTCAGGCATGAAGAAACGCAGACTAAAGAAGAGATCTGACTGATTTTAAGACACCCCCTCAGTCATGTGTCAGCACAGGTGATACCCAATTTAAGTCAATTTACCAGTGAAGGTGACAACGGAGCAGATGCCCTCTGCAGACATCACAGATGGTATCTCTGTCAGAGCCTGGATGTGCGTGATTTCAGGGTTCAGGTTGTCTCAGACACCAGTGGCAGTTTTCAGAACGACAGTTGCCACCTCTCAAGCTGAGAGATGTGTCCGACAGAGGACGTAGCCAGAAGCCAATCTCCATGGATAAACACAGTGTCGACAGTGTGTACTGTTCTGCACTCATATTTTGATCTACAGTACATTACTGCAGTGCTGCAGTCTGTTGCCCCTATATTGGATATTGAGACTGTGTTTTTTTTTTTTTATTGCACTGCTTCTCCATATGATGGAGCTGCCTCACAATGTCAGAGAAAGGCAGACAGGGAATTAGAGTCTTAGCTGCAAGCAATAAAATGTCAAAACTGTTTATTTCTATGATAAAATTCAACTGAAGTAACGGTCTAATCACACTGGTTGCCGTGATCTGTATCAGCTGTGTGAAACAATGTCTGTGCAGGAATGAGTGAGTCCTGCAGTGTTAACGCTTGGACGGTCTCTGTGGCAGTGCTGCTGCCACCAAGTGGAGCTCTGAGGAACTGGCTTATAAAATGAGGCCAGATGTCACACCTGCTAAAATGACCTCTCACAATGATATGTGTAAGTAAAACACCATCTCAACACCAACCTGACGTTTCTTTATCCCTGCTATTCGGATGGAGCGACTGCAAACAAGCTCTGAGTGGATTTTTTGAGATGCATAACATTCACACAGCAGCATGAATTATTTACTAAGAGTACAGCAACATGCTTACCTTTTGCGCGTCCTCCCATTTCTCCTTATTTTCCTCCTCCAAGAGGTTGCTGATGATTTGAAAGAAGTTCTGTGGAGATGATGAAAGGGAGAAATACGTAACACACCCACACAGAAGTATTACAGGCACTGCAGCAAGATGCTTTTTAAAATCATGACACATAAACACTATGCACTCAAAGAGGACTGTTATGGATAATAAACTGACATTTCTCATTGCGGGGATTTCTATAAGGGAATAATGACAGTCCCTGCAGGGCTCAATAGCACCAGGAAATTTGACACTGAAACCACGATGGTTTCATCAGAGAACAAGAAGGAATTTTGGGGATCAGCTCTGACAAAAATACACCTCGAACCCCCTGCAGCTTGCAGCAAACACTTAATGCTAGAGGAGAGGAGCACAAGCTGCAATCAGAAAGGAAGATGAAAGGGAATGTTTGAGCAGCTGTGTGGATTGTCTTCTTCTGCAGCAGGGGCTGCTTGGGGTGCATGCCTGCAGTAGTAATAGGACCCCTGTCTGATCTTTAGCCTTGTTATTTCGTCTGGTCTACAATGTGCCTGAGGGAGTGGCTCTCTCTCTTGACACAGGCTATCTTGTTTTCTACTTGAATGCTTATGCTCCCTCTGGTGGTAATGTGCCCACTTTAACACTGCATTAGCTCAGAGACACACGGAGGGGGTGGGCTGGCTGACTGCTCTCCTGTCTGCCCACACACACTATAGAGCTCTCATAATAACCAGAGACAGGATGCTTTCCTCATCTCATAGATTTTCTATGGTGGGAAAATGGGTGAATGGGCCCTATGTTTGCCCATCCATGGCCAGCACATTTGGCTTTTATTCCTGCAGAATATTAGCAGCAGACCGTACTTCTTACATCCGGTGGAAACTGTTGATAAATGTGCTGAAAAGCAGCGGGAAAAGGGGGAGAGCATCCCTGACATTTTGTAGTCCAAATACCACTGCGCTTTGGACGTGCATAATTCAGCGAGTTCAACATTTTAGTGATTTCATTACCTTCATCTTAACCTGAAGAACAAGCTGTGCGCCAATTAAGTCCTATCACATTCAAATACTGCTGCGCGTCTAGACTCACTGTTCCTGACATCAACTGGTTGTTTGTTTTTTCCTTTCTTTATGTAAATTTACCTCATATTTTTTCTCATATCCACTCCTTTACACCTGGAAGACAGTATCAAACCCAGCATTATGGGTATTTTTTGAAAGCAGCACTGTGTTGTGGGACTAACTAACTGAACTTTCACATTATTAAAGCAGAAATTATTTCCACTCACATACAGAGAAATGTCTGACGGGCAAGAACCATACTTTTCTAATTTTCCGGAGCTATTACTTACATCTCTATGCAAAATAACAGCAACAAAACAAGCTGGATACAGTAACAAAGCAAGATTAGAAACTCGCATAAGAACTGTAATGGAGAATTAGGTTTTTCATTAGCACGCATACAATATTCAAAACGTGCTTTGCTGTTGCCATCAGATAGCGGGTAACATTTATTTCCTTCCCATTTTCCCCTCCCTCTGACAAACAGCATGAAGCAAACACGTTGAAACGGGTGGGAAACACGGCACAAAGACCACAGAGAGGCCGGAGAAGGGTGTCTTTGAAAATGACACGGCTCTGAGGACATAAACTATGTTATTGGCAATGGAGGTGGAGCTTTAGCTATAATCTCCATCATCCTATTGACATAAAGAGGATCAAGACTGCAGTCAACCCCAACATGATGAGATGAAACAGCTTAGGATGGGGAGGAGATCTCTTGATACAATAGAGCCGTGGGGTGCGTTTGTCAGCCTTTGTGCCATTTCAGACATGTTACAAAACATGTTTTTTATCATATACTGCAGTGTCGGTACATACCAGACATTATCTTTATCCAGATGATTATTTTGTCACAATAGATATAAGTGTAAGCCATGATACAGGAGGATATACATATAATGCAAGAATATCCAAATATCTACGTGTTAAATAACCCACTGTCCACTTACTTGCACATCATCTGAAGATGGTTCATAGCTGGCTCTCTTGAAGGTCTCCGTCACGTTGCGGAGGATCTCCACGGAAGACAGCAGGTCACCGGCGTAGAAGTTCCTCCTCTGGGTAAGATCCAGCAGGTTTTTCGTGACCTGGGACATCCCATCCCCCGCCAGCATCCTCTGGCCCTTTGCAAGGTGCCCCTGAACCTCCAAAAACAGGAGAAGACAGAACTTGGGGCATCGGTGTCCTCTGCAGGTTTCGCGAGCTACACGCTGAACTACACATTCAGAGTAAATGGAGTGCAAAAAATCGGGAAGAAAGACTCCACTCTCTAAGGCCCTTTATGTGACACTTATATCTAAGCCCGGCCGAAATGTATTCTGCCTCACGGATGTTTTGAAATGAGCCAATATGAATAAAAGAGTTAACTGGAGCAGAAGACACACATTTAGGCAGAAATTGCACAGTGGAATGACATCTCACATCATTGCACAGGGTTTATGTCCATAAATACACGTTCACAGGTGCAGGGCTATATGTGCTATCTCAGCTCTTCTGAATTATTTTATTTTTAACAGTGATGGAGGGGTTACCAAAATTACCTATTCTAGTGGAAGTGCTATTGTGTTTCCAGACTACAGGCAAAAACACAAAAGCAAAAATGTTATTTAATAAAGCGCTCTAAAATGGACCCGAGCTTTAATAAAAAACTCATTTTTTATGATCCAGATGTCTCTTGAGATGAAAAAAGGATGAAAGAGACAGAGTTCACACCAGGTTCTCTCGGTTGAAAAAAAAGTGATTGTATTAAAAAGAGGATAGTTTTTATAACTTTGTTATCTTATACTTAATGGTCCAATACGAAAATGTATTGTAATCGCAGTTATTTAAAATGCAGTAAAGTGCAAGTAAGGAAAAACATAAAAGTACGAGCTGAAGCAACAAACACAGATGACAACATGCCAGAAACTCTGAATCTGTTAAAGGCTTTAAAGGACGTGACGATGACCATTCACTACACCGAAAAATGGCAAAATCAGTATTTTAATTTGCTCCTCTATTCAAAGTGGTTAATCTTTGGCTACAGTGTGATGAGAACGAGGGGGATGGGGGGGGGGGAACACCGGGGAGGTAATTTATGATGCATTGGAAACAGAGGCTGTGAGAGGGAGCTGACTTTGCACCTACTGATTGCTGCAAGTATCTGAATTCATTTGTTATGCATCGAGCATAGCTGGGCTGCTCCCAGAAGGCCATACCACGGTGATCCAAAGAGCAGCGTCGACTGGTGGTGCCTGTAGAGGGGAAGGAGACAGCGACAGATTTGGAAAGGAGAAGGAGGGAGGGAGGGCGGGAGGGATGAGAGGGGAGATGAGGATGCAGGCGTAGAGAGTGTAGAGGAGGGGGTTGTGGGATTAAGACCAAAGGAGAGGCAAAAGAAAGGCAGATGGAAGTGGTGGAGAGGAGGGTGTTGAGAAACAGGGAAAGGAATGAGACAAAAAAGGAGAGGAAGACAGAAGTGTTAATTCTTTTCATGAGAGATTTATCTTTTTCGCTTTTGTCCATTTCTGTTGCCCATCACTCACCATCAAAATTTGATGTCACCCATTAAATTTTGCAGTAGAGTCGAGGCACATTATAGAAAGAGGGAGGGAGAGACGTTTCTAGAAAGGAAAGTGCTGCAGTATTTGAACAGAACTGGGTTTTATATTATGAGCAGCAGACACAGTCCCATGGCTTTTAATATATGTACTGTGCGCTGCTGTGTTAATACAACTTACAGTGGCTTATTCAAGCATGCGGCAGCTCAGCTGTGATAGCTGTCAGGCATTTAAACAGTGATCCCGAAATAGCAGAACCACCCAATATCCACCCACATCGCCGTACACATCCTACATAGGGGTCCAACATCACACCTTTCCTGCTGTCGACCCGGTGGAGTGCACTTCACACATCACCCTACCGCTCCAACACAGGTGCTTGACATCCTGAGGAAAACTCCCACAGTACAAAACATCTCCCCTGGCATTCACATAAACCCTTCGCTATCTCTTGTTCTCTCTCTCTCTCTCTGTCTTTCACACACTAACACACACAGACAGAGAGAGATCAAAACCACACCTCCTACGCCCACCCCTCTCCACAGCTACTACCTGGTGATATGCACTGAAGCCATGAGTGCACGCAAAACATCGCTATATCCTGGGAGCGTCCAAGCAGCACTATGAGACAGCCCAGAGGGCAGTAGGAGAGGCCCACGGCTTTACACTGTGCTGAGCATCCGTCTCCCCTCCAAACTGGCTTCACCTGGGTGGTTATATTTGCTTTTATAATCCAGACCCCCATTGGTAAAGACGCCAGCACACAATAGAACATTTTCACATTGTTATTCGATTGTTTTTCAGGTCCTCACACTCGAAAAAAAGGTGTATTTTATGATGGCTTGCTACCTAGAAATTAGAGATTCTCTTCAGTTTTGGCTCTGACATTCCCAAAGGTCATTGTAAACTGAGAAAAACTGAGTGCTTTAAGAGGGAACGGGCAAAAAGACACAAGGCAGTAAGAAGAGGTCAAGTTCCTAAAATTACAGATGGGATTTTAGAGATAAGTTTGAATCAAGAGCTACAAAAAGACTCTTAAAAGCTGCTTGATGGGGCGCCTCAGTAGCTAACCTGGTAAAGTGAGCATCAGAATTTTTGGTTACTGTTTTTAAACAATATTTAGTAAGTAAATAGTAAAAGCCAACCTCAGATTGACTCTTGTTCGCTATATTTGCACTTCTTGGATGCTGTGTCCACAATTTTCATAGCTTCGCTTGCAGTCTGGCACTTGGTTGCTATGCTAGTCCCAGTCTCACCTGTGTGCTGTGTCCAGGAACCAAACACAGCAAAATAAGAGGCAAGACAAACACACTGCACACACTGCTAGTCATGGCCAGTCACTAGGATTTTTTTCTCTCCTGCTGCTAACGGGGACCAATATATGGTGGTGCTAAGAAAGTAGTCATGACTTTAGATTTACTTTACAAGACTCTCGATATAAATGTAGTTTTTAACTGACTTTGGGCGAAGAATATTCAATAACACAAGTGACCAAAAGGCAACGACAAAAACATCTTTCAAAGGTAAAAGACTTTAGCAGTCGACCGCACCTTTGCAGCCACAATTATAACATCACAGTACATCCAAATGCGAAATTTATTACATATCCATAATCAAATTAACATTATCTTGATCAGAAAATAGTAGTTCGCTCACATAACTTAGCCTAACACGTGCAAGCACACGCACAAGACACCCCCCAGCCCACACGCACACACATCATAGGGTACGCATGTGGTGCAAGCACACAGTCAGAGATCAGACTGGAGACAGAAGGGCTGATTATTAACATTTACACACCTCTCTATTTAAAAATAAAACAAAAATAAAAACTAAAATGCTGGAGGAGGTTTAACTGGGGCCACGCAGGTTTTGTGATGTCACTTTAGCACCCCCTAGCCTTGGCGTAGCACCGTGTCTGCTCCTGTGTAGGACACTTTTAAGGCTGAGTCCTTGCTGCAGCAGGCCGGGTCTGGCCTGAGCTCTTTGCTGCATGTCATCCCCGTTTCCTCTTTATGCTTTTCTGGTCTCTCTTTATCACTCTCAAATATAAAAAATAGACCTGTAGTCTGCGTTTATTTGAGTATTATACTGTGAATTCAGCAGTACTGGAGTATATAAATTGTGAAGTGAAGTGCCTAAACTTCAAGGAGTTCTTTTTTTGTTTACACAAGTACTTTTGCAGAGAAAAATTGTGATTTTAGTAAAAAAAAAATCCTGGTTGTGGTTTGTTTGCTGTATAAAATAAAGCCTAATAACACTTACTGACATTTCACACTAAAGAAAATGTCCGTAAGCACTTCTTGGGATATGCATTACTGAAGCTTTACCTACACTCAAAATTGAGAAAGGCTAGTTGTATTTCATGAATTGAACTACTACACTACGTTTACTTTGATATCTGCATTTGGTAAAATCACATTTTTCAGTCATTTAGATCTGGCTTGGATCCATATCGGTGATGGAATCACACAAGGTCAGTGAGGAGCAACGTGAGGCTTTCACTGTGATTCTCCACCAATCTGTCATCTGTCCTTGCATCACCAGTGATGTATGTAGAGTAGGTTGAGTATGAAATATTGTTCAGTGGAGATGTGCTTGATGAAAAACCAAGGCTGCGCTCCGTCGAGGCATTGACCTGTCGCTGTCCGGTTTTTACGGCATCTTCAACTCTATTGCTATTAAAGGAGAGTTTTTTTTTATTCAAACAATCCTCCCAAGACAGGAGGCTAAAACAGTGTTTACTGACTGTGGAGTTTCAGATAAGAGGTGTCTAGAAGCTCTCTCTGAGAAGGATTTTTACAGACTTAGTGTGTTGAATTTCATTCTGTGGTGGAAAAACAACTGGAATCCCTTACTTTAGTGAAAGAAACCTTGCATTCAAACGTCTACAATTGAAAGTATTAAGGCAACAAATGGAGTTCACAGATACAAATAAAATTGCCTCATTCACTCTAGACCTGCAGCAGTTAGGAGAGAAATCGATTAGTTATCAACTATTAAATAACTGTCAACTTATCTGAGTAATTTTTTATGAAATAAAAAGTCAAAATTCTCTGATTCCAGCTTCTTAAATGTGAATATGACAGTAAACTGAAGATCTTTGGGTTGTAGACAACCCAAGACATCTAAGGATGTCATCTTGTGCTTTGGGAGACATTGATCGACATTTTTCACCTTTTTCAATTTCATTTTAAACAAACTAATCCATTCATTGTGAAAATAATCAACAGTCAATCGACAGTGAAAGCAATTGTCAGTCGCAGCCCTGATTCACTCTAAAGGATGGTGTCTCGTGCGTTTGGGCACATGATCATTTTTCTCTGCATTAACCTGTGAGGAGTTTGTTTAATAGCTTGTGGTTCTGTTGCTTTAATTGCTCCCTCTTTCAGTTCGGTGACTCGAACTTTAATTGATAATTGAGATTTAGGGCTCTCATTAGACAGGCACACAAATAACAGCACAATAACATTTACATGCAACATCTCCTCTGCAGAGTAAGTGGCAACTGCAGGTGTCAGTAGAGTGAATAAAATACATGGAAAAGTGTAAAAGCTTTAAAAAATTCTAGATGATGTATTTTACTAAAAGTACTCAATATAAAAACACATTGGCTTTGTACTTTTATTTAATAATGTGTAGCACTACAAAAATAGAAGCAAAGGAAAGATGAAGTATTAAAAAAATACAACCTTAGAGTTCTGTGCAGCATAAAAGAAATATAGACTTAAGTATTTAAGCTCTGCTTTCTCTTTGCTTCAGCCTTGACAGAAGGCTGCTGTAAATGTACTTTACATGTTTACCAATGTATGAACCTTTGTTTGACTGATACAAAGCGAACACATTCATCTGCTGTGTGTGTGTGTGTGTGTGAGTGTGTATCCTCTTGACTTTTCCTTCCTTCTCGCCTCTGGTGGCAGTTGTCATCCACGATGACCGAGGCGGTGCTGACGCCCCTGCACCGGGTGCTGTTCCTATGATGACCTTGATGACGACAGTGACTACGGCTGAGTAGGCGCTGATGCCCCCCTAACACGTTTGGACGCTTCACCCAAGCAGTCTTGCTGCATTCATGTCGCACATTTTGTTATGTTGCCTTTGCTGATCAATATTTCATCTCTGTGTACCCACTCTCAGCAGCCATTACGTGTCTGACTGTCCTGGAGGGAGATGGTCTGTCTGTAAAGAGGGCTTTGGTTTCTTTTCACATTTTTCTCATTAAGGCTTTTGTGAGTTTGACCTTGATCTAATTACAAGTCAAAGGTCGGGGAATGTTGTTTTCATTTATGGGTTCATAATGTGGGCTTTTTTATGAAACCCGCTGACACTGGACCTGTGATTAATGGCTTTACAAATAAACTTGACCTGACCTGAACTGTTGTCCATCACAGCCTTTTTTTCCAGTGGTCAGTGGAGGCTTTGACAGGTGGATGCACTGTGTTTAAACGTGAAATATGTGTGTGTTTTTACCCTTTCATCATGACGCTGGCTGTAATATGGCACCCTGTGTGAGAATCCTGTGCATACAGACGTACAGAGTCCACCAGCACTGACAAATACAGAGAATTAAAGTCTGATTTATGGTTAAAAGCCAGAATGTGTGATTGTAAAATATAACAGTACATAGACTGCAGTAATAGCATACATCTCTGTAAAACAGCAGTCAGTGAAACCGATGGAAAAACATCTAAATCCAGTCTTGTATAAGAAATATGTGCTGGATAAATTAATTATCAATGTCCTGGGTTCACAACAGCCTTTTTTAAAAAATATAATTACTGTAATGTAATAATGTGATACTGCTCAGCAAAGAACACTAATTAGTTCGGCCGTATAAAGGCGCCAAATGTCTCACCCTGACTGACTGACTGACTGACTGACTGACCTGATCTGGCACATAAAGACACCTCTTGGTGCAAATGAAATTCTTAATCAGCAAAGGTGTTAAATTTCCAACAGCATCTTATAGAGAAAAAGAAAAAAAGAAACACAAGAGCCCTCACCGTGAGCTGGAAATAGCTCCATAGTGCCAAACAGTTATTAGCCATAAAACTAATGTCAAGCCGGAAAGCTAATGTCATGCTAGTAAATCTCTACTCTGCGTAACTTTGCCGCAGGTAAGCCATCTGTGAATGACAGCGTGTTTGCTGCTACATCTAGTTTGCCAGTTACCTATTTTATGGTTGTGGGAGAAATGTCAATTCAGAACACCACAGACTGTTTAAATTTTTACAACAGCTCGCCGTGTCAAACCAACCTGTAACTTTAGCACCCAGCAGCGCCTCATTGTCCTGTCGTCTGTTTGTTAGCAAACTGACCTTCAGCAAGAACAAAAGCAACCTGTATCATAGCAGCTTTAACAGAGGTTGCATTCCTTTTTATCCTCTCCCCTCTTTCTACCCCCCTCTTCTCTCCTCTTCTTTTCAAGAGCTGAGTGTTAGTCTCACCCTGTTGGAGAACTCACATCCTCTGCTCTAATGCTCTTCCCTCCGTGCACATATTAAAGCTTCTGCTTAATGTCTGAAAGCAGACCTCCGTGAGCTTTTCTTCAACAATGCTCTCAGAATCACAGTTACCATTTTTTTTTTTCCCATCCACTGCACATGCTGTGTACTGACGGGTGTAGCCATGAGGTACATCACTGCATGTGGAAATGGGATGAAGGGATACGCGCTTTCTCCTGAGATGGAGAAACACAATTTTGGCACGAGATATAGTTTTATTATCATAATGGTTTGATGGTTTTAAGCACCATGCAAAGATTAGGCAGGGAACTTAAAACGTAAAAGGCTAACATTATTCCTTATAATGTAGCAAAATAATTGTAGGTGTGTGTATAAGTGTGCTTAAACCAACAAGTCCTCCAACCCCTATACGACCACATAGGTTGTGTGTTCCTACCCTCTAATATGACCCACAGGAGCGTTTTCTAAATTAGCGCCCATAACGATCACAGCGTTGAACACGTGGTTAACGTTGTGAAACGGTTGCAGTTTGGTTAGGTTTAGAAAAAGATCATGCAGTGCATACCAGTACCCATACTACCATACTATTCAGTATGCTAGGAAAAGATTAAGTATGTCCTCAGTACATAGTTTGTCAAAAATGGTATGCCAAAAATACCGCATTTTTCTCTCCTGGTTATTCTGACCCACAATCCTCTGCGCAACAGACGATATGCCACATCAGCTGAGCTGCAGACAGATGACAGCTCACTGACAACTGACAGAAGCTGCAATCAATCAGTCACAAACAATCTGCAGAGCATGAAGTAATAACGTGCTTAGGGAATAGCGTTTTGTTGTATCTCCAAGGTAACGTTAAGTTCCAAATCACGGCTTTTCTTTTTACATCAAATGTCGTACTACCGACTGCAACGTATATATGAGCAAGAAGGTTAAAGTTTGAGGCTAGGGCTGGGCGATAAGGACATGGTGATTCACGATATATATCTCGGTATTTTCTACAAAATGGACTCCATGTTTTCACTTGCAATTCAAAGCCACATTTGAGATGTCACAGGCACTTTTACAAAATAAGACTGTGATCAAAATAAAATGCAAAGACAGGGTTTTTATTCCCCGTTTGAAAATATACAGCGGCACAATATGTAAATGAAAAATTATATTAAATAAATAGCAGGGCTTAATATTAACATTTTTGCACATAGCACTGGAGCTGCAGAGATTTAAGGGTTTGCAGCACAGGACACAAAACTATAACATGACTATAAAAGTATCAAGTAGGTCTAAATCCACTGTAGTTTGGAACAATTAAGTCTTTGTGATGGGGAGTTAAAAAGTCATTTTCCATGGCTTTTTAAATGAATCTAGTGCTGGAAAATTATTTAAATATTCTTATTTATTTAGGATGTTAATCTTATTTATGCAGAGAGCATCTACAGAGAGGCCGAGGGAGGGAAGGAGCAAGAGAAACTTTGTCCATGTTATGTGTGTCTTGCATATCAAACGTCTGTATTTTCACTGCATTTTTTAAACCCATTTGTCACCTGCATCCAGGCGCTATCAAGAAGAACGGCGACGTGCTATGATCCACCTCACACATAAATTAGCAAAACAGCGCCTGACTGTATGTGTGTATTCATCTCACAGACTGATTAAGCGTAGCACGTGCAACATATAGGCCGATGTCGCACTGTCGACTAATTAACAGATAGATTAAACAGAGGAGCAGCCTTAGTGTTGCTGGAGAACTTGTGAGTGAGTGAGTGAGTGGGGCGGACCTGTGTAGAGAGTGTGAGAGACAAGAGATGCACACTGGTATGTGTTATGTAACGAAACGTGACCCTTTGTCGATATTAACGGTGTTGCCTAAATTCATATCTTGCTTAAAAAAAATTGATATATAGTACCTAGTCCTTATATCGCCCAGCCCTATTTGGGGCTCAATGTTATGACATTGTAGTATGTCCCAATTGTATGCATACTCCATGACACAGTGCATACTTTGTAAAAAAAAGTATGCAATTTAGAACACAAGGATGTTTTGGGTTAAAATAACTACCTATGATACTCAACTTTAAGTTACATATGTAAGCTAACTTGCATTAAGCACATGATGTAATAAGTTAACTCACGTAACTCAACATTGACGTCTGGTTTCACAAGGGACACAAACCGCAGTCTCCTGGGTCAAAGTCCTGTGTTTGTTTGACCCATCCACCCAGACCTGCTCCCTACGTGGACTCCTACGTGTCGTTCTCCATACTACATCACCTTACTTCCTCCTTTGCTTCTGTCATAATTACTACAGCCACTAGAGGTCACAGCCTGTTAAAAAACTAAATATGGGTCGTAATAAGTTGCTTGTGTTAACAACCTGTAGTGTCCGTGTTTCGGGAAGGACAGTCTCGTTTAAACACTGATACTATGACATTAGAGTGAAATTGCTGTTGAGTGAAACTACTGTTGCAAAGTGACACCTGCACCTGTTGGCATTTCAGATGGATTCAAACAACCACTCCTTGAAAATAAGCCAAATTAGGTCGATCAATCACAAAATGTATTCCACCATTTTGTGACCTTTAATAAGAGAGGAGGAAGATGGGCAAAAAGAAGATAAGAAGACGAGCCCAAATAATCTGAGCGTTTCATCAGTGCTCACTATAACATTTAGAAATCAGAATGTATGAGATAGAACAAAAGATGAACTAAGAAATGAAAGATATTGCTCATGTTCTTACCTGTGGCATTGGGAGGGCATCTATTAAAGGCCAGTTCTCCTGAAGGCGTCCGTCTCCACACCATTGACACTGCATAGTCCTCAGGACAAATCTCATACGGCGCTGAAAAGCAAAGTGGTACAAGTGTTACTACGGTGATGCAAAGAGCTTTTCAGGATTTCCAATATGATGCAACGATTTCTTCACATTACATACAAGGAGGTATGGAGATATAGGAGATCAAAGCCGAACAGTGTTGGTAAATATGAGCATGCCGTTTAGGGATTATAATAATATGTACTATCCTATTTAATCACAACTTTTGTGTGTGGGCACAACACAATTATAGCAGTAATATAAATGTAAATGTTTATATGGAATACTGCTTTCTTTACTTCAGTGAATTGAAGTATTAAGTGACTTTATTTTTGAGAGTCTCCTTCAAAAAAGAGATTATTTTGAAAATCATACAATAAGCTTTGATGATACTTGCCTTACTCAGTATCTCACCAGTATTTCAATGACTTCATTTATTGGAATATATTCATACTCTCTCATCCCTCCTCTGCATCCGCTTATCTGCATTTCCTCTTCAGCTTCTGTTATTCTTATGTAATATGTCATCCCCTCCGCAGAGATAATCATCTCCTCACTTTCATTCAGATTTAAGTCTTATTATCCTTTGGCTCACCTGGACAGCGTTGGTCACTGCACTTTCTGACTTCCTCTCCGGTGCCATCACACTGCTGCCCAGTCACCGCTGCCCCCTGACACACCCGGGCTCGCCTCTGCCATCCACCATCGCAGGACTTAGAGCAGCCGCTCCATGGACCCCAAGGATTCCACTGGCCGTTCGCTAAAACAGAATCACTCTCGGTTAGACGCAGAAATTCTCAGAGGTACACAAAAAACAACAAAACGTCAATAATAGTTTTTTATCGTATGCCATTCCAACTTTTATTTTATTGATTTTTAATTACATTAATTTCTTTTGCTATCCGTGGATTCAGATTTTAGATGCAGTTTGTTGATATTATTCCAAAAATGAACCAGATTACTTTGAATAATCAGGAGAATGTGTGTTTTACGGCTAAAGAAGCTGCTTTGTGAGTGGTGATTAGTCGCCTCACTTCGCCAATATTAAAAGGCATTTATGCTGAAGTTTCCAAAACCAGCAGCATGTTTTATGCCCTTGTAATGAACACTGTTAAATTGTGCATTAGACAAAAAAACAGATGCTCCCCTTCAGCGATGTAGTAAATCACATGCCCTTGTCTGAACGGAAAGGTACAACACCCTGTGAGCAGGAAACACACTCCAGTCTTGCTTTAACCTCCGCTTACCCCTTCCTTCACACGTGCGGGGCTATTTCGTGTCCTACAACTAACCTCTGTCAGGATTGCTTCCGGAAGAAAGGGAAAAAAAACAGAATCATTGTGACCTGTTGGCTAAAACTACCCGCAAGACATTGATCAAATCCCAGTAGATAGTGAAGCCTCTGCTCCACATCAGAGCAGCTGATTCCTCAGACAGATGCATGCTCATGTGTTTCAAAGAGCTCATTGTGCAAGCAGTCCTGGAGAAATTCTTTCAATTTCGCAACACATGACATTGATTCAAATCCTGCACAGACCTTTACTGTAGTTATTAGTTTTTATTTTACTGTATTCTGTTTTGTTTATTTTTTCCAAAGAATGTCTGCTGCATTTCAGCACACTAAGTTACTCAAATATATATTTGCTTTATGTAAGCCACCCCTTTTAGTACTCCATAAGGTTGTTGTCCATCCACACTATTGTATATACTTTTTTGTCAGATATTCCTTTAAATTTAATTGCGTTTTTCTAATTTTCCGTCAGCAGCAGCATCAGCACTTTTTTTAACAGTATATATCAACTCTCGCTCCATTTACTGTTTCTTTTCATTGTCAGTTTGAGCTCTTTATTTGTGGGTGAACCATTTTTTTCTGCAGTTAGTCACAGTATATGTTTTTATAATTTTCACTGTATTGTCTTTAAATTGTTTTTTTTTTCAAGTGGGCTCTACACAGACAAGACAGAGATCCTGATAATTGCTTCAGATTGTATAGCTTCAAAGGTTGCCCAGAGTATTGGGTCCCTTTCATCAGCTATACGGTCCAATTTCAGGAATCAAGCGATGCATTTTGATCACCATGTTCATTCATTGACCCGTACGTGCTTTATTCAGCTGAGAAATATTGCAAAGCTCAGGTCTTAAGTGTCTCAACCTGAGCTGGAGATGATTATCCATGATTTTGTGTCTGACTGGACTACTGTAATTCTCTTTTTTCTTGTCTTAACAGATCTTCTCTAAATCGTCTTCAAATAATCCAGAACGCTGCTGCTAGGCTATTAACCACGTCCAGCGGGTCAACCCACATCACTCCCATTATAGCGTCTTCCCATCAGGTTCAGGGTTCACTTCAAGATACTTGTTCTCGTATAGAGCCCTCTACGGTCAGGCACCTGAATACATCAGTGATCTCCTCCATCCATATATTATCAGTAGGTCCCTTAGGTCCTCAGAACAGGACCTATGGGCTGTCCCCTGCTCCAGACTCAAAGCAAAAGGTGATCATGCCTGTGAAGAGGTGACTCCAACACTATGGAACTCCCTTCCATTAGGTTTACAGTCTCTTTAGGACCCATCTTCTCAAAATGGCCTCTGTCCCACCCTAAGTTGTCTAGTGCTTGTGTCCCTGGTATGTTTCTGTTTGAGGCCTCAGTACCCTCTATTTCTCTATGTTTTATTGCCTTTGTTTTTATTGATTGCATGTTTTTTGTTTTATTGTTTGATTGCCTGAATGCATTTTAGGAAGCACTTTTTTTCTCCATACTCATAGATATATTTGCCTGTTTGTGAAACACGTATTGGTTTCGCCATGAACTCTTTCTTTGCGTTCTACGAAGCAAGGCCTTGCCTCTAGCAGTCACGGACACTGGGCTGACTTGTTAAATGAAGGCTCAGACTGTGTTGTCTCACTAATGTTTGATCTCTCACCTTGGAAACAAATAAGAATTGCTAAATAGGTACGCCTCATTAAATGAATTAAATGAATAAATTGTATAATGCATCCTCTCACTGTGCGGCAAACAACAGCATTGCCTGCTTCATTATCATAAGCACAAATTAGAAATACGCACTCGTAAACGCACTCGCCACTATTTTAGTGGTCCAAGAGAGCATGGGGTCGAGTGGTTGCGCAACATTTCAAAATTTCAGAGGAATCTCTTTGCCACACACATACCAATGAAATACAGAAAAAAGAAAAGCCAGCTGTTTTAGGCTGCTGCAGTGAAAATTGCATCAGGAGATTATGAGAGTGCTCAGGCCCTTCATATGATCAGACAATTCAAAGCCTGATGGAGACCACTAAGCTGACATCTTTGAGCCTCTAATACATCTATGATGTTGACAGACAGTTTGGACAGCTAACCCTGAATTATGTGAAAGGCATACAGTATATCTAACTGGATTTTACAAATCCAATTGATAGAGCACGGTCTTAAACATTATTCTTGATTCTTACAACACAGCTCTGATTCTTGCTGCAGAGGTTTTTCAGCACACAACAGAAAGAGTAAAACACAGCTCAGTAGAACCAGGCTGCATATTTTATCTAAAGTTGATAGCATTGATTACGGTTCTCACGTTTGTAATGGTGATGAGGAGAATATGGGACGGCACATTTTTCAGTCTCCCTTTTCCCCCCATTTCAAATCATGATTTCGAATTTAGACATCAAAGCGGATATAGAATTAAGAGGCTCAGGATTTTACCTGTGCAGTCAGGATTATGGCACTCTCTGCTTTCTGCCCAGTGACCGCGACACTCAGATCCCCCATGGGCGGCCGCTGAGCACTGCCTGGTCCTCTGCTGAGTGCCATTGGCACAGGTCACCGAGCAATCGCTCCAAGAGCTCCACTCCTGCCACTGTCCGTCCACTGAGGCACCAACCACAACCCAACAAGCATGTCCCATGTGAAGGGAAAAAGAGGGCAGACAGAAATGGGGAGGAGATATTCAGATCACTATTCTCTCTCAGATTGAAAGCCAAAAAAACAGACAAAAAAAAAAAAGACATGACTACTTGTAGATTTTGGAGAATTATACTGCTGGTTAGAATTTCCCAAAACAGCCAAAGGCAAAAGGAGAGTAAAACATAAAAAGTGTGTTTTTTTTATAGTATGTCCTCATATTAAGATTTAGATTATTAAAATGCCAAAGGCACAAACTGCAGAAGCTATTTGTTAGCTTCCATTTTTCTCTGTCTGGGCAGAGGGAAAGCATCTGGGATTGAGTGGTTTTCACTGAGTCTGTTACCAGAGCAAAGCTAACATTTACTGTGTGGAAAAACTCATCATCACTAATCTGCTTACCATTCACAGGCAATTGCGGGTAAGTGATTTTGACGTCAGTATTACAGTATTGACTCTCAACAGGGTTTCCTAAACCGCATTATTGTGTAAGCACTTTTACTTTCAATGCAGCACAAACCGGGCTTCCATTCAGTTTGTTACTCACCTTTGCAGTACTGTATTGATAAATGATTATATACTGGCGTGCGTAAGGCAAACTGCTACCATTCCCTTTAATTAATCTTCTTGAATAAGCTCATGTACTTTTTATATTCCTCTTATCACCATGCCTTAAGGAATAACTGTTAATATTATACTGAATATATTTGGAGAGCAGACAGATGATACCTGGGCATAGGGCTATGTTGCAAAGCTTAGTCTGGGTCTCAGGTCCGTCACAGGCCCTGCCTCCATGCTGGGGAGGGGCACACATCCTAGTCCTAGTGCGGTGACCTCGGCCACACGTGAATGAGCACAGGCTCCACGGTGACCACTCCTCCCATACACCGTGTACTGCGGGCACAGAAAAGGCGTCAGGCCTAATCAATGTCTCTGTCTCTGCTACAGCACAAACAAACCCATAACAAACTGCACTGAGCCATAAATGAAATAAAATCAATCAAAAATAATCAGCAACAAAACTAATGTGTAATGAAACACTGAGCACACAGACAGTGTGGGGCTTCACAAAGCCTCAGCCACAAGCTTCAGTCACCTCTGTGCATTGAATTCAAAGATAATAAATGCTAGCCCACTGACAGTGCTTCGTACAGCAGTAACCGTATAGAATATGGTTCATAGATCAATCGTTCACATGGCAGTTTTCAACATACAATAGCAACAAAAGGAATCCTGACTTAAAGGTGTGGGTGAGGAGCAGCAGGTCTGCACAGTGTTACAGTTTGTTGAGTCTTCTTGGTCGACTAGGAATCTAATAGCTGTGGGCCTTCAGGTTAATGTAGGCTGACAATGGCTCTGCAAATCTGTCGTTACACCAACATACTAATCGTGGTCGTACACAAAGCAGACAGCCCGTAACCTGGTTCCAGACCTCTGAAAAACTGCCGACATTTTCCGATGGGCAATGAAATGGCCACTCAGACTAAACGTCAGGCTAGACAGCCCAAATCCAACAGGAGAATTATCACAAGTGTTCACTGATATAATTTATATGGTGTTTCCTTGTAACATGTGTAAGCCTGAGCAATTAATGCTAAAATGTTTCAAAGGCTACTAATGCTGGCATGTTGTTATTTTGGGACACTTGGGACATACTGCCACTACAATCAAAATATGATAAACTAAATTAGTCAAATACGTTAACAACATTAACTCTAAGATGTCCGACTTAATGTTTTGTCTTTGGATAAACACACATTTCAGAAAACTGTCATTTAAAGGATTATTTTGCTTTGAGCCACACAGCAGATAATTTTGAGCACATTTATCACCAAAATGTAATGCTATTGAAAAATGGTCATATTCCTAATTACAGCTGCCTTTTAAAAAAACACATTTAGAAATAAATGCCTTCGAAATATCATTAAATGTGTTCCCTGTCAGAGTGCACATTTTAATCTCTAATTTGTTTGACTTTAAACAATAACTGGCAAAAGGCATCAGTCCCCTTGCATCTTGGTTTGTGTGTAGGTTTAACTTGGTTCTGGTTGACAGATGGTGAGTCTTCACAGGACTGCAGAGGATGTTTGCTATTGGCTTACGATTTTACTTTGGAGAGGGAAATAGGGGAATCTGAGAGTCAGACAGAAGTACGACACCTCCTGTCTTGTCTTGGCAGTTTCAGCGTTCCTAAATGTACACAGTGATATCAAATGATGAACACAGTCAAATTGTAAAAGTTTAACCTCTGATATTAGTTTCTAAAGAAACTGCTGGCTCCTAAATCCCAGCGATAGAGTGCAGTTACTGACAGAACTGAAGGCTCCGAGATAAACTTTAAAGGAATGGAAATTGCATCAAACCCAAACCACACTGGATCTATTTTTTAGCACTGGAAGTATGGGTATACTGAAGATATATGCCATGCATAACACGCAGTATCGTGTAATATTATATATATTATTATAGCTGCAAAAGCCTTGTTTCTAATCAGCTACAATGGTGCACAGGGAATAGCAACAGGAATACGTGGGTGCAGCCGTGTCTATACATATCCTGGCGTTACAAGAGTGAGTCACAAAATAAATGTAATTATATTTAATGAAATTAATTAATTTTAATTAAACTACTGATTAATGGAAACTGGCAGTGCTCACAACATATCTGGTGGTTTTTTATCATCTGCTGATTGCAAATGGGCTTTGCCCACAGGGAACTGATGGTTCCTCTTCAGAGGGGTCACTGTCCACAGCTTGTGCAGTGGCTTTAAGTTCCTGCAGTATAAAAGTTGGATCTCAGGATCAGTTGTAGCAGTTGGATCTTGGGATCAAGCTGGTTCGCCACGAGGCGGAGCTACCGTCTGTCCCAGCCCCTGTCTCTAGGCGCCGCTTTGATGCTCTTAGCTAAGTGTCCCGTGGTGGCCGAAGCATTTACTTTGAAAATTTGGAGTTCAAAGCGGGCAGTCACCAAAGCTACTGTAGCAGTGATGGAATAGGATTCCGCTTCTTTGTGTGTTTTTTCTCTGAACTGCGGCCATGATTTACAGGGATGGCCATGAGCAATCGTACTGTGCTGTTAGAGGTGAAATTCTTGGACCAGCACAAGATGGTGGACAAAGCAAGTGCATTCGCCAAGAATGTTTTCATTAATTTGTGGTAAACTGGGATTTAGTTCATTTAATTCATATCATTCCAGTGAGGTATTACCTTTCTAACTTGCTGGCCTTCCTCCTGTGCCCAACTGTATTCACCGCAAAATATTTATTATTTTGTTGCAGACTGTTATACCTTTTTTTTGCCACATCCCTGCTGTGAGCTAGTTTCCACTAAAAATGCAATCAAACCCTTGTTAATCATAAAGCTGCCGTTCAGGGCTGTTGTGCATAACATTGCACTTAGCCCTAATGCAAACTAAAGATCAATGACACTTGGAAATGCTTTTGCGGTAAGGTTGCGTCTGACATACAGTAACTGAGCCGGGTTCAGAGTCCTCATAGGTTCACAGAGTTTCTCCAGTAAACAGACCAAATTACATTAAAAATGACGTGGTGAAATCACGATCTCAGTGATTTTCTGTTGCTCTTTTTCTTCTTCTTCTGCAATACATTTTTCAATAAATAGATTTGAATATTCCCTCACATTGATAAGTCATCAGATGTTACTGGCTCACTGTCAAAACTGAATCTTCTACATCAATGTGCCAACAGAAAATGTCTCTTACTTGTACTAAGAGCGTGTTTTATCATTATTGTTTCTTAATTGCTTAATAATAAAAGACAGAACTTCTCCCAGCCTTTCTTTTTTTTTTTTTCATTTGTCTTTGGTTTGCACTTATTATTAATGGTATGTGTCTGGCATGGTTGTGAGTTTTGCTGTGTGCCAAAGTCTTCTAAGCGCTGAAAGAGACTTTTTTTCCCTTTATTTTTCTTAAATTAAATTAGGAATCAATCAAGTTAGCAAAATGTAATGTTTTATAGACTAAACCTCCCACTGATTTCTGCTGATATATGTCTTTGTAAGCAACTGAATTTAGTTTGCCTTTCCTTTGTTTCCACAGAAGCCACTGATACCTCAGATAATTGCCCTGTTTTTTTTTCCTCTGTTTTTTAATGCAAGTAAACACACCACAGTCTGCATGCCAGCCAAGACAGCTTAGGTTTAGTACAGCTAAAATACAAATTTTCATTAATTTGAGGAGAAAAATATCTGTGCAGAACAGGCAATATTTTTCTCAACCAAAATGATAGTGTCCTTGCATCTTCATATAAGTTTTAACATAATGCAACGCTTAAAAAATAAGAGTAACATTATCTTCTATCTAATGTTATTTATCAATGTCAACCAAGCAAGTCAAATCTACAACCACAACTGCCAAAGCAGGTACTTCCTCCGTGCCACAGCACTCTAATATTGTGAAAATAAATAAAAATATTACAAACATACCTTCCTTGACATTAACACTTCACTCCCACTGCAATGAGTACTAGCTTAGTTTATTTTGAAAGAAATCCGCAGCATCATTTACTTCCTGTTGTATCGGACAGACGTATCTGCGCATGCTCAGACAGGTGGCGCATTGTTTACGTCATTTTAAATGAATTAAAGTCGCCATGGTCACTGACAGGAGGGGAAACGCCAGCCATGTTCACAGGTAAGCCTCTTTTTGTGTGTGTCTTTGACTGTTTTTAATGGCAGTGGGATAAAATAGCAGGGAGTAATGAAATTCATCTGTAGAGGTAAACAAACAAAAAACAAAACAACTTTCTTAGTAGTGTATTGTAAGATAAAATAAGCTAGCGCCCCACCCTGGCAGCTTATCACTTTCAAATTAAATTTGTGTTCTTTATTCCTGTGTGTGTTTTGTATTATATTTTACTATTATTTTATTATTTTTTATAAGTATATTTTAGATGCCTAAATTTCCATATGGATTAATGAAGTATCTGTCTGTCTGTCTTTTCTGTGGCAAAACTGTATTGGACGCCAAGTATCATCTCAATTATATAACTTATTTATATGCAAATACAAACTAAACTTAAGGTAGTCCAATAGAATAATAAAATAAATTGCCTTTCCATCCTACTGGAAACATTTTGCATTAATAAAAAGAGTGGGTGAAGAACTTTATCTTTCAAACTTTAACAGATGCTGACCATTTTTTGAATTATAAGCGCTGAAAAAAGGTATTGAATCGCAATATATTGTAATGTAAGTTATCGCAAAACTCAGCATATCACATTTGAAATCATAATAATATTGTATTGTGACTAAAGTATGATAATATGGTATTGTGGGGTCTCTAGTTGTTCCCACCTCTATCTATCTATCTATCTATCTGTCTGTCTGTCTGTCTGTCTGTCTAATTTGTGTTCAAAGAAAAAAAATTAATATAAACTCAAATAAAAGAAACTCAGGCGACGATATCTGAAAGCTTAGTGCCCATGGCAGAAGGAATTTAAATCATAAACATGCTTGCCATATCTGTTTTACTCCAGATCTTGCTGGTAAAGTGTGCAGTGTTTTAATGAGGACAGGGAGTGTTAGGCTGATAAATTAGTTATATAATACTGAATGCTGATACCAACCTCATCATGCTGTATTCTGTGCTACAGTATAACACTAATTCTGCATTGGCTCTGAACGTTGGCACTGGATGTAAATCCTGTACTGTAGAAATGTCAGATATGACTGGACCGCTCTCTTTCTGCAGAATAACTACATCCGATTTCAAAAGAAAAAAAAAGGAAAATAAATAAATAGCCACGGGTGCTGTTGGTTGGGTTGAAAAGGGGACAACTCAGGTAAGCAGCCTTATATTTCATAAAGCAGAAGTGTTATTGTGTTTTGGCAGATGCATTGTGTTGGATGAGTGACATTGCAACTTGTGTGGAGGCCCAGAATTTCTAACAACATGCTTGATGTGAGCCCGCAGCGCCTGAACCCATTGTTCATCGATGATGTTGATGTTTTCAGCGATGGTGACTTAAGGTAAGGCTCCTTTTAGACTGGAAGTGACGTGTCTTTAATTTAAGCATACTCTACTTTGGAGGCAACCGTCCATCTTGGCATACTGCTCACAGTTTGAAGAGAGCGAATCGATCTGTCTGCCTTTCAGAATATTAGATATAGACTCTGTGTTTCATGTGGCATCGTGCCAGGTGGGATTTTGTGTACCAGTTTGCTACTGTAACTAAGTAAAGTTAGTGCTACATCAGCTGCATTTTTAGGATGGCTTGGAAAAACAAATTCTGTGATCCCAGAGCTAGGTTTTTAATATAACTGAAGAAAAAAAAAACATTATTTTTCAGATATTACAAGTAATGAAATTTAACAACACTGCAGGGCTACAGCACATTTGATATTGTCTACTTAAAAAAACCCATGAAACAATACAATAAATTAAGAATAGTGACATTTTAAAAATTAAAAAGACTCTCCCTATTTTATTTTCTCTAAAAATGAAACATTCTAACACAGTATTACTCTTGTGAGGAAAGTCAAAATTGCTTTAGAGTTGACCCAGAGTTTTATGGCCCAGTTATTTGGTGATAAGTGTTTCTGCTTTATTATGTGAGAGAAAGTTCTGGATCCACAATTAGCCATGAGCAAACGCCTAAAGTCTGCAGGTCTTGAGATAAATCAAGGAGGACTATAATGAATTCACATGGGCAAGTCTGTAAGTTCTGGTTCTAAATTAATAATTATTCTTCATGCAAATGAACGCATGTACCTGGAATTGGGCTGTGTAGCTTTTGAGAAATGGAAACTTTAATGCTGTCTGAGCTAAATATTAATAGCCATAGAGGAGTCACACCAAGACTGGTATTTAGGCAACTGTTCTTTTGAAATGACTCATTCTCTTTCTAGCTCTTAATGTCCACGCACAGATAAGAGAGTGACCCTTTTGAAAACTGCCAACTTCCCACTTACACATGCCACATCTAAAAATGAAGTACAGTACATCATAGATCAGAATGTCAGAGGATGCAGCTTGCAGTATTTTTTATCAGCCATAATTACCTAAGAGTTTGTGATGCAGGCTCAGAAGCACTACACTTAACAGCGCCATCAAATATCTTGACTAAACATGAGTTCAGAATCTCATTACTAAATCAACATATTTGTCTGTGTAAACAATCCCAAAAATGCATAATGGTGACTTGTTTAGAACGACTCGCTGTCCTACCAGACGCATCCAGACAAACATTAGCGCGCCGCAATCACCAGTCAGAAAAGCATCTGATGCTGATACCTGACTGCCAGTGACTCATCTGCCCTGCCATCATGGGTTGAGGAAGAAATGCCTTACAGCGTGTTTGAAGAAACGCTGCCAAGCTATTTTAAAATGCACGGCTGACCTTCAAGGAAATGAAGCTGACAACATATCAGTATCTACTGCTCCCCAAGCTCCATGCAGAACCACATGTCATTAAACCAATTCAATGCTGATGAATTGCCTTACAGTTATATGAAATGGAAAACACAAAAGTGATAATGAGAAAAGAAACACATTCACAAAATAACATCAAAGAAAGAAAGCATTAGATTAATTATAGAATACTGCAGTAATAATACATTCTTAAATAGACACATTGAAACGTTTGTTAAAACACAACAACACATTTCCTCCTATAAACAACAAAATGAGCAAAACATTAATATTCAAGAATCTGCGGCTAACACTACCTGGACAAGGGGCAGTGTTATTGCAAACCCTTGATTCTCTTAAAGGGCCGCTGCAGTGTGTTCCGTATGGTGAGACACATGTTCTTGTTCGCACCTGCGACCCTTGACCGCATGTTACAGAGCATGAGCTCCACTGGGACCACTCCTCTGCACCTGATTCACCTGTGTGGGAGAAGGGTGACACTAGTTAAATGCAGCAATATGGTCCTTGGGGCAGGGCTTACGGGGCGGGGTGGGGCAAGGTGGGCAGGGTTGAGTCAAATGGGGAGGGGCCAACATGAGTCAATTTGGGGTGATGTGGGGTCTTTATACTATTGTACACTCTATACTACCTTTATGTGATCTTTGATAAATACTGAGTTGGCAGCTTAAATCTTCTAGTAGGGATTTGTATTGGTATGCAGCACAATCATAGGAAGCAGTGGCATTAACAATGGTCTTTGTAGTGTAAATTAATCAGCCTTTTTACAACAAATTGACATGTGCATTTATGCAAAGATCACAGTGAAGGCACAGCTATGATTGTAAAAAAATGAACAGTAGACATTAGGGTTACATCTAACTGTTTCACTTCATCCTTAAAAAATAAGTCATGCATTTCAATGAAACCCAATAATATGCTTAAACAAAGTGAGACCATAAACAAACAAAAATTTCATAAGAACATGGTGGCATGCAAGAAAGACAACATCTGAGAAAATAAAATGGAATTTAATGGGTGTTAGTTCAGAAAAGAGGTCTGAGATATGGATTCCCTTGCACTGCAGCAAACTATCTAGTTTCCTTGACAACAGTGGAGCAAAGTCTGTGTTTTAGACGATGGTTTCAAATAATTTTCAAATCCATCTTAACCTGTTAACTCCCAGGGGTGGAGGAAAATGAGAAAGTTAGCTGATTTTATCCAGCAGATCACAGCCATTTTCACGTGTGTAAATGTGGCTCAAAGCGGACTCAATTGCGAGTGCCCAGAAGGAAGGTAATATTTTAGCCACAAAATGGAGGTTACAAGCAGACTTTGAAGTCGTTTAACTCTGCATGCACTCAAATAATCATGTACAGAGTTTGGTAGCAGATTAGTAAAGATAAGAATCGTAGTTGTTACGTTCATCTCAAGATCTCTCTTGAGTTACATTAAAAAAGATTAATGGGAAGAAACAGCATTGAGCCTTTCAATCTTCATTGTCCAAAAGGGTATAATATCAAAAAGCCATGAAATGCTAAATAAAGCCGTATATTATGATGAGGCAGTGGGGTGATTTCCAAAGCCATGGTAGCCTAAATGAAGAAAAAAATTATTTGGTGACAAGTGAATTGACAGTCAAATCCCTGCATCAGAGTAGTCACCGAATAATTGATGTTTGATTATGTTAAACCCTCAGGTGAAGTATTCATTTTCTTTGAGGCTTTACGCATTAGAGAAATAATTTAATACAAAGAGGAATTGTTTCAATTGCAGCTCTGAATACATTTATGTCATTGGAAGTCATCAAATCGTATGATAATTTTAAGCACAATATGCTTTAGAGTAGTTTCTCAGCGTGTAGTATCAAGGACACATAGATTCGGCCAAATAGGGATCTAAACCCTGCCCTTAATTTTGCAGATCATAAAATAGACTGAAAGGTGGATCAATTTGTTAAATGAGGCAGTACAGGGAGAGTAAATTGTGTGAGAATGAGAAACAGAAAAGCACAGCGATGCGACTCGACAGGGAAACAACATACCTACGGCGTGTGTAAAATGGAGAGGTGTTAATGAGTGTATGTTAGTACCGGTATATGTGTATGGTGTGTCGCAAATCAAAATGGGAATGAGAGGAGTTTTTAAACAATGACAGCAATTTAAATGGAACAACACATGGAAAAATTAAAACATTTCCCAAAAAATCAAAAGAAAGATAAAAAAGCTATCTAAACCCACCCACTGGAAATAAAAAAAAAAAAAAGTTTTCTGAATAGAATAAAGCAAAAAACAACTAAATAATGAAAGCAAAATTAAGGTTTTGCTTTAATATTGCTGTCACTTATTTCAGCACTTTCTGATTTTATTAAAAAATGCTAAGGTGGTAGGTTGTAACAGTCATTATGAATTTAGATGATTTCAGTTTTTAATTTATTGGATGCTACACTTGATTAAGCAACATAGCCTCATTTTATCTCTAAGGGCAGCATCTATCAGTTCAACTTTTGCCAAGTATGTGTTTCATATTTGGCTGAAGGGGTGGGTTTTTCATCGAATGACATTTAATTTATCATGCCTTGGAGGAAATGATTAACTACATCAGGGCCTTAGTTTTAAACTGCTGTTTAATTAATGTTCTATGAATATACTGTATGAGTAATCCACTTGCCAACTCGCTATGTGACAATAAAACAAACAGACCCACAAAACCCAATTACGTTCTATATTCAAAGTAAATACTCGTAGAGAAATGGGAAATTTATCTTCCTACTTCATATGTAGCAATAGAGAATGAGTTGGAAAAAATAATAATGCAAAACATTTCCACTTAAAAGGTGCAGTACAAGAGAGAGCATGCATGATGAAATTAAGTTTAGTTAACAAAATAAAGTAAAGAAACATAACTACGGTATTACCAGTTTGTGCCATAAATTTAGCAGACTCAGCTTGCTCCTGCAGGGCCTTTGTGTCATGAACTGATCTTGGCCGCTGACTTTTTACTGTATGCTCTCCGATCATTCCATATTCTATGGGACAGAATAGAGGTTCATATGAAAGCTAGGCTTAAACATGATTTTCTGAGAACAAAAGCTTATTACATACTGTTTTTCAGGATGTTCGAAGCAACTGCAGTACATGGCTAGAAACAAAGACCACACAAGTTTGTATTTAATTTGTCCTTTACACTAGGGCATAGAACAATGCAACGAATTTATAAGGGTGAGTTGGAAGTATTAATTGAGCTTGAAAGCACAGCGTAGACACATAGCAAACATGCAAATAAACTCACATCGGTTTTTTTAAGACTCTAACAATTCATCAGACCAGCTCCCTCCCTCCCCACCCTCCTGCACACCCGGAAAAGAAAACAAAACAAAATGAAAGTAAAAATGTGTAAGCCATCAGAAAGCCACAGAGGAGGGGGTCATGGACATAACATGCTATTGATCCACAGTTTCCTCAACAGATTGCAGGATTTCTTTTGGGTTTACCCAGTCCAAAATATTGTGAGCCTTTTTGTTAAATTAGACAAATGTATTCTGAGCTGTATTCATTACAATGCATGCCCTCTTTGTTTCCCATAAAGGGACAAAGAGACAATGAGCACAATGTTCTGACGCCACACTGAGAAAAGTGATGCTTGCGGTACTGCATTTAGTTAAGAATTTGCATCAGCTATTTTAAGTAAATCCAACACACTGTGAAACGTTTATATTCCTCTTACCAAAAAAGCTGATGCAAATTGTTCCTGAATTCTTATTTTAATTAAAAACATTACTTTTGGCAGTGTGGTCCTAATGAGGTGATTATATCATTTGCAAATAGGCAATGCAGGTGATGCATCAACAACAAATTCACACATAGCTTATGTTAGTACATTAGACAATACAATGCATCAGCCATTGATAGGGAGGGTGTTTAAATCATCAACTCTAATCTAGTTTGTAGCCTCAGTTTCCTGTGTTCCCTGCAGCAGACTGTAAGCCGTCAAAGACTGACCTCCCTCACAGTGAGGCTTAGGAGGGGGAGACCTGTCATCTCATCTGATCATGATCCACTGAGAGCTAAAATTTTAGGACTAATTATACGGTAAATCACTTGACTACAAAAAAGACAGTTGTCTGATCCGCGCATCAGACTGTTGGCATTAACCAAATTATACCAACAAACATGTTCCATGATTGGATTAAGAAAAATAAATTAATAAATCAAGACCAAGAAAAAAAAGACTCTGGGTTTTCAGCTACATTCAAACAACATCCCTTCCCAGTATAGCATCAGGAAAACCGTGTTTGTGTTTGCATAAAAAATTAGGATATTACGAGGGTATAATGAAAGGAGAGAGAGCCGCCAGGTAGAAACAAACATCGCAGCCTTTTGATGCTGATTGGGATCTTCAGAACCATGACTGCACAAAGTAACGAGCTTCAGAAGCACGTTCAAAGGTCTTTCAGTCTGATTTGATCGCGTCCACATCTGTTTTGCCAAATTAAGCAGAAAGCACAGTGTGAACTCTGTGCCGGACACAAAAAAAAAAAATGTGCAGGTACACTGATGGGTGGACAAACAGCGGGCAGTTGATCTAACGTCCAGTCATGCAAGGCTAACTACTGTAGATACTTTGACATGTTACCTCTTTACTGTGTTTCGGGCTTTACCCTGTGGTGTCTTTGGATCATGAACCAATTCCCCATTTAACAGAATAAAAGGGCTGTCTGATTTAGTCAGCCTGAATGTCTGCGGCTGTGCAGGAAGTCATACAAAAAGCAGGGCGCACTGCTTTTTAATGAATTTATACAAGTGAAACACTAAAAGCTATGAGACTGTAGCACTTTCATGCCATTTGGCTCAGTGGGATATGATGGATATAGACAATACATTTAAAATTACTGGGCTTTTTTGAATGCTTTGACTTTTCAGTAAAATTCAATGTTAAAAAGCAAAAAAAGGAATTGAAATTATGTACAAATGATTATAGACACCCTACTGTCCTGTATTTAGTAACATAGCAACAGCGGTGTCGAGTGCAAAAAGCAACAGCAGTTGCTGTTATTGTGAGTATCACTATAATGAACATTGAAAGAAGACAATTCCTGCCCAGCTCTCTGTTTATGGCAACCCCTTTAACATTTCATCAATAAGGCTGACTAGCAGCGATTTAGTTTTCATAAGTGTTGAAATATTAATTTAAGATATCTGAAAAACAATGCTGACATGTTACAGTTATATTTTCCCATGTGGAAATTACAAGTAAGAATTAAATATCCAAAACTGACATTTTCACAAGTGGGAATTGAGCTCTAAATATAATTATAATAATATAGTTATAATTAAGTTGTAGCTACAGATCATTAATTAGTATTGCAACTAGTCAAAACTACATTATGAATATGTCGACATGTCAAAACTGAATTACAAATACCTCTTACTGATTTTGAATAGAAGTCAGTGGTTAAAAAAATAGTTGTAATTAAGTCACAGAAATATACAAAGAACATTTTCACCAGTAAGAAATTAAATGATATCAAGAATTTACATTTTGACTAGTGAGAAACTAATTTCAGATATTTTAAATACGAATTGCAACATGACAAAATTACATAGTGGATATGTCAACTTGGAACTATAAGACATTAAAACTAAAGAGCTTGACTAAAGATATCTGTATTTGAGTTTAAGTAGAACTTAATAGAAAAAAAATGCTAGTAATAAAGTTACAGAAATCTACAAAGAACATTTTCACCAGTAAGAAATTAAATGATGACATTAAGAATGTAATATTTTGACAAACAATCTATGACATGGATTATAAATAAACTGAATTTAAAAAAGACTTGTTGTAATTAAGTTACATAAATCTACAAAGAACACTTTGACTAGTGAGAAACTAACCAGAGATATTTTCAATAAGAATTGCAACAAGAGCTGGATATGTCAACTTGGAACCACGACACATTAAAATTGCATTAAAGATATCTGTCATTGAATTTGAATAGAAGTCAATGGTAAAAGTTTACTTAGTTTTAATTAAGTTACAGATATCTACAAAGAACATTTCCACTGGTAGAAAATTAATTGTTGTTATCAAGAATCAACATTTTGACTGGTGAGAAATTAATTGTAGATATCTTAAATTAGAATTGCTACTAGTTAAAATTACACCATGTTGGCTTGGAATTCTAACTACTCGAAAAGCAATGGTTGATATCGACAGTTGTTATTACCACTACTGTTTAAAGGGGTTGCCATACTATTATTTACATTTAGAAGCAACATAAATGTAAAGAAAGAGTGAGTCCCTGTATTAGGGAGGTTATATATTTAGCCGGTGGCTGTTGTCTACTCTATTGTCCTTTTTAAATACTGGTCAACATGGCCGGCCTCACGTATCATAGATAGTAACTCCATCATGCCTTTGAAAATGATTTGCCATTGATCAACTCAGGCTATTAAACAGGAATATTAGCCCTACAGTCAGTCACACCTAATCTAATCTAGCTCTCAGCAGCCCATGATGAACAATACAACAGGAGCATTGCAACATGAAAGAGATTATAAAAATATCATTAAGCCTGATGTCAGTATGAGACTTACTGTGTGCAGAGCGCACACTGAATGAATCAAACTTCACAGGTTTTTAAATAGAGCTTTTTCATCATCACAGATTCATCGTTTCATCACTGACGCTTGAGTAATTATATCTACATCGGTCTGGACAGGAAGCATTTCGAAAAGAAAAAAAAACTCAACCTGTTGGTACACAAATGAGAACTGGTTAATTTAGTGCAGAAGTAGTCTCAGTTTTTGATGCCACAAAGCCAAGATGTTAATCCAAACGTTGCGTTTCAGAGAGCCTGAGGTAGAATAGAAAAGAGCAGGATGTCGAGACATGACACCAGAAAAGTACTGAGAAATAAGCACAACGGTTTAATTGAACTACTAGGATTGCATTCAAGCCCATGGCTATATAACCGTAAACATCAGAGACAAAGCAGAATTTTAATAACTGGAGGGGCAGGCTGTTTGTCATTTGTCAAAGCAGCCCAAAACAATGTGTCTTCACTGTATTACAAGGCAGAGAGCGCAGATGATGCATTTAGCGTGTCATTACTTTTCAAACATTTCCTCTGTTTGAGACAGCATCATCCTCATGTTTTGACCAGTATTCAGAACTTTTTAACTGTGTGTTTTTAAGAAAATTAAGTTTTTGATTTATGAGGTGTCTGTCCTTCACTCAAGACTAAAAAGAATATTTATTGTTGGTATCCATCAACCATCATGCTTCAACAACAAAGGAGAGACAATGCCATTCAGAGAAATCCATCACTGTTTGCTTTCTTTCCTTTTGTGCCGTGACAGATTCATTCACTTTATTTTGCATGCACATAACACTGACGGCATGCATCACCGATAATGCATGAGAATTAAAAAAAATTACATTCCTACAGGTCTTACAGTGACCATTAAATTTAGCAGGATTGAGAAAATCGAGGCAAAGCGACACTGCTTTTCTGAAACACTTGACATATTTGTGGAGGATTAAAGACATTTGCCTAAAATAGGGAGCTGAATTACTTAGATGACCTTGGCAGACAGATTAGCAATAGCCACTTTTCCTTCCACAACAGGCAACACATTTTAACTCAAAGCCAAGGTCAAAGCCATGCAGCTCGTTTCAGCAAGCACTAAAAGTCGAAATAATCTCCCAATACTCTGGGCCGAATGGACCAGACAGGAAGAACGGGTTGACAAATATGTCTTACAAGTAGATCTAAATGAGTTTATCTCCAGTATATTGTCGATTATAGCAAATGCGTGCAATTAGAAATAACCGAGGGAACATTAAACATTTACAGAAAGCAGATATATAAGCTATGTAGCAGATACTGTAATGGGAATGCTGTCAATTTATAAAGTGCTGTATTGACTAAACAAAGTGAGGCTACAGGCTATCATTAGCATCATATCTGTCATACTGGAAAAAAAATCATTTCTATATAGACACGGTGTACATGGAGAAGTGGGACTGCTGGTCAAATATCTACTTGCACTTGATATTTTCTTAACCTCAGTTTTCATAGACTCGTATCCAAACAATGGATTGTTGGACTGTAACCACCTACATTATTTCCTCTGTGCAATATATCTCCCTTTAGATAAACTCCATGAAACAATAAGTATTTTGTAGCATCAGGAAATCACTTAACTGTCTCCCTGAGAATATTATAGAGTAATTTCTCTGAAGTATAATTGTCAGCAGATTCACTGATGATTTTTTGTGACTCACTGTAGGTACACATGAACCAGAATGACTCCTTGTCAGTCTCTGCTACATGTCCCTCTGTGATTGTTAACATCAACATGTGCTGACAGCTTAGACATTCAAGCAGGTTAAACCTATTGTAGGTAACGTCTCATAATGCAATGACATTTGATTTTGACTCCCTTATATTTTGGGAACCTCTCATATATATGTTAGCTAAATCTATAATAAAGAAAATAATCAGTTCTCTAATGCACACACACATTCACCCACAAGCACAGACAAATTAATGCATACACCATTTTCCTGCTTCTCACGTTTTGCATTTTTAAAAGCCCCTAATTTGCTAAAGGAAGAAGCAGAATTAGGACTCCATTCAGTAACACTGTGCAACCTCAAACCTGCAATTACTTCCAGTAAGTGCAAAAATAGATCTTTTAAAAGGTGCAAGCAAAAACCGCTTGCTGCCACCATGCTGTGCCATCAGTTTATAATGGCAGCCATTTTGCCTGCTTGTCAGGGATTATCAACAAATCAGGTGAGTAATAAAAGAGGTGAGGGATGAGATTAGGCTATTTGAAGCCAAAAAAAAAAAAAAAAAGCCCTCCTCTCAACTTTGAGAAACTGAAGTGATTCGGTGGCTAGTCTCAGTGAGTCAGGCTGCTTTGCAAGTTGATCTTATCGTGAGATATGTCTGGCTGCTCTAAAAAGGAAGGGAAAATAACTCTTTTGTTTCAATCAGCTTTGGAAGCTGATCTCCAGGGGTGCATCCGTTAGCAAAGCCAGCACTGCATGCAGACACAGCAAACAGCCAAAACAATGGACTCCTTTGGCCAAAATGTAACAAAATGTCTGCTCAAATTACTGGCTTTGCAGGCGCAACAACCTAGTCACCACTGGGCTGTGACCTCAGCAGGTGACAATAAATGAAGGTTATATCGGGGGGATACAGGGCTCCCATTTTGAGGCAGCAGTGTTACTGAATGTGCTGTGGCCCACACAGGCCTTCATCACGGTGTCAAAGGTGTGCAAACATGGATAGTGCTTGACAGTCTTCACCCGCCCAAGCCGAACTATTCATGTGAGCCTGATTTGGTAGGTTCAGAGCTTTTCTTACCCATCACAGCTCATTGATGCTTTCAAGCTTAATTAGTAGCCGTATTTACGCTTGATTTAATTAATGTCCCACTACTAAGTACATGCAGTACACATTACAAACAAATAAAGACTCAGCACGCAATCAAAGAGAGTGAAAGTTCCCTGGGTCCATGACCTTTGTCATCACTGAGGCTTTGATTCACTGCATGCGGGGAATTTTAAGCTTACACAGTGGCGGTGATCAGTCCAGCTGCACAGAGCCTAATGGAAGACATTTGATTTCCAGGTTCATCTTCACCGTGTGGACACGTTCCATGTGTAATTTTATTGAAAGGCAGTAAAAGCCAGCCCCATGTCCAATGAGTGATGTGTCTAACCTTGCATGAAATGAGCCTTTACTCAAAGGCCCCTATGAGTAGCTTCTATCAGGGGCTCTCCGCTTCCTGCCCTCCATGCATTCCTGCCTGACTGACTGACTGACTGTCACAAATGCAGCTCTTAATGAGAGGCACTTCATTACCACTACACTTTGAAGAGCGTAAGTTCCCAAAATAGAGACAAGCATTCAGTCCACGCAGACCACGAAGAGGGATACCTCACTATCCCATGCCTGTCTTTGATCCATTTTTCATCAGCTGATTCACTGAGGCTGGCAAATTTTGTCAAATGTAGTAATAAATCTGGATTGTGAGGTGCTTTAAGTACATTTTTAGATGTATTGGACTTGGGGCTGGGCAATGAATCAATATTATTTCTACTGTGATATGAAAGGTGATATCGTCTCAGTTTTTGGATATCATAAATTGAGAGTGTTGTCATTTCCTCGTTTTAAAGGCTGCATTACAGTAAATTGATGTAATTTTCTGAACTCAATAGACTGTTCTCGCTGTCTGTTATTTGTCTTTACCCTTTAGTCATCATATCCACACTACTGATGATAATTTAGCAAAAATCCTATTGTATCAATATTTTGTGAAAGCACCAATCATCAACCTAATAATATCATTGCAATAAAAATATTGAGGTATTAAGTCCATAATATTGTGATATTTGATTTTCTCCACATTGCCCAGCCCTTATTGGACTTCTGTTTGAGTCATAATTTACAATCGAAATATATTTACACATAAAAAGATGTCAAACTGTAATAAAAGACATTAGCAATTAAATGCAACCACATACTAAAACAGATGTATTATAATTTAAGTGTCTACAAAGTCTTGTTAGTGCCATTAGTGCCAGCTTTCAGTTGCTTGTTACCTGGGGGTATTAAAACCTAAACATCAATGCAGAAAAATGATCAAAGCCTGTTCTGGTTGATTATGTCGTTTTTGCTACAAAAAAATTAACATAAGAATTACATTTAACAACAAGTATATTGCAAAAGAGAAAGAAATAAAAATATTAAGAAAACTGTATTCCAGAGGAAAGCAAAAAGAAAATCAGTCAGTCTGTGTTACGGGGGAATACAATAAAAAAGACATTACATTAAAAACATCAAATACATTTATTCATAAGTACAGATTCTGCTATTCTTTTTTATTTATTCCAACATTTTAGAAAAAAATGACAGTACATTTAGTTCCTCAGAGTATGTTTCAGTATTTTAGACAAAGCTGTGAAAGACTACTTTTCAATGTCAAAAAAATAAGAATAAATATGATGATGATGATTATGACGTAATGAAGATGCATCATATTTTAGCTCATTAATAAACTCCCACATTCAAACCGGGACTTGCTCCAACCTTAAAATCAGACTTCCATTCAGAAACAGTGTTATAAATCTACACAAATGTCCTCAGTGTCTCTCCTTACAGCCATTATACAAACCCTTCACTCTTGGTGGGACCATATGCTTGAGCCAATCTAAAAAACTCAATTAGTCCTTCATTAAGAAAATGAGGGGGTTGCACGGAATCAGATACAAATTACGAATTGTCCTCTGAGACGTACAATTATCCATCATATTCCTTCTGCCATCTGTTTGCTTCCTGTTGACTCTCCTAATGACTTAGATTGAAGCCAAATTAGAATTCTGTGCAACTGCCACTGCACCTCATTGAGGAGTCACGTGAACTCGCCTAAAAATGGAGTGAGTGTGGTGAGACGAGCACCCAGACTGCTGTGTGCTGTGAGCAGAGAGGATATATTTTGTATTACTGATGTGTAGGCAAATTAGTGGCTACTGGAGATTGCATTGATAATTTACAGCACAATGCTAAATCACAAGGTTATTGAGCAGTACCTCACAAAGCAACCTAGATGGAGCTCTGACGTTATCAAAGCACTGCATCAAGAAGCCCTGTTGCTGGGTGCCGTGAGCAGATCATTCCCCCTCTTTTCCCGTACACTTCAGGGAACAGGCCTCGGCAGTCTGACTTCATATCATTTCAACTCATCCAAACATGTATAAATTGAATCTTTACTCTATCAAAAGCCGCACAGTTTAGATGCATAATTCACAGCCTAAGCATTAGAATAATCTGTCATCACAAGAATCAAAATCATCTTCCACATTACTGTGGTTGTAAACAAAAGCTCGCTTATCAGTGTCCGGAAAGTAGACTTCATTTTGATTTAAATAAGAGGCTGGAAAAATTGAAAACAACAACAAATTAAGATACTCATTTCCTTGTCATCTATTTCAGGTTTTCACAAAGATGTACCCTCTGCATGATAATGTGAGCAATGTGTCGTGCCTTCAGTTCAGCTGCATGATGCTATCAGAAAATGGATCCGCCTATGGAGCATTTTAAAGTGAAAGCAATGCCAAGATTGCAGCTTATAACTTGCAAAATCACCAGCCTTCTCAGAAAGCAACACTGCTGAACCACCCGTGACTAAAAGTGGGGCTGCTGCAGGGACACAAGTGAAAGGACTACTGTGCACCGACAGAAACAAGGATGGAAGCGGATTACTAATGAAACCATTTCAGAAAGAGAAGTCAGGTTACATGGATAGTATAGAAACCACACGTTGTACACAGTGTGAAATGCTGAGGCCTTCTCAAATCTGGGACACTAGTCTCATGCTTAAAGCGTTTCATGAAATATTCTCTTGTAAGTTTTGGCCAATCGCCTCAAAACAAGAGGGTTTTTTTTTTTTTTCTTTTTGACCGGCAGGATATGATCTTAATATACTGCTGTAAATTATGCATAATTATCTTTTGGGGGTATGCTTTACTACAATTCTCTTGCTGAGGGACGTTGGAAAACTATAGAAGCAGCTCTTGGCATCACTATAGAAACACACAACCCCAGTAGATGACCTGGCAGTCACACACACTGCCAAGCTCAATGCCACCATGCCAAGCAATGCATCTGTCAAGTGAGAAACATGACACATTTTTTAGCACCTTTGCGGCTGCAGCCAATTTTCAAAGAGCATACCTTGTCCTTTTCTAAGCCATTTTGCTTGGCATACCAAGTAGTGACCTTCCATTTAATAGAGTCATGGTTTGCCGTCCATGGAAATTCCTCACTAATAAACGGAAAATGATGCACCGAAGAAATTAAAAGAGCAAAACACAATATGGACTCTGTAACCACGGAGGCAAATGCGGTTGGATGACCATATTTCGTAGCGAGATAAATCATATCCAACAGCCCCTAATGAGACTTTCATAATTCATGCTGTCAGCTTTTCCACAGCACCAATCATGTCTGATCCTTTTGCAGTGGTAAAACCCACTGCTTCAGACTGCCACCCTGCATCTATCAGCACAGGGAACATTGTGTCATATGCAAGTTAGTCATGAGGAAGATGCCTGCAACATGCCCTGTCTTCGCTCATTGGCTAAGCTCATGTTAAAGCAAATACACTCTCCAAAATAATTACAAGGACACGGTGGCGATGCTGAAATGTCCTCAGACAAGAGCACAACAGCAGCGCAATAGGATTTTTATTTAATGGATTCTGATGCCAAGTCTGAGAGCATGAGAACCATCACAGTTATTACAAGTTTCAAAGCCACGCATGGCTGCACTGGATTGTAATTACTGTTTGTGTTTTTATAGCACATCCAGTATTTGGGCTGCTTGAATTTAACTTGATTATTCGCCTTTCAAAAGAATTTTTACATTTTAATTTTAAAGCAAATTTGTTTGGCCATTTCCACAAAGTGACAGTTTGTTTATGTGGCCAGTTTTAAAATGAAGCTCTTTAATCAAACACAACCAGATGACCAACAGCTTTGGCTTAAAGTCTGCACAGAAAAAACACAATACTGCTTGTTTCTGGTTTAGCTTAGCATGGCTAACACTACACACCATCATTTTTCATGACCAGGCCTGCATTCATCAAATGAGAGGTAATTCCCACAGCCTAAGAATGTTTCTTTTAATGTACAGTGGGATGTTCTTTAACCTGTGTTTTTTACTATTCTTTATTTAGACTGTTATTAAGTGTTGAGGGAGAGAGCAAATTAGAAACACAGGAGAGGAAACTCAGCAGGGATTCAGTCCCAGGACAAGGGGGGCATTTAGTTCGAGAGGCAGGGGATTTAAACACTTGATGATCTCTGAAAACCCAGAATGTTCCACAGACAAACACACCAAACAATGTCACCATGTAATCTTCCTTCTGTAAAAAGTCTCTACCAGTCTTTTTTTGTTGGAGAAGAGGCAAAGTCCAAAGTGCCTTTAAGAGGTTTGACAGTACAATAGCATCTAAACTGAACTGCTGGGTCCACTTTTCAAGTTTAATGCATGTATTCACAGTGTTATCTTTCAAACTTTTGCAACCCCATATCAAAGAGATGCTAAGTACTGTTAAATTAATAGAGCCAAAAAGCATTATCTTAATTTTAAATTATGCTGAATAGCGCTGTTGAAATTATGCTGAGTCTTTGTGGAGGATAATTGTAATTTCGGCAGGGCAAAGTAATTGTGTGAAAAAAGAAAAGGAAGGGCACATTGAAAAAATTGGAATAATCAGTTCATGTTGTTTTTATTTTTGTATCCTGAAAGAGGTCTCGGGTTATTATCCACTAGAAGCCTTTGGAGTCATCTTTATAAGAACTGATGAGAGAGCAGAGAGTAAACAAATAGGAAGACATTTCCATTCATTTGCACTTTTGTCATTTTTTGGGTCTTTCTCCTCGACTGTATAAAGGCCACAGTGTCAAGCACATGCAACTTAATCTGTCTGTGTACAAACAGCTGAATTGCCAACGGTGGTGGGAGATGAAACAAAAACATCACTGTTCTGGGTGAAAGCGGAATTCATCCATCAATAGGAGAAAAAAATACAGACACTAACAAAGATGTTTCCTGTAGGCTGCCACTTCTTTCTGGACATTTACTGAACTATCAAACGCATCATTTACACACAGATTATGTGGGAAATTAGGTTACTGTGATTCAATTATCAAACTGCTGTTTCACTGGGGGTACTTTGCTTTGATATGGTTGCAGTGCACTGTAACAGTTTCAAAGTAAATATCCATGTGCATGTGAATCAATGAATGAGCATGCACTAGACGTAATAAATCAAAATTTGAATGAAGACAAACTGGCAGCAAAGACTCCACAACCAGAAAGCAGTCTTAATCAATGATGGCTGAACCTTCTGGCTCTTTTATAAAAATAATTTCCAACATTGCCCAGCCACTAACACAGTAAAATTAGAGCTTAGAGATTGCAGTTTATTGAAGTCATGTAATGATTTCTGGATAGTGAAGTTATTCCAACTTTCAAAATGACGCCTTGTTGCCATGTGGTGCTGCCAACGAGCAAAGTTGCCCGCTGCAGCTTGAAATATTCTGTAAACAAGAGTAAAAGAAATCTGACTCATTGGCTAGAAGCAGAAAATGTAATCAGTCCTTGACCAGCAGACCATGACCTTGTAGCTTTGCAAACAGGGAGAGAAATATTTTAAATGAACCAAATGGGAGTCTAAGTTCGCATCTGGTGGAGAAGTATGTATCTCAATCAAACAAAAAGGCCCTCTAACTTTGCATAGCCTGGATCAAATCCTAGATGGAGTATGAAATGACTAATCAGTGACAGCTCCTTGTTATATGCAGCAGCAGAGGCAGCCAAGAGTGACATTAGTATTGGAAATTAATTGTTTTTTAATGTGCACGTCTCCATCGTCCACCACCACATAGCCATGCACCATTACTGTGGTCAATTAGCCATTCAACATCTTACCGTTGGCCAATGTATGGAATTGATTACCACACCACAAGCTCTCCCTGCAGCCTCCCATGTCCAGAATATTAAGTGTTACGTTAAAAAAAGAAAAAATGTTAAACTCAACAAAGTGAATTAAATCAGCTTTAACCTAAACGTGACTGCTTAATTGTTTTCCACCCAGAGGCCACCAACACATGTGCATCAAAAATAGCTTCAGTAGGGTTTCCTATTTCGAGTGTTTCACACAACACAGGTCTTAGGGCGCTGACACTCCAAGCCGAAAGTCAGCTTTAGGTCAATGTTGGGCTGTCAGTGAGCGTCTGTCACCCTACTTTTCTTGCTGCGTCCAGTCAGCCAATTAGCATTTGACCCAGTGGAGCCTGTCAGTGGGAGAAATCACTCAGATTGATAGATCAACTCAGTGAAGAGAAACGTAAGTGAGGAAAGTAAACAAATGGCTAAAGTCAAAAGGGCATGAGATAAAAACAAATGTGTTATTTTAGATAAGATTGTTTTTAGCCATTGAGCTCTTTAGCAGAAATGGTTGGTAACTGTTTGTGTTCTTGTTCGCTAGCGCATGCTACATATCCTTTGTTCCTTGAACATCAGGTTGTGTTGTTAATGTGCGAACTGGCTAACTAGCCACTTGAATCCACCCTGCTGGGGTTCCGAATTTCCTTTTTTAATAACAAATACAGACTACTTCTGCCTGCTGGTATGGAGAGTAATTTGCTCTCACGCAGGCGCAGAACATATGTGCTAGTTGGCTGCTGACTGTAGTCCTCGCTGTGAGTTCAAGCGCAGCTGTTTGGGCGAGACACAGGCGACATGAGGCGACACAACAGTCAGCCTTCGATGCCACTAGCTCTTTGATGTCAGTGTGATGTGTCTGGGCCTTTAGTTGAGCTGGTCAGTATAATTAGTTTGCAAAACAAGCACAGTCCTGAATCTTATTATTAAAACTTCCATTTTTGTTCATGGTTATGGGAGGAAATAAAGCCCACTAAACCCAGCTTCTGAGCCTTTTTGGCTGTGATGACATTAAGGATGATTGAAGTGCATTATCTGGGCACACAATGGCTGCTGTCCATTCAGCTGTGCTCTGCAGAGCACTGAAATAGGGAACTGGCAACACACTCTCTGCAGAGGAACGTAGAGTTTTAAAGGCCCATGACACTCAAGCCCCCAATAGCTTTGGCTGAATAGGCTGTCTGACCCATTGTCGGCGAGTTCACGTTATTGTCGATGTACCTGTCTGATATGCAGTCAAAGCTCTCACGTCTTCTGCCTCTCAGCAATAGTGCTCTGAAGCTTAAAAAAAGGAGGTGATCTAAAACATATCCCTTTCTTCAATTCACTGATGGTAGCAGGCGAAGCGGTTAATTTGCAGAGAATAATCTGTCATGGCAATGGCAAGTATTCTACATAACGTCTCGCAATTTATTGGGACCTTGCCTGGATGAATATGACAAAATGTACTCACAGTGTTTAAATTAATCAAAGTGCTTGAAATAACTCCCCATTTTCCTGAGATGCTCATGATGCTGTGCGCTGCATGCATGAAATAATCAATACATACACCGCCGTCAGACTACAGCATCCAACATTTCCTCATGTGAAGGCACCCACTTGTTCATTCTGTGTTTCTCACACAACAAACAAAGTGTGATCTGTTTGTGAGCCCGAATGACAAAACCATTTCCTTCCACTTCCCTTGCACTTCTGAGAGCAGCCTTAATGAGCTTTTCAATGCAAAAAAATGGAGCCCCATGCATATATTTTTTTTTCCCACTCTAATCAGCAAAGGAAAAAAGCTGTCTTTTCATGCACTCTCTTGCTCTAATCTAATTAGAATTTATTAAACTAGGCAAAAGTTCAAGGACATCAATAGCTACATTTTCCTCCACACACAGAGTTTGCTACCTAGACAGTAAAACAGAGGATAGTGCACCAAATGGGCGAAGGAACCATTTTAGTCCTGACTATCCTTTCACCTCATTATGGCATTTAGAGGCACTGATGAATGCATATTTTCTATATTTCCTCCTGATTTTTAAAACGGCCGGCACTGAATGGTCACATAAATCAACTATATTCAGCCAGTAATTGAATCTCCATGGACATAAGATGATATAAAAATAGAGGGTAATCAGAGGGCACAATGTACTATTCTTGTATTTACGGAATACTACACAGACAAAAAAAAGAACAGTAGGATGATGATTTTCCTCCATCAACACCATCTACAAATGTAATGCTACAGTACTTGGAAAATAAGCCCCTGCATTTGAACATGCGCAGACTAAAATTACATACATAATTCATAAAAAGAAAAGCTAGTGTGCGGACAGCTTCGTATGGTTAAAAATAACATTTCAGACTGAGCATTCTCAGCTAGTCTTACATCATTATTGCATGTAAACCCAACACAACTACGCCCTTTTTCTCACATGTGTTGTGTTCATTGATTTTGCAGGTATACCCCAGTTTACATTTTGAAAAAAGAAGTATTTGAATTATATTTTCATACAGTAGCCTGTATCTGGGATTTGGCACAACTTCTGCCCTCTGCTGGTGCTGTGCAATTTTTTGTCTTTAAAACAAGTCAAAGCAGAGGACATATTAAAAATGCATTATCTGAACCAGTGTCACGGGAATGTTCTCTTTATACAAATCATGTTTTATCCGAAAGAGTCAATATGAAAACTCAAATCGGTACACTAATAAATAGGAAGAAGGTTACAAAATCAGAACTGAATACATGACTGGCACCTTTGTTGTCAAAAGTATTTAATTCTCAAAGCATGTCACCTGGCAGAGTGTGTTCGGGTTTCAAAGTGCCTATTTAAATCACTCACTCAGTCTTGGGTGAGATTCCAGTTTGTATTGGGAAACTTTCTGTTTGTTTGAATTATTAATAATCTCAATTTGTGTATATGCCATACTTTATGGAAAACTACAGAGCTTAGTGTAAGTCTAAGCACTAAAACCATTGTTTATTTTGCCCAGTTTTCTGCTTCCATACACTTAGATTATGCAGTCACACATGCGTGTAGACATCTATGGCTTTGTCTTTACCTTTTCTTTGCCTTAAAGGACCAGTACCTGAATATCTGATTAACATATGTGCAAAGAATGACCTTAAAACAAATAAATAAATTGAAGAAATTCTTTCTTTTTTATCCAGTGGTAGTTTTTTTCTCCATTAAATAGCATATTTAGCATAAACAGCATCAACCACTGCATTAAAAGTTATTGCCATCCTAGAATAATTAGGATAATCACTTCAGTCTCCCATTGTCAATGCTGTCTACATATATCAGTACAGAACTGAAATAATTTGTTAGTTAAGTAATTAGTTGAGCCACGGAGAAATAATTTAGGCACCTATTTTGATATTCAATTTATAATTTAAGCTAGTGGTTCCCAACTGGTCCACTCACAGGGTTCAAATTGCTCCTAGTCATTAGTTCAAGAGCTCAGAGTTTAATATATTCAGTGTCAGACTTGTGTTTGGCCATGTTGTCAAGTTAGTTTGCCTTCTCTATTAAGTAGCTGTCCATTATTTACTCCCTCTACAGCAGGAAGCAGCACTTGAAAATAAAAGCTTGTGCCAGAAATTCACTGTACTTCAAAATAAAGTGTGTTTTGACAAACTTGGAAAATTCGCAAGTCACTTGCGGTCCATTCAGAATGGGCCAGCGTCCCACTTTTGGACCACAATACACCAGTTGGGAACCACTGATTAAAGTCATTTATCAAGCAAAAAAAAAAAAAAGACATTACCCTGGGCAATTGCTATGTTATGTTATATTATATTATTTTATATGATTTGATTTGATTATAATGTATTATATTTTAGTGTGTTATGTTATATTTTATGATATCAAGAAAATAATCTGCAAATTAATTGATATTAAAAATAATTATTTATTGCAATGTAGTTATCTGTTCTTTACTGTCATAACACTGTCCTTTTAGCTGATTGCTTTGTGCCTATACATTCTACACTTGCTTTGTTTGTTCAGGTGAGTTCAAAGTAAATTATAGCCCCGTTCAGGGCATTCAGTCCCAGAACATCCTATAAAAAAGCTGATTAGCTTAGTGCACCACAAAAAGGTAAAGAAGACGCCACACTAGAAAACTTAATTGGACAGATGACACAAAGCAGAGATTTATGCTTTATCTAAAGTGTTCTCAGACTGTATTTTGTGGTTATGCAAGTGAGATGATTTTAGGGATGAGAACAAACTGGTTGGTTTTGCAAACGTATGTCTGGTTAACCACCCCCACCTCCGCACAGCTGCTTCCTGCAGCTTTTCTACAGGACCCTTCGGGACTGTCTCATCCACTGCGTGGGAGAACGGGGCGAAGTTAAATATTTGTTGTATACAGTTCTCACTGCAGTAAAACATCAATCTCACACACATTAGCAACACTGCAATATGGGGCAAGCAAGCATCACTCAATATGATATGAGCGCGTGCCATTTGAGGTTATGGGTAAAGCGTCAGATTACAGACAGACATGAATGACTGATTGATTGACTGACTGTCCAAGTGATCAATGTGTTCATACCTCACATTTATTGGTTGCTGGCAGCACAGAATATTTCCTTGTGCTTAGAACAGCAGCAGTCAAGTTGCTGCACTGATGCTCTTGAAATCAAAGAGTCAGATTGACAGAAGTCTGATCCAGATAAAAAGGGGCATTAAGGGCAGGCGATCACCTTTCAGAGGAGGGAAGGTTGTTCACTGGCCCCGCCTTTGCCTCAGTAACAGAAAGCTTGTCAGAAAAAGTCTTGCTTTCTCTTCACAATAGCCTCAGCCAGGCAGTGTATTTAAATGTGATACTTGGATTTCTATCCCTTCTCTAGGATAGATTTGTATCTACTATTAATAGTGTAGAGTATAATCAGCACACCATCATTTTTACCAAGATATCAAGATTATTCTGTTAGCATGTAACACTTCCTGTGAGGTTTTGACAGCACTGCATGTGGCCAAGACTCATGGGAGCTGTAGTGGTTTCATGCTGACAAAATACTGATTGTAATTTGAATATAAAAATGTGAAAACCATACACATGCTACTGAGGCTGACTCCAAAATAGGGAATTTCTTTGCTTGCCTATCTCATTGTTGTTGTTGTTCTTTTTTTATCTGATGCCTCGTAGAACTAGTCCAACAGCTCCCACACAGCTCCTGATCACAGTCCCACCTTCCTAACCAGCCAGCTACCCACCACAAGGCACATGTGCTCAGTCATACAAGATGTTTCATTCTCTGGCATTTGTCATAACTGACAGATGTGTCTCCTTTCAGCTACATGCCTGGCATATCCTCTCAGACCCACGTTAGGTATCACAATAACAGTTTCACTATAACTCAGTGTTTGGTGACATTTCTGAACCGAACAATCACTGTTGTATATTAAAGATATATTAAAGCATAGCGGAACTTGGCTATCATGTGCCTAGGATGCAACAATACTAAATGCTCCTGCAGATGTGTGTTTCTACCCTTGAAATGCCTCTACTAAAACTAAATCACTTATACCAGACTGTGCAGATTAAACCTTTAAAATAACGTTTCAAATTCATAACAAGACTACTTACACAACATTATTGATTTGTCTAGTCCCACAAGGCAAAACTTTTATTGCTGGTTGTAGTTAAGCCCATTAAAAAGCAACATATTTCCTCTTAGTGTCTACAAAGCCATTTTTCATGGAAACAATTAGCATTCCCTGCTGTTAATTTCCAGTGGCGTTCGGTGGCAGACAGCAGTGACATTTAGACACACAGATCTATTTGCTGATAAGCTTCTGTGCAGTCACAATACCACTGATGTCAAAAATTTTCAAGACAAATATCTTATTTTTTTGGGGAAATATAAGTCAGTCAAGTCCAGGCCTTTTAAGACAGAAACTTTTCATTAGCACCAGACAGGCATAAAATAAACATTACTATAACTGGCAGGACACCCAGCGGGAGTAATACTAAGTGAAGGTTAGCTTCCAAAAATATATAACTGAGAAACTGTCATAAAACTAATGAAAAAAACTGACTCTTAATAAAAATGACACTTTGGCTGACAACAAACTATTTATGTTGTGATTACAGATTCATTGCTATGTGTACATTGCCAATGAAATACAAATATCCAAAGCAAACAATGACATTTCAGTGGTTAATACTGCCCCTTTCTGCAGTGAGGATAATCATTTGTAAATAAACAGTATATATGTAGCTTTTTATTTAATACACACTGACATGTAAATAGCTAAAACTAATGAGCCCAGACACTTTCTCCATGACTATATTTATAAGTTAATGCAAAATGCAATACATTCATTTGAAGTTAGCAATCAGCAATTCCTGTGTCTCTAGGCACCCTGCAGAGACAGGAGACTGGATTCATTATATGACATTCTCAATAATTCATTACAAATGAGCCCTTCCTGTTTCTCCTTGTTTTAATGTCTCGGTCAACCGTGGCTCGACAGCTTGCACTGAGTGACCTCCTCCATGATCAACTTATGATTAACCAAGACCCCTCGCTTTATGAAAAACCCTGTCTTACCACACACCAGCGACACATACTTTCTGTCTGATCTTAAGCATTTGACACATGCAGCGGACGGATGTAACTTCCAAGGGTAATCTCACAAGAGCACAAATCAGTAGGAGATTTTCTCTCATTATCCTCCCAATAGCAGACTGCAGAGTTATTTGTGGCTGCAGCTTCATCCCCCCACTTTTTTTCTTTTCACTCATTCTCTGACTGCTCTTTCTGTTTTGTTGGAGAACTGGACAATTAATTACATCTCCACCCCCGTCTTTTAAAAAAGTACAGTAAACTTTTAATTGTAAGATACTGTGGATAACAGAGGACTTCTATAAACCTCATAGAGAATCTCTGGAGCTCAGTCAATGCAGCACTCATTTCAAGAAGCAATATACATCATTACGTCTATAAAGTGCATCTATTGAAAGCCAACCTACACTTTTATCCAATTATACTGACACAAGCGAAAGAGCTTTATGTGCAGTATTTAATGCGAACAGGGTTGACTTCCATGAACCATTAAAACACCATTCATTTTGAGTTAAATAAACATTGTGAAACATCACCCTCACCGCCATTATAGCACACATAAGATATTTCCTGTTATTGTCATTAGCATGTACAATGTGATGACACATACTTGGTAAGTGATTGGACCCTGGAGCACATCTCAATAAACAGGCAATTATAGAATATACATAATATGACATTGATAACGCAATAGTCTCTTCTGGGACCACTCAGGAAAGGAATTAACCGCCAAATTAGTTTGCAGATATTGCAGGTAGTATTTACTGCTTCATGCATGTCATTGATTTGCTATATATGCAAGCATTTGATCATTAAGAGAAGGTGGTCGGTAGCGGTGGAGAGTAAGGCTGAGGACACACTGTGATTTGAGGGTCCAGGTAACATTAGCTATATAAACGTGAACTTAAGCCACAGCATTGAGTTTTAAGCTCTGGTTAGCAGAAAGCTAAACCTTAGCAACATTTTCTTTCCATGTCTGAAACATTTCCCCAGTATTTACACGTCTTGAATCTTGTTTTGATGAGTCTGTCTTCCTTTTTTTGGTTGCTTAGCAGTGTGGGCAGTTGTTGCCAATGCTGGAATAGCAACTTTCTCTGCAGGGATCTCTGCCATTGAATAAGGCTTTCACCAAGGAGACATGCACGCTCATCTGCCAGCAAATAGGAATGCCCTCTCTCTGAAATGACCTGTGATTGGCAAAAGTCTCCTGTCATGGGCTAGATTTTGTTAACCCTGAAAACAGAGCTAAGAGGAGGTGCATAAGTCTAGTGCTCTCTCAGTCCACATGAATTTTAATACAGTATGCTCAAAGTTTTATTTGATATTTTTGATTTTTGCCAAGTGACGCTTAAACTACATTACCTACCTGAACTTTAAAAATTGAGGAACAACATGGTGCATAAATGCTTTTTAATTGCAGTATCTGTTCGTCCAACACCTTGGTCCAAACTGAAATATCAGAACTACTACTAAGTGGATTAGCATGACATTTTGTACAGATATTCATGGTCTTCAGAGGACAAATCCTATTGAGTATGGTGATGTTATTCTTCCTCTGGCGCCACCAACAAGTCTTTTTTTTAATGTACTCTGAAATCTCTTCATTTACCAGATGGATTGGCACAAAAGTTTGTGCAGACATCCAGGGTTCCTAATGACTTTGATCCCCTGACTATTCCCCTAGTTTGATCATGATGTTGGAATTTGTGGTTTTGAGTGAAATGTCTAGAAAACTATTGGATGGATTTCCATGGAATTTGGTACAGACAAACATGGGCCATCTCAGAGTCTTGCTTCTTTTTGCTCTGATCTCCAGTAACAGTTGAGCAAACTTGGTACCTGGCAGAACTTCGCTCTACTTTCCCCTTACCCATTTTACTTAGATATTCTATGTGCTAGGCTAGTTAAAAACGTGGCTGGGAAACGTGTGAAGTGACACTTGACACATCAAATTGGTGTCATTATTTCATGGACACATTACAGTGTTTATAGTTATATCTTAAGTTAGCTAATGTTAGCAAAATACTAGCTAACTAGCTAGCTTACATATAGCTACATCAAGAGCAGTTATCCTTATGTCAGATCACCTACATCAGCCAGGTTTGCTTCCTTTTCATTTCTGTGTTTATGTTAAAGAGATTTGGAAAAAGACAGAAAGGGTGGCTGCTAATATATTTTTAAGATTTTTAAGATGACATGAATTAAGGCTAATGTTCCTTTGTTTATATTAATATATGAAATTATTCTATTGATTGATAAAGGGCTGCAATTATAGAGCACTTTTCTAGTCCTAGCGACCACTCAAAGTGCTTTACAACACAAGCACCACTCACCCATTCACACACAATCATATACTGGTTGTCGAGGCTACCATACACCATGCAACCTGCTCATTAATATGGGGTTCAGGATCTTGCACAAGGACTCTCTAACATGTAGACTGCAATGGCCAGGGATGGAACCGCCAACCTTAGTATTGGTAGACTGCTCTACATCCTGTGTACATGGATATACACAATGTCTAACATCCCATCATAGATATATCTTCCCATCTCATACTGTGGTCCTTGCTGTCAGCTTCTTGAAGGTATATTGCCTGACACCCACCATCTAATAAACACTGCAGCACCCGGCTAAACGGAATCAAAGGGACCATGCATCTTTTTTGCCAGGCTTGTTTGACTTAGCACCAGTAACTAAGAGGGACGGGAGTTTGGAAGAGTCAATAACTTTGGTGACCCCCAGACTTTTTATCTAGCACCATGCTTGAAATTTCAACTTGTCGAATACTTTGGTTGTTGACCAAATCCCTGCACTTACATATTTTCTTAACATTAGCATGTTAACATCGTCATTGAGAGCTTGTAAGCATGCTAATATAATTACATAGCTCAAAGAATAGCTTTTCCCATCATTACGAGGTCACTGTCATGGCTGTGGACACTAAATCTCGGTAATAAATGCTTGTGGTTGCTGTAGTTGGTCTCAGCTGAAAATGAGAAACAGCAACAAACAATCAATCAAAAATTAGCCCAAAGAAAAATACTAAAACTAAAAGTACTCTTGAATGGCTTCAAAAGAGTTGTTTCCCAAAATTCTCAGACCTATCTGCTCTTACATGACGGTTTCCTATCCACCCCCTCCTGCCTCTAACCCCACTAGAGTCACGCCTTCTCTATTCAGCAGCATCTCTGAGCGAGCAAGGGGAGGGCAAAGGAGACCGCAATGCCACAAGCAGCACAAAGTGCGGCTTCTGGAGTAAGAACAAGAAGACGTTTGTTTGCTAACTCAGTGGGGTTCAGTGCTCTGATGTCTGCTAGATTTAGCTTCTGTCCTGGAAAATGACTGTGTTTATTAATGTGAGCTACACAACCGGCAATACTGTTTCCAGTTTCACACTTGAAATCTAACTGAGTACATCAAGAATTAAAACCAGTGCCAAGTGATAGTTTTTGTGAGTCTTCCTGCACTTGCACGCTGCACTCATTTCAATCCTCTGGGTCAGGGATGAGGCACATCTCTGGTTTGTTTGTGTGATATTGAGCTGGGTCAGTTCAGATCGTCTCACATGTATCAGATGGGTACAGATCCAAAATGAGCTAACCCGCGTATCACTTATAAAACGTCTTCTTAATTAAATCTAAAAAAGCAGAGAAGTGAATCGCATGCCTAGCTTCTTGTTACCAAGCAACCAAGTCAAGCAATGAGCATACCACTCTGTCCTTATGAAAGGCAGGGTGAGGGGAATTGGGCTTCCTGTCCGATTTCAAGCCCTCTTTTTAGATATACCATATTAAACCACAAAGCAGTAGGAATGTGGACAGCAAATCAAGTCTAAATGGGGTGTTTGAAATTCCTTTAATGAGAACTTGGCTCATTTGGAGGCATTATTGAGACTCCCAAGTTGATGTGACTTGAATCCAAAGCAGTTGGCCAGTGGTGATGGTTAGGGCAATAAATTCTCGGCAGGGTTTAAAAACAAGCGAAAATAGGATGGGAGTGAAAGGCAAACAGGGGGAGATATTTGGGCTGTTTTAGGTATTCCTTTGTCAGGACAACGCCACAATAAGAGGATAAGAAATAGCAGGAAAGGTTTTTTTTGTAAGCTGAGTCTTTATTCTGGAATCAGTTATTTGAATCAAGGAATCACTGAGACCTGAAAACAGGCAGAGATTTATCAATATGTGCATAAATAACGACAGATGAGCTCCTCAGTTGAAAAATATTGAGTACTTCCTCATGAAATGGCTCTAAAGGGTTCTAATTCAGGCAATAAGCTGTCTAAAGTTTTTGGAAACTAGAAGAAAATAGCTGCACACAGCATCTATATTGACTTCATCTATAATTTTTAAATCTCTACAACGGTTAATTAAAATTAATTTTGCATGACACAGTATGGCTTATCACTAATGGAACACAGACCCTAAAAGCCCTGACTCATGCAGTATTATAAGAACAGTGTTTTAAAATACACAGCTGTCCCATTATGTGTACGAAAGTGGGCAGAATGCATCCACCCCTACCGGGCCATCCACACTCACAACAAATATCCATCCTATGTTTCTGTGCTTCTGTCTATGTGTCAAGTTCATTTCAGTTCAGCAGAGGGCGGGAAGCGCACGACAGTACCACCCACCTTTTTATGGCACTTGACAGCCCCTCTGCATGACAGATAACCGAGACACAAAATGCATTTGAATAATGCAGGCGTTCTCGTCGTGCTGCGATGCTGAAGCTGAGGTGATGGTCCAAAAGCACGTAGACGGAAAATGTCCCAACTGGTGCTCAAACACCTGCCTTACTACCCCACCATGAAATAGGCTTTTAATGGTAGCTACTTTTATCACATTTTTAGAGGCCATGCAAGCGTCCACGATGCTCCTCGCTAACAATGGAACAAAGGGAAAGTGCTGATTTTAAACATGAGATTATTCAAAATTAGGATGAGCACAGAGGTCATTGAAGCTGTATGAGGTGACTGTTCCCCTGTTAACTAACCTATTTTTTATTTTCCTTTTATCTATTCTTATCTAAAGAACAGTTGTCCCCCTCACTGCTTCATTTATTTATTTTTGGACCGAGCACCTGCCTCCTCTTAATTCTGCACACATACCTAGGTGGGTGGATGGCGGCGGGGGCAATCACTGCAATTTGAACACTGTCACTGTCCTTTAAACAAACCGCGGATACACACCACTTTAAGTACATTTTACTACCTTAAGGTTTATTATACACGCGCCTACTCTACAGACCACCTTCATTAAAACCATCTGACTCTAAAGGGATGAGCTGTCAAGGGCTTTGCAGATCACCCAAAACCCTCCCCATGCCATTAATCTAAATTAATGCTCTGACAAATATGTCATAATATTGGGTGTGAAATATGATAAATGTTCGCTTCAGCCCATCCATAATTGAGTCTCTTTAACAAAATGGCAAAATTTCAAATTGCAGAGCTGGCGTGGCCCCTGAAAGCAACAAAGGTGACCTTATGCTATTGCTCTAAACAACCTACTAATAATGTAGAGTGCAGCCAAGATACTGACTATACAGTAGGTGTGAGCCACATACCAATTTGAACCTGAATCAATGCTCTAAATTTCCCTGTGCGACAAGAAACCTTTCCTGCATAGCTCATTAAAACAAAATAACACTATAATTATATCAAAATATAATTAATCTTCTGATACTGAAGAGGAAAAAAATAATATATGTTATTGAGCTCTGTTTTCTATTAAGAATTAAATGAGCTATGACTACACTTACTGTACACAGAACAGACTCACAGACCAAACAGCAGCATGCATTATCATGGCCCGAATCATTTTGTCAACAAATTACTGGTTTAATGGTGCAAGAGCTACAGATCTACATCCAATACAATATTCGGAGAGAGTGCATGAATATTTTGTGACAATCATATCTGCTTGGAATACATTTTAAATTTGGTTCTGAGCAAAATGCTTAGAGAGGAAAGTCAGTATATGTTGTTGTTCAGAGGGGACATTAAAGATATGAGAATATGAATTGGGTCTGACGCCTTTCGGTGAGAGAAGAATTCTTCCAGCGTTGTGTGGATAAATATTCTTGCTCTCGCCAGCATCTGACAACATCACTGTTCTGCAAGAGGCATATTGAAAAATGGAAATGCATGCAGTCTGTATTTTCATCTCGTGTGAGCAACTATAAAATTTCAAAAGGAATCTCACAGCTGCACGATACTTGCCTAACTGGTTCATTATATCTGTTTTCTCAGTTGTCTTCCAAGGTAAATGACATAAGGTATTGTACAGCCCCAGGTGCCAACCTCTAACTAGACTAGGAGGCACATTCACTTCACTCACTGGCCTTCCTGGTAATGAGGTGGAAGAGAGTGTCAGCCTATGGCCAGCTGGGAGGCACAGTCCACTGGTGAGTCAGACGAAGTGTAATAGGCAAAGCCAAGACATGAAGGGAGACTGCTGCAGTCAGACTGATGTCACAAGTGCTGGAGGACAAGCTAATAATAGGACATGTTTATGAAAATATCAAAATATAACATGCCATGGGGTGTCCTGGTTGCTCAGCAAGCGGGGGACATTCAGTGTACTGTGATTTTCAATCTGGCTCACAACCCTTTTTTTGCATCTTAAACACTCTCCTCGCTTCTTTCCTGTCACTTCTACGACCCAAACAAGCCAGACAAATAACTTACATATCAGAAAATATTCACAACATACATAGATATCCATGTTAAGTTAATGGATGGTTAGATTGTAGTTTTTATTGAGAATATGATACATGGGACTAAAGCTGTGCATACACTGCATGATTTGAGCCACTGTTAGAAATATTGTTGTTTAATGCCAACTCCCACTGTGTGAGTAACTGTCTGTGATGAAAAGCCAAAGCTCACGATTTATGTGCTCACACTGTGTGGTCCGATCGTCAAGCCACGACCTGAGTGCTCACACTGTATGTGTAAAATAGATAATAAAACGTCCCGTTGGTCTCTGCGGACTGTTCTCGCTATTGACAATTGTCAATAAAGATTCCTTTGAAAGCTCCATGGCAGGCAGAAGTTTGTTTGCCAGTGGAGGTTTTTAACATTGCAGTAGTACAGTAAAAAAAATGTATCATTGCCAATATTTCTCTTCTTCATATCAGTCATGATAGGAGGAGGGGGAAACATGAAAGAGTAATGTATGCTGTTGACATATATATATTGTGTTCACATGATGCATCGTGTTGCTGTGGCACCCTCAGATGCTCTGTTTGCCACTTTGCGAGGGCGCAGTGAGAAAAAAAAAAGGCACCGATCTTGGTGTGCAAGAGCCTCGTGACGGTGGAGCAAAATTTCTGACATGTCAGAAATTCATCTTAATGTCTGACGGTCGTTTTGAAGCAGTTGATCGGGCCATGATAGGTCCTCACTCCCTCCTGTACACAGCACATAAATGGAACCCAATTAAGCTGAAGTTGAAAAGCAGTGCAACTCTAAAAGGAGTGCAGCTAAAAAATCGGGTCAGAAATGGGCTCAAATCGTTAAGTGTATCCCCAGTTTAAAGATGCTTCATGTTACTATTGCCTGTTTCCACAAGGGTGAGAATCCAACTCGCTTTTTCTAATCAAGAAATTCATATAAATAATAACAGTATCTAAAATCAACAGCAGCAAAAAGACCTTAAATGTTGTCTTGTACTGATAAAGCATATCTACAGCGCAGTACAATGCAGTGCGGCATTCAGACCTCACACGTGTTTGTTTCCACAATTATAGGCCAATTAATCAACTCAGACAACATCTACGCCATCATGAGCCAGCAAACTGTAATCCAATGACTGGCATCAGGAATGGATGGAAAAATAAATTACATCTGTAGAAGCCTCAGCTGCAGTGTGTCTGAATGGTTGTATCGTCACACTCTGGGCATTTTAGAAAGAGAATATATCTTTAAAGAAGAGGAATGTAACACTTCTTGAGGTACATTTTTAACAAGAGTATCGGCACTTGTTATTTTTCATCATTAATCCGCTTTTGGGAAGTAGTGTTAAAATATGTGGCTATATAATTTAGATCTTTGATCTGGTTTTCTCTCCCACTCCCACAGTGTTGCTGTGTAGACTTTAAAGGGCGAACTTTCCTCTGCTCTTGTCTATGAGCTGATTTTAGCAGTTTCTAACAGAGCGAGCCCAGGGATGATCAGAACTAGTGCAAGCATAACAGACGCCGAAATCCAGCTCCAATGGGGGTACGTTAAACTCAAATGGGGACATGATGTAATGTAGCAATGCCCACGAGCCAATCTACTTTAAGTTTACTGCTAAAAACCTTTCATTAAAACCTGGCGCTGGTTCCTTTGCCAACCTTTAAATGCAAAAATATTTCAGAGATAGCTGAGTTATAGTTTCTGGGCATGCTGTAATTTATTGCTGTGAAAAAAATTAAAATGACAGGCGAAACTATCTAACTTAAGACCCTGCTGACTAAGAGATTTCGTTAACATTTCTGAAGGTGATTATGGTGACATTTAAGTGTGAGACAACATAGTCATACAGTGAAAACAAACTGGTGCCACTTGTAACGCATAGCGGCATCAAAAATAGACTGCAAAGGCATTGGATCTGGTTTGAAATGGTTTGGCAAACAATCTACAGTACAACCTTTTACAATAAGTGCTGTGGTTTGTGTGCAAAAAATGGCTGTGTCTTTTTTAGTGGAATTACAGCACAAATTAGCACTGTGTTTTCAGTGAAGCTGGTGGTCCCCTGATGGTCCCAGTGTGAACAGACATGCTTGTGATTTTGGCCAGAAATCAAGAAAGCAGGTTGTATTAATTTCTCCTCTGTGCTTGATGCAAACTGTTTCTACATGGCACCAGATTTTCACAGTTTAAAAATTAAATACATGAAGCGCTTCTCCATAGACATTCAATTTACATTTTCTAACTCTCATAAGAAAACAGAGTACCAACATACCAAGGTAGTGACAGATTTGTGTGGGTGTTTACTCTGTCGAAGCCAACACTGACATTATCTGATGGGTGGCGTTTATTTTTTTCTTGCCAGTCCGAGGTCTTGAATAATTAAATGGAATCGGCGTGCTCCTCTTTTTGTTAAAGAGAGGAGGTATTCTGACAGTCCCTGTTTGACAGGCTTTGCCCTACCCCAGGACGTGAGGGGCCTCCTAAACAAAGCCTCAGCTTTGTGCATTAAAAGCAGGGAGACACTGTCTAGACCAAATACCTCTTTCACACTAAGTTCACCAATGCCGTTCTGTCCTGAAAGGCAGACTCCAGCAGAAATCTCATTGCTTGCTTTAGATTCATCTGTCTGGCCGGCGCTGATGGCTTCAGTCCATCTGGGAATTCAGTCAGGCTTGGAGTTACACACCTGACATGCTGCAAGAATGGACACAAACCAACACTCCCTCTGAGATCAAATTTGTTTTTTCACTGTTAATGTCCAAAAATGCAGCAAGGCCAATAAATCAATGCTTTTTTCAGACGAACGCAAGAAGAAATTGATGGAGGGCATTTGTAGGACAGGCACAAATAAAAAACTGGCCAAACATCCAAATATGCTCTCCCCCTCAAGGACAAAAAATAGTGTTCCATGATTTTCTCTGTGAACAAGTGTGGCCTCAGGGCGGAAAGTATACACAGACATTTGTTCAGTGTGTTTTGTGCCTGTATAAAGTAAACCACATGAGAGCCCTCTTAGCGGTTTCATGACATGGTTAGGAAATTGCAAATTGACCAAAAAGGACAAAAAGAAAAAGACATGCCTGCACAGTGTGTGTGAGAAAGAAACATACAATTAGTTAAGCCAATTACAGCTCAGAGAAAGATTTCTGAAGCCCCTTTGGCAAATCAGAGTGAGTTACTAATTACAAAACAAATTTGTGATCATGCATATTCTTGTATGATTACCCAGTTTTACTCTTGGTCGTCCCACTAAATCAATTCAAGAAATTAATCACTTATATTTTGCAATCAACCAATCAGTCAAATTACTTAAAATTCGTTGCTTTGTTGAACACGTGTCTGATTTGCCTCCACTTTCATTTCAGCCATAATAGAAAGCAGTACTGCTGTGTGAATACTGTGGTGAAGTAGTTTCAAACCACTACCTGTTAAAGCAGACTGCAGTGTCTGCACCTCTCTCGACGTGATGTTCATGTCTTTGTGTGTTCGACAGTATCACCGCTTTGATAATGATCCACCCAGTAACATCCACACTTCTACTTGTCCGCTTTGTCAAAATAACTCCTGGCTCAATATCTGAATTGTCAAATACATTTGCGAGTGGTTCGCTGAGCTCAGCGAGACCCTAAGGAAAATTTCTGATGTAATTGAATCACAGTATTACCTCAGCTAGTGCAAGCGATAGAGAGGCAAATATGGGGAAAATCCGGCCCACGGAGGCTATAGTGGCCTATATCCAACTGTTCGCTCATGGCATTTGTCTCAACTCACTGTATTATTTTTTTTTGCATGTAATACATGAGCTGATTTCACCATAGCTATAAGTGCCTGACTGAACGGTCTCATCATCGAAATCTGCTGCAGTGTTTGGTTGGGCCTCGATGGCAGCGAGTCGATGCAACACCTACATGAAACATCAACATTTGTCTTTATTATACAGACAGGGATACAAACAAATTAAAGGATTTAACAACATAAAGTGTTTTAGTAAGGTGTTGGGCAACAACGTGCCTCCAGAAAAGCTTCAAAGCGCCTTGGCAGTGATTCTCCAAGTCTCTGGAACTCTACCGGAGAGATTAACACCATTCTTCCAAAAGATTTACACTCATCTGGTGTTTTGATGATGTTGGTAGAAAGCGCTGTCTAACACATCAGTCCAAAATCTCAATTTAAAAAAATGAGAATGAACTGGGCCTGCTCAGCATTTTTAAGCATGTCACAGAGCATAATTGGATGTTAATTACTTAATTGTAGCATGTGGTGCACCTGTGTGGAAGCATCTGCATTTATGGTCCTCCACTCATTTTCTTTTCTTTAATCTGTCAGATTGTTCATTTGTTTTGGTCTTGGTCCGATCTCTAAAATATGAGGTCTGTCACTATGTGTGCTTCTGTATGTCACCATGTCTTCATGTATACACCCTCTGTGGCTGTGTAATGACGAATGCACTGCACTGAGACCACCATCATCTAAGGTGTAACTATACAGGGGTGCAACTGAAGATTCTTATTAAGTCTAGCTTCATCTTAGTGTATTTAGTTTATAATGTTTCCCAGAGCAAAAGGTGATGATCTAAAACCCAAAGACATTCAATTTCCACTAATATAAAGCAGGGGAAATTAGTAAATCTCATATTTAAAAATGCGGAATCAGCAGATCAGTTTGGAATTTTTACTTTACACTTTAGTTCAATGATTAATCAACCATCAAAATTGTTAATCATTTCTGAATGAGATAGTGCTACTCTATACTCCTTATCACAATTATGCATGCAAAGTAAATTTTAAATCCCTTAAAACTTTGGTTTAAAGTCTTGCATATTTCTCTACAACATTAAATAATCATGACTAAACAGGTCAATGTTATAATGAGCAAACAAACAACCCAACAATTGATTCAATTAACAGAAACTTGTCATTGGTGCACGTAAGTATCCCTTTTTCACCAAAGGAGCCCCACCCACCTCAAATTACGGGTGTTTTGTGATACTATATCAATTCCAAAAAAGAACAGTGTACATTTTTAAACCATTTACAATTCTTTTATTGTCTTGATTTGTTTACCTAAAGAATTCTACAACCATTTGCATGAATATTGTGGAGACTGCATTGCATTAAAGAAATACTATTTTTTAATGCACATGATGATGTTTTCTTTACACCATAACATTTTTCCTAAAATTATATATTTTTTAAATCGCCTTGCAATAGTATTGCAATATATCACAATATGCCAGACCCTTACTCCTGTATTGTGAAATGTTTCACAGATTCTTGCCAATACACAGCCTTATTTCAAACTAGTAAAATGGCCTTAGACAAAATGGTACAGCTTTTTATATATATAAAAAAAAACAAAACCCTGGCAGTGCAGAGGCTGATCGAAAGAATAGGTTGTCAGCAGTATGCATATTGTTCATTTTTAACCGACCTGGTTTGTTTTGTTTGTTCGTGATCCTGTCAGAATTCTGCAGAACATGAGTCCACTGTTGGAAACTCGATTCTGACAACAAGCACACAACAACAAACATTTTGATGCTTGTAATAGTTTTAATTCAATGTTTACAGCTTGCTACCTTGTCTGGATGGCTGGGGCAACATGACTGCGCATATTTTGGATGACGCTGGCTATAGAAGGGTCTATTGGTATGTGAGTTTCTCGGGCCAATAGAAATGCTACACCGGTTAAAATAGAAACGCTTTATAATTCTCGTCTTGGTAGGAGGACATCGGGGTCTGGACCTGGACTGCTGTCCGCCTATTAGTGGAGGAATGGAAAGGGATGGCAGGTTAACGATGGGGATACGTTTTGGTCATTTGCTAACAATGTGCATGGCGTCCCTCCTCATATCGCCTACTGAAATCCTATTCATTAAAGTCTATCTTGTTTTTCTGTTCCCTCCTTAAACCAGCAGTGGTGCTGTGAGTATACACCCAGCGATAATCTTTAACTCATTAACATCTCTTGTCCACTCTTTACTGCTGTGCCAGCAACATATGTCACAGCTAATATAGCTTTACCAAAGACACATCCAATCAGCAATCTGTAAGATGTGCAAATTATAAGAGTGCACAGCAGACTGAAGGAAAGAGACTGTAATGGCAAATGGAGGGTGAAATTCACCTTATGGACTAAACAGTGAGGCCTCATGGACGGAGACTTACCATAATAGGGTCACGCAGACATGGACACTTTGGAACATGCTTCTGTGATAAGCGCTGACATTAGGATGAGCAATCTCTGCATCCGCACACTGACCCTGACCTGTAAGGCTTATTGTAATGCCACAGTCTGCTCAGGACGCAGATAACAAAATCAGCGTCTTCAGCCACTATTTTTCATTTGTCTCTCAGGTCAAAGATACGAGGCAGCACTGACCTTAAAGCTGTTGATTACACTTTACAGTCGCAAAGCTAAGGTGAAGTCTGTAATTTCCAAAGTGAAAGTAGCAGACAAAAGGCAACACAATAAGCCTCTGTGTTAGTATGAAAATATATTCAGGCCTTATCGCTTATCTGGAGCCGCTGAAAAAATGTCAACGCTGCATCTCTTGACACCCACAAAGAACAATGTTTACAAAATCCTTTGATTTTTTTTTCCCCCCACAATTCAGTATGTGTACATTCACTCTGCCAAATGGCAAAATATTCTCTCACTCTCGCTGCTAATCCCCTACTTTGCACCCTTCCTCTAATTGTCACCTCACATCATAGAAGAAAGCTGCAATTATTGCACTTCACTAACTGTTGAGACAACATCACAACAGTCGGGCTTTGGACACCGCTGAGCTCGATGGTTTGGCAAGATGGTCTGAGGAGCAGAGCTCTTTAACTGGAGGATCTCAAAGCTCCAAAGCACCTGCTAAATGATAGCTTTAGATCGCTGCGTGAGAGCACTGGAGGGCATAGACATTTTCATATAAATGTGCCCATAGAACGGTAAACCCACAGAGCAGTTCCAGGTGTTGGTGCCCAAAGAAACCTGAAATGCCTTCATCACTGCTTAGTAGCCCTGCAGCAGCAGTAACTGTAATGTCACACATTTTTTGGGTTTATGGTTATACAGGCTTTAAAAGTGAATTGGCACTTTGAGGTGAAAATGGGCACTTTGTTTGTTGTGCAAGTTTCCAACAGTAAAATTGCACTTAGGCACAATCCCAGTACACCGCTTGCCCCCTACCACTTACCCCTACCCCCTTTTTTTTTTGCGGTAGGGTAGGGTGTTCTAATTGTTGTTAGGATAGAGGGGTAGAGTGAATTGTGACGTGGTTACATGGCCCTCCAAAGTGATGTTTTTCAGAGGCAAGTGTTATGAGAAATCATCGGCAGGATGGCTGTACAGTACAAGCAACAAAAGAAACCCACAAATTTTATGATAACTATCGTATTATCTCAGTTTAATTTTGTTTCAGTGCGCTGTGGTCCTTTCTTAAGGACATGCTCAACAAAAGAAATCACTAGTATGCTAATGTATGAGTAGCTAGCTGGCTGGCGTTACATTTTTATTGCTGATTTGTGCATGACAGCCCTGCATTTTGACGTATTCTCATGTCGCATCACCCTCCTCTGATGGCATATGACTACCAAAATTAAACAAAAGTCCAGTAGCGAAGTTGCTGCATGTGCTACCACTCCTCTAATATCAGTGCAGACTGACAGGGTAGGAGTTCGGGTTGTGAACGTAAGCCTAAAGAGCACCGCTAGCTGCCTGGTAATGAAGCAGCGTTCTTTTTTATCTGATGACTTATTTACGGATTCACAAGCATCCTGTCAGAAGACGGGACATTCACAATGTCAGGCAATTTGTGTCGGGGTGTTGAAGGGTTGTCCCATTTCATAGGGGAAGATTTCAACCACTAACCCTTGTAGCTTGGCTAAGAGGGGCAAGGTGGCACTCGAAACAAGGCGTAGGGGTAAATACATGAAATAGGGTTGGTCCTTAAATTTAGTAGTAGTATTTTTGTTTCAGCATCATTTAAAACTAATTGCTAAATTAATGTTAATTATCTGTTCTTAGCAGTACTCATAATTTGTGCTGAAAGTGTTTTTATCCTGATTTATCCTACATTTCCATAAGTGGAGCATTTTTTCCCTTAGTTTGTGTTAGCAGCGTACATTAATCAGCTTTGGTAAATAAGTTGCTATTGCTAATCGTTCCCCAATTAGCCTGCATCAAATAAATTATGGGACTAATCAGTTTGGTTGCTCATGCAAATAAAGACTTTGGCTACTATTGGGAGTTTTGCTGTACATCTTAATCAGGTCGAGGGAGAAAGGTCAGACCCCTGCCTATCATTATTAACAGCACAACTAATGTACATGTGCACCAGCAAGCACACACAACCCCTCAATCTTTGCCTCGATCACATTTCCTGCATGACATGTAGAAATATCACAGAAAACAAAAACTGAGAATTAGTTCACAGTATGACCCAAAGCAAATAAACAAAAGCTTATTTTGGCAGGGGAATTTTTGATTTGAAGCGTTGGAGTTTTGCCTTGAAGACAATTTAATTTGTGTTGTCTGTTCCGCTCTGTTTTTCACTTACCGAGGCAAAACTGCAACATTCACAGCAGTTTGATATTTGCTATGGCCTGACATGGGCAAAACGAAGGTTCACGTTGTCATACTACATCTGCACACCTACACTTCCCTCTGTACGATAAGTCTGTTCTTCTCATAAAAAAGCCCTCTTCAAAGTCAATTTACATTTCCTTTTAACAGGTTTTGACATAACTGCAGGGTCACCTTTACAATTCATTACAGAGGCAGCATTTGCTTTATTAGGAGAGTGCTGGCATGTGTATAGCAACTGTGGATCCTTCATTGAACAATGATTAAAGAGACGGTACAGTATGGCACCACTGTCTCTGAATGCATGATCCATTTGCAGCAATGGTTTCCATGGATACCAGCGTTCTTAGAGACATTTGCACACACACAAAAATGAGGGTTTGCTTATTGCTTTTTCAAATGCATTTGCAGGATTCACATTTTGCACTTAGGTATGCCATAAGTCCCCTAAAATCGCTTCTTTAGATGAAATGTTTAATTTCAAGTAAAGCTACAAGTCAACCTCAATTTACTGAAAAACTTTTCATGCAATAACAGTCACAATAATATCTGTCTATCAATGCAAAACAAGGTTTAAAAGGAAGAATCCAAAAAAGCAGTATGATTTAGCATCATTATTACCCCTCTTCTGTGGCATCAGTTGTGTGCCAGCTTCTCAAATAGGACAGCATCAAATATAGATGCTTTAATAAATACATTTATAACCCTAAGAATCTAAATGTTTTACTCATAAACCAAAACTGTGGTGCATTCATTCATTTATTTCCTCAACTACTTTAAAGACTTTTTATGTTAATTGCAGAGATCTCAAAACTATTTAGGCAGATTTTTAATACTTGGCACAGTGCAAAAATGTTTTTCTGTATGAGTAAGTAACCACATGACCAACTGACGCACAAGGATGACCATCAAGAAATGGCCTCTAGCCATCATCCCTGCATTGATACATTTTGTAGAAAAGCAGGGAGACGGCTTTTGAAGGAGGAATACTGATGTTGCGGAGTCCCTCAGAATTTGAAATAAGCTCAGTGAAGGTTTCAGCTTTTACAGTGCTCTGCAGTGGACTTTGCTTCCCAAATCCACTGTGCCTGAAGAATAATGAAGTCAAACTTCACACTTACCTCATAAAAGGAAATGGTAGAAAATATACAACTGGTAGATAATTAGATATGTGCCATGATAGAGTAGCATGAGCACATGTAGATAGAGGATTTGAGAACAACTGACCAATTTCTTTATTCTAAATTAAAACTAATTAAGTGATAAATTATTAAAGTGAGAATAATAGGGCTGCACCTAACATTTTTTTTTATTGTTGATTAATCTGTTGATTATTTTCTTGATTAATTAATTAGTTTTTTGGTAAAAAGAAGGTGAATAATGTATATCAGTGTTTCCCAGAGTCCAGGATGACATCCTTCAATGTCTTATTTTGTTTTCAACCCAAAGATGAGAACATTTCACATTTAAGACACTGGAATGTACTTTTTTTTTTCTTAAAAAAAAAACCCAACCAAAACTGATTAATTAATTACCAAATTAGTTGGTGATTAATTAAATAGTTGTGACTAATTGATTAATTATGTAATTGACAAACAAATTATTTGAATATTGTTTTTAATACTCTGTGTGTGTGTATATGTATATATATGTATTTACATATATTTAAATGTCTGTCACTGCTGCATGAATATCCCGGAGATGCTGGCACACAATAGATGCCACATGTACTGTAGGCTACATTTTTGATATGCACTGCATTTGGATTTAAATTTTAAAGTGGGTACAGATGCATAGCACAAAAGGAGACAATTTTGCAATGCACTGAGTCATCACGAAATAGAAGTGCAAGAAATGTTTATTAATAGTGACAGAAACCAAATGCCGCTCAGAGGCGGGGTAAGAATCACAGGGCGGTGATTTTCTACATTATCACATCAGTGCCATTTGCTTTATATTCATTAGCTTGATATAATACACACGCACACACACACACACACACACACACGCACACGACAGCTGTGTACGTGACCTCTTTTCATAGATGTACGTTTCAAAGAGACAAAATCAAAGGATTGTAAGACTGCTTCACACATAGAAATGGTCTGTTAATGTTTCCTTTGGAAACAAAGGTGTCTTTGAATGCACCAAATCAAAGACTAAACAGATTACAGAAGTGAGCACAGAATTTATAGGGCAGCCATATTTGATTAACATCATACTGAGAGTGTCAGAAACTACCCATAAGACAGCAAAAACTGGATATAGAAGCTAATCTAAGCTAGTCTTTGAAGAAAAATGTAAACCATAATGACGCTTTGATTTTGTCAGGAGGCGATGAAATGGAAGCCAGATTAAACATTAGCAAAAAACAAGATCACAAAAGAGATTTAAAATCTAAATAATGAGCAATTAGCAACCCCTTTCTTTCTTAAAATTATATTAACTAGAGTAGGTTTGTTGTGGCAGACTAGTTGTGACTATTTGAAGCTAACAATTAATAAAACATAATGTATGCAGTGATTGCAAAGATACAATACAGCCATGAGTCTAACATGAAGTACAGTGTTTCTAATATTAAATATAAATGCTGTAATGGTGAGAGTTAATCTACCATTAATTCTTTATCCCTCCAAATGCCTTATTTGCATTTGTTCATATTCAATTGACATGGGTTTTGAATTATACTAGGATTTGACTAAGGAAAACATTGTTGAACACCAGCATTCCCTCCTTGTGTGCCAGCTTTGCGAGAAGTAATAAATAAAATTCAAATAACCAGACAGTCCAAAGATGACATGGAGCATGGTTACTAAGGCCACAGCAGGGGCACAGTTACCAGTAATGAACACTTTGCCTCACACCGAGATAGACGTCTCCCTCATCAGAGGGAAGAACGCTGATACTGACTCACTATGCTTGGTTGACCTCTTGCATAATCCCATCATAGGTTGATATTGCATGGGACTGTAATAACAGATGAACTCTGTCAGCCAATGGAGCCTCAATCTATGGCGTTACCCGACAAGATCATCACTACTAGATTCAGGGTTTTCAGGTCATTTGTTTATTTGCATTTTTATTTGCATCTTTCATACTAGGGAAACAGCTACAGCACAGCTCTTCCGCATGGTCACTGTTTCATCAGGGGTTGATCATAGGTATGCCCGTTGCACCTGAACCGCCCCTCACAGTGATGTCATCATGTACTGAACGCACCCTGAGGACTCTTTTACATCACTGCAGCAAAGTGAGAAAAAGTCAGCCAAAAAAAGAAAGATTTCCAGCTAGTGTTTTGTTACTGTTTAAGAATTAAAACACAGCATGCAGAAATTGTCTGTGATTTATATTTGAAAGCTTGAGATTACACAGTTTGTGTGTGCAGTTTGTAATTCTCAAGAAGCAATTAGGTGATCTCAGATGACATGTGACTGATGTGCTTCCTCACAACTTCATCTGCATATTTTTTTCTTTTTAATACACTACACTGTTATTTTTGTGTACAAAAAACTACAAGTACAAACTAGCAATGTCAGAGGATAAAAAAATCTCAAGCCTTTTACTGGAGGCTTTACTAAAACAGAGCAGGTCTAGGAAGTCTAGACTAGCCGTGGTGATATAGTATTGATTCAGTAATCCAAAGCCATCTCCCAAGTGCTTCTGATTTATCTGTCACATTTCATTATGGCTCCTGTGCTCTGAAGCTCTTTCTCTTTAATACAATACTGCAGAGAGCATCTAACCATCTGATACGTCTTCTGTATTGGCTGAACGGATAGGACTCCCCTGCAGCAGACTTTCACTAATTTGGTGGAGTGTGATTTGCTCATTTCACTGTGTTTAGAGATCCCACACTGATGCTGCCATTGAGACTTCAAAGACATTGTGAGTAAATTAACAATTAATGATTATTTAAGGGGAGAGTAAGTTTATGATTTTAAATATTCAAGTAGAGCAATTACATTCTCTGCAATATATGGGAGAAATAGAGGTTCTTCATTTGAGTACTTTGCAGGTTGCTGCTAAATTAATGCTGGAAAAGAAAGAGACTGCCCTCTCAGGGGAAATGACAGCGTGGGTCGTTTGTTCAAGCAGGTGAAAATGAGACTCCCTTACAACAGAGTAAAGCACAACGGTTTTCCTTCACCATAACAATCTTTTCCCAACCGCAACCAAGTTGTTTTTGCTGCCTTAACATAACTACACTTATTTTTAGCGATTATAGCAGTGTGGCTCTGTGGATGACAACGTCAAATGGTGCTTGGTTTTCCCTTTAATGGATTGCCAGTGAATTTGGTCTAGACATTCATGATCCCTGTAGGATGAATCCTGCTGACTGTGGAGAGATGAATATTTTTGGTTCTGAGAAAAATTTGCTACAGATATTCAAGGTCCCTGGAGGATGGATTGTTATAACTTCAGTGATCTCCTGACTTTTCGTCTGGCACCATGATCAGGTGAAAATATAACACCAGACTGTCACAGGGCTCCATTCTGCTTTGTGTTAAGTTAAAATTGGAAAATGTCAGCGACATACTAGGTTAAAACTGACAAATCTCTGTTAACAGGTATCTGCATTTGTATACAGAATCTGTAGGCGACGAGACAAAACTTTGACGTTTGTAATCCGACTAGTTTTGACCAATCACATTTGAGCGGCAGCTAAATAGTCTGTGTGCAGAGCAAAAGAGGTGGAACACATTGGCCAAAATACAGTCTCAGAAAAATTATCAACTATCTCCTGATGACAATTTAGCTTTAATTTTAAGGCTGTAATCAACTCAAAATGATGCCAGTTGAATCAGATTTGGCTATTCTATACAAATATTTGATGACTTCTTCCTATTTTTCCAAAAAAAAAAGTTGGAGAGCTTGAACAGGGTCCAGTGGGATGTTCAGGGAAACAGTGGCATTCATGTAATAGTGTAAACAAGCTAACGACGCAATGTAGTCTCATGGAATAATTCAAATTATATCTTACAAAAAAATGCATGCAAATACAAATTTGCGCCCCACGAATTACATTACATTGTTAACATACAGTTACATAATTAACATATGCAAGTTAGATTTAGGCAGTTAAAGTTACTGAGGTTAGCTTTAGGAAAACAAACATGGCAAGACATACCTTAAAATGACTCAAGGTTCACTCAAAATTCACACAGTTCCGAACATGCGGCTTCAGGGGCAAGTCCCTGGGGAAAGTTTGGGTTTTTAGGATCCATCTACCACCCAAACCTTCCTCCTTACAAGATCTCAGCCTCTCAAAATACGTGGGATATGTACGAATTTGGGTGCATTAGTTTTCTTAGGAAAACAAACAAACAGCCTGAGCTATGCTGAGTACGGATCAGAAATGTGCAACATTTTTTGCCACTAGATATCAACCAAAAGCAAGAAACTGTATCCTATTAAGTTGCTGTGAGCTGTAAATTCAAAACTTCTAAGCAGTAGGTAGAAGATAAGATAATTTCGGAGCCTTATGGTGCAAAGCCTCTCCTCCTCCAGACACCTGCCTTTGTGCCTCCACCTGCCTGTACGCAAGAGCAGTGTGAAAGTGAAAAAAAAAACACACACAAATGCTCGACTTGAAGCAATCTCAGTTGACTGAGGGGTCTCTGACTGATGATTCGAATCTGTGACTTTCAGGTAGGAGTGACCAGCTGGCTGCACCAGAACCAAAGAAATATTGTCTGTTGCCAGCTGAAGAGTAATCACCTTTAGCATGTTACTATTGCCACTGATAGCATGCTGATGTTAACATTTGGTGTAAAGTACAGCTGCTAGCAAGGCTGTGGACTCCCATGAGCACAATCTTCCCTTGAACCTAATCAAGGACGTTTAGATTCCTCAACATGACAAAACCTTAACAAATGGGATGGGGTAGTCATTGTATTGGTAGGTACGATAACGGTCTCCACAAATAAGGTATTTACAGCAACAGCAAAGACAATAGAGACAATGGGAACAAGCTATCTTGTGAAAAGACAATATCCAGACGGCTAGGAAATCACATTTGTGTCTCCGATCCAATTTCAGGCCTAACTGTCCGCACTGCTGTTTGTAAGTGATCGATTACGAAGTTGTATGCTCAGACATTGTTAACCCATCGGCACTGGTTGCTATAGTCAGGGCTTAGTAGTGTGTAGGTATGTTAAGTGGCGGACCAGAGTCAGACCAGCATGCAGCAGGCCAGATGAGAAATCAAGATAAAGCGTCTCTCTCTCCCTCTCTTCATGCCACAGCAATATCTAGTTGAGGTGCAGAACCCTGCCACCGCACCAGACAGCATCAGTGACAGATGAGTTTAAGATGTGCAGCAACGTTGGCAGGCTAACCATACTCTGAATGTGACATCAGTGTTGGGTGTTGGTTGTCAGTGGTTTAAAGGACAGTTTGAAATCTGACTTAAACAGGCAGACTGTCACACACACACACACACACACACACACACACACACACACACACACACACACACACAGTATCCAGAAATTCAACTCAGATCTGATTTTCATCACAGCCTAGATGCAGCTTAAATCTGATTTTTAAATTAAGTGTCCAGACTTGATGAAAAACTCTGACTCCTATTTGAATATGCCAAATAACAATAAAAAGAGCGAACAACACCCACCCTCCTATTTTCTATAACTGCTAATCCTGTTCAGGGTCGTAAAGTTAATAACAGCACAAATGGAAGTTGCATGGATTTAGAAATTTTGGAGGCCTATAATTATGATGCCACTGTTTCGCCAATTATTAAAATAACACCTGTCTTCAGTATTGCATGTAACACTTTATCGTTTCTGTGTGTGCTGTGCAGGACAGAGAGCTGTAGGCAAGCTGACAATCTGGCACAGTGTTGCAGAGTGATAATTTCTGAATCTCATTCTATGTTACATAACACTTCTCCTGACAGTGAGAGGAGCTGAATACCCACAATGCTCCATGGAAACATACACAAAATGTCAACTGTTAGTTAGAGGTGGCCATTACTGAAATATCCCATCATGCATCTGTAAAGCATTAGTGCTGCCATTTGAAAGACCCTTCCTTTGAAATTATGAATTATGTAGGCATTTGTAATTATGTTGTTTTGTGCTGTAGAACTAAAAAAAAACACCTGGTAACTACCTTTTAATGTGATTTTTCACATTCATGTCTTTAATATGATAAAAAGCTCTCTTTTAAAAAACTAATATTTGATTTTTTTTTTAATAATAATTGTGTTGTATGGTGTCAGGTGTGGTGCATTTGCTCTCTGATGACAATATATGGGAAGTATTTAAAGGCTAAAAACTACTCACTGTTAAACTTAAATTCAGCTGTATTTTCATCCTTGTGTTCATCATAGTTAGAGGGATACTTTTTCAACCATCTTTGTGTCATAAAAATGTGGGTAGTATGTGTAAATAAACTGTGATAAACTTTCCTCCATCTTACCAGCACCCATATCACCCTGCTCATCTCCCATCCTAGATTTTTGCTGGCTCTAGAGCTGTTGCTCACACTTAAGATTGCACATCCTGTTTTTGGTATGCCTGCCACCACGGACACAAAGAATATAGAAGTAGATCCCGAGAGAGATCCGCCCCTCTGTGTTTCTCAAACTCTGATCAAACCAAACTGTCAAACCAGGCAGTGCTGATCAAATATAAACTAAGATTCTGTCAGTGTATTGTCTATTTGTCACCTAAAATGTCTTAGAAAGATATTTTAGTGCACTGTTTGGCTGTAATATGAGAGTTCTGTGAACAGGAAGTGAGCCCCATACTGTTTTCTGTATTTAAACAGAAAGATATTTTAGTGCACTGTTTGGCTGTAATGTGAAAATTTGTGAACAGGAAGTGAGCCCCACACTGTTTCCTGTATTGTAAAAAACAGAGGCTGAAAATACTGAGATCAAACTGTATAACTGCAGCGCTGGTCAAACATGAACCAAGATCCTTTTTTGTTGTTTATTTTGCTTCTTAAATGTTTTCAGAAACATATTTTAGCTTTCCATTTAACTGTAATTCAAGATTTTTTGTTACCATCCAGCCACCATATTGTTTTTGCTCACATTTGTCAACCACCAGAGGGAGCGTTTACTGGTCCGATGTGGCGTAGTCCATTCCAGTATTTGTAGCTTTTCTACCTCTTGAGCAAAAGCAAATGCCACAGCCCTTTTCTTCTGTTTTCTCTTGTCATATAGCACTGACTTAAATGTATTTGGATCTTTCTACTGCATAGACAGCCTAGTTTTAATGCAAAGACCTTCATAGATTTCCAGCAGTGAAATACTTCTTTAAGCTTGACATACAATACGTGTCGTGCACAGCTGTTAAGATAAAACATGTTTTTGCCTGAACACTGACATGGTGAGACGAGCAGCTTTTATTGTACTTGTTTGTCCCATTGTACTTTATGTTTTATTTACTCTAGTATCTTACATCTTCTACAGAACATGGTACGTTCAGACTCAAATGTTTTCATTTGTGCTGTTTTCACATCAAAGTGAAGGCTGGCTTACAAAGGAGACTCACATACCGTATGATTTCTTTTTTTTATCCTCATTACATCTAATGTAGTCTTTTTGCTCTCCTCTCTTTTGTGAGAAGCAGTAGCGTTTCCTATGAGCAAAAACAAGAAGAAGCCCTACCCATGGTGATTTTCCTGATCCTGAAAAATCAGTCTTGAATTCCTTATTTCCAGCACAAGGTGAATATTATTGGAAAATCTGAGATTAATCATTGAGTGGCATTCACCTTTAGCTCATGCCCTTGACCATTAAACTGCATTCGAGAGTAAATGCTTTAAATAGCAGTTGTCAGCAGTTCAGATCTAATAGATGTAGTATTATATATTTATATAAATCCACTAATGTATGGAGCTGCTATATATCACTTATTATTATAAAGAAAAATAAAGCTATGAGCTCTAAATTCTTACTGCATTGGAAATGTTAAACTCTAAGTGATAAATGATATTCTTATGCGACACTGATTATATAAGTATGTTTGCTGCCCTAGATCATAGTATACCATGTAAGTTTAAAGGCAGCATCCATTACAGATACACGAAGACACTTGCCATACACTGCAGAGGGACCGCCTGTGAGAGCAGCTACAGAAGCCCCTTGAGAAAAAAGATGGATTTTGCCTCCACTTTACCACATAGACAGTGTCTTTGAGTGACAGACTCATTTGCCAGGTTTTGTGGGTGGATGTTTATGCAAATGCTTCTCCTCTGTGGGCTGAAATAGCCATCCAGTGACAGGCCAAAACTAACTGGGTTGAAATGCAGAAACATGCAACTGAGAGGCTGAACGCAGTGCATAATTTACATTAACATCTCTGGCACCGCACAACAAGGGCTCGATAAAAATTTACCACATTAAGCCAGCCCACACAAAAGTTAGAATATGATTTTTTTTTTTAGCCTATTTAAAAAGTGACAAGTAATGTTCAAGACATCTGACAGTGTTTATCCACCCTAAGAGCTTCAAAGACTCGCCCTCGCTTCAGAACTGTGGAGCAAAGCTGTAACACACTCATGTGAATGTTGTTCATGTTTTCTTAGAAGGATGAATAGCGCGGTTGCCGAGGCCCACTCTGAAGGATTTTGCTTTCTAAATGAATTTGTCATGAGAATCGTGATTGTAGTTGTCCAATTTTGTTTTTACAATGAGCTGAATTGCACCTTTCTGCTGTGAAGCAAAGATACCAAACCTTCATTTCACACTCGGTTCTTGTTGGGTATAATGGAAGCAAGTTCACGGTGTTCCTTCTCTTCCCCTGGATGAGACTGCAGGAATATTTTCTTTTTTTTTTTTTTATGGCAGGAAATCAGAAATGATGGTTACTACTGAATTATGCATATGATGGCAGTGAACAAATCTAATTTGTATAATAAGAAGATGAGACACTCTTCTTCATCTACAGAGACTCATTACTTGTTATGTTTGCATTCATATAGAAACCTTTTTGAAGTCAAAGGAAACAAGAGCACAACGGTGGCTGCTCCTTTGATTTATAAGGTCCACTTATCTTTAACTCATAAATTGCAAAATAGAGACTGGATGCTGTGATGTCAAAGCAAGACGTGCAATTACAAATGGAAATGTTTCATAATAAGTATGTGTTGCTGTCGCTGTCATGAAACAGCACCCGTAGCATACTGTATGGAGCCTTTGACAAAGGCCGACATCAGCTTCAGCCATGCACACACTACGGGGAAATAGATGCAGCTGCTACATGATGAGATGTAGGATAAATTCTCTGCATCGGAAAAACCAAAAACTCTGTAACATAAAGAGCTTTACCTTACACCTATTCACTGCCAATATTTATTCGACATTGCCAAAATCTCAAAAGATAGCACAATAAATTTAGCAGATAACAAACTGACCCACTATTTAACTTTTCTTCGTTTATGATGTTAAACCCTCAAAAAGTGTATCACCCTAGCCTCAGTTCAACACTTTAACCGTCTACAACACAGTGGTGGTTTAGATTTGCTGCTTCGTGTTATTTTTATTTAATGGGAAAAGCTGAAAAAGTCGAATAAGAGTCTGAATGCTAAACAGGCGAATCTGTGGCATTTCAAGAAGAATTTATGAGCAGTTGTGGGAGCTGGTGCAGCGCGGATATACAGGCACACAAATCTACCACTGTTTGGAATGCATAACAAGAAACATGCATACAGGTGGAATACGCGCGCTAATAAATCAGACACGCACGTGTCCTCATTGCTTTGCAGGATTTTACTGGTGACGCGCTACAGATTGAGGACGAGAGATGTGGCTGCTTCACATCAGAGAATTAGATCCTACATTGCGTAACCCATTACTCTGATTACGATTTCTGCCGTAATATGACACTGTTACAGGCAACAACTGCTACTCACTCTTTTTATTAGAATTGTAGTTATTGTAGGCTGTAAAGATAAAAAGGTGGACTTGTCTCCCACCATGACGCTGCAGAAGTGATGGAGATGGACTCTGGGTTCATGCACTAATTAAAGAAATGCAGGTTTGGGCCTCTGTGGGCAGTTTACAGGCACTTTGCTCGATGTCTAACTGTCAGTGACAGACTGTAACTAAGTACATTTACTCAAGTACTGTGCTTAAGTATAAATGTAAAGTACTTGTTCCTTACTCACCCTATTTGCAGTACTTCCATGTCACGTTATTTTGTACTTTATTACAGCTCTAAGAGAAACATGGCACCTTTTTACTCCACTACATTTAATATATCTAATAAACAACTATAACTAAATAACTATAGTTATGTTTAAATTAATACTTTACAAAATAAGATTATAAATATAACACACTGATATAGATTAAACTACCCAACAGGATATAAAGAGTCAAAATTAGTTCCATCTCAAACAACTACAACAATATTATGCTACTTACACATTAATATACAGCATGGTAAACTAATGATAAAATGTGTAATACTAAAACACTCACAGGGGCAATATTCTGAGTTATAAGTTACTTCTGATACTTTTAATACATTTAGCAAATAATACTCATGTACTTCGGTTCGGATGAGTCATCAAAAATCTGTATTTGGAGTTAGTTTGAGCTGCAACATCCTTTTTTCACATTCTCCAGATATTTTAACTTCAAATTTATTCATGTAGTCCTTCTTGGTATGTAGCCATCAATTCATACTGTGTAATGCTCTCTAGATGTCTGAAAACCATAAATCATATCCACATTTTTTTATTAAATTGTATTCCAGGTTTTCTTCCAGGCTTCCTACATTTCATTGCATCCTGTCTGCAGTTCAGCTGTGACAACACAAGACTTTAATTTACTCTGAGGCGGTTTGCAGTACACAGTCTGGGCATAGAGGAGAGTTATCACTCTGACTTCCAATTGCCATGCTGCTGAAACAGAGCCTCAAGACTGAGATCACAAATCCATGTCAAATGAACCACAGTATTCGCAGCTGATCTGCATCTGCCCCACCGCCAGGTTATCATTGTTAGCATCAGGGCTGGTCCTGCAGTGAATGTGCAGATGTACAGTAGCGCTGGTTAGCAATAAAGAAAGTAGCAATATAGGACTGATGATTAACAATAATTAACTCAAACTTAAAACGATGCTTTACAGCTGAAACTCAACAAAATACCCAGAATCCTTCTCAGTTTTAGTCATCTGTCTGTTGCTATACTGTGAGTCCTATAAGTACCACATAAACTATTCATTCTGCATCAATACTTTATCAGTCTCACATCTATGCTTGCCCAACCTATTTAAAGCAACTGTCAACACGTGTTAAATTGGTGTGACTGGAAATAGTACAGCTTTGATCGAAATTACTGGAGGTAAAATGAAAGTCTTTTAAAGATCCAGTCTGAAGGATTTAGAGGCATCTGTTGGTAGAAATGGTATATAGTACTCATAACTATGCTTTCACCAGTTTATAATTGCCTTAAAATAAGAATCGTTGTGTTTTTGTCTCCATAGGATCAGATCATGTTGTTTCTACAGTAGCCCAGAATGGACAACAATTCCAGCTGTCCTAAACCAACGTATTCTCACTCCCAACTCATCAAATATGGCAGGTTAGTCAGTCCCTACGCTTCAAACTGTGACACTATAGGTACCCTCTAGCATCAATTTTGGATGCTCAGAGATGACAGCATGTCAGTTTCCCACACATTCTCACTCCAACCTTGTCACATATTGATGATTTCCACGTCCTCATATGACGTGCAAGGTACCCTGGGTGCATTAGTTGTTGACGTTCTGGGACACTGTGTGAAGTTTTGCCTGTTTTTCTTTCAGAATACACTTTTAACATTTACATACAGTCTCTTTCAAAATAAATGCAATACATTGGTACAATGCCTTGAATTGACTTTTCCTTCACCAACAAAAACACATGGTTGTGTTTAGGCAACAAAAGCAGGTGATTGGGTTTAGGTTTGGCTTTTGAATCTTACTGGACGGATGAAAGTTGGTGTTTGTTGGACCCATCCACCACTACCCCTCCCATCCTGCCAATTGGACTTTTGCTGCCTTTACTTTCATTCTTGTCCGACCGTGTTTGCCCCCGACGCTGCAGGGCGCTGTGACACTATAATGGCAACCGACCTGCGAATCATGCTGACATTAAGGGACACCTTTTTAGTTGGTTTCTGACACCGCAAGTCACTGACCAAGTGCTGGATTTTGACGACTTCAGAGTGAAACCAGACTCCAGTTTCTGCTCATTACATGCAAAGTGTCTTCAAAATAAACTTCCATGTTTACAGGAAGTGTCAGTTTTGTCACCATAACTACTTTAGGTTTAGAAAAAAGATCATGGTTGGGCGACAAAATTTGTAAAATAACTAAGTTAGCGACTATGTCACATCACGCATGTCATGTGACATTAACTATGTAATGTAATTTTTAAAACTCAATGTTTCCCATAGGACAAAAACAGCAGTCTCCTGGGTGAATGTCTTTAGCTTATCACCACCCCTCCCTCCCTCCTGTCCTATGCAGACTTTCTGGCCACTCTTTATAGTACGTCATTGCTGTGAATGTGTTTACATTGGATTTAGCTGAAAGCCAGGTACATCTCATGCAGACACAAAAGGGTGCCTTTTACATCAGAATCAGATGCCGACGGCAACTGACCAGGCTGCTGCATTTGACACCCTGGGAGTGAGAACTGGCTACCTAAACAGTTTTTGCAAGCTAACTGAGAAATATGATGAAATACTTCAACTCTGAGAAAAGACTCCTGTGTTTATCCACATAACAGATTTGATTCAGTGTAGGAGAACTGTGTTTGGTGCACAGAAATAAGTGACATCACTTTTTCCTAATTGAGCCCTGTGGAATTACCAAAACTAATTGAAATTTGGCATATCATTTTATTGTTCATGTTGGACCCCATCTCTTATTCTACTGTAAGAGGCTATTTGGGAAAATAGGTTTTCAGGGCTTTTATTAAAGCAATTATCAGGAAGTACTATTTGGTATTACACATAACTGTACAAGTTTTATCTTTTTAATCCCTTAACTTGCCGAGCAAAATAAAAACCATGCCAATCCTGATGTGGTGGACCCTATACTTTATTGTATCATAAATTTGTAATGGCTGAAAAACGGAGACTTTTGTGGTTCCAAAGAGCCCATTTGCATCCATGTGTGACAGTGTGAGAACTTTAAACATGGCAACAGTTTTTGTGGTTTTATATCACTGTGTAAAATGACTTAGGAGTCACCTCAGAGCCTCATGAATTTTTATACCCAGAAACAGCGACTTGGGCCATTTGATGAATATACAGTTTATATATGTATATTTTTGAGCTATGCTCAGAAAAGAACTGCTCACTCACTCACTTCCAGACTCCATTATCTTCTCCCTGAGAATCACAGTGTTGCAGATCCTGGTGAAATTTTTGACCTCATTTTAACAGTTTTTTCTATGTTTCACAAAACTGACTGGAATCCTCCCAAAGCTGTGTAATTGATTACAGCATAAAACTTAACTGCTCGACACTCCACGCTGTCCTTTTTCTTTTCTTTTTCTTTTTTTCTGAAATGCAAAATTTAATACGCAGTTAATGGACAAAAATAATGGCTGGTACTCACGCAAATTCTCAGGGTCCTACAATCTATCATGCTTTTTGTGTCGACCTTGTCATTTCTTAACAACTTTCTTAAGTATTTTCATCTCAAGACAGGAGGTTGAACACAGAAGGACACAGCTACAAAGCCAGGGAGAAAATACTGTACCTAAAAATCAAAGAGCAGATCATGAAAACAATATTTACAGTAGGGTAAAGGAGGGATGTTTTAGCCCGGGATTTTAGGGGGGGGCATTGGGACATGGGTTATTCCAGATATTTACTATAGCTAAAGACAAATAATGCATGTCTAAGATTAAACAAACAGATTCTGTGCTGTTGAGCTGAGCTCTCTCCTTCACTGAATTGGAACTAAAATGGCCTCCAAGTGTACTGAACAATGGGGGTGAGCATAATGCAGTGTGACTACTGAGTGACTTGACTGAGATCCAAAGTGAATAAAAGGCCTCACTATGTGAGGCAGCTAGGCTGAGCTGCTGCAGTGCTCAGGACTTTGGCGGGTGACAGTGCATTAGAACGCTTCACACACATTTCATTTGCCAATAAAATCCTATTGCCATTTTCCACATGGCACACGCTCTGTGTCGTCAGGAACCGCAATGATCTAATAAGCATCTGCAACTGCACAAAAAGCATCTGCATTCAGTCTTAAAGTGGATATGTTAGATAATATGAAATCCTTTGGTATTTGCAGTAATGACATGTTAATTCTTTCCTCCTTTGTCAGATTTGTCGTTGACTTTAATCACCCTTATCAAATTGAATTGATTTATTTCTCCATATTGCATGTTAAGAGTCAAATCAGTGTTCAAGTGTGAACAATTTTCTCTGGAAAAAAAGATCAGGACTCAAATCTGCGATGTCATACTCACTTCTAACCTACTTCTTGTGCTAACAATGAATTTTGAGGCCCGCTTTGTGGACTCATAAAATATTTATTTGAATATTTTACATGCATATGAGCTTCAGTTCTTTGTTGCGTAATCGAGTTTGAAGCAAATTATAAACCCTTATCTCCAGAAAGCATCTTTGTGCCACTGTCACATTTATCTTCCCCCACTATTACCTTTAAATCAGTGACAACACGGAAATGGGGAGTGGAGGCAGAGATGGACGCAGTTATGAACTGAAATGTCTGGCAGAATCAAAATAATGTTTGGATGAAAGAAAAGAGTGCCCTTTTCATTTTAAAAGAACTACTTCAGTGAACATGAAGGTGAGCTAGACAGTCGTCTTTGTAATAGTGAGGAACCTGGACGTGAACGTGGCTGTCGGGGGCTTGATGAACAGTGAACATCTTAGAGAACATGCTACAAAGCACATTCCTCTCAAACAAAGAGACGCCTTGACCCTGATCCTTGAAAACTGGTGAGTTCCAACCAAACGAAACAAAGACGGAGACACTCTTCCGTAGCCAAGGGCAGACTAGTAGGCTGAGCCACGAAACAAGACAATGCCTCATGATGTTGTTTTTTTTCCTGGAGCCAAGTGCAATTTGTGGATGATTTGAACAGCGCACTGTGAATTTGAGGATTTTAAGCTCTCACACAAGTAAACACGTGTCAGGATTGGACAGGGAGAGGGCAGATATCTGGGTGAGAACCTAAAATGTCTGGCTGTAGTTTCTATCTGCCGACTGAATGCCTCTTTATGCACTGGAGTCAAAATAAATGCAGCAGGGAGATTTAGATTTGTGACAATGTAGAGAATCTGCAAAAATCTGCAAAACATTTTCTATCCAGCTTTTACTTATAGAGAGTATTTTTCTCTACACTCCAAAATTCAGATTCCCACTAGCTGGAGCCTTTCATTGGATTAAAAGTAAGAAAACACCCAGGAAACGTCACCAGAGCATCACAGAGCTAACACAGACAGTCACTCATTCACCTTTGGGCAGCTCAGAGTCATCAGCCCACTTGACTTGCATGTGTGGGATGTGGGAGGAAACCCATGTGAACGCAGAACACAAAGAAGGAAAAAAAAAATAGACAGAATTAAATCTGTCTTGCTGCGAGTGCCACTGCGCCAGTGTGCTGCCTCCTTTTACAACTTTTATTCATGAAATGGGAGAATGTGATAAAAATAAAACTGCATAAATGAGTCATCCCGAGTAGTACATCTGTTTAGGATTTCATTGTGTCGCTGCTGTTTTTCAAAATGTCACAATATCAAGGAATGAGGTCTGTCCTTTGTCTGCATAATCACCTTAAATAGTTAAGAGCTGTGACCTTTAAAATGTTCTTATCATCAGTCTGTGAAACACTGGAGGGGCATTTCAGTGGCATGGCTGGAGTATACAACCTCCAGCCCTGCTTTTCTTTGATGTGCTCTGAAGCCATCCTCTACCAGGAACTGAGAAGATCAAAGACAAGCGATTTTATCAAATGGAGCCCTTGTCGACTGTTTGTAATGCTTTATTCTTCATCAGGAACACCCACTCTGTCACCATGATGCCACAGGAGACACAGTGCTCTTTTAAACCCAGTGGTGATCTCCCCGTTATCCAGATGAAAACGGATTTATTCAAACCTCCCATCAACCGACCCTATAAATAGAAGCTTGTGGAAAATCTTCTGAGTGGAAAAAAAAAAATAAGCTCTGCTCTTAAGCCGTTATTAACATGCTGATAGAAAAATGTCAAATGTTATTTTGGAGCAGAGAGTTTTCGGTGGAAATAAGCGTAATGCTTCCGAGTACATTGTAATTTGAACATGAGATTCACTAAATGATGAAATTATATGACAAAAACACACAGCTGAGTCATACTTTGTGATGTTCCTGCACATGCTGCCTGACTGCAGGGTGAGTTGTAATGGTAGTTTGAATCAGAAACCGTATGCATTATTGCTTAAGGGCTCTAGTGGAAGGGTGGGTGAACGATACTCCAAATGAGTTTATCATCCGACTTGATGGAGGCTAACCACTTAATAAATCATGTGGAAATTTGCAAGAGTAACTCTTATAAAAGCATTAAAACTACCTTAGGCGGAGTAGTATCTACAGTAGTTATACTATTTCTGGGAAAAAAAAGTATGTGTGTTTCAAAAATGTGATGTAGCAGCACTCAGCAGGAGTCAACCAAACAGCCGAACTACTGCAATCGATGTTCACCTGTTCTTCTTGATTAGAAAACTGCCACCTGTTCTCCAGGGTGCTATTATAGCAACTGTTATTTTGGTAAGTGCCACAAGGGAGATAGCTCCATAACATTCCTGCTATCATTATTTCCCCCCCACCCACCCCAAAATCTAAAGGTTGACTCATTATTTTTGGTTCAGTGTGCCGTGATGAATGCCCCTCCTTTATGTCTCACGGTAAACGCACCTCACCTCTGAAGTATGCAGCATATTCCTCTGGGGTTTTTCTCTGCTATCTGTTAAAATGCAAGCAGCTATGTGTCAAGAAGGGCTCCCTTTGTAATTCAAAGGGCTACACAAGTGCGTTAACAACAAAAAAAAACTCCCCCCCTGCTACCCAGTGACACTAATGAACAGAATCATTATGACCTTATCGTAACCACTTACTGTTAAATGTTCATTCAGCTGTCTACCTGTGAAAGTGTGTGGATGTATAGGTGGTTTATGTATGCACTTGTGGACATGTGCGAATTACAACTGCAAGCAGGTCTGCTGATAACACCATTTTTTCCTGTAAGCTCTTGACTAGATGTTAATTATTGCTCAATTCCAACACTCAGTGAAAACACGTTGCATTGCTCTATGGCAACACTGCACAAGTAGCATCCCTGTGTAACAGAGCAGCTTGAAAATACTCTTTTATTCAATACATGTGTTTAATTATTAGATGCTACAGATTTGGCCAAACACCAAACTCTTAATTGTATCCACAAGTTTTAAATGTTGCATTGCGTGTGATCCAATCTGACGCTGCTGCATCCGTTGTTCCATGTGACATGGATGCCAATAAATCTGAAAGGATGCGTCCTTATTGGCCGCTGTTGGTCTTTGTGAGGATGACGACTGACATAAATGTATAACACACAAAAATTATCTTTGGATTTGCAGCCATTTTAACTCTGTGCTGATGTGTAGAAAAACAGCCATTTTAAATTCACAGCAATGATAGTGCATTTTGAGTTCAGTCCAACCAAATGAAAGACCCCCCCTGTAGGTGGTTTGGTTTGTGCTGCTGTGGTCATTACTACACCCAACTCCTCTGGCAGCTTTGTTCTCGAAGTTGACACATTTCTGAGCCAACTGCAGTCTATACATCTATGTGTGCTCTTTGTTTCATGGGCCATCACACTTCAAACATGCAATAAGGGCAGAGAAGGGAGTGATTTGACGTGCACATTTGACATGATTACTATCTCATCTATGCATACAATAGTCCATTAAGTCTACATCTATTTCAGCATAAAGGAGGAAGATGACAGGATACTCACCTTCTTTAGGAGGCCGTTTCACTTCTGCACTCAGATTGCAGACCTGCCCAGCTTGTAGTTGGGGTGACAAGCAACCCTCCGTTTGTGGATTTAAAGGTAAAACCACGTTGTTGAGCATGAGCATGCTCTCTGATTCTCCATCGCCTAAATGCTGAGGACATGTGCATTTCGTGTACACGATCCCACACGTCTCCACTGTCCCTTTCTCTAACTTCAGGCAGTTTTCCAGCCACGTACAAAGCACTTGACACCCAAACTGGCTAGGGCTCGCCTTATTCAACACCAAAAACTCCACAATAGACTTCTCCTCCTCCTCCAGCTTCTGTGGCGTCAATCCGTTATAATCATAAGGGAAAACTCTCCGTAGTTGAACGAAATTCTTGTCATACAGCAAAAATACATAAATATTCTTCGAATCGCACAGGTACACTATAGACTCGTTGACTTTCAGCAACTCATTGATCTTTTCGTGCGAGTAATGATCAAACTGATAAGCAAGCAAAGAATATTCAGAGCAGCTCAAGTCTCGCTTGTATAGCTTCAGGTAGATGCTGTATTTGGTAGGGTCTGGGTTCTCCAGCGTCCATGTACAGTTTGTATAGTTCTTAGGAAACATTTCAGTCACCGAATATGATCCATAAATGACCCCCTTGACCAGAGTGGAACACCAATAATCTTGGGCACCAGTTAATCCAAACATAACCAGAAGATAGGTGGAAAATATATAAATCAACAGGTTTCGAACAGCCTTCATCCTATGTCATTTGGCCTGCAAGGAGAGATGGAGAGGGTTACACAAAGGAATTTTAAAGCAAAGGACAAGCACATCAATCACACATGATAGAGATCATCCATCAAGTCTGATTGATGCGCTTCACACATTTCTTATCACGTCCTACCATGGAAAATGGAAAAAGAAAAAAAAAAAAAAAAGAAAAGAAGCCACATTAACCTCAGCAACATGTCTTTTGCATCTCCATCCTGCCTCCCTCATTACTATACTTTGTGCAAACATTGCCACCTTGTGGTTGCTTCGGTCATTATTTATTTATTTATTTATTTTGGGGGTGGTGGTGGTGGGTGCAATAATGTGAGTCATTTAGACGTTATTAATTGGGTCGTATTTGGTATGGCACAATGCGTGGAGGTGTTCAAATATAGCTGTTTGGGATATCTGACATCAAAAAGGCAAACGGTGACAGAGGTATGAGTGCAGGCATCACGAGCTGTGGGATGCAACTGCTCATTTTACGCAGTAACCGGAATCTTTTCTTTTTTTCAAATCAAGCTGTTTTCTTCGTGATTTAGACTGCTTCCTTTGCACGACAGTTAGATAATATGAGGAAGACAAAATTCACAGACTGAAAAGACCAAAAAAAAAAAATCTCTCTCTCTGCGTCTGCCTGGTCACCATGGCTCCTCTCCTTCTGCGCGCTTTCGGTCCAACCACACGACCTGCATGTCTCCGAAATTCAGGGCTTGACATATTTGACAATGCAATTTGATAAAGAGCCAGTGTGTGGTGTGGTGTGGTGTGATGTGGTGTGTGTCTGTGTGTGTTTGCACGCGCGCGCCCAATGTGTTTGTGTGCAAAGAGAGAGATGGAGAGAGGGAGAGGGAGAGAATGCAATGCGATGTCCTGATTGCTTTAATCCTACAGGCAATGCAGCTGTGAGCAGTGTCACAGCAGAACGTGCATGTGTGCGTGTGTGTCTCGAACTGTGTGTGTGTGTGCATGTGTGTGTGGGCGTTGAAATCCCAAGTAGGCTATAGATACCAGAGTCCAGAGAATAGATAAATTTACACTTATGTCTCTAACTTCTCCCCCCGTCTTCTTTTTTTTGGTCATGATAAACCCCGTCACACCACATTAGGATAATATGTGAGTTACATAAGGATTTGCAGCAGCAGTGTTTAGTGAAATCAGCTTTTAAATCCATATGATTCCGCATGATTCACCGCCAAGGCTATACGCGCAAAATCAGTATTCTGGAGACGAGAAATCGGTCGTCAAGAGACGCTGATTTTTATTGCCGGGGCTTCTAAGAGCAATCTCGTCTCGAGAGGACATCTGAATATAGAGACACGGGCTACATCTCATGCAGTGTCAGTCCGACGCTCGGCGCTTTAAAGTGATTTTTGCCTCTTAAGAGAGAGATCAGCTCTTAAAAATCAGCTGTTAAGCACCCTGGACTAATGTGAGCGCATGAACGCTTAGAAGCCATCATGTTGAATAGACAGGACACATATTTAACAGGGGGAGGCTAAACTTTAACTGAGGGATGACATATGAAAACGAGCTTCACCAGCTCCATGCAATATATTCACAATGATGAAGATGTGAATAATATCCTTACCTTACACTGCGGAAGCTATGGCTATTTTTCCAACATACTTGACCACATCCTTTATAAATAAATTCTGCAGCCCTCCAGTGAATCAATACTCCCCATTCCCGACAATAGAAGTCCGGCGCAACAAGATGGTTCAATGGATGAAAATAAAATGCGTTACACTCCGGTCTGCCCGCTCATATCCCCCCCGTCTTCTTCTTCTTCTGGGTTTTTCCCATCAAAACGGAGCGCAACAACACACGACAGCCACCGAGAAAGAGAGACAGAGAGACGGGGAGATAGAGAGAGACACACACAGAGAGAAAGAAATTCTTGGAGTGATGAAAAGAAGAGAAGCGATTCTTACAGTATTACCATAAATTAATTCGGCAGACTCCACGTCTCTATTCCCACTGATATGTTTTCTCCGGCAAGTCGCGCAAACCCCCCCTCTGGAGAGGAAAAAAAAGAGGGAGGTTAAAAAAAAAAGATCCGTAGTGGGGTGGATGTGAGATGTTGGGGGCTAGTGAGTTACAACAGAGAGAGAAATAGACGCGCTTTGCTTGGTGCTTGCAGAGCTCCAGGAGCAGGCTGCAATATCACGTCACACACTCAGCCGCTAAGATAAAGCACGTACGTACGCTTCTTACTGCCGCTGCGTCTGGCACCACCAATACTTTCTTCCCTGCCCTCCTCCTTCCCTTTTTTTTTCTTCTTCTCATGTATGCCTCCCCTTAATTCGAGTCAAAAGGGTTTCCCCCCTGAACTGGACCCTCTCAGTTGTGCTCAGACAACGCCGCGCTTTGCTGCTGCAGCAAAACAGGAATATTTCATGGACTTTTATTTTGAATTTTTTTCCTAAGGGGGGAAATGCATGAGAATAACATGAGTATAAATAGCCTGCAACAACCTGCGCTGCTCTATCAATGGGACCCTGAAAGCTCGCTGGTGTGTTTGGTAATTTTTCCCTCCTCTCCTGATGGGTGACAGCCGCTGTTGTTTTGATTTCTTCACTGCTTGCTGGTGTAGACGCACTCTGCACGTCCTCCTGTTCGCCTCCTTCACGCTGCTGGAAGAACAAATGCTTATGGGGCAACTTGTGCTCTCTTTGGAAAAGTTGTTCCGGGTAGCCTTGCACCTTACAGGTGCAGCTTCTCTTTTTTTATCCTCCCTTTCCACCGTCTTCTTAGACATGTGTGCTCTCAGGGGGATGCTTATGTGTGTAGCCTACATATGTTCAAGGTAAGAGTAAAATGTATTCATGACCTTCTTATTAAATAAAGGATCTGAAGCTTAAGCTTGAATGCTTTTCCCCCCCTTCTTTCAAATGCTCTGCCCTGAGAGACATGCTGAGATTCAACAATCAGCAGTCAATTAAATCCAATATAAGCTCCAGGCTTCAGCAGTTGGTCACTGACAATGCGGCATCAATGGCTCTGCAATAGCCTCCAATTGCCTAAATACATGGGAAGAATGGGACTATAATGGACATGGGGACAGGGAGTTACACAGTCATCTGAATCGCCTGCTGCTGCTTACATCGCCCTCCCACTGAAGATGGAGGAAGGATTTGTTGGGGCTTTTTTTTTTCTCAATCAGGTGCAAATAAAGCATCAGATTCATAATTATAGGCCTACCATCTTCATCTGCATTGGAACAAATGAATGTACACACCACACATGTTGGAGCTCAGCACATTTACATATTTAGAATAATTTGCATCTTGAAATAGGAGACGTGAGGTTGGCCGGTGCAGATAGATGCAATTGTTTTTTTCCACTTTCCCCCTTTTTTTGGAGGGTTGGGTCAGCTGCTCTAATCATTTTGCTGTGCACAGTTAACTCTCATTAGCCTGGCCGTCTCTTTCAGGCCTTGACTGAATGCGTTCCATCTGAGCAGATGCTGCATGAAGAGCCCTATTTGTTTATTTATTTCCAGGAAGTTTCAGTGTGAAGTGTTTGTAAGCCAGCCTTTCCAAAGAATGCTCCAGAACTGCACAGAGTGTGAGAATCTGAAAAGAACTTGTTTATATCCCCAACATCCTGTACCAAGCAGCGTTTACAACATTGTTAATCTGTTGCCAAACTTATAAAGGAGATTGGAGTCATTCAGCACAGTTGGTTGCTGTGGCCTGTGACTGCGGTAGCTTTCTAATTCCAGTCTTCCCCAGGCAGCCAGTGGAACATCGGGGGTGACCTCGAGCCAGCCGCTCTTTCCACGGCCATAATGAAGACTTTGGCGTTTGGGGAGCTTTTGGCTCAGCAAGCTAAGAGGTGGAAGAAATTCATGCAAAGCCTTTTTGAACAATGAAAACACAATAAGTATCTCTTCACTGACTCATGAGGAGGCCAATTGCCAAGCTTCAGGAATGCTGCCATCACTCTCCCCTGCAAGGACGTTTCCAGAGTCCAAATGGCACTCTGCACATGTTTGGTCATTTTGCGAGCAGGAGAAGAGATTAAATTCATGAGGAAACGTGGTTATATGTAGTCAGAGTTGAATACGGAAATAACGACATGAGTAGGAGGTCGGATCTACAGTGGAATGACGTGCATCAATGTGCAATGCCAATGTGATATCTCTTATAAAAGATTTATTGCTTGCAACGGTTTGAAAACAGAAATTGAATAAATAACATAAAAGACATCATGCGGCCTGTGTTGTGGTTTAAAAGGACGTTCAAAAGAAAGTGTAATTTGCCTTATGTTCAAGTCAAAGGACTGTCAAATGGCTAAGTGTACAACAGATTGAATAGCTGGGGCATAAAAATATTTATATACATCCATAAAGCCCTTTGGATTTTCAGAAATATCTTCATATTGCATCCAGTTAGAGCTCACTAGTAGCTCACACAGCAGATCACTTATCCCCTGCCAGAATCTCTAAAACATTTGTGATATTTCTCATCCAATAGCAGTTGCAGAATCTGTCACATTATTCTGTCAACTCAAGAATCTGTTTGAGCACATGGATTTTGAATTATTCATGACCTCGCATAAAGAATAGCCCTATTATCACCTGCTCCTGTTTGTGAGACTGAGCCGGCGCTCACGCATGTGTGTGTTTGTGAGTGCCGAATAGTACGTCTGTTTGATATAATGGCTGTTTTACAGCGTTCGTGTCCATTACAAAATCTCATGCGATAAACATCAGTCTATTGATCTTGTGATGAACATCAATCTATTGATGTGAACCAACCATTATGAATCATCGTAGTATGACTGCTTTAAGAACATATGAACTATCACTCTCATGGAAAGATTATAGGGTTTTTTTGTACCTACTAGTGCATATAGACACACACATACACACATACATAGGGGAAATTCTCTAGACACTGGCAAAATGTATTCAGACTTTCAGCTCAACTCAGTCACCACCAGGTAGTCCATATGTTACATTTGTCTGAGCACAGTGATAATGGGCTTCTTTCCCTGTAGGAATCTCAGCTGGATGACTTATTGGTAAACCCCAAATGAGCATGTCTGAAAGAAGTTTTTCTTGAAGTGCTGAATTCTGTAGTGTATCCTCCTGTGCTGTTGTGGAATAAGTTATTACACCATTTGTCATTACAGGAGTTATATATTTCTTTAATGGTCAGATCTGGGAGTTTTTTCTCGTCTCTTTACAACTGCACTGCTACTTTTTCTCCAACAAATTGCCATGCTGAAGCGGTACATCTGCCTTTCCCTGCTGCAGTGTTGGGTATCATATCTGTACGCAACAGAAGCAGCGTGGCTCTGGGGATGATGCTGTCGATTGGTTGTCTGTACATCAGTGCACTAGTCTCAATGGCTGCTGGATGGATGGCCATGAAATGTTGTACGCCAGGACATTGATGGTCTCTGAAGGATGGATCCTAATGACTTGATCCCCTGACCTTTCCTCTAGCACCACCATGAGGTTCAAATCTGTGGTTCTGAGTGACATGTCAAAAATTATAGGATGGATTACCTCAAAATTTGGTACACACATTCATGCTGTCCTCAGGATAAATTGCAATCACTTTGGTGATCCCTTTACTGTTCATGTAGCACTATCATCAGGTCAAACTTTCAGTTTGTTCAATATTTTGGCTCATGACCAAATATGTGCAAGACTGATGACATTCCCTGAGCTTCAGCTGCACTCTGTGTATAGTGCTAATTAGCTAACAGGCTAAGACCTTGAACATGGTAAAAAATTCAGTCCAGTTGCCAGAGTAAACTGTTGGCATTGTGCTATTATGCAAACTAGGATATGTTACACTTGTTTCATAAGTATCGTGTTAACATTTCTAAAGAGACATAGTTCAGATTACATGCACAAGGGCTGTCATTGGGTGGCTTAGGCAAGATGGCTGCCAAGCTGCACACTTCTGTAGAGTACTATTTGAGACCAAGGAACAATAATACAATAAAACAATAAAACAATAATTGTTCTCCCTCTGCATTTCCCCCCGACACCACCAGGCACGACTCAACAATAATGGTGATTGGCCGCGTATCATTCTGACGTGAAAGGACGGCTTTTTTTGTTAGTGTCTGACACTGGAAGTCACTGACCAAGTGCTGGATTTTGATGACTTCGGGGTGAGACTGGGTTGTTTCCAGTGGTGATTATGGCACCAAAAGTGGTTATTTTTTAGTGAGCCATTGCTACGTTTTCAACAGCGATTGTGCCTCCCAAAGTGGATGCTTTTTAGCAAGCCATTGCTGGGTTTCCTGCGGTGATTGTGCCACCAAACTGGTTGTTTTTTAGCAAGATATCACTGCGTTTCCATCAGCAATAGGCCACCAAATTGGGTATTTTCTTAGTGAAACATCATTGCTTTACAGGCAATAATTGTGCCACCAAAAGTGGGTGTTTTTTTTTGGCAAAACATCTCTGTGTTACCAGTAGGGATTGTGTCACCAAAACCAGGTATTTTAAGCCAAAACTTCACCTGTTTTCCTCACTATAACCATTTGCAGAAACGTACAATGCCAACATTTATTCTAGCAATTGGGTGGTAAAAGTTACATCTGCTAAACATCATCATGTTAGCACTGTCATTGTGAGCATGCTTATTTTAGCATTTAGCTCAAAGCAACACTACGCCTAAGTACAGCCTCACAGAGCAGCTGGCATGGCAGACTCTTAGTCTTGTTAAATATTTCCTGTGAACCTGTAAAGTGTCTCTTTGTCCTACAGTTTCATTAAAAAAAAACAATAATCTCACAGGAGGAACTCTCAGATCTGGTACTATTTAAAGCAATGTGATTAAATAAGGAAGCAGTAACCCACCCTGGGACATGAAAAGCAGTGCATTATCACTTTCACAGACATGGCAATGCCAGAGAAACTTGCGAAAATGTCTAGACATACTGTGAGAGGGGGATATCTGCAAACACTTTGAGTTTGACTGCTTTCACACGCTCACAAACTATTTGCATTATGGATTCACGCTTGCAGTAATGTTCTTCATGTGTCATGTCTACTGGATGTCACTATCAGTGTATACAGGCTTGTGTCTTATGGTTCGATGCAATCATTACACTAATGATGTACCGCTCTATTAACAAATTAAAGTGTGGGCACTTTCCTTGCATCCCTTCAAGGGCTGTTTTCCCATTTTTCTTCATATTTAATTAAAAACTGTTGCAGAAATTGCAGAGTGCTGTAGTCGAGATGAGGTTAAGTGCTAAGGGCAGTTCTTGCACTTCTTCTTGTATGGCAATCATAAACACTTCAAGTGAGTGCAAAGGGAAATGTGTGTTAACTGTATGAGATAATCAATGTCTGTCAGAAAGATGCATAGTTGAGGCTCTTTGAAGATATACTGCACATACAATCGATGTATCAAAATGACTCCCCATGTGTGGGATACGAGCCTTTTGACTCCAGCGTGCACATGATCCTTGCTAGTCAATACCAATGCATTATTAACCACATTTATTTTTGCTAGAACCCAATTTGAATTTTAATATAATGAAAAAAAAACTAGCATTCACTCAAATACAATGCTGAAGGAAGACGTTAATGCTGTTGTTCTTTTTATTTTTCCTTACCGACATCAGTGACACTGTAAATAACACTTCACATATTTGCATTTATTGTCATATTGAGCGAGAAATTCTCTCTGCATGTCCATCGGGGAAACAAAGTGCCATAAAAAGAGTCTTTTATAATAAATTCGTCATTGTGTTGTTTTAAACATGCACATCTGGATAGCTTATTCACTTGTCATTTATCACTAAATCAAGGTTTCAGAGGTCTACTTTTATCAAAATTTTAATGTGCATGAAATATTTAACGGTCTTGACACATTAAAATTTAAATATACTTCATTATTTTATAAGTGAAAATGTATTTCAAATGTTTTCGCAGGCTCTTTGCTACCCCATGTGCTGAGACATGCTCTTCCAACTTAAACCCCACTTTAAATTTAAACTTAGAACAACCTTGCTTGATTAATGAGGTGACATGTGTGGTGTACTGACATACTGCACTCTGATAGCCTCCGCAGTAAGAGCAGAGTCTTTAAACTTCTCTGCTCTGAGACATTAGGCCAAGGTCTGTCTCATATGGTGTTCCCGGTCTAAATGTAACCGTGTCTCTGACCCTGCAGCGTCTTCGCAGCAATCAGGGAAATCTAAAAGTCAGTTAGACAACAGTGTAAAAATGCTTTATAGGGTTTGATATGATCTCATTTTTTAACCGCGGTGACTGCTGTGCTTTTAACCCTTGCTGCTGCTTGTTGTCAGGCAGAAGAGCTAAAAGCATTGAGGAAGCTTGAACTTGACTAGAATAGTTGACACTGATGACACAGACGAAGAGAGAGGAAATCAAAGAGCTGGTGTACAGGGGAAAAATAAACATGCAGCGCTTATCCGAGCAAGGCTTTATTTGAGGGCGGCTACTCTGTTTGGATGGCTGGGGGTTTTAGGACTAGCTGTAACTGTGTGTTGTGTGATTAATAGTTGACAGTCACAAACATTGTGTTTATCGATAACAGTCTGCCAACAGCGGAGCGTGTAGAGTAAAGATGATGAGGCTTAAAATGAGTCCGGGTGCTCCAACAGTGTGGGTGCTGTCTTTAATTAATCATTGTAGAATAACTTTTAAGTACACAGTTGAGCAAGCAGTCACCCACACACAGTGTTCAGTATTTGAATAAGCAAAGCCTCTAAAGCTGGATGTGGTGCTCACAATCACAGGGAAAACTGATGTTGTCTTGCTTCAGTGGTTTGACATGTTTCTGGAAGAAGCAGGATGTGCGGATGGAAATAATCACAAATCCTGGTTCTGCCAAAATAAATAAACTCCAGCCACTAGGACACAATCATGAAAGCTGGGTTTTTCAGGTGCAAACCAAGCTATGCACCAACATCGCCACTTACAAATTGCAATTTGGCTGGTTTTTATATGATGTGAGGGCTGGAGGAAAAATGGAAAGGTTCAGGAGGCTGTAATGGTGTTATTGGCTGTAATTTTTAAGTACACACACCGGCACTGTTTAGCGATGCAATCTGGGCTGTTTTGATCATATTTTTTGCTACATATTGATGAAACATGTACATCATAATATGGATAATTGTGAACAAACTGAAAAAGCCTTTTCCCATTTTAGGACTTTATTTGGACTTTTAAAGAGCAATCTTTTGTATCATCAGTGGCACGCTATCTTAAACAGTCACAAAAAAGGCGATCAAACATCAACAGAATCATATAATCCCCATGATGACTAGTGTACTTTCTATCAGCATCTTTCATTACTTTCCTTCCCAGGTCTTTTTGATGTTAAATATACCAGTCTGCAGTCTACTCAAAGGACTTTGCTTTTCAGATTTCTCCTTTTAAAGGAATGATGCTGACACCCACCAAACCGGACCAAATCTCCCAGCCACAGAGTTACTTGTTTACCATATGGCTCGGTATAAATATTAATAAATTCACTTTCATTTTTAATACATGTGTAAGAAAGCGGGCATAATTCAGATGATTCTTGGGCAGATGAATATATGAGTAGAAATCGAATGCGAGGAAACCTGTTAGTGAGCTTTGCAGATGCTCGCCGGGCAGCCTTATTGGGATGAGATACCACTAAGCTTCAACAGGCACATTTTCTTTAACTGGAATTTATCATTCAGGGAAAAAAATAAATATGTGGGGGCCTGTCATGCATGTGTGACCTAAACTATGCCAGGCTGGCGCATACAGCTCTGCTTTACATTCCACTCACACTCTTATTTGCCTTTTCCATGGCTGGGTTTAGAACTGAATTTTAAATCAAGGTATTTTTCCCCAGCATTGTTCCTGTTTTTTTTTTTTTTTTTGTCAGAGACAATGCCGCACTGCATGAATCCTCAGGGCCTTTATCCGTTTCCTTTGAATGTGGTTCCAACCACCAGGCCTTAGACTCCTGCACCCCCCCCCCCCTCTCTGGCTGTGTAAATATTCCATGAGCTGTTGCCCCCACACTGTGGATTGACAAGCATTCCTGACTTGAAAACTTCATCTTTAACAGCGGGTTGGATGACAGACTTAAACCCACACTATCCGTGCTTTATTTTACAAATTGGCACTTTTTTTTTCTTGAGAATGCTCGCTCTTTGCAGTCGTGGCACGTGCCAATTAATATGGAACAACCCACAACTTCCCTCGCTATAGGTGTTACAACTCCGAGTAAATTAAGAAAAAATCATTAGAATTTCACAGGGTTTTTTAACAGGATAAAGTAGAAAATATGGATGACTGATTGCGTATCAGCGTGATTCATTTAACACAAAAAGGCAGAGAAATCATGCTGACAAAGGGCTGTGGAAATAGCCCTGCGGCAGTCACAGGAGAGAGCTGTGCCCTTGTTAATCAAGGAGATCATAGGTCACCTTGGCAATTATCAATTCTGAATGCACACAATAACAAACTATCTTTCCGACAAATCACCTGCCACATTTTCATTTTCCTGCCTATAATTTATTGTACCCTGCGATGAGGAAGTGAGGGGGCGGGATAGAAAAACCTGACAATCTTTAAGATGCCGGGAAAATAGCTGCTTAGTCATTAATAATAGAGCTGAATATGAGTTAACCCCATAATTTTGTTATTGGCGTTAGCGCACTTCATTGTCTTCTATTGGCTCTACTAGTGTCACCAATCACTCATGAGGCACTCATCAATCTCTGTCACCTTCACTTTTAACCCCTAGTATCTGCTCCATTGCTGTAAATTAATAACTTTGACTCTTTGCATTATGCAGCCTGATCTGAACAAGGCACAGGTGGATTTATTGATGATCTTCCTGTGTTTGCACAATCCTTTCATCGCATTCATCTTTTCACTGACGTTACTGTATGTGGAAATCAGATTCTGATGAGTCTTTTACAACTCAAACATTCACACAGCTGCTGACTGCCGTGTGAGATGGGCTCTACAGGAATCGTGACATTCCCTTAAGCTGTGCTGTATGCATAGCAGAGTGTCACGCATAGAGGTTTTTTTTTTTTTTTTTACCATAAGCACTGTTTCCTCATTCGTCCTGTACAGTCCATATTTTCTTTGTGCTTTTCTATGTGAAGCTTCTTCGTATGAAAAGCCTCACATACACTATTTGCTCTATCTATTGTCGCTTTTGTAGCTCCGTGGACAACTCTGAGATACAGCTAATTAAAATTTCAGTGATAAAATAATTAGCCTCCCTGGCAGACAATGGAGAATGAAATTCTTTCGTAATCACTCAAATGAACTGATAAGAAACTTTTCAAGCATCTAGCAATTTGCTGTCGACAGGACAACCACAACTCATTTACTAATTTTCCCTTGCAGATATGCTCTTTATATTTTAAAAACATTACAAGGTTCTTTGCCTGGATGAATGCCCACATCCCAGTGGGTGGATATGCACTAGTGGATCAACACATGGTGGAAGACTTATGAATGCAGGTCAGCGTCTACAAAGGAGAACGCTACAGTTTAAGTTAAAGTGGCAAGGTCTGCATCTTATTAATCAGGGAATTCATTTTTGAGCAATAAGAACCAAACCCCTGTTACTATTCCTGTCATGCTTTCCGGTGATAAGGGTGGCAGACTTACCGCAAAATTCAAAGTAGTCTTTTAAAACAATGGACCCTTGATATGAAATAAGGGTACACAATAGCAGGTTTCTTATCTGTGTTATTAAGCAACTTTTGAAATGACAACTGTCACATGCAGATTTTATCAGCTGTAGCTAGCTAGTTATTTAAGGTAATGATAGCTCCATGAGTTGACCGACTTCTTCTGCTTGATTTATGCTCGACTTATCGGCAAGGGTTGCGAGTGTCTACACGGCCAAAGTAACGTCACACTATCAGGTATGCCCCTTCGTGGGGGGTTGTGTACGTTGGGATTTTGCATTTTCAAACAACTCAGATGCAGCTGAGCATATTACGTCGGGTTCACAGTGGACGTGAAAGCGCCCCACCTGCGCATCAGCAGTCGCCTGACCATTTACACCAGAGGCACAATTCCTGTTTGGCTTCCTCACTTACTTTTAATTTTCAAACACTTTATCATTACAAGAGAAAAGGCTGTCAGGATAAGGACTAACTAATATGTTTAACAAATGTTACACTTATCTCGAGTTTACTGGGGTTGCTGGGGTTTAAACTTCACCAAATCTAGAGCCACTAATGTTATCCTAAACTAATACAGCAGCGTCCAGAACCAGCTTCTGCACAGTGGGAAAATATTACTCAGTGGATGTGCTAGTCATTAATGGGATCTTTTTTTAAAGTAACCCGTAACCTCACAGACTAATGAGTTAGTTAGTGATTTACTCCCACAATAACTTTTGGCTTTGGAAGTAACTCAAGGTTACTACAGTCGATTGTGGTGCATATTAATAACTTCATCTCATGTTAGAGCAGTTGAACACACTGTTTAATCAAGTCCTTGCACTTTTACTCTTGTGTTTTTGGTTTTGGAAGGTTAAAAAATATACACCACCCTCTCAACTTTCGCTACAGTGCCCAATGCAGACCTGATTTACTTTGTCAGGATTTCTAAGCTATGATTGAAGAATCATTGTTCATGGATGTGGTTTAGTGAATGGTCAATAGAGTGGTGCCAGGCCCCCAGGAAATGCACCGACCTTTGAGATTTTTGAGAATTTCCTTGAGCATCACAACTCCTGCAAAATGATTCGTTTCACTATCAGAATTTAATAAACTCGGTCCAATAACATTTGAAAAGTCTACAAGTGCTGCACAGTTGAACCATTTTATTCCCATTCATCTTAGCAGAGTGTGGAACTGCTAATAGCCGGTTCAACTGGCGGAAGTTTCCAGTATGTATGGGTCACACAGTGTGGAAGCTGTGCCAGCCATCTGCATAATATTATATGCAACAGTTTTCACTTTTTGTGCCTCTACACAACTTTCGAAGGAATGAACGTGGCCCTGCGTCCAATGCTGTATCCACTTCTCTTTATACATCCATTAGGGGCGCAGGGATGAGTCCTGCATTAGTGTTTTTGCATTTTCGGTTCCCTCGTCTCAAAGTCTTGTAATAAAGTCTGTGGTTAGCAAGAGATTCTTACATTTTGTTCTGCGACCTAACATACGTCAATAAATAACCCAGTCTAGTGTGTTTGCATTTGCACTTCAAAATTCATGACAGTGGTGTCCATTTGTGAAAATCGTTTTGCTGTGAAAAACATGTAATTATCTTTTTGGCAAAAGAGCTTGTTTTTTGGCATAATCCATAATCCAATAGAAAAATCCCATAGACTTTGTCAAGAGAGCCAGGACGATGTTAACTTCTGGGTTGGCCTACAAAAATGGTCATCCTTGCACCACTCTATGCTACAGAATGTTTATAGACCCTTTCACTGACAGTAAACACTATTACGTTTTTTGGTGGGCGGGGCTTAGCTTGAGGCAAAACAATTCTCTGCAGATATTAGCTAGCCCTGGCTAGCAAGTTCTGACAATGGAGGAAGATCATACAAGAAATACTCATCTCCAGTGTAAATTTGTAGCGCTGTTAGAAAGTACCGTTCGGTTTTCCAGAGCACTGCACTCTCACACTGGCATGACTCCTTCTCTTCTGGCACCCAATAACACAACAAAATGACATTTTAAGACTCCTATATAGCCTACCGCCTTGTGGTGGTGAGTCGTGTTTTGCCTCCAGCTAATAAAATGACATCATTGTGATGTTGGCCCTAAAAGAGTCTATAGAAAGGAGCAAAAACTGGCAGAAAATGACTGTTGTCCCATTTAAGGGTACAACAAGAGATTAAATTAGACTGTGCCCCCTTTTCCCTCTAACATCTTATTGACCCATCTTTAATTTTCCCAATTTGATTTTGAGAAATTCATTCCGTGTACTGTAATGTATGTGGTCAGTCTTGGCTGCTGCTCTTAGCACATGGACTGAGTGTCCGATCAGTAAATTGACCAGTGATCTGTCTGCTCTCGCAGCACATTCGGGGACAACTGCTTGTCTTAGACAGTTTGCATTCCCAGAGCACAGCAAATGAAAACTAAAGCCTCAGAATGCTTTATTGCCAGATTCATAGAAAAAGTTGTAAAAGCAAACATCTCTCAATTGAACCCCTTTAGTGTTTTTGGATGTGTTATGAAATATGCATTCAGTATGGTTTTACTGAGCAAAATAAGGACACCTCAATCAATACTGAGTGTTCCACTTACATTTTGATTGGGGGCATACACTTTGATTTATTAATGTGTGTAAAATGTATTTTTTTTTCTCTTTCTCTTTTTTTTTTTTATGGTGACCTTGAGTATATGGTTGGTGATTTGAATTCTGCAGTGGCTCCTCTGAATAATAAAGATTAATGCTCAGAGATTATGCTCTTGCCATGGTGAGTGAGACACATGAGAGAATACAGAGATGCAGACAGACCCTGCATAGGCGATAAATGATCTGATGCTTTTATGTTAAAAAGAAGACAAGCAACAAACAATGGCCGGCTACAAGATGAGGTAAATGAGCAAATTGCAGACAAGATGTTTCCTTCATTACACTAATTGTGATTACAATTGTAGTGTACACAGTTGGAATAAATTGCCCATTCACTGTTTCACAGTTTCACGTCTGACTAATGTGGCTTGTCTGAAATTATACATAGAGAAATTTGGTTTGCAAGTGCATTGAACAATATATCTCCTCACACACTTCATTGTTTAATACTGCCACAGCAGGCTGCTCATGATACAACTCACACAGCTCTTCGTTTTGCTCAGGTAAAGATGCAAAAACACAAACATTCTATTTCCTACGCCAGGGAACTGTTTCATAATCGTCATCCTATACTGCATGACACAATTAGTGCTTTGGAGTCAACCTTGTCTGAGGAGCAATTGCCTGGATCAACCTGTCCACTGTAATGAGGCTGGCTGAAAACTGCCTGCACCACTGGTTTCCTGCAGCTCAGCTGTCCCTTGTGATATCCATCTCCTGAGTCTGGTCTGGCTTGTCAATCTGGGCTGGAGGGAGACACTGCCTCCGCTGATCACATCTGCCCAGAGAGCTGCTTTCAACAGCATGAATGGTCATGGTAAACTGTGCCACTGTCATCACAACCAGACGGACCATTTAAATTGCACCACACAACTTCTCACAGAATTTCTTACACCAGCATTTCACTTCTATTATCACTAGTTGAACTTGCACATGCTGTATTGGCGTGGGTGGGTGAGTTGACAGATTTAGCTCTCAGAAAATAATAAGAGGCCTCTTCTAATATGAATTTTAATGATGGCCTGTTTGCAATCATGTGACCATTATGACGCACAAAATTCAGATGGAGGGCAGGAAGTGAAAAATCCATATACTATGTGAACTGGAAATAGAGGAACATGACTCCATAATAGGGTTAGATGAAGCTGCAGGCAGCAAGTATTTAATGCCTGTATGTCAAGTATATATTAGCATCAAGTATCTGAAAGTGAATTCTTTTACAACTTGACGAATTTGACCAGTGTAGACTGCATTGTTTTTACAAATGACCTCATCCTCCAGACGTCCTGCATTGCTAACGTTACACAGCAAGCCAATGAAAGCACACAACAGTATAGTGGCCCTATTTAAACTGCTCTGGCCTGCCTATTGTTGCAGCTTCATCTGCAAGCTGCTTTGCAACCCACCTCCACCCCACTTTCTCCTTTTCATGCTGCGTCTAACTTATTGTCATTGGTGCTGGCTCCGTTCTGTTTTCATGGGGTCTTTGCTGCTGCTCTCTCTGCCTTAGGCTTTCCATGTAGGCGCATGGAAGGGCAGAGAGGTGTGCTCTCTTTGCCTCAGGCTTTACACGCAGGTGCATGGAAGGGCAGAGAGATGGGCTTTCTCCGCCTTAGGTGTTCCATGTAGGCGCGCGGAAGAGGCTTTCTGCGTAGGCGTGAGGACAGACAGAGAGGCCCCAGAACAGAGCCATACGGCCAGATAGTACACTGCAAATGGAAGTTTTCCTTTACTGAAGTGTTCCTGACTGAACTGAATCAACTGGCATCTGTCTTTCATATTTCAACTCTGTACATGGATGCACCACTGTCAGGCTAACATTACTAGCTAACTTTGTACTTTGTAGATCTATATCAACCATTCCCAGAGGTCTGGTAAAAAAGTGGAGAAGTTTTCACGGCACATTGTAATTGTATCCAACTAGAGGCTTGTTTAACTTTAAAGTAATGAGTGATGTTAGTTGATTTTGAGGTTGACAGAGGTTTTTGATCCAACATCTGCAGCTGTTTTTTAGTTTTTATTTCTTCCCTTTACGTCCCACTAATTTGGGGACTTTAAGTGGCATGCTTTTTTCCCAATGTGATCTACTGGAACAGTCGTAAACAGCTCAAACCATAAGCATTTGTGCAGTGTTGGTAGTCTTTGCTTCCAGTTGCCTGCCCTCCATCTGGACAGCGCACTGATATATGACATTATATGCAAAGAAGCTATGGAGCCCTCAGTATTTTTATATTCCTAACACCTGCTCAAGTTTTTATTTGTGCACTAGCTTTGTTTCCTAAACCAGTAATAATATCTGGCACAATACACTCACCTTGCAATATTGAGTAGGACCTGTCAGAGTCTGTCCATCCCAGGAGATGATGAGTAACAGGGTGACAGCTGAGATGCTGGATGCCAAAAAGTGAAAAGCAAAAGTAATTTCCATTAAAGTAAAAATCCACTTTAAAACATAGTTCATCATAGAAAGTTGGAGACTGAAGTCCAGTCCATATTTCTTCTTAAACAGATGAAAGCCAGCCAATACTACAATTTGTCATCAAAGCAAAACTGTCCGTGTCTGCCCCATTAACACAATAAGAGTCAGTATCCATGGTGACGGTCAGAGGAGAGAAAGATATTCCCTAGTTGAGCATTGCTATGAAATTAAGCTCATTAATGTGTAGAGGCTACAGGAAAATATCCCCATGAGCCCACAAAGTCACCTCCCGGTTGATGGAGCAGCTCATTGATTGTGTTGAGTCTGACCTTTTCAAATCAGTAGTCCTTGCTCATAAGTATGTATCTACTGCTTTGCCAGAGATTTTAAGAATAACAGGGAAGTTTTGGGGGCAGACTATGACTTAATGATGACCTGTCAACCACCATCCTTTGATCAGTTCGAGGCATTCACAGTAAATGAAGTGGAGGGAAGATGAAAAGTGTTGTTTTAAGTCAAAAATAAAATTGGCTGAACGTTGCATGGCATTGCAAAGAGTGATTTGATGGCTTGTAAAGAACGCTGCAGGTGGCGTCGACCCAGCACGACAAAGCCCACCAAACATTCTCAATTGAGCCGAAGAGCCCTGAAAAAACAATCAGGGTACCTCCCTGCGTGGAGGGGAGGCCACCTGTGGTTTCCCTACAGATGTGCATTGGAGGGGAGCTACCCCGCCCACCCCAGTGAGTAGTGGGATATATTAATGGGGTAATCTCTGGTGTACATCTCCGAGGGAGCTGGTGAGGAACACCACTAAGAAGCCCTATTCTTTCCTCATGGGGCCTGCGCAGGTGTGCTAATACGATATCGGAGCTGTCTAAAGCACTTATACCGCAGAGCGATGACTAGCGAGATGAATTAGATGTGTCCCTCCTCTCTCTTTAATGACAAGCCCTCCTCTCCATTTCTCAGCTCTGCAATCATGCAGACAACTGGCCACGGCTTTACTCCAGCCAGGTCCCCAGCATGAGGATGACCCATCAGTCTGCCGTGTGTTACATGAGCCAATCTGCTGGGATGATAAATGATAACCAGGAGCTCGGTGCTGCTGGCCCTGTCAGAGGAGATTTCGGATGGGAGGGATGATGGGGTTGCCACACCGAAGCGGCGTGTGGGCTCACAGCAGGTACAGAGCAGAGGATCCTGTGCCACCAATTAATGTTTGTCTTAGTTCACCCCGGATAACCAGAGCACACTACACCATGCGGGCAAAGCAGTGCCGAGCAAATGTGTGGTACTCCTGGGAGCACAAGAAAAGCTGCAAGGTATTATAGGTGAATATGAGACAAGCAACAGCAACAATTAGTCTGCGCTCCTTTGGGAGTCATCACCTGGGAAAAAGAACAAAAAACAAAACTAGAGAAACATTTTCACTCTCTTATATAGACTATTTCTGCTCTTTTTATATAGATAATTACAGATTCCTGTGATTATTTAAAGAGATGACCCTTCAAATGAGTCAAATATTAATCAAGATGAGACTATATAACAAAAGCGCCTCATTAGGACGGTTGATTACATTTTAATAGTGTCCTAAAATCTCACAAAGGAGCTATTTTTTCATGTTCCTTTCTGTCGAGCTGCTCGGCATTCCTCCTGCCCTCTGCCATGTCTGCATCACTACAGCAGGTCTGGGTAAATAGCTGCCATCTGGAAATCACTTTAACAGCAGAGGGTGCCAAAGCTTTTCAGTTTTACATTTCCTAGGCACACACTGAATCTCACTGCCTTTAAAGCTCCCTATTTAGGCACGAGATTATGTTTCTATTTCACGATTTAAAGAAATACAATTTGCTCAGTCGAACCAATTGGACTAACTTAATAGGGGGGACTTAATGTAAAGGCAAAAACCTACTGGGGCCTCTTTAACACATCGTTGTCAAATGAACCGTCAACACAACATTACATAATCCCTGTGAGCTGCTCTCTATCAGCATATTTCACTGCTTTCACTCCCAGGTGCTTTTAAAGCTGACTTTCCAGTCCTCTGTCTACTATATAGGATTTTTTTTGTTCTTCAGCTCCTGAAGAAAAGTCTGGATGAAATGGAAACATGATACATATAACTGGGTTTACTGCACTGCTGTCTCTCTCATAGTCTCTCTCCTTTATTTTTCTTTCCGACTTTATTTCTTTGCCATCCCACCTAATTTCACAGCAATATTTTAATGAGAAAAGCCCAGAGTTACACATACAGAGGCACCTGCGATGCTGCCGTTATCACACCGCATCTATTTCTGATAATTAGAGCTCACTTATGAAGCAACCGTTACTGTGATAACATAATCATGTCAAGTACTGCTAATAATACAGACTAATATTACAGGCTATACCATTAAGCAAAGTTTTGTTCGTCAAATTGAGCTGTTGAAAAAAAAAACGCTCCTCCATGACTCTGCAGTGAAGTGTATTGAGTTACTACTGTACACTGTACCTGTTCTGTGTGTGCATCTGACCCAGGAGTGAATCCCTCTCACCATCTGTTATGAGAGAGGGAAACAGAGAGAGCAAGAGGATGTGACAGAATATAAAATGTGTTTGGAGTGTGTGACAATAAATGGACAATGCCTGCTCATGCATTTTTTGTGGCAATATTTTATGGGAGGGAACATTAGGTGTGCAAAAATAATAGAAATACAAATGATTGTCCCTTGATATTTTGGTATTTTCACCACATCTGCTCCCTTAAACCCTCACCGACTGTACATGCAAAAAGGTTAAAACATTTGGATTTAATAAATGAATAAATGATAATTAAAAGATCATTAATGACAGTAAAAAATACAATACAAATGAAATAGCTCAGAGAACTTTACATCAAATGCTCCAAACAAGATGCAAGCAGTCATCTCATATGTACCAAGTTCCAAGCAAGCATCGAGTACAAAATGTCTTGCACATATAAAGAAACTGGCTGAGGTCATTTCAATTTACATATGTCACACATTTTAGCAATAGGAAACATAAGTACATCCCATCCTAGCCCAGTCACCAGAAGAAAATGTTGGCATTTACTTTTCTGCAAGCTACAAATATGTTACATTTGCACGTTTTATATGTAACGTATTAGCCTCTTCAGAGTGACGTAGCAAATGAGTTGACTTTGTCCTCAGATGGTGGAGGGGATGGTGGATGGAGTGTCACATAGGCAAGACAGCCTGCCAAGCTGCAGACCACTGTTTGAGTCCAATAAACAGCAAAATCAGTTGTGTTTTAGTGAGTCATTGCTGTGTTTTCAGCAGGTTTATTAGGCTCCAATCATGGTTGTTTTGTAGCAACCCATTGGCTGGGATAGTGCCACAAAAAAACATTATTTTTTACCTAGACATAACTGCTTTTCTTACTATGACTGTGCCCCCAAAACCAGGTATTTTAAGTCAGAACATGATCATTTCCTCACCATAACCAGGTGGTTTTTGTGCCCAAACATAACCACATGTTAACCACAGCATTCTTGGACCTGCACTTCTATAGCGCCTTTCTAATCTTCTGACCACTGAAAGTAGTTTTTACACTACGAGTGACATTCACCCATTTACAGACTGGTGGCCAAGGCTACCACACAAGGTGCCACCTGCTACTCAGTTTTAATGCACTCACACACCGATGGAACAGCCATCAAGTATACTTCGACATGCGGGCTGGAGGAGCCGCAATTTAAATGAAAACATACAATACAAAAATACAAGTGGTCTTAATAATAAGAAGGCATTGTTAGTCAGTCAAAATAACTTAAGAAGGGTTGCCACATGGAATAAAATTTCTGACCTGACCTGCAAATGGCAAATTTGATTTTTCTGTTTAAGAGACGTGTCAGGGTGGATGACGAATGGGGGTGCAAGGAATTCATACCATATTTTCTGTCACGTGAAAACTCTGCTGTATTTATTGTTTGAGGTCGACACAGTGCCGCAGCGTTTCTGCATCTGTTCACATCTTATTTGTTTCCCCGGTGCCTCAGCTCAGGTGAGCACCATTATCTCCTGATGGTGCATCCTATCATTTGAGCCCCCCTCTTGCTGAGCTGACTGTAAGTTAATTCTGTCGGCTGGAATGAGCGTCTTTCTGACATTTAAACCGCAGGGAGCCCCTGATATGTTGGCAGCGAGAATAGAGCACATGCACCATGAAAAGTATAGACACAGATATATAGGAGCATAATCTGAAGATTGTCTGCGGAATCTTTGGTTTCAAGTGCCAAATGAGCTTGCGAAGCAGAAGGCTGGCCGGCACCGCGAGTGACAGATGCCTGATATGTTTGGCATGGATTAGCTAAAAGCTTATTTCTGCACCTTCTCTGTCACTGGAGCTCAGACTCCTCAGACAATTCACCAGTCTCCAAATTATGTGCAGCCTGTGAAGCGTCCAAGCAACAGAAATGGAGGTTGTCCAACATGTGCATCTCACATTTCAAGGTCAAAGAATGAAAACACAAATAATCTGCAATAGTGTGAGATATTTCTTAAATATCTTGTTTGTTAAATATGAATAGTCGTGTGAAATATGATGAGCCACATGTCAACACAAACCCTGATTCCCAGAGTCTCTTCTTTGTATGCCACTAACACTGATGAATGCCAGATTGCTCATTTTACCACTCAAATATCTGTGTGGTGGGACACAACAGCATTAATATTAGCATTTGACCAATTTATTTTTTCACAGCAAAGTCAAAAGTGGACTGATAAATCCCTCTCCACTAATGCAGAGTAAAAAGCTCCATCCACCTCACATAATGTTCCATCCAGCATCGCCCACAGTGATGGCCAGTCAAATTGGATTAAGCTGAGGTGGCTTGGGGCTTCTCTGCAGCTGCTGCTGTTTGATATGGGGTTTAGGTGTGCTGCAAGTGTTAACTTGGCTAGACTTGAAAGACTCACAGAGACACATTAATATTTTATATGAAACTACGGACTATGATGCCAATGAGTCATTGGCCTTATAAAAATGGGAACATTATAATATGTGACGATGCAGGCCTACAGTGTTAGTCTCTCAGTGCAGGACAGCGATTAAATCACTTTCTGTTAAGTTTGTTTTTATGACTCATTAGTGAAGGTGCGATTACTCAATATTTACGTAGAAGATAAAATAAACAGGAACAACAACAACATTAAAAAGCTAAAACATAATGTAAAATGTAAGATTGAATGCAGCTGTAGGTACTTTTACACAAAGAAAAGCACATCTTTATTAAATGATGGGATTTAAACCTGACTGATAATGTTATAGTGACAAAAGTCAATCATTGACAAGAGCTGCATTGTGATAGAAGGCATACGTATGTTATGCTTAATCTGGATTCCAACAGAAGGCAGCAAGCCATGTGGCCACGGCCATGGCCAAAACTTGATACCATTGCCAAAACGCTTTAAGGTGCAGTACCACCATGGGCTGCCAAGAACTGTCCTTAGCGTACGTTATTTTTTTAATTGCCTAAAATGATTACTTTTCCTGGTAGTCTCTTGTAAATGGACTGCACTTATATACTGATTTTCTACTTTAAAGTAACAGTTCATCCCAAAACTAGAACCACATATATTTTCTAATGTGTAGAGTGCTATTTATCAGTCTAGATTATTTTGGTGTCAGTTGCAGAGTGCTGGAGATATCAGCTGTAGAGATGGTTGCTGTCTCTCCAATATAATGGAGCTAGATGGCACTCAGCTTGTGGTGGTCAAAGAGCTAAAAAAAAATACATTTGAAAAACTTAACAGCAATGACTCTTTCAAGAAATCATGACCCGGTTACTCAAGATAATCCACAGACCTTGAGCACTTTGAGCACCACAAGCCGAGTGCCTTTTAGTTCTATCGTATTAGAAAGCAACCATCTCTACAGCTGATACCTCCAACACTCAGAGACACAACAAATTAATTTAGATTGATAAACAGCACTACAGGAAGAGGAAAAAAAAATAGTTTTTTTTTTATTCTGAGTGAGCTGTCTCTTTGATACATCTCTCAGATATATTAAACTGCCACCACTGATGATCACCGGAGATCATAGTTTATATCTTTTCTCTCACCAACAGTGAACACTGCTATCTTTATCTGTGACCACGATCTTTCACAAACCATGGACAAGAAGTTTAACGTGTCCAAATTTAACAAGACTTCAGCCAAAGAGGCTGCCAATCAGAAAGCACTCATAACATGTTTTTGACACAATTATATGAGTCATTTTGGAGGGCAATGACAATTTAATTTGTAATTTATGTTATTAACTTGCATATCCCAAAAATCTTTGACTCCAAACAGTTCCACTCATTAAATCAAATCCTGTCTCTCAAATATTATGTTTTCTGACATTTTTCCTTGACTGACAGATGTCTATCATTGATACTTCCACCCAGACATGCCATGCTGTAAATGATGACATGACTGATTGGTTGAGAACTGACATGCTGACAATTCAGAAAGATATTAAGCTGCAAATGTACAATGCCTTGCATTGTTTGATTTTTTAAATGAAATGTGAAAAATTGGGAAGCTGACAGAAATATTTATTCTGCACATTTGGGCTCAATCCCTTGCAAATATTTGTTTAGCATTTCAAACATGAAATATAAAGGATGAAGTTCACTCAGTCCAGTTTCAAGCTTCAATGATTTTAAGGAAAATGTGGTGAGGAAAAAAGATATATGAACTAGCCCACATCCTCCTGAGACCTCAGTTTTTGTTTGGTATGCATTTTAAATTTCTAAATTTCTATTTGGGAACATAGGATATGAAAGGAAGAAAAAAAACTAAGCATTGTCTTTGAACAGCAAGTCGTTTTGGGGAAAAAAGGATGTCCTCATATGGGTACTATGGGTTTATTTTTAATCATCACAAGTGTGTAATACACCTGAACACTGTTGTGCAAAAAAACAAAATTACAAACGATGCTACAATTGTTTCATATGTTGTAACTCCATGGGTTAGAGGTCACTGTTCAAGTCTACAGCTGTTCAGAACTGTTCATTTCAATGCCTGAATACGGTTGTGCAAAAACAAAATTGCAAATAATGCAACAAAGCTAAAAGCCTTGTGATTTGTTGGTTTTGTAACTCTGTATTAAATCTTCCCTGATCCATAGTCCAGCCCATGAGTGTCCTTTTTGTATTCAGGAACAGTCTGCCACACTTAGTTGGCCTGTGTGCTGGGACAATACAATAATGTAGTCCCAACGAGCTCAAACAAGTACTTCCTAATTAACAGCACTTTAGCTTGTTACTGTTGCTAAAATTGGTAAAATTCATTGCCATATCAAAGTACAGACCTTATTTAGGACAAATAAACACGTTTTAGCCATAACATTTGATCAGCTTTTGTACCTTGTCCACTTTTGTGCCAGAATCAGCTGTAGACTGAACATAAAAGTGTCCACAAACAAGGACAACAGGTCTCAGTTAACCAGCATGAAGTACTGTATAATGTACATGAAATCCAAAATGTAACTTCCTCATATGATGACGCAGGGTCTCAGGAGGATATTTCTAACTACAAAGTGTACATTCAGAGTAATTCTATGTGAATACATTAGCAATAATGTTGTTATTTATCAAACACATTTATACAGCTTTGTTTTACGTAATTAGAGAATATGCAGTGCAGTCCCATATAATGACATTGATCTACAAGAATTCAGAGGCTTAGAGTATTATTGTAAACCACAGCTTGCTAATTATGTACATGTTGAGAATTGTTTTTACACAATAACCTATTTAACTACATCATTTATTAGGAAACTGCCTGATACATGAAAACATAACTTAGACATATTATCATAACAAATGTCATATCAACAGATTATAGAACTATTCAAACTGTAGCTGTATTCACTGAAGTACACATTATTTTTTTGTGTAGTTGTGTAGATGTTTTACCACAGATGTTTTTAAGAACATTCTTCTTCTTCTATCTTTTTGATAGCTAATGGTAGTCTCAAGTATTTCCTCTCTCTATGCTGGACATTTGAAGAGGTACATCTTAAATAGATATATTTCTAGGAGGGTCACAATACAAATAACATTGCAACTGTGACAGTGTCCTCAATACACCCAAAAAAGACTGAAAGGGTAACATTAGAAATTAGATTTCAACCTGCTATAGGTGTGTTTACACTGGACCACTCATAAAAATGATGTATGTCTCTCACTGCTGTGATGCTTCAGGTCAAGGTGAGCAATGTAATCAGGATAAAAACATTACAATTTTGGAAAACACTATAACAAAAACAAAACAAACTAGATGGATATATTTATCCTCAAACTACCTGGCATGAGCACAAATGAAAAAATTAACGTGACACATAAATTTAATGGAGCATTTCCTAAAATGACATCAGCAGTACTTTTTTTTTTTTTCCCTTTGATTCTTTGGAGTATTTATGTGTGTGTCGTGAATTTGCTCGGAAGCCCCTTTTGCCTTATAAACTTCATTTTACAGGGGTCATTAGGTTGGAGAGATGTTTAATGGTTTCTGTAATCTTTCTCTGTATCTTATGAGGTGGCTTCAGGTTTCTGCAATAAAATCGTAATGAAATTCTCGGGCTAATCAATGGTAAGATTTCTGCTCTGACAGGAGACATGAGATGGGAAGAGAATAAAGACGGGAGGGGGGGACTAAAAAAAGGAATATAAAGAAAGAAAATGAGAGTTGACATTGCCAAGGGAACGGCTGCATCTTGTGCATGGAGAGGGTGAGGAATGTGGAAAGGAGCAGGGCATCTGACCAGAGATTTTATAATATTGTAATAGAGTCCTGACCCAACTCTGCCTGCAAAGGAGCAGCAATCTATAAGAAAGTTAACACATTGGCTGGGTTGTTTTAGAGAAAAGAAGTTCAACAAGAGCTATTTTTCTTGATAAGTCAATGTGATACGTACTGACCAGAATTTGGACCCTGCTTAGGTGACTTCTACCATACTGACTGGTACATAACGACATGCTTTATCATCCTTAGCTGAGCTCCACACCGCCTTCATAGTGCATATCATAATCCCTGTAAACACTGTGAACTCGTCAAATCTTTGAGCACAAATCAACTATAGAATTTTTTTTGTAGTTTATGCACGCAGAGCACTGTAATCCACAAAGAGCTGGACTATTAAACAGTCCGCTGAAAGCAATTTAATGCATTGAAACTACGTGATGTATGAGACACTTGAGTTTACATCATCTTGTTATTCTGTGCTAATGCATTAAGTTGCATATTCTAGTATCCCTTCAGGCATAAAACCTCAGTGGAGACTATAAGCATCACAGAAAATCCCTGTATGTCACTGATAAGACCTTACAGTGATATGGATCAGAAGGGCATTAGAGTCTGGTGGATCAATAACTGCAGATGTTTTGCCTGCACACAACCACCAATCTTTAAGACGGGGGGCTTACTATGGCACGATTGACAAATTAGGTCTGCAGGACCTAATGACTAAAAGATAACAGGATAAAAGATGACCACGGGCTTACTTAATCTAGAGTCAGAGCATTTATTATTCACAGTGAAATATTCAATCTTATATAAAACCAACATTTATAACAGCTGAAATTGTGTCGTTGTTTAGACTCCTGCATATCTGGTCAAATGCAGATGATGCTTCAAACGCAGTTGGAGTTTTGTTTGAATTCAGAGAGTATTTTATTGATTGAATACATCAATGTCAGATTCTTCCAGTTCCAATGGCTTCCTTCTACAGTTTGCAACAATCATTCGGATTGAAATCGATGATGGGATGGGCAGAGATAATAATTTTTCCACAGACAGTGGACAGACCAAAATGCAGCTTCACTTACGGACATTTCTCTTGACCGCAAAAACTCAAGTGAAGATCACATATGAATGACAAATACTTAACTATAATTCATGTTCACAGTAATTCAAATGTTAATTTCTTCCATAAGATGTTACACTTTTGAGTGATCCTGGTTTAACACTGTTATGCTTATCATTTTCATAATGTTTGATTGTTTTTTTGAACATGTTGTTCTTAAACAGTGAAGTGAAAAAAATTTAAAATGTTATCGGTCAATGAAATTGGCGTTAATAATTGTTGCCAGTGTCATAGAGGTGGGTTAGAGGGCTACAGCAACTAGTCCCCCATTAAATGCCAATTGGCATCGGGAGCAAATTTGTTGGATTTCACTTTTGCTAGGTTTAGAGTGCGTGGTTAGGTTTAAAAAAAAAAAGCAATAGTTTTTCTTGAAATACGGACATTACTTGACGTATGCCACATGACATACCCCACGTAGCATCACATACTTCATTGGCATTTGTTACATACCTAAAATAACTGGATTTCTGGGGACACAAACGCTAGTCTCCTGGGTGTAAGTCCTGTCTTTCTTCCATCCACCACTTCCTCTGTTGCATAACGACAAACACAGCACCTCATCTTAACTGGATGCAATGCAAACAGGCAAATAAGTAAACATCAGATTGTTTCAGTATTTCCCAGTAAAGATGTCCTGACCTGCTCCGTGCGTCAGCAAGCAGACTAAGCGATGTGTCACTTGTTAGAAAAACGCTCACCCTGGCTCTATTTTCATTATATTCATGCGCCTCCAACCTATTTCCAGATCAACAGAAAGCCCATGCTTAGGCTCAATCAGGACTCAATAGGCTCAATTGCCTCAATAGCCCATTGAGGACACATTCAGCCTCAATAGGCTGAATGTTGTTGTCTCTCTTAGTATATCTGGACACTGTTTCGTGCTCCATCTGCCATCAGAAAATGTCTTTCAGGAAAGTGCATTTCATAAGCTTATTTGTTCCGTAGACCTAAACAGAGAAGTTGTCCTACACTTTCCCCACATTAATCATCATAGTAGTGTTTCAGTAGTCCTCATGTTAAAGGGTTACTTGCCTAAAACACATAATTGCTGCTCAGTTACACCCTAATCATGTACATATATGTTGAATATGTGGATAGTTTTGGTTTTATCTGCTGAAGTTTTGAGATATCTGCCTCTCTCTGAGATTTCTTTCACCACTCAAATCTGATGGAGGTAAATGGAATTTTGCTGGTTGTGTTAAACGGATTAAAAAATTACATTTGAGAACCTCCGCAGTAACATGTCTTTCAAGAACAGGTCCTTGCTATTCTGGATAATTCACTGATTCACTGTGGACAGTTTTCATTGGAACCATTTTCTACATAATAAATACTTCCCCAGCTCCCCCATGGCCACATACATATATATATATATGCGCATCTATATTTTGCAGTGCTCTATACAATTTCCCCTCCCACTGGACATTGCAAGCATCTCTAATAGGCACTGATGAGGAGACAGTCAGTCAGGTCATTATTTCAAACATGTATATCAATCACTGTCCCTGACTGATCGAAGAAAACTCATTTACCAAGTTGAGTTTTACCGTAGTGCATTGAATAACAGGGGTTAAAGTTACATGTCAGTATTTTGCCAGGCAGGAGTGTCTTTATAAAAGGGATTAATTTGCACAACAAACACAGTCAGAGGTTTTCACCCAAAGTGTTTACACAAGATTCACAATGTGCCATCTCGGGTTATTTTTGGTTTGTGCATTTCCTGCTGAATTGGTGTTGCAATAAAAGTAAAAGCGGTCAAAATGTGATCACAGGCTGATTTTGCCGTAACTGATACACAAAGTAACAAAAGGTTACACAGGTTTCACAGCAGGCTATATCTTTTGCTCTCAGTATCTCATTCAAGCTAAATCAAAAGAACATTTAAAAAGAAAAAAAACGACTCCGATATGTGAGTCATGCTGTGGGCTACACCAAAGGAAGCCTTTATAGTTAAGAGCTTTAAAGGTTTTTGCTTGTTTTGCTTTAAAATCTGTTTCTCATTGGGAGCAAAACTTAAAATAAAAGTGCACTTTCAGCAACTGGTTTTGTACACAGAAACCCTGCCTAAAACTAAAATAAAATTGTGCTGTGAGTGAATACATTTCTCTCCTTAGTGTAAATTACAAATAGAATAGTCCCAAATGTATTCAGTCATAATGACACTATCCATATATTCTGCACATGATGAGTTCAGAAACATTTGAACATATTATCCCATTTATAAGAAATGCAGATAAGACAGCCAGACATTTCACCTCGTTTACTCTTAATTTGCTAATCAGTCTATGAAATATAGTGTGATTAGGGGCTCATGGGCATGTGCTTTGATGGCTCAGATTTGTGGCTATTGATTTTTGGTGGCTTGTGACTAGAAGAATGCAGCTCACTTGCACTACACAGTGTGATGGATCTGTTTTCACTCTTGACCGATAAAATCACCCCTTGAAATTTGTTATTGGTTTAAACAGAAACATAAAGAAGTCCCTGAAAGGCAAGTGAGAAATAAAATTCTGTTTTTTCTCCACTGTGTTTATGGTTAAAGAACAGGTGGGATAAAAAGATGTTGCCAGAATAATCTTTGTAAATTCCTTTTTTTTTTTTATCTATTTGAAAAAGTCTCACCAGGATCATTTTTCTAAGTTTTTTATTTATTTATTTATTTACTGTGAAAACAGGTGAAAAAGGTTTTGGCAAGTGAAAAAGTGTTTGTTGTTGTAATACTCTTTTTGGCCACAAGAGGCTGATGTGCACCACTACCCTTGGTCTAAATAGTACTAAAAGTATCTACGTTTTCTTACAGGTGAGTTTTATTTCTCCATGCCCTCTAAACACAAGGTAAGCTACATCAACCCAGTCTCACTCCGAAGTCGTCGAATTCCGACGCTTGGGCAGTGACTTCAGGCGTCAGACGCTGACCCAAAAAAAACGTCCTTTCACATCAGCATGATACAAGGCCAGTCGCCATTTTAGTTTAACGGCACCTAGCAATGTCAGGGGGAAACATGGTGAAACAAGAACAAACGTTAAGGAGGCAAAAGTCCAAGTAGAGTGGGCAGGAGGAGTGGTGCTTTGCGCGGTTGTGGAACTCACATACACTGCTAAATGGCCGTCTTTGTTGTTTGCAGGCTCTCGCATTGGTTGGTTTTATATATAAATATACTCTTGGCCTGATTCCCTGTTTACATACATGTGCAGAAACCAAAATCAGCATGGCCTTCGCTCTCAAGGGTGAGAACAGAACTCATCAAAAAAGCTTAAAAGTATGTTGCCCCTTCGTCCTGGAATAATTTACAGAAGGATCTGAAATTGGCAGAGCTGATCACTGTAAGGGAATTTAAGTCGATTTTAAATGATCATAAACATAAAAAAAACATAAATTCGTGGTGCTGTAACAACGTAGCGCATTTATTTTGAAGAGACTGTATGCAAATGGTAAATTTCCTGTGATAACAGAAGTGTATTTTGAAAACAGACAATGCATGTAACAGGCAGAACTTGACATGGTGTCCCAGAATGTCAACAACCAATGCACCCAGGGTACCTTTCATGATGTATCTGGACGTCGAAAGTCTCTAACCAAACACTGATATGTGACGAGGTTGGAGTGAGAATGTGTTTGCTACATATTGTGTGTTAGCAAGTTACATAACATGGCTGTCAAGTTTAATCGGTGCTTATCTGCCGTTAACAGGTGACAAAAAGCTTCATGTGAGAACTTAATTGACCATGACAATTAGCTTGAACACCATATATTTCACGTATAAATGAACTCTTGTATACCGAAAACAGCTGTGTTAAGTTGTGGGGTGTGGTGTGAAGCATCAACCACAGTGTCTTCAAATTATAGATACTCTGAATACTCTAATACTAATGAAGCGAAAAGGCCTGAATGATGGATCAAGTAACAGATTGGTGTTTAAGCTCAGATGATTAGTATAGTGGTATTATAAAGCATACTTTAGCTTGTTTTCATCTGTTCTTTAGTCATAAACACAGCAGAGAAAACAATTATGATCAGACTTAGGAAATGGATCATCATATTTTTGTCTCACTTGCCTCTCAGGACTTCCATAAAAATAAAGAGTTCTATTACTAAACTACACTTGATTGTTCATTCAGTATTTGTCTATTTTCTATTTAACATATTATATACAATGTATTTACACTCAGTATCTGGCCAGAATAATCACAGCCTGATCACTGAGCAGCTGGGGATCAAGCGCTTTGCTCAAAGGCACCTGGACAACAATTGTATATTCCAGCCTCTCATTAATGTTACACTTAGAAGCTATTAAAATGTGCACAAAGGTGGTTTTGAAAGGCAAACCCCTCTAACTTAGCCATCTGGCACGAACAACAGCAAAGGAAACTGTGACCCATATGAAAGATTTTGCTAGAGAAGTGCTGAGTAGCATCTGCTCGCTGTGAAAATGCCTTGGGTCCTTCACATGACATGACAAATTACACAGGGCAGTTTACATTTAATTATCCACTTCAATGCTCACCTCAATGAAAAAGTACAGGAAGTGGGAACTTTTTTTTGTGTTATCATTAACAAATACTTGAACAAGTTTTCCCCCAAATCTTTATGATTTTCAAATTGACTGAATGTGATTATGGATGTTAAACATTAACATTAAGATATGAGTTAATTTTTTTTTTTTAAATACATTAGAACTTGTTTGATGGTGGTAAATCATGAACATAGTCTACTGTGGTTAGTTGTCTGCCAGATAGGAGCATACTGTATGTTTCCTTGGAGTCACAGCTGGCAGTGTTTGCAGATCAGATTCATTAAGTAGCTGCTGGCCGTCATGTCAGTTATCACAGGAATGATGTTGTGAGGGTAAATAAGCCTGCTGTATTGAGTAATCTGTCATTTTGATGTTGTTAATTCATCTTTATGTCATAAATGTTCATGACATGTCTTTAAACACAGATAATGTGTTGTGTGTGACATATGTGAACTATGCTAGAAATGTGATCATAACACAACATCACAGATTAGACATGTTTCCAGCTCTTTGTCATGACAGCTCTCGGCTCTGGCTTAACTTCAATAGGTCTCTGGCCATTGATGGTTTTTAATGCATATCATTATGGGCTGTTGTCCAGGCTCTTTCTGAAAAGCGTGGATTAATCGCACATCAGTAAATACCTATTTATATCAAACAATGCAGAGAAAATCAAATTCAAACTGTTAATCATAACAACAATACTAATATTATAAACCTCATGTATATAGCACCTTTCATACAAGAAATGCAGCATAAGTGCTTTACAATAAGGGCAGTATAAGCACTGAGAGCTTCACATGAACATAAACATAATGGGCATAAAACAGACAAGGCAATTCAGTATTAAAGGACATTTTAAACAGTTTAAAACATGGATTAACTGGCTCCTAAAATCATAGATTAGTAAAACAAAAAATAAATCATAATCAAGGAAGATTTTAAATGAGTTGCAGCAGCGTGAAGCGTAAATAAAAAGTAAAAGCATCAGAGCTAGTTAAAGGCTAAAGTGAACAGATACGTTTCTAGCTTTCTTTTAAAGATATTTAGTGAGCTAGCTTCCCTGATATCTATAGGTAGTGTGATCCATAGCTTTTTGGCATAAGTGACAAAGGCTGTATACCTGATCTTCTTTCGGCTGTTGCTGGGAACCTCTAATAAACCAGCAGCAGGAGATTGCAGTGTTCTTGGAGGCATATAGTTAAGGTCCCAGCTCATGAAGGCCTTTGTATACAAGGAGGAGAAGCTTAAAATCAACTCTAAATGTAACAGGAAGCCAGTGCAGAGCGGCTAAGACTGGTCAGATGTGCTATCTCCTCTTGGTTCTGGTTAATATCTGAGCTGCAGAGTTTTAAATGAGCTGTTGATAGCATTAATGAGCACTGATGATAAATTAAAAGTGTCCCAGGTATTTCAGCAAAAAGACAGTGTCACCTTAAGTCACTATTTGGCAGCCAACTGAGTTCTTCTCAATCTCAGTGGTTTTTAACGTACAATTTATCACAGTCCTGATCAATGATGATCAATTATTGCTGCTGACATAGCTCTGCGGGTGTTAAATATTCAAGGTAGTTTTGTGTGGGGCTAAAGGGGCCTCCTTGTAATTTCAAGAACTGTGGAGAACCTCAAGGGTTCATTCTAGGTCCTGTTTAATTCTGGAAATGTACCCAATGACACATTTTACCTTTTTTTTTTATAATCCTGATGACATTCAGCATGTGTGTCAGCATTATAAGTAAGTATATTTAAGTATTAAGTATATTTATTCAAGTATTTTACTTAAGTACAAGTACTTTAGTAATTTTTATTTAATGCTACTTTATACTTCAACTCCACCACATTTCAGACTGAAATATCGTACTTTGTACTTCCCTACACTTATTTAACACCTATAACTACGAGTAATATTGCAGATTCAAGTTTTACATATATCTAATAAAACACAATGCATCGCTGCAGGTTAAATTATTCAACAGCATATGAGATATTTAAAATTAGCTACAACAGTATCAGGCTGCTTACACTTTAATGCATCATTAATAATAATCCAGTGGTATAAGATATTACACTGTCAGGCACCAATTACTAGGAGCAATATTGTAAAAATAAATATTAAGATGAGATCATTTTTACATTCTGTCGATTTACATTAAGGGTCAGGTCATCTATGCATTTTGGTCACATGCATTAGACAACTGCAAATCATTCTAATTTATTATCCCATTATCTGAGTAGTATCAGTGTGAGGGCACTGAAATAACACTGTAGACTTTCTTTAAAAATATATTAATAAGCATGCATTTAATGCATATCAATATTAAGGTCAGTATGCATGTAGATATAAACTATTAAAGTAACTTCCTCATATAAGTTACACAACACATATTCTTGCTGTAATATCCTCTTAGATACAATGTATTTCATTAAATTTAAAATATGGGTCATTTGTTTGAACCTTTATCACACTATGTTTGTATATATTCAGTTTTCTATGAGGAACTTCATATTCAGTTTCTGTAAGGCCAGTGAGTGTCACTTCAAAAAGCCTTTTATCAGCATTGTTTTGAGAAGGCTTTTCATGGTACCCGGCACCCTCTATTCATTTCAGTTAAAACAGGCTTTCCTCAACATAAATCTAGGTCAGCCCAGTGTACATCCTATCGCTTTTGATGCTATAGCTACAGTAGACTGCACAAAAAGATTCAAAGAGCATACGATATTTAGCATGTGCTGGACCTGCTACAGTATATGCTGAGACCGAAAGACAGAAGGTGAGTCACAGCAGGCGCTCCCAGTGTTGCCCGGGATTTAGGTCAGCCAAGTAACTCCAGGTGGCATGGGTCCTTCCCCGAGGTCACCGTGCAGCTTGCAGCTGGACCAAGGTTAGCAACAGTGTGCCCTGGGTGCATAATGGGACATTAATTTTTAATGTAAACTAACCCGTCTCTAGTTGTGGGCAGGAGGTGAAGAGGGGTGATTCTACATGCAGTTGTGTAAATGTTGTGGTGTAGCTAGTTGGTTTGTATTCCTTGTTTATAATTCATTCCTAGAGCTCCAGTGGTGGCGAGGAGACAAACACATTTAGCTATTATCCAATGAAAACTGAAGCTTGTTGAACAGCTCGGAGGCTGCAGAGTGCTAAAGTAACAATATTTACCAGGTCCCAGGAGTGAGAGCAGTAAACAGATAATACATGTTGAAGGAGGATAAAAAGCATAAAGTCAGAACAGGGGCAATACTGTGCCTCACAGGTTTTCTTTTTCATTGGGAGGAGCAGCAAATGTCCTCAATTCTTTAATAATTTAACGTGTGTTTATGTGTAATATTCCCAAACACAGATTAAAAAAAAGATACATTCATCACGGATAAATCAGTATCAACAACAAGTGCTCTTCAGGAGAATGCTATAAATGTAATATAATGTAAAAGCACTAAGTTGAATCTTCCACTTACATTTATTTCAAAGCTTCAATGCAACTGCAAAGTCTTTCAAACCGCCTTTTTCCCCCCTTTGCTTTACTAATGTTTTGAATTCCTGCTGAGGTGATTACAGGGGCCGCGTGTACCTGCTCAGAGCTTTTTCTTTTGTGTGTCGAGCAGAATTTGAAAGCACCTAACATTTGCCCATGATTTGTCAAAAAAAACAATGTGAACTTCAACGGAAGCTGTCGCCTCCTCTTAAGCAGCCAAAAAGCCCAGAGTGGTGACAGAGACTGCTCTTTGAAGTAACTTAATCGCGATAGACACATTTCTATTGTTCTCCTTTTCTCTGTGCTCCTCACACAGTCATAATAAAGTATAGAATCTCACAGAAGAAGTTCTTATAAACCTTACGAAGGAAAACAGCATTTATGTTTTATCTTATCTCAACACAGAAAATGCGTAAACAGATATTCGACTTAAGACAATAAAAATAGAGCAAACTAACAATAAAAAATGAGGTGGAACAAACTATATAAAAGTGACACTAAAGCAAGAAATAAAAAAGAAAATGAATTTCTATATATACAAATGACATATATTTTATATTTTAAATTACAGTGCAAATAGACTTTATTATACTTGGAATGAGGGCAGTGCGATAGGTGGTGGTATGGTAATATAATGTGTAAAACCAGCATAACAGAAAGTTCCATGTCATTTATTTATGGCAGAGTGCAGAGGATGAGGTGGAGCTGAGGAGTCTCACAGCCTGAGGAAAGAAGCTGCTGTGTAGTCTGGTGGTAAGACGACTGCTATAATTATTATTATTATTGTGAAATGTGCGAAACCTTCTGCGCAAAAACGTAAGCTGTTTACCATTTTCCCAATAATCAAAGATTCTCTTGAGTCAGTTGGTTCAAAGACCTAGTGAAATGAAAAATAACCCTGTGTCCCTATTGTTCATGTATCTCTTGTTAAATGCCAAATATATGTTAAAAATCTGCATCAGAGTATTTTTACATCAAGATTCCTCTGTTTTGCTTCCTGTACTGTGGTTTCCAATATTCAATGACTCATCCTGCGCTCAGGGGTGTTTACAAAAGTTCTTCCAATCAAGTGAGACATTGGGCGACTAGCTAGCCACACCAGTCATTAAAAACTGCACTTCACTGTTTGTGGGTCATAGTAACTAACAGAGCAATATGGAGAGAGGTGGAGAGAGATGTGTGTTTGGATATCAGTGGGCGAAACCTTTGTTTTCATTTCCAAAATAATGTGGCTGAGGTCTGATTCATTCATCTTCCTCGCGTCCTCCTCCTGATCAAACGGCGAGGAGGTTGTGTGGAGCCAACACTCCCCTTTAGCCACGCGTTGCACGAGACTATAAGCCTGCCAACTTTTTAGCAGTCCAATCAAATGCGAAGTATTGTCTTGTAACTGTACATTGCTCGAATATTTTGTTTCACTGGGAAATACATCACAGCAAAGAAGATGAAGACACTCTAACTTTTACTGATACTCTAAAGGTGACATGATTGTTACACAGTTTGACTGAGAGGAATGAGACCACAAGCAGAAAACATCAAATATGTCTCCCGGTAAGGTACAAAACGACCATAATTAGAGAGATAGCATTTACAGATATATTTGAAACGATAAATTAGGGGTAAAAGTGAGAAAAAAAAATGGTGGCCAGTAAAAATTTTGGCTTACTACAATGGGACGCTATGTCTAAATACAGTATTACAACATGACACTTTATCTTTTGTAAAGCAGTAATCTGCAGCTAACAGCAACTCTGTACAGAATGCACCTCACCTCTCACTAGTCTCAGTGATCTGCATCACACTCCCACCACAGGATCTTCCCATGTAGTTCCTGTAAATAGGCTATGACCTAGCTAAAACTCAGCGAGCTGTCGAGAAACTAGACAGCGATGTTCATAAACCTGGGTTACATTAATGACATTTGACTGGTTAAACTGACCCATATAGAAAATACCAATCTATATTAATGTGTTCTACTCTGTTTCCAATATATATTAATGTAGGATATAAATTTTTTTAGGTATGTGGGTAGGCATTTCATCAGCATTCTTCTAACATTAAATGGAGCTCCTGTTAATTATTCATCATCCTTTCAGTAATTGATGCGCAACAGAAAATGCTGACTCAATTTTTTTTTTTGTTTTTCTCTTTATCTTTTAGGGGCATAATTACGTTAACGTATTAAGTAATTACAAATATGCTCAGTAATTTGAGGTGAAGTACAAACATAGCCACCATGCTTGTAATTAGTCTAAATATTACTGTTAAGGCATTTTTTTCCCCCAATCCCTTTTTCATCACATGGTGCATTAGTGATCGGGGCTGCTGCTACTGCACGCTGGTGCTCATGATTCTTCAGGGGTTCAGAGTAAACATGTCACTGTGTGTTAGAGGTATGATTGCTCCTGCATGATCTGCATGATCAGTTAATCTACATGCTGCCATCACTCACTTAATGTGCACTACACAAAGCACTGCAGCGGGGGATTTTCTGCTTATATTACTGTAAAAATGGCCATTTATGCATTCCCTCCCAAAGTAGGACTCATCCAATTAATTTTTAATTATTTATAAGCATAAATTGCTTTAAGTGAAAAGTTTATCTCAGCAGGATATTGGAAGAAATCTTCCCTAAAACCACCCTGAAACCAACATTTGTCTCATTAGCACCAAAGATTTCCATTGATCATCTTTTCAAATCAGCTTGTCACAGTCTCAAATCCATTGTGGTTTGTTACACTCAACACGATACCCACTGCTGGGCACGGGGCAGATTGTTTCAAACCTTCCCTCTCTAAGACTAATTTAGCATAATTTGGTTTAATCTGTAATGCAGTGATTAGATAAGGCAGTTTTGATTACAATCAAGCATTCACCCAGGACATGGAATCAGCAATGTTAAATTGCTTCTACAGAGATTGATAACATTTACTTAATTATATACAGTTGCAATTCACTCTCACATCCTCCAGGATCTATTTATCCAATGCTCTGATGGCAAAACATCTTTGGATTTGTTAAAAGTGTGAAGTGCAAAGGGTCTGAGAGACATTGGAGACATTAAAGGTGCATTATCCAGTAGACTTTATATCACGGAAAGTGCTACCAGAGTTCTAAGAAACAGGGTCCTGCATTTTAATTCACTCTCTCTTATCTTGCTTCACTTTCTGCTTTCAAGCAGTGAAGTTTTTGTGCCCTGCTTCTCATATAAAAAGGTTTCCAGGAGGCCTTCATCTGGAATCAAATTTGAACAAAACCTTTGTTATATTTGCAATTCAACAAATCCACGCTCTTGACACAGTAATGAGTCAAGGAAAGTAGAAAAAAGTTATTATTAATACTTCTCTGTTACACCCACTTTCTGGGAATAATATGATGAAGCAATACAACAGAATGTAGGTTAATTATGTATTTAAGATTCATTCATTTTGAGAGGAAGTTCGAGGATAAATCGTTCATCCCAGATTCTTTTTGCAATGTCCTGAATGGGGCGCATTGAATAAGTGTGGCAGGTAGCATATAACCAACTTCTTTGGATAAGCAGAGATGTCTGAGTGCAGGATGTGTGCCGATACTGCTGCGGATTATACCACCAGCTCATTTCCATGCACACTCCAGTGGCACAGTTTGCCCAGCAGTGAGGAAACTGAGTCAGACTGAGGCTGCACATTATAGCACGCACTGCATAAATGCCGCTTCAAAAGATGGAAATCAATTGGGACTCCGGCCAAGGCTTTGCACCTGCCTAACCTCAAACACCAAACACATTTCTGTTGGCAGAGGTTACTGTTAGAGCAAGTCACGATTTTAATTGTTGTTGTGCACCAGCACTAAGGTCTTTAAAGTGACACATTAAGAGCATTCTGAACAATAATCAGGAAAAACAAGGAGATCTAACACAACTTATTTTTCTAATCATACCTGTTGATTTGTATTGCTCCAAAAACAAAAGATCGTTTTGTTCTTTCATTGACTATAGTAGGGAATTTGATACAGTTTAGAGGGATGCACAATGGTGCAAACTGTTAAAAGCAGGTGTTAATGGCAATCTTTTGGATGTAGTGAGGAACATGTATAAACATATCAAATCATGCATATTTGTTAATGGTACTAAATCTGAGAATGTTGCAGGAGTTCAACAAGGTGAACACCTATCAGCCATTGCTGTTTGCTCTGTTTATCAATGACCTAGAGGATCACCTACTACAAGATGGTTATGAGCCCATTACCCAAGAGAGATAGTTATATCCAGCTGATGGTACTGATGTATGTGGATGATGCAATTATTACAACTTAAAGAAGGTGTCATGATCCTGGCTTTGTTTATATTCTGTGTTTGGGAGTGTTTTGTTTTTGTTCAGTGCTTCATGTTATTGATTCATTCATTCATATTTAATCTGCTTCCAGTTTTATTTTGTAGATTCTCCACTCATGTGTCGTGTCTTGGTTTTACTTCCTGTCTTTTGTGCATTTTCCCACCTGTCTCATTAGTCCCTCCCTGTTCCCAGAGTCTTCCCTTCACACCTGTTGTGTATTAGTCTTGTTTGCCCCACCCTTGCTGTTAGCCAATCTCCATTTCCCTCCTTTTGCCCACATACTTCCTAATCTAGCTGTGTCTTACTCTTGTGATTAGTTTCCTGTTTCCAGCGAAAGCTTAACAGAAGGTTTGTAGAAAACAATGGATCACATGTACTATTTCTGTGAGAAATTAAAGTTTAAGGTTTTTAAGAGATAAAACTAAAGTCACAGTTTTTGATAACAGAAAAGCTGTCAGTAATTTAGAAATTGTTCATTGCTTTAAATATCTCATGTCATCATGAATTATAATGGTTCATTTAAGCCATCGAGGAGCTGCATAAGCAAGCCTCTTGTATAGATATAAAGGGCTGCACAGACATTTGAGAGATGAGTGTCATATTTTGTCTGGATGTCAGATATAGGCTGAATGACTTACACTGACAAGTATTTGCCAAAGTATTATTTAAACCGGCCATCTATGTTTACATTATTTTTGTTATTACAATCAAATAAGCCATATGTTATCTGTAATCTAGGTTTTTTGAAGAATGTCCTTCCTTTGTTTAAAGGACATTGGTTGTACTTTAGCTCTGCTGTGTGCCATTGTTTTGTTATTGTATGTAATGTTTGTGCTCCATGCCATATGGTCGTGAGTCAAATTAATTAAATGAAATGAAAAATAAATGAAAGTGTCTTTCTTCTAATAGTATGTATTCATCTTTCAGTCAAGTATTTACAATTCATAATGCTGTATTACATTTCTAAACACATTTTGTGCTTTAAATACATGGATTCTTCTTAAAAAAAAAAAAAAAGATTTTTTTTGTGTGTGTGTTTTTGCCTTTCTTAGACAGGATGGATCCAGGGTGAAGGGGGGAGACAGAGAGGGAGGACATGCAGCAAAGGGCCACGGGCTGGAATCAAGCCTAAGGCTGCTGCGGTAAGGACAAAGCCTTTCTACATGGTCTAGCAGGTGAGCTAGTGGGCATCCCACTACAACTTTGTTTGTAATAAAGGAACATGCATGAATTAATATGCATGAATTTGATTGCAAAATCTGTTAAATCGTATTAATATCCCAGAGCCATAACTAACTAATTTAGATTTTATTACTTACATAGTTGATACATGATAACAAATGTGTCCAAATGTGTCATTTTGGGCATTAAAAATAAATGATTCCTCTCCAAGCCTCAGTCAAATATTTTCCATCTTATCACTCCTTATTAAAATGACTCACGATAACAGATTAACAGCCATCTTAGACAGCTAATGACAGAATATGACAATAACAGATTACAGTTCATTCATTGTTTTTCTTATTAAACATCATAACATTTATTGCATCATTTGCTGAAAGCAAACAAAACACATCTGCAAAAATAAATGTGTCTTTTGAAATGCACAGTGCTGCATTGAAACAACCATATTGTTACCCTGCATCTTCGTGAAGTTAAGCAGAAACCAAGAAAAGGTAAGTGTAAAAAGCAAAATACCTGTACCCCCAGAGCAACAGTACAAACAGTCATATTTCTCTTGGCCATCTCTCTAAACCCAGATGGGCTTCAGTCTGGAGAAAATAAAAGATTGCTTTCAAAATGCAATGACTGTCCCAGGCTGTTTAACATGATGGTGGTGGTGCTATAATAGGATGGACAGCAAACCCATGAGAGACAATAGGTCCCATGATTGCAATGCATTATGAGTAGCTACCAAGGAATATGAGGCTATTTTACAGGACCAGATGCAGCCTATGGTGCAAACAGTGTTCCCTCATTATGTTCCAATATTGCTGAATGCTAATACCTCCCAGCACACTGCTAAACAAATACACAAGTGTTTCTATAAACACTAGCGTGAAGCCCTTTTAAGGCCTCAGATAATGGATGCATCATTTAACTTCTATGTGAGTGTGAAGCAGATTTATGTCTTCTTTATTCCTGATCAAAAAGTGGAAACTTTTAGTCTTGAGGATTTGTGTAATATCCCAAGACACACATTTTTACAACTGAGCCTGCAGTGAAGGTAAAGGCTTGTGGCTCTCTTTCTTAGATACTTTAGATTCATATATTGTTTGGTATTTCCATTATATTCTCTCAGCTCTGTATCAATTGAATCCTCCTCAATTCTGACTGTAGAAAAGTGATGTTAGATAAAGGCATCTATAAATAGCTACCGAAATGTAATATTTCTGAGATATGTGAATGTCTGAAAACATATTTAAATTGATATGTTGCAGAGCTCAGTAAACTTTGGGATGCTGATGGTGTCATAGTTCCACTAGAAAGAATCATTTTAAATTTTTTAAACTAAAGTAGTATTTTGGCCTCCATCCACATCCATATTTTAACATAAATTCCTTTTTTTCTTTGGAGAAGAAGAGTTTTTGCATCACATCTCAAAACATACAGTATTTATGTTCAATCTAAACTCTTCTTCAATAAAAGAAATGTTGCTTCGAGCTAGAGAGCACCTCATAATGTAGCTTTTCAGCTAACAAGCTTTCATCTGATCCTTCCATTACATGGCATCCTGTGATAATGTCTGGCAACAGGTAAAGAAAATATTGTGGCAAAAACAATTCCATCAAAACCTCAGTACAGCTCAATGAAGCCGAATGATCCCTCTCAAGCTCGACTGGATAAAGTCAAACGTCTTGGTCGCAGACATCAATCCTGTTTATGGCTGTTCGGCTGGAGGATGTTTTCTTGCTCTGCTGTTCGACACAGCCCCTCACAAGGAATGTTTGGAAAAGGACAGCGCCAGAGCAGTTATTCTCCAGCTCGCGGCAAAACAGCTGTCTTCTTCAGCCATGCGCTTATTTATGATTGATGTACGCCATCCATCCACGTTAATGTTACTAGGCATATACAATAGTTAAACATCCAGCTAAATGATCATCATATAGAAAGAAAGACAAACATGGGATGGCAAGCAGAGCAGAAAAAAAATGCCACAAAACATTCATATCCTGGGATTAAGAAATGTTTGCTGTCATTGAAATCACATTCTAATGCCGGACACTGATGTGACTGGTTTCCTCAAATGACTGACACAGATAATGACAATGTCCATTTGCTGCTTGGACAACCAAAGAAAATGATGCATGATCCTGCTTGTAAGCTGTTTTGACACGGGTCAGCTGAAACATGGCTGCGTGCCCTGACTTGAACCGCTCTCCAGAGGTGCAGGTGGATTATTCCAGATGTGTACAGCCAGAGCTCATCTTTGCACAGGGATTGGCCGAGGTGCTATCTCACTAGGTGAGCCAAAGCGGCGAGCAGCATCACACTGAATGAGCTGCAGTCCTATTTCATGATCTGCACCGAGAGAATAAAAGCCTAAGGTTCTCCTTGTTGGAATCTGCATTAACAAGCTGCGGGAACGTGGGAGCAGTGTGGGTAGAGAGCTCAGCATGTACTATAAGGCTCGTGAATGTGGGATGTGCATGTTTTGATTGACCAGTAATTTTACATTTTGTAGTTGGATTTCATGGTCGAGCTCGAGGCTGTGTAAAGTGAAATATAAGCATGCAAAGAAAATATAGGCTCGTGAAAACGTTTAACTGACCAAAATAAACTGCATTTCATTTGTGTACTGCCAGCATGCCTTGAAATTAACTTCTTGGCTCACTAGGCACTGTCGCTAGTGAATTTCAACTCGAACACCAATCAGAATTTTGTCTTGCCAAGCATTTTCACCTTAAATAACCGGACAGAGCAGCCTGCAAGCCCAAAGGTTGTTCTAGTTTCCCCCTATAAAAACTTTATACAAATAACATTCATGTCTTCAGGCTCATTGTTAAGATGCAATTAAAGAAAATGAGCATGATTATAGCCTCATGATCTGTGTAACAGGAACACATGTTCAAAAGCATCAGTGTGTCTGTCTGCATGTACATGAACTTTCTTAAAAATGTGTACACCTGAGGCAAGAGCACACTTTGGCACTGAAGTAGACATCTTAAAAATTTATAGTGCTATCAAAATTGTAGTTATTTATTTAGAATATCACCCTGCGTGTGTCGTCAAATCACATGATGAGGGCAGAGGAGTGCTTCAGTGCTTAGTGCATAAAATTAAGATTAGATCAACGTGATACTGAGCCAATCATCTGCAGTGTTTTGCATCCAGCTGTCACTTAATGCATTGGATTAAGTCCTCTTTAGAGCATATCTCACTATCTGATTTAGTTATAGCAAAATTAAGATGTGGAAGTTTTAGGAGGCAAGTTCATTTATTTATAATAAGACAGCAAAATTATGAAAAATTAAAGTAAAAAATATAAGAATGTATGCAGATCCATTTGTAAATATTTCTGTAACACTGATTTAGCTGAGGTTTTAGTAGCTTTTATGAGAGCTTTATTGACTCTCTTCTTTCTCCCTTTTGTCATATCTGCTTTCTGCACTGCTCATAAATGTCAGATATTCTCCTCTCCGCCCCTGAATCACCCGGGTGTTCTCTCTTCGATAAAGAAATGAACTTCGTTTCGTGATCCTAGTTATATAGAGTTTATTACAGCGTGACCCCTCAGTAGTTGGTGAATATTGAAGTTCCAGTATCCAATAACTCTTATCAGTTCCTTATCTGAGGAGGAACATGGTGGGGTGATCAAACGATTGTGATTTCAAATGACCCCGACTTTTATCTGGAGCATAAAGTACCCACATCCAGCTTGATACCTATTCCACTCAATTAGCACTTAACCTAAACTCTGCCCTGAGGTGAGAAGCAATTTCATCAAAAGGTGATTACAATGGTTTCAAAATGGCACAAAACGAAACAAATTCTGTGGCAGTTTTTTTTCCACACTGCATGATGATATTTTCATTATATTAACCACACAAAAAAAGATAAAAGGGATATAATATAAACCAGAACAGGGTCAGCGAGACCGCTTAATGGGTGTCATGGTTGCTGCTGAAAGAAAGGCCCTGCTGATGTGGATGATTGGTCTTATGACAATGATAGATGGTGCTTCCTGGAGCCTTGCAGGGTCCTGCTGTGCTGCCAGTGACACTTGGGAGTCGCACTAAATGCCTGTGCCCATGTCACAGACCTACAATGAAAGCCCGCGGGGGATGTAGGCGAGATAATCCAGTGACACACATCCCATCAAAAACTTTTACAGCACTGGGCAGCGGAGAGTGATAACAGCTTGTGAGGGACGCCGTGTTTATACCGTCTACACAGTTTTTACTTTGAACTGAGGCATATTGAAGTGTTTGCCTAATGGAGTTTGTGTATGTCTCGCCTTTGTAGGAGATATTATTATTGAGCATTTTCTTATATTAATGGGCTACTTGGGAGCCATTATGCACTCATACCCCATTAGTGCTGGCTTTAAGTGTATCTTTCTTGTGTTCTGCATGGTTTCATTACCAAATGTATACGTTAATAAATTGGAAAATAATAGGGACTGTAACTGTTGTATGTTTTCCTCAAGCTGTTGATTTCAGGAAGAGTTCTTATTAAATGTTAATAATATTAGTGTGCTATAATGTAGTAATCAGGGTACGTGCTTGTCTGTCATCAATAAAATCCTAAGTCTAAAAATCATGTATCTAAGACTAACAGCCATTTTAAGCAGATAATATGCTGTTATGAAAATTGATTGGTACTTATGATACAGGTTTGGTGTGTAATGAGTTTTAATCAAAGTTTCCTGTCCTTGTCTAAACCTGTAAAGAGCCCAATTTAAGGAAAGGGGTTGTTGGAGGGGGATGTTCTAAACTCATTTGGATGTCAAAGAGACCTTCAGCGATGGCAGACACAATAGCGTGCTGAGTAATATGAGCCTACAGAAGAAAGATGGATCTCCCAAGGAGTGAATTTTTACAATAATTGGGGTAGATATCTCTGCTCTCCATTTCAACCAGGGGCCAATCTTTGGGTGGCATTTCATTATAGCGACAGGAATTGTCACCATAATGAATTCATCAATGCTGGTAAGATAAATGGCTCAACAAGAAATTGATAGGGCCATCTTGCCTATCTGATGTTGGAAATTGTCTCTTATATATATATTGTCTTATTAGAAAAAGGGACAGCTATTTGAACGCCGTGACCGTATGAACATCTTTTTCCATTTAGCATGTTTGAAATATTAATGGCAACATGATTTGACCTATTCTGGCATCGCATCCGATGACAGAGTTGGGACATTTAGACAGACAAGACCTTTAACCTTATTGTGGTTCCCATCTGGCACAATGATAAACAGAAAAATAGGATAATCTCGCTTTTAAAATCTCTCTTTGCACTGATACTCAATAGTTGATATTCTTTTGAAAAAGGCACTTTTTCTTTGAGTGTTTCGAGCCTCTTACAGACAGCCAACTGTTGCAGGCATCTGCTTTTATGAAAGCTGACTGAAGCTACAGGACAAACACTTGAAAGATGGAGGGAAAGGAAACATATGCAGACTTTATCAGAAACAAAAACAAATGAGCTCCTCGCTCCTGTAAATTGCACAGTTGTTGCTTCATACCACATTTCTGACAGGAAGACTGTTGGAAAATATGCTTATTTGCTTTCTTGCCAGGAGCTAGATGAGAGGATTGATACAACTCTCATGCTTGTCTGTTAAATCTGAACCTACCTCCAGCATCTTAGATTAGCATAAAAACTAGAAACAGAGAGAAACAGCTGACCTGAGTCTGTCCAAAGGTAACAAAATCCACCTACCAGCACCTCTAAAGCTCATAAATTAGCATGTTATACAGTATCTCGTTTGTTCAGTCCAAAAACCAAAAAAAGACAAAAACTGGAAAAACAACTTGATGTTTTTTTTATACTGGTTAGCTGAACTATTTTGCTGTGTCTCATATCCTGTACTCAAACACATGCTATTTTGAGTGCATTCACATTCAAGCTGACAACTATGGCAAAATGGCAGTGCACTATGAGTACCATAACAGTCACCTAAACCGTCACCATCTTGGCCACGTAGCAGAAGGAGAGGGACCACCAAATAATAATAATATTAATAATACATTTTATTTATACAGTGCTTTTCATGGTACTCAAGACACTTTACATTAGTTCAAAACTATCCTAAAATAGACTACAATAAAATACACCTCAACATCATTCACACATTTAAAGCCGTTTTGAAAAGATGAGTTTAGATGAGTGATTTGAACCGGGGGAGGTCAGTGCAGTCTTGAATGTGTTAGGGAGAGAGTTCCAGAGTGGAGAAGGCTCTGTCGCCCCAGGTCCGGTGCTTGGTCCTGAAAATGGCATCACGCCATTTTCTCAAACCCGAGAAAATGGCATCTGAAGAAGCTACAGAAGTTTCAGTGGCTCCAGTCAACATTCAAACAAACAGGCAACAGTCACAGTCAAATGTTGGTGGTAATTCAAACTCAAACTCAAACTTTATTTATTTATATAGCACTTTTCATACATACAAGTGTAACACAAAGTGCTTTACAAAACAAACAAGATGAAATAAAACAAAACAAAATATATAGATAAAAATGAAAACCCATCCTTCCCACCCCCGTCCAAACAAACACACATACACGCACGCAATTCTTTGTCTGGTTGCAATTTGCCATTAAAAAGGAGAATAAGAAGTGGTAAGATGTTGCAATCATCATTTTCAGTAAGTGTACAACAGCCATGTTTAATTGAGACAACACTACCCTGTTGAAATTCACATAGTGTAAAACTTCAATTAATAGCCCAGGCCATTATTTGCTTAAATCACTGAACTCAATGGGCCTATATTTGGGACAGGCCTTTAATTCCTTTCACACAAAACTGTTGCTCAGTAAACATGAAATACAATCAAACTGTTTATTTAAACCAGTATGAATATTACTTGTATAAAAATTAGGCCTCCCATAATATATCAGTTATGAATCATTCATTTGATCTGGCCCAAGAATTACAGCACCCAGCATACCCACACAACACCACCTTATCCTGCTGATAGAATACTCACAACATGAATTAATTTTTATGAAAAATCATTTTGATTCTTTTGATTTGAGGACCCTTATGGACTAAAGGAATATGAATAACTTACAGGGCAATCAAGGAATGGGCAAGTAATTTGACTTTCACCACCTTTTTTATTTTTATTTTTCATCTCTCTTGTTCACTGTGCCAGTAAATCTGAATTCCTGATTCTTTGGTGTTCATGGTCTTCAGTAAAATTAACTGAATGATTGACTTATAGAGAAGTCTAAACATTTATATTTGTATGCACAATCTAAGCAGCTAGCTAATGTTAGCTCAGGTGGGTAGCCAGCAACCTGTTTTATACGTCAAAGAACTTCTCTAAAAATTAACTTCTTGGAAACCAGACTAGGCTTCTAATTGAGACAGGCCTTTATTTGTCAAAATGTGTAGCTATACCTGGCTAGTAAAAGGGACTGGGCGTTAAATTGGGACTAGGCTTTTAACTGCAGTTTTAGGGTACTGTGCAAGTAAGTACATAGTGTACACAGTGTACTGCATGGAAGAGTACTAACATAAGTATCTGAGTTGAGACACAGTGTTTGTCTTTATGCTAAGCTAAGTAACTTCAATCTTCATCTAACTCTCAGCAAGAAAGTGAATAGACATTTTCCCAAAATGTCAAACTATTTCTTTACAGGAGGGAAAAATGAGGCTCGTGATTGCAAGCACTGTTATTGAGAAGGCTGTGATGTGAGCACAGGTTTGGTTAATGTTGGTAAGAGTGAGAGGCTACAAAGACTGTTCCAGAAACATTTCACTGACTATATTTCAGTGTGCAGCAGATTTGATGAAAAGCCCTCCACATGCTGAAATACAGTTATCACTCCATATTTGAAAAGTTCATTGTCACATGGTTATACATTGTGCAGTATACTGAAAGCACTAATTCACTGCACATCGTGTACAAGTGCAAATACAAGCTCCAGTGTAATCTGCACAGCGTTACACTTTGCCATAGTCAGATTTCAGTTTTCAAGTCTGTGTGAGTTAGGGGGTTTACCGTGCCAGGAAAAGGATGCTCAGAACTAAAATCTATTTTTGTGTCTGTGTGGAGGGGGTTGACTTGCATTCAAGTAGAACTATATGAAAGTGAAGGACAGAGTTATGAATTATGTAGGAGTGAAAAAAATCCTGCTGACAACAAAAAAACAGACTCCTCAAGCACAGCTATACTGCAGCAGCAGTGCTGCACAGGCTCCACAAACTCCTCAGGAGCAAAAGTAAGCAGACAAAACTCATTTATAAATGAACATTATAGTGTTCTTATTCTTATCTTATAAATGTTACACGCTAGGAATGTAGAGCATCTAATACAACATTCAGGACGTCCTTGCCGTCCTATCTTTTGTCAAAAATGATAGATCTCTAAAACAGAGGTGGGTTTAAAATCATGTTCCTCACGATGTCTTTACCATGTTTTCAAAGCATCGGCTTGATTGTAATCAGTGTGTATGTTCTGCTGTGTGTCGCAGGTTCTCCTACAAAGGCATGACAAGTCATATTTGGGGGCTGAGCTTGTTTGTTGTCAGCTGCACACTGAGCTAAAGCAGGTCTCCAGGATGCTGCAGTCATCTCAGTAATTACACTGTCATTTCCTGCACGTGTAGCGCTCTGCTTAACCTCTGCAGCACACCGCGTGTCTAATCTATTTCAAGAGAATGGCTTGTAATCAGCAAAGTGTGTATGTTTACTGTAAATGTGTAGAGGTACTGTGATCGTATACACGCCATGCTAAGTTACTGTAAAAAGCTTGCAGACACACACAGCTTTGAATCATTTATTTTTTCTCCATCGCATTACTGTTTAGGGACAAAGATATTTGCTTGTTAGCCTTAATTGTTCTCCCCGTGGTATTCAGTGCAGCCAATTATATTGTCTTGTGAGAGACATTTATATTTGCAAAAGGTCACATTGTTCCAATTCTTGCACATATTTATCAACCAGTCACAGTTACAGTCCTCATAATAATTAGTCAGTAGCTCTACCTCAAATCAGATGTTGGGTTAAATTCCTGACCATCAAAATATGCCATGCTTAAATTTTGAAATAAGGAAGCCTTTATTGAAAGCCAGTTTTTATGACAAAGACTGTTAACAGCAATTCTATTATCCAACTTATTTTACAGTCGTTCATAATTAGATTACAGTGAACAAACAGACTTAACCTACATGCTTCATATAAACCAGTATTAGGTGTTTGTTGAGAGCTATCATAGTCACAGGGGCAGGTCCACAACCAAGCTAATCAGTGCACATCTTGATTTTATGGTTCGAAAACCTTTATTAGCTGGCTTATAAAATAAAATCAGTCCGTCTCCCCACTTTCATGCCCCCTGCTCTCTGTTCTCTCTGCAAACACACCACATCATTATTATGCATTTGTGCAAACCGGGCAATCTTTTAAAACGTTCTGACACCAAACTGTGTGGTGTCACTGAGAACAACGTGCCGAACACTGAGGGTTAAAGGTTGTTGTTGTTCTGAGTTCCAAATGCAGCGCTGTGATTTTCACAAGTTAACCTTGTTTTGTAGCTTTCATTGGACATATGTAAGCAAAGAGAGAGATACCAGGTCGTCGGGAGCAAAAGCCAAACAAACACAAAAAAGACAGGAAAAAGTTTTGTTGGTGACTTTTGTACAGCTACAACCAAAGGCTGCTGGGTATTTCTGGCTTTTTAAATCAGATATTCCTTTTTCCTATACCAACATGAAACAAGAGTTTACTCTACAGCCAAGACAGCAGCTCTGTGAAGGTGTAATTGAGCACAGCTATCAGCATGCAAACATGCTCACATTAACAATGCTAACAAGCTGATGTTAAGCAGGTACAGTGTTTACCATATTCACCTCCTTTGTTTACAGTGTTTGCATGCTAACCTTTGCTAATTAGCATTTGACACAACGTACAGCTGAGGCTGATGGGAGTGTCATTGTTGACTTATTAATTGGTCATAAATCAAACAAATTAACATTTTGCCCTGATGTAAAGAAGTCGCCAAAGTGATTACAATTCATCCTGAGGACAGCATGAATACGTGTACCAAATTTCATGGTAACCCATCCAGTAGTTGTTGCGACATTTCACTCAAACAATCACAAAAAACTTCATCTATATCTACAACCTCCTTCATATTTAGAGATTTTTAGATGCTTCCTGTGTCACTATTACACTCTTATTATGAGTCAGAACATTCTGATAGTAGCATTTACTCTACTATCTTTTGGTGCCACACTGGATTATTTCTGCTATTTTGATACGGCTATTCCAACACTGTAATTTAAAAGTGGTTAAAACTGTATATATAAGTGATGAAGAGCCAATGTGGGCTTGAAAAAATGTCCTCCTTCGAATGTAATATTTTCCACAGAGAAAATTCTACAGTTTTGCAAATCCTTGTGAGGCAGAAGGACGATCCACTCAAAACCATCAATGTCTACCTCTATGGTGATGGTAAGGGAAAGCAGCGCCCACAGCTCCAAATCTTAACGATGTATCGGGTGCACAGTTTTGGCAAGGATCAAAACAAACAGAACACTCACAGATAATTTTTATTTAATTTAGGCAAAACAAAATATGCTCATTTGCCCACATTAAATAAGAAAAAATATCCGTGAGTGATGGTGTTCAGCCATTAAAGTAAGTACTGTACAAAATTTTGTGCCAGCTCATCTGGTAGATGTAAAGATATTTCAGTGGATAAGTAAAACCTTCAACCCCCTGGTGACACTTATTCAGAAAAATCCAGGGATTTCCAAAGTGATTAGGATTCATCCTCTGGGCACCATGAACGTCTGAACCAAATTACATGGCAATCCATCTGATAGTATTTGAGTTATTCTACTAAGAAACAAAAGTGTTGACCTCACGGTGGTGCTAGAGGAAAAGTCAGCGTGCTCCGTCCAAGTGTCTTGGCAGTTCATCTATTACAACAGTTGTTGAGATATTTGAGTCCAGACCAAAGTGTCGGACCGGCCAACTGAGATTGCCACCCCTAAAGCCATGCCGTGAGTGTGGCTAAAAATGTTATCAAGAATGAATAAAAAATTTACATATATATGTTTGTTTGTTTGGCCGCAGACCACACAGAAAGACACTACCTCTGTGCCAAGAGCTACAGTATATCAACAAGCTGTCAGAGATCCTTGTGCTGCAGGATTTTTCTGCAGCAGCAACCCTGAAACCAGACACAAACTGTATTTCACTCCAGTATACACAGTAGCTGGATTCAGCAACAGTATAGGTAAGGTGAGGTGAGGTAAAGCTTTTAATTGCTCGTCCTTACATATCATTTGGTTAACACCTCATTTTGCGTTTCTGGAATAGCATTTCATCTTATTTTAAACCACGAACTCAGCTCAGTTCAAGTGTGCCTCAGTTCATTTCAGTTCACTTCAAGGTCTGCCAACTATAGCGCACTTCAATTCAATACATGTTCTATCTTTACATCTTACCTGGGGAGTTGTTTTAGGGCAGAGTGCTTCACAGCAACTAAACTACAATCATACAAAGACAGAGGTCGTAAGAGTAAGTGTATGTATTCAGCTGCTACTTATAGGTGAGCAAAGCTGCTTCTACTTTCGATACATGGGTTTTTGTTGCTGTCTTGTTTAGTTTAGTAACTGAACGGCCTGAGGCAGGAAGGAGGCTCGATGTCTATCTGTTGTCCACTCAGTATGGCAAAGACAGAAGCCCAATGGGAGCAGTTCAAACTGGCAGCGTGGGGCAGGAGATATTTTCTGCAGAACAGAGACTCTGGGAGCAGAGTGAGTGGGAGTACGCTGTCTGTGTATTTCAAAAGATGGTGGCTGTGTCTGAGTGCTCATTCTGTCATTAGTGTGGAGGGTTAAAAAGCTTTCAAAACACACCCTTATGGTTGAGTCACTGTGATCTGAGAGCGGTGAAGCAGCCATTAGAACTGGGCCCAATAAACACTTTCCCGTGTTGCAGTAAGTAATATGCTGCAGTATTACATTTAGCTAAATAAGCAGGTTATTAGAGGTAATGTCAATAACATTCTCACTATAATCGATCATCTTAATCATTGCGCCAGTTCCACAGTCAGCAGCCTTTCTGTTCCACTCTGGTTGACCTTTAAAGGCTTAAATATAAGGCAGCGGTTTGTTTGGATGAAGAGGTTGGGTAATAGGTTGGAAAGGCTACCTGCGTCCCAACCTTTGAAAGCTAGGACCGGTTTCAGAAGCTCTTTGAGCTATTAGCTAGGAGCAATTTTCTAGGAGCAATTATGGCGTCTAGCCTATTGAGGAGCACCTCCCTTTTCTGCTTTGCAAACATCAAAATCATATTAACATGCATTTCCATCAACATTTTTCCACCCTGCTATTTCCTGATAATAACATTTGAACTCACTAAAAAGACTAAAATTCAGGGTCAGGCTTTAGCAGCACTATTATTTTTATGCCATTACAATTTCTGCTATTATTACTAGGAAAAATACTGAGAATATGATGGTTCAAGGATGCCTTTTCCAGGTTTCATGGACACTCTGTCAATTACTTACACAGTTACTGTATTTTTCATATAAAACATATCAACTCATCAGACAGTTTTCCCAGCCCTCCACTCTACCTGCTTGAGTCCAACCAAGACACAATGTACATAATTTTAAGGTGAGTACTCTGAGCTGTGTATCACCAGCTCACGTCAAAGTGTTGGCATTGTTGCTGCATCCATACCTGGCAAAGCCATCTTCCCTTCTGTTTGAAAGTCCCCTGCTGGAACGATGCCAGTATGCTGCCTCACATTCTTGTGCTCCCTCAATTGCTCACGCTCCATTTATACATGATATAAAGCAATCGTCAATTGATCTGCAGGTTTTTTTAGGAGCATTTGTCTTGCGAGGGGGATTAATGGCACAAAGGTGCATTTGCTGGCATCACAGCAGCATTCAAGGCCTTGTTTTTTTCAAATCAAAGGGTACCCAAAAGAACATCCATCACAAGTCATCACAATACTAACCAGTTGACACTCAGCTTAGATGTTTGCAGTGATGTGCGGTCCCTCAGCTTTTCTGATCATCAATTTAGACTTTGGTTGTTCAAATGATTGCTTCACGTTGCTTTAATTTGTAATTATTTTTTAAACTTGAATTCTAATGTCACGATTTGAAAAAAAAAAATAGCAGCAGCAGATAAGGTGTCAAAAAAATAATGCAGCCTCGGGGTATTTATTCCTCTTAGTTATTTGGTGTCTATTTGTGATTTGTTTTGACGTCTTGTTTTGGTATGAGGGTGCATTATTATTCAGCCTCTGAGTTATGAGGTTGTTAAGAAACTCTACCAGCAGCTTGTGGGTTGTTACATGATATCATTATAGCTGTTGGTCAATTACTGCAATTCACCGGGGATTAAAATAGCTGAATGTTTTCTTTACAGGTGAGCTTAGCACATTATTACGCTTCAGATGAGGTGCATCCTCTGACCTTTGAGGCTTTAGATAGTAAATCAGTAATAAATGCTATATTTGTTAACTTAACTGTGTATAAATTGATGCAAGACTGAAACAAAGAAAACACTTCCAGTATGTCAATACGACCTGATGTGACCATTTGTCCTCCTCTAATGAGGGATTTTGACTCAAAGGGCTCCTATTATGCTCATTTAGGTTCATACTTCTACTACTACTGTCTTCTAGAACATGTTAAGATGCTTTAATGTTAAAATGTTTCCTCATACTGTCTATGATGAAACACCTGTGCTCACCCTCAGTCTGAGATGCTACATTTTAGTGCCTGTCTCTGTAATCCCCCCTCTGAAAAATGGGCGTGTGCTCTGCCTGGCTAGCATTTCTGAGTCTTCCATACCTTTGTGTCTTTGGATCATCATGGCAGCTGCAAAATGACTGTAATGAAGTGTAGCAACATTATCTACCATTTAAAAAAGTCACTAGTAAGGGCTGCTAAAGCAAAATATTCACAACTGGACATGTTTTAGTAGGAGCCTGATCCCAAATCAGGAAGACATTAACAATATCAGTAACCAATATTACATGTTCCCCCTACTTTAGCATGTGGCTACATGTGGCAGCATACTTGCAGCTGGGTAATGACAATAACGAAATAAAACAGTACTTTTTACCATGGAAAATAACCAATAAAAGCTTCTAAACTAAAATCTTCACAACCGGACATGTTCAAGCACGAACATGATCTGAAACTGGGGAGAAATTAATAACATCAGTAACCAAGATTACACGTTTCCCTCAAGTTAGCAGGTCACAATATAGGCTACATAGTGTAAACACTTGCAGAAGACTGCCTGAAGCAGATGACTACATAAAGAAATCTGTCACAAACTGACGTCAGCTTGTAGAAGTAAGTAAAAAAAAAAAAAAAGCTAGTAGAAAAAAAACCTTGGAGTATTCTGCACTGTCTGGAGCCTGAGGGTTTTATGACACGATACAATACAATGCAATACAGTGCGATACGATGTGATATGATACAATATGATTCAATACAATTCCACATGGTGCGGTGCAGTGGGATGCAATACGATACAATACAATGCGATATGATGCAATACAATACGATAGATGTGACATGACACAGTACGATACAATACGATGCGGTACGATGCGATACAATACGATACAAATATGATACCATATGTTACGATACGATATGATTCGATACAATTCCTTTTTGTCAGTGCACACTGATTCACAGATTACTTTTACATATGTTTACCTCATTATTTGAGACAGAAAATAAGGAAAAGCATAATGGGTCCCCTTAAATTCCAGTTTGTTTTGATTGAGTACATTTATATAACCATGGATAATAGTTAGAATTCCTGTGTATTACACATAGAAGTAATGGCATCAAATGAAACAAAATATCATTTAATTTACCTACTATAAATTTCCTGCTAGTGTTCCTCCAGACAATATTTTGGCAAGGGAACAGGCTCTAACTAGCAGCCATAATGAATACATATGGTAAACAGTGAGGGAAAAGATCTGTTTCAGAAGGAGTAAACATTTCCTTTTTTTAGTATTAAATGAAAACATAGACACATCCAGAACGCAGCCAGATTCAGACACTAACCTTCAGCACAGCCGTGAAGGAGAAAAGATCCTGAGAAACACACTGCTTTTCCTGTACAAATAAGAAATATCTGCTGTATTTGCATGCTAGGCACACCTTCCTGATGTTAACAATGCCAGGTCTACGTACATCAAAGCGGAAAGTCCTTGGAAAACAGTACATGAGGATGGAGGTGTCTGTGGGCCTTGTTGGTGAGGCATGTCAGGTTGCTTGCTAAGTATAGCAAGCAAAGAGAAAGAAATGATTATGCAATGAGCGGGGTAAATCTCTTCCTCCGAGCACAGATGCAGAGAATGTTGCTGTCTGTGCAAATAAAGTCTGATGGGTAAATGGGTCAAAATGATGGCATTTCAAAACATTATGAAATTATCTTTTTTTTTCTCTCCCCACTGCTCTGAAATGATTACTGAATTGTGTAAAAATATTGACATTGAGATTCATGGCTCTTGATGAACCGTATTAAGTCTCAAGGGCATGTAAACTAGCTAAACCATGTTATTGATATTATCATTGATACCATTGCATATGGAAATAATTCACTTTTCAGTTGCAAGGTTGACTTGTACTTTTGATGCCTCCAGGGAATTACACTACCTTGCATACAGTATAGCACAATGTAGAAAAGTAGAATTACTGCCTCGTGGTTGTTTACATCCAAGTCTGTCCAGAGTCATATGTAGCTGTGACACCTTACAATTCTTTAAATAGGCTGTGGATGTTGTTGCAAAGAAGCTACATATTCTAAGGGTGCTTTCAGACCTAGACCTAGTTTGCTTGCTTTGGTCCAAATCAGGGACTAATGTTGTTACAAAGTCGCATAATTGCCTAGAGTTGGTTCGTGTTCTCACATCAGCATTTACAAGCGGACCACATAAAATGCCTGTGGGAGAAAGCTGCTCTTGATTGGTCAGAATTTCCTCGCAGGAAAAATCCAGGAGGTCAACGAAACATTGAAGAAGAGTACACTTGCAAGATAAATGAGACACTTTCTAATGTCACAATGGAGGGACAACTACGCAGGTTGATTTTAGCGCTGGTCATCGTGTACTATATTGCTTGCATTGTTCATTTTAGGCAAAGCACACAGTTTGAAAATGACGCAGCTTCAAGTAGACAACAATATTTTGACGCATTGGATGCGCAGAATGTGTAATCCTCCGAGACTGTAACATGCTCATGATTGTTTAACCCAAACAATTTGTTTGTAACCGGACCGAAACCACCTCTTTAAGACAGTCTCGGTCCGGTTGTTTTGGTGTGCACCTGAGTGTGATTGCTGTGTTTGCACCTGCCGAAACGAACCGCAATTAGGGGGCAAACGAATTTGAGTTCGATTGAACCAAACCAAACAGGGCAGGTGTGATAGCACCCTAAAACATGGATGCTTCATCATGCACATCTTCAACTCGACAGCACAGAAGATCTATACAGTCAGCACAGTTTCAAGGTGGGCACCAAGATTAGTGTCACCAAGTCAGTATCTGAACAAATGTCTCCCCTTCTGTTCCTGAGTTTTGGCGTTGAATTATAGACAGAAAAGCAGTTTTGTAGAACATTATGATGTCGCAGTTAAGTTGACGTATGATCCTCTAAATAAAAAATGTATAATCTAAAAAGTTCTTCCTTGAGTCCAACCAAACGTTGGTGCAAAATTTGAAGAAATTGTGAGTGGCTCCATTTGCACAGCAATGTAAAAAAAAGTGTGTGCTGCACAGGGCTTAGACTGATTATTCAAACAAATATCAAAGCAGCATTATAATCTCTGAACCATTAGCCTCTAATTTCATGTAATATGTTACTATATATTCAAAGTAAGCAAACAGTTATTTTACTGCACAGACACAACTTCATCTGAACAACATATTGTATGAGGCGCCAGGGGAAATATAACAAATAACTTGCAGCACACACTATAGGAACAGGATATTACATCTAAGGAACCAGTGTGCTGACTAAGGGAACCTCCAAGGCGAACAGCCTCTCATGCCTCACAAAGGCACAATTGATCCAGTCCGAGCACCTGGTAGAATAACCAAAGGCTGGAAAGTGGATGCAGCAAGGACAATGCAATGCACCTCAGAGTCAAAGCCACACTCCCTTATCAGTGCGTATTGTTACAGGATCATATTAATTATTGCTTTGCTTTTGCCCTGATTCTCATTTGTATTCTTCTACACAAATGTGGATATTAACATCTTTACATGGGTGGCGATTTTGTTGACACTGGCCTTTCTTCCTTATTGTTTGGGATCCCAGAGACCCCACCGCTCCATGTGTAAAAATAATAATTGCAAAATCAACAACTTTTTTTTTTTTTTTTCTGACCTCATTAAACCTAATATGTAGAAAGGTGTTTAAGAGTTTTCCCACTGCAACACACTGGATTGGTGGAATTAATGGAGGCGTCAAAATACAAACATGACAATAAAGTATTGTTACAGTATTACACCAATTTAAAAAAAAAAAAGTTTTAAATGTTACTGAAGCTACAAATTAATGAATATATATTCCTTTTGTTGGTCAAAAAGTGATTCATAGACAAGGAAAAGTTTTTTATCCTACATAGTGATGTTACTGATCGACAATGATAATAAAAGAAATCCAAACAGACTTTTTCATTATTATTCATGATAGGGACTTTGAGTATGTTGGATAATTTTGCTCATAAACATAATTTTAAACGAGAAAAAAAACTCATGAGGTATCATGGTGATTATACAAAACACAGTTTGTTTTTGAGCTGTTAAAGAAGGTCCAGGCTTCTCAAGGAGTCCACCCTGAAGCTACAGCCAGCAGCCAGTTAGCTTTGCTTAGCATAAAGAGTAGACACAGGAGGAAAGACCTAGCTTGGCTTAGTCCAAAGGTAATAAAAAGAGCCTACCAGCACGTCTAAAGCTCACTAATTAACGCAATATATCTCGTTGGTTTAATCTGTACCAAAACTGAAGTGTGAAAAAGGCAAGATTTGGTTTATCGGGAGCTATGTACCGGACTATTACTTGGCCATAACTTTACACACACGAGAGTGATATCAATCTTCTCATCAAACTCTCAGCAGGAAAGCAAATAAGCGTATTTCCCAATGACGAACTATTCCTATAACAAAAACACATCATCACCTGTGTGCTCAGCAATGAACAGTTAAAGCTATGGTTCCCAACTGGTCAAGCTTTGGGGTCCGGATATCTCCTTAGTCATCAGTTCAAGGTCCACACAGTTTAATATATTGAGCAGCATACTTGCGTTTGGCCATGTCATCAAGCTAGTTTGCTGTCTTTGTCAAGTAGCTGTCTGTTAGTCACTCACTCTACAGCAGAAAACAGCACTCCACAATAAAAGCTCTGTGCCAGAAATTCACTGTACTTCACAATAAAGTGTGTTTTTTTACAAACTTGACACATACGGGAATCATTTGCGGTCCAATCAGAAAGGACTTGTGACCCACTTTTGGAGAGCAACTCACCAGTTGGGAACCACTGGTTTAAAGGGCCATCACAATAAATTGGACAGGTGCAATAGAACAATGAATGTCATTCTAAATCACATCAGTAGGTCTCAAAGTGGAGTCTGTGTCAGTTCCAGAGGGTCCATGAAAAGTTTTTAGTCATAATTTAAATTACAGTAGTACAGAATCTCTTTTCAAAGTTCAGCCAACAATAATTAGATTTTTAAATCCAAAATAGTTTAGATAATATGTATGTAAAACCTGGCAAATTCTATGTTATTTAAAGTAATCTGATTTTAACATATTACAACATTCAGATTGTTCTCATGCACTATTTGTTAGTACCTATGAAAAGTAAGTATATAACATGTAGTCATGAGCCAGTAAAGAGCGTTGGTGAGGGCAAAGAAGGAAGTAGTAGGCTATAAAGTGAGAGAGCAGGTTGGGTGGTGGGTGAGTCAAACAAACACAGGACTTTCCCCAGAAGACCAGTGTTCTGGAGCACGTGAAACTAAGTGAACTCTGAGTCATTTTAAGGTACAGAGTCATCAAACTTTTTCCTAAACCTAACCTGTATAACTTAACATTAAGTACGTAATGTGACTATGCCATTTGTGGGGTGCTAATTCATTAGATATTAGCTGCATTGTTTTATAGGTCTTTTGTGTTGAGATTCTGCAAATATTTTTAATATCTTTCTAACACAATTTCTCTTGTGTTGTTTTTTTCCCCATAACTAAAACTATAGGACTGTAAAACCTGGGCTATGTTGAATTACTGTGAGAGACATACAGGAGGGGGTCCTGGGTATATTCTCTCTCCAGTGCAGCACAGGAAATCAAAATAGCCATCATAATAGCGTCACAGTAAAATTTTAGTACTGTCGTTACCCATCAAAGAGAAAAAAACATACTTATGGTTTCCAAGAGCGATGACCTCGTCGGTGTCACTGGGTACAAAGATATGCTCTGTCCAACTTGATTCATGTTGCGGCCACTCTGAGCCATGGCTACTCCCCATCCAATTACCATCCCATAATATATCAAGGGAATTACAGCTAGACTGAGCAGAGTCAGAAGTGACTTGGAGACACCTGTGGGTAATGGACAGTAGTGGCGTTTGGTTTGGATCACAGCACAGATGTAATGATTCAGTTGGAGGGAGACCAGGTCGACTGATAACTAGGTCAAAAGGAGGATGTGCTTGATCCTTTTCCCCCGATCCTATGGCTACAACTTGGCTCCAATTATTATTTTTTTCCCTTTTAATAGAAAGGAAGGAAAGAAATTCTATCTCATCGGTTGCAGGGGGAGAAAAAGTGTATTCATCAACTCAAGGCTATCAGAAACCATTCTCTCTGCTAATGGGTTACGTGGATTAATATTCATAAGCGAATCTAAACTCGAATTGGTATATTGGATATGCAGGTCAGGATAAATGTGTCAGGGTCAGGGATAATTTCTTACGGATGGTATTTAATATATACAGCACTTCAAAGGTGGACTTCATTTAGTTTTCTACATCTGATGAGAGGCTTCATGGACAAGTTCAGATGTGCAGAAGCCTGATTTCTTGACAGATCTGCAAGAAGTTTCCCGACTAACGCTGCAGACGACACGTTCAGAAAGTGAAATCCAATGTTATTTAAGTATCATGGGCTACATTTTATATATTCAGTTACAGTTTTGACAAGATCTCAGGGTGAAATGTTGAAGATGTAAATGCCACGCACTGTCTGTCTGAAACGCAAAGTTTCATACGAACCATGAGAATTAACTGCCATTTTCCATCCCAGCCTGCTATATAAGTGACAGATGAAAAGTTTGATATTCATATAATTCTTAATACATGAAAATTGACTCGAGGCATGTTATGGCGGAATATCCATTGTTCAGTACAAAACTATGTACTAGAAGCTAATGCTTACAATCTACATAGACTTAATATGTAACAAAAACATGCCCATAGAGATTCATTGGGTCCTTAGTGTTCAAATTCAGTGAGCTCCCAAAGCTGACCTCTGCTCTGCAGTGTATATTGGCCAGGACAACAAAACTACAAGCACATGTTCTTGAGTTCAGATCTCCCACCTCTCCAATTTCACTTTTAAAGATGGCGAAATGGTGGGTTGCATTTGAACTACTACACAGCTGAATAAATAATCTCCTCAGAGCATCACTTACTGCACTATTTCACTCAGTAAAGATGAATAAACAATGTTGGTTCAGCCAACAGCAAAAAAAAAAAAGCATCCCATGACAACAGCGTGGAGGCTGTCATGAATGACTACATATTTTATAATATTTTGGCAGCTGAAAACTCCAAACTTACTTGTGTGAGTGCAATGCAGAAGGAAATGTGGCAAAACAAGGGCACAAAGCTGAGAGAATAGCCCCTACAGCAACACAGGGTAGAGCTACTGTAAATTCAGTCCCAGAGCTGGTTTGGGGTTACGGGTGACTGCTGGCATGCTTCTTTTGTTGCATTGAATTCCATTAAAGAAAGTGTTTCTGCTGAACACTAAAGCGGATGCCAAAACAAAACAAAAATTAGCAGAAGCTGAGGCCAAACATAAGTTGTGATTGGAACCGGAGGTAGAAATGGCTAATAAGCAATTGTAAGGAATGTATTTCTTAATTATTTTGCCTAATTAAAGCCCTGAAAACATCTCATCGAAATTTAATTTAATTGGAAAGTGAGCAGCTAATGGTATAGCTAGATAACAGGAGTTAACCACAGAAGGGAGTAAAGCAATAGGCCTATTTTCCCTCCCACATTTATTACAAATTACTGTGCTGCCATTGCTCATCTTGTTATTATCATTTTCGATTAAAAAAATAAAGATTTGACTCTATATAATTATTAATACAGCATGCTCTGAGTTCTTTCTGGATGGCTTTTATGAGATAAGACACTGTGTCAAGGAAACTAGGATACAGTATCTTTTCTCTGTGTGTGTCATGAAGCTTGGATCCAAATGATCTGGTGGATGAAGCCATGGAGAGACTTTGAGGATGCAGCCAGAAAGCACACCAGTATAGACAGGTAGTGACATTTTTACTTCACTGATTTTCCCAGCATGGACTTTCATGTGAGTGCAGAGCTCAGTAACTGATATGTCTGGTGCTTCTGTGATGATTTATGTTTTGCCGGCTTTGAGGATTTCACATAGCTCTCTTAGGACACTACAAAGTTTGATACTTGTAATATGATGCCTCTGACTCTGTAGCTTCCCTTAAACTAGCGTGAAATCCATCAGCCGGCTCGCTGAATAAAGTTTGTGAAAACAAGTTTTTGCTGAAGTGGTTGAGAATATTACCCATCGTAGTCTATTTATGGTCGCAGTCTCTAACTATATCTCCCCCTATCCTATTGTGGAATTTAAGATAACCCGAGTTCCCTTTTTAAAACAGCTCCTGCCTTAAAGCTGCTTTATATTTCTGGCCTCAAACACATAAACAACCCCCTAAAAAAAGCATCTCAGTAGCTGTGAATTTGAGAATGTTGTTGTCTATCTATAAATATTCTGCATTCAGTATAAGGAAGTATATTCAATTTAAACGTTGAGTGGATTGAATGAACCCTGATATGTCATGTCAGTCTCTGTTGTAATGCAGAGCGATGGCAGCAACAGAATTTTGATAATGTTGTCATGGAAACGCGCTAGAGAGAATAAGTAGAAAACATGAGCTCTTCCTGGTGGAAGTGTACTGTGTTGGCATGCCAAAAATGCACAATGTGAAATGTACAAATCTGGGGGAAATAAATATGTTGTTGTTTTTTTTTCAAAACTACATGAAGTACAGGTACAGGATGTCATTCTCTGACAGACTTTTAGGGCTGACTAAACTTCTGTAGTCATGCAGAACTCAGCTTTGTATAAATGCTGTAACCTTCCAGTGTGTGCTTACCAGGACCATATGTGACATTTGCTCTTTATTCCCAGCGCTCACTAGCAATTTTTACTAGCTCTAAGTAGATTGACCTCTGAGCATTGATTTTATTGTCACTTTCCCTGAGCTATTTTCAGAGCTGTGACTTGTTGGAGAAATATTCCTCTGCGTTTCAACAGTCCATCTTGATTATGCTGCATTTAATAAAGTATATAGTTAGATTGGAATATTATTTTTCATCACAGTGTTGGCTTTATTTTACTGACTTCAAACTTAGTAGCAGAATTGTGTTTTCTAAATTAAATGTGAGCATTTTAGCAGAGAAAAAATCAGAGTAGCGTCAGCGCTGAAAGAGTTCTTTGTTGCTGTGTTGTGAACTTTAAAATAGCTTCTTGACATAACGCTTTTGTTGCTGCAAGATGTGTTAAATTGTAAACAAGATTCTAAGCTTGTTCTGTTGTTGCTTTGTGTTGCTCGAAGATCATTATCTAAATGAAACACAACAATGAGGACAATACAAGAACTTAAGGAGCCATTTTACCTTAAAACATGGTTGTATATTTCACAAGACTTTTTCACTGCAAACTCATGGTAATGTGCATGAGCATCAGATTTAAATCTAGAGTTGCTTCACTTAAAAAAAAGGTATTCATTATATGACTTTAAACCCACTTCACACTAACTATTTCAGACTGTAATGCTTACGAAACCACTCTATGTTTTGTCCCTTAACTCACTTGCCTCATAAACATTTCAGAGAACCTGGAATCACACTAATATGTGACACAGCAGGTACTTGATGGCACTGTTAAAACAGAATATCATTGCTTAAGGCAAGGTGACAGGGATAATAATCTGCCATCCTTTATGTTTAATATTTAAATCCCAGAGGTAAAGAGAGAAAGATGGCGGTGTCCTTGTTTTGTGCGCCCTCCATACTCTATCAACTCGGTCCAGAGTGATCAGTCAAACAGCAAAGCACAATATGCAATCACAGTTTTTCAACACAACTATGGCTGATTACTGTTAAAAGGATACGGAAATCAAACATGTGTAAAGGTTATGATACACGGGCAACATTTTGATGCTATTTCCATCCCTAGTTGCCTGGATAATGATGCCATTTGTTTGTAGTTGTTCTCATATTTAATGATGTCCACTTTTTCAGCATATGGTGCACACATTTTGTCTTATTTACCAAACTCAAGTGCCACTTAAGGCGACATTGCCAATCTCTGTGGTATCTGTGATCAAATGTGTTTACTGTGCCGATGTTCCTTAACTGCATGAACACAGATTCATTTCCCTCTGTTTGCAGCAATTACTCATTTTGTTCATGTTTTCTTCCTCCAAACCTGATGGGAATACATTCTTTGTGAGTCAGTTTGGGGAACTACAGGATAATATATTGCATTAGTATGAAATGAGCATACACTTCATACAGTACAACAGCGTTTACCCCAGAGCTCTGCTGTATGCAGTTAAGAGAGCGGGAAAGGTCACATAACTCAGAGGCAGACTAAGCACTGCTACATGTAGATGCTGATTAATCTCTACAGCTCTCAGGGAAATGTATGAAGTATAATATTTGAATTTTTTTATCACCTCAAACATTTAAGTTTGAACGCAGTTACGACATGGCATTTTGCCTCAAAATCAGTAGTTAATGTGTAAATGTTTTTCTGTGACATTTCAGTAACGCCTGTCTATATTCAGTATTTTCACATTTGACATACTGAAAGTTCTCCTTCTCATTTTTATTTTATTTCTCATTTGCACTGCTTGTTAAAGTTAATAGCTTATTGCTGAAAGGAATATCATGACACGTTAGTAAATTGAAAATATGGAATTTCACATTTTCAGCTATTTACATTACAAAAAAGCCGCAATGTAGGTAAAGTGTGTGAACCTCTGAATGTCAAACCTCAGTTTCTCCCCTCCAGTGCCATATTGTTGAGACTGCACACCACAGCTTCACACACTACATTCTGTTTAGTGAACATACAGCGTGTGCAAGAGTTCATAATTCAGCCAGCAAGATCTTGTGCAACAATCTAATTATATCTATATTCAAGAGGGATCCAAGTATTTCTCAGCGGGCTCCATACAGCTGACTGTGTGTGCATAACTGTGGGCTTGATTAACAAGTTGTTGAGTCAGCACATACTGTACTAAAGTGCTTCAAGCCCACAGACTTTCTAACCTACAGCAAGGTGCTAAAAAGTACCAGAAATTACTGCTGATCGAATATCGTCAACCCTCGTTCAATTTGCTTGTAAAATTCCACTTAATTGTTTTAAAGTGAATTGTTTCATACACTTTAGGGCGATTTAGATTCCATAAATTGTGTATTTAATACACATTGCCTGGCTTTATATGCACTAGATGACATGTAAAGCTTTGCAGTTATTAAATATGTCACTAAAACTGTCATTAAAACGTCCCATGGATTTCTTAGTGTGTTGGAATAATGGACACACTGTATGGATCAAACAGCACATAAAGCTGGCCTCCATTTCAATTATGTTTTAACACTACTGACCAAACAAGTCCTTGAAGGAATCATTACATTTTATTGGAGTACAACGCAGTGTTTTTCACTTCTTATTTAGTGATGAGGAGATAATGCAGAGTGGCCGATGCAGTCACAAAATGGTTTAGTGGTTTCAAATTCACTACGCTCATCATAAATGAATTTTTATTGTTGTAAATTGATCAAATTTAGGAATAGGAATCAAATGTAAAACAAATTCTTCCCATAAGAACTCAAAGTGCAATACAAAATACCAGCCTTGGACTTGGTACAGTACAAGAAGATATGGAATGATGAGAATAGTTTGCAGGGCTATATAGATAAATGCTTGCTTTTCTCTGTTATACATTCTCATAAAAAGCACTGAAGGTCAATATTTCTACATCTAATGAAGATACCTAAAGCTGCAGGAAATATGGCCAATGCTACAAGCAAAAGGGCAGCTCGTTAATCTAGTCACAGTGGGGAAGCGAACCAAATTTGAGAACTTAAATGTCTTTCACCAGGATAAGCATAGGAGATAGAATATGTCAAATCTTAAGGTCAGGCAGGTGCTTCATACTGATGTATTTTGATAAGAACAGTCATCTTAAAATTGATTCTGAAATTACTCGAAACTGATGACTGGCAAGACTATTATTTGCAGAGCTTCTGTAGGGCGAGAGCTCGTAGAGGGCAGAGTGAGTATAAAGCATAAACCGCCGAGGAATCTTGACTTGTAAAAAAAAAAAAATGAAATGTGTTGAGAGTCTTACTGTGAGCAAACAATCAAGAAAAGTAAGGTGTAACAGAAGTGTGTGACCTTTATGAAAACATCTGTCATCTCGCTCTGTGTTTCTGCTGGGACTTAAAAGTGGGTCAAAGAATCATGTCAGAGTTTTGGACATGTGCTGATACGAATCTTTTTTTTCATTTTTATTGTCGTAAAATGACATGGAAAACAAAATTCTGACAAGAAGGAAGACGTCTCTCTGAATAATTTAGCTGATTTTCTTCAGTACATCTCCTGGACACACAGTGGTAGTGGTCCACTAACGGGCTTGTGAATGGACACTCTCCAAGTTTGATCCCTGGCCAGCTGGAGGAATCTGGGCTGGCATTGTAAACGGCCGACACTCTCCTCTCCCTCGGCAACGAGCACTGATATTGCCCTCGAGCAAGGCACTTAACCCCTTACTTATACTGTTGCTCAGCAACCGCCAGTACAAGACTGATTGCAGTGTAGCTCCCTGGTGTGAATGTAGCTGTACAGTGAAGGGGATGTAGGTCATTGGAAGAAAAAAACACCATGCACAGGCTGTCAAAACATTCCTTGAGCAAATAAACATTAAATATGATATGAAAACAATACCAGTATGGAATGACTCTGCCTGTGTAGATGGAGGAGGATGCATCAAGGAAATGAACTCTGATAAGATACTGAACTTAATGTGGTTTGAGTCAGACAACAATTTAAAACTTTGAGGAGTCTTCACAGGACGCCTACCAAGACAACAACTCCAGGAAGCTACTGTGCCCACCCAAGAAATAGTCCAACACATAACCCTATGTAAAATGATGAATTCTTGTTTTAACTCTTAGATTTCTGTGCAGATTAAACAAATAATACACAATTTGCTTGTTATTTTTGTACAGGCTAGCTGCTGTCCTCCTGTTTCTAATTGCTTTGCGGAGCTAAGACAACCAGTTGCAGGTTGTAGCTTTGTATCTTCCAGCCCTGTTGCCAAAATAAAATGTTGGCATTGTACATCTGCAAATGATGGATATGTTACATTTGTACATCTCATACATTCATACGCGTTCCTCATCAGGAGGGGGATGGGATGTTGGATGGCATGACACCTTGGCGAGACGGTTACCAAACAGCAGACAACCCCTATTTGAGACCAAGAGATGAGAAGTCGGGACATTCACAGTCATGTTTGTGGCAACAAAAGCAGGTATTGTAAGCTAAAACATGCCATGTAGTTTTTTATGCTTTATCTTAATCACACAGTGGTGGCTATTTCCTCCATAAAACTAAGAATTGAAACGTAAAGTTTTAACATATCTGCCACATATAAACATAGACTGTAAAAATAATGGACTTAGCTACCATGATGTCATTAATCCATTTGTGGACTCTTTTTTAAAGCCTTGAGTTTGGCGCTTAGGCTATTGCCATCTTGTTTTTTGGGGGCCAGACGGACCATATTTGGGTGAGGCGTTGGTGCTGTGAAGGAGCAAGGAGTGGATCTGATTGAGAAGCTGATGACACTATTGGCAGACAGCCTGTCACTCTGTGTAACATAAGCCTTAATAAAATGCAAACGGGTGAGTTATAAAACAGTGTGCACTGATATGAACTGGTAAATTATCTCTACAGACCAAAACCATTTTTTGTACCAGGGCTGAAAAATTAAGCCCATGTGGAAGTGCCAACAACTGCAGTTCCTCATTTGGCCACTTGAGGCTGGCTTCACAAGCCAGTTAATTCCCATAGACCCCCATGTTAAAATGCCCAACTTTACAGCAGAAATAAACATGTTTACAACTTGGTACAAAAATGGTTTTGGTCCCTAAAGTTAATTTCCCCCTTTATGACAACTGTACAGGGGGTGATTTTTTTCATACCCCACCCCTTTAAATTTTACTAAGGCTTGAAGTTACACGAGCTGCTTTGAGTGACAGGCTGTCTGCGAGGCATCAACACACTGTTAGTTCCAAGACCCATACCACCATACTATAAAATATGCCAGAAAAGATTCAGTATGTCTGAATACATAGCATGTCAAATGCAGTATGTCAAAATACCAGGATGTTCTACTACATTTGGTCCAATTTTGCAGTATGTTTCCATCTGTTGTGACCCACAATCCTCTGCACAGCCAAAAATGCGTCCCATCGACTGTCAGAATATTCATTGTTTAATTGAATAAAATTATCATAAAAATAACCAACAACAAAATTACATAAATATTTAATAACAATCGCAGAGAAATGTACAGCCTATGTAATTTTACTATTGTGAATATAATATGTTAGAATCTACAATGTATGCAGTCATTACTGATTGCACAATAAATAGACCTCCGTCTCTAGCAAGCTTGGTGAACGGCATTTTGTTATATCTCCATGGTAACGGATTCATGAGTGAGAGAGTCAAAGTTCAGGGTGTAATGTTATGAAAGAGCCCCCAGCCAACATTTGTAAGTGGGGCCAATGTGGGTAGTATATGAGCTGAAAAATGGGCCCTATATGGGATTGTCCACGGGTTCCATATTGACCCCATGCCAGTTGCCCACATGGGTGGGTTTACCCAAGTGAGCCCCAGATTAGATGTCCATTCTGGGCCCATTACAGTTGCTACCAAGGTAGCCCTAACATTACCAATGTGGAGCCTACTTGGGTAAACCCACCCATGTGGGCAACTGGCATGAGGTCAGTATGGAACCCATGAACCAATATAGGGCCCCTTTTTCAGCTCATATGAATGTTTGCTGGGTAGTATGACCTGACTGTGTGCATACTGCATGCAACAGTATGTACTTACAGTCTATGAGTCAAATCCACTTCTTGCTCCTCCCTGTCGTCCAAGTATGGTCACTTCTGGCTCCAAAAAACCAAGATGGCGATGGCCAAAATGCCAAGCACAAGGCTTCAAATGGCGGTTCACAAACCAATGGGTGATGTTACTGTGTCTTTTATACATTCAAACTCTCACCAAGTAAGCAAATAAATGCATTTTCCAAAATTCCAAACTGTCTCCTTTAATTTAGTACAACCTGAAAAGATGGAATCCACAAGTATTCAAGTTTCTGAGTGGCTGCATTAGTGATAGCATCATCTTAATTTAATGATCAGGCAAAGCAACTGAGCTGCTTGGCAAAGTATCACAGTAATGTGTAGCTATTTATTTGCTAGGTAATGCATGAAATATCCAGCAATTCAGTGAATGAACTCAATTAAATAGTTTAAAAAATTGTGTTCCCTAGTCCAGACCTGCTATGGTCCAATTACAAGACAGTCCAGTCAGTTTAGTTTTTAATTTTTTTTCACCCCACAGGTACCACATAAAATCATTTTTATTCACTGAGAGAGCTTCAGTTGTTTACACAAGATAATGACTCGGCTTGGCTAATGAATATTTAGTTAAGCCTAATTAAATAATCAATCAGGCAGCCTGTATCCCCGCCCTCCGCTGCCCCTCAGGGCCATCTCCTCTGCAGGCGGGCACGCCTTCAGCCCTCAGCGTCTGATCACATTACCTCAGCAACATGTTTCCTCCTGCGTGCTGCTTCCTCTAGCTCAGCTGTCACATCCCCCAGAGAGAGACACTTCTCAGCTCTCAAAGAAACTCTCCAAATGATGTTACAAGTCGCCGTCCCAGGGCGGACCACCTTTTCAACTTAATGGTGAGCATGCATCCTACCGATGTAACCTTACAGTGTAATTGTCAGTCAGCAGAGACGCGCTCGCGCGGGGCCGCACGCGGCGGCAGATGGTCCATGTGCATCCTTACTAGTCAGATTACCCGTCCATAGTAAATCCTGGGCCTTGCAGAATGGGGGCAGAGAGACGCGTCGGCTGAGCTTAATGCTAAACTGTAGTTTAGTGCAGACCCTTTTGGCTGCAGGCCTGCCTCAGCTTTTAAATGTGTGTGAAGCAGCGTGCCTGCCAGTCTCTGCCAATTTCACCCTCACTATAACAGACAGGCCAGGTGGAGGCTGTGATATACAGACTTAACCTGCTCAGGCCATTTGGAGACTGGTCTGCTGCACAGTTTTTACTTCACACAATCTGTGCTGGAACACAGGAGGAAAAAATAGCACAAGATCACCATAAACTCACCACAGAATCAGTATACAGACACAGATGGATGGTGTGCTGGATACAAGGGCCTGAGAGCCTGAATATATGAGGCTGCCTGAGGTGATTGAAAATCAAACACTGTATACTTAGCCTATATGACAGGGCTCAACACAGAGACATGACCTACATGTTACAAGCCAAACATTTACCTACTTTATGTCTACAGTCAGTGTATTCAAATCATTTGTAGCATCTGTATTTTGAAAATCTGGTGTTACATCAAAACACACACAGCGAGTTTATCCAACAAGGGTGCACAATCCATAAAGGTTTGATAATTTTCAAATCTGTAGACATGTTATCTTTGGATTGTAGGCGTCCTTGATGGCGAAACCTTCCACCAAATATGATTAAAATCTGATCACAGATGTTCAAACACTTAATTAACAACCAAACACGCAGGGCTATAAAAACAGAACATCCTTGGAAGAGGTAATCAGAGGCTCCCAGATACTGTACCTATTTTATTTTTACTCCATGACATCAACTGATACCTTTATATACTGATTGTTTTTTATACTTTTGTATCTTTGTATCATCTTTAGAGGTTGATCTTGATAAAAATACTACTAATAAAATGTATATATAGATATACACACATGCTCAGAACGCCCACTGAAAACTAATCCAGTCTAATACAACTAATACACAGTCCTCTTATGCAATAAATCCCCCTTCATGATTTTTATAATGTTCAGTTATGTTGAAGCACTTCAACAGAGGCAACAATTCAGCTGTATAATTATTTTGGAGGATGTAGTTTGTGGTTCTGTGTTAAATTGTATTAGCCCAACCTCACTGATTGAAATGGGGCGGTCAGAATAAAAGTAACACGTCAGTACAATGCAATGCAATTCAAAGCTGGATCGACTGCTCCCTAAATGACTTCAAACAAAAACTGATTACAATCAGGTGTTGCAGTGTTAGCACTGTTGCCTCACAGCAAGAGGTTTCCTGGTTTGAACCCCAGGGTGGGGTTCTGTGCGGAGTGCAGAGTTTGCATGTCAGCATAGGTTTTCTCCAGCTTCCTCCCACAGTCCAAAGACATGCAGGTTAATTGGTGACTTTAAATTGGCCGCAGGTGTGAATGAGAGTGTGAATGATTGTCTGTCTCTGTGTGTCAGCCCTGTGATAGTGTGGCAACCTGTGCCAGGGTGTACCCTAGGCTCCAGTCCCCACAGTGACCCCTAACAGGACAAGTGGTTACAGAAAATGAATGAACAATTATTATAACTTTCATGAAGCTAAGAATTAGGGTGAGCGTCCGTCTTAAGCACACCAAATTTGCTTTTCAGACATTTTTAATATGCACTGCTCACATTTAAGTGAGAGCATTTACATTAAAATGGAAGTCTATTCTTGCATTTGAAGTGTAAATAATTAATTTATACTAATATCTGATGTTTTTATTGTAGAATATGTCAAAATATGTCAAAAGTCTGGCACAGGCTTAATGGATACTTGACATACTTTTTAAGCCCACTGATATTTCATATAAGCCCACTTCATTATGTTGATTAATGAATAGATATTTAAAAAAATTAACAATACAAACTTGTTCTGTTCGAATCTGTGATCTCTTAGCTCTCAATAGCCATTTTCATTTAGTCTCCACTCCTGTTCTGCGGCCTTTGAATGGCATTTGAAATAGGTGAGAGAAAGCTGAACTTACAACATAAATTTTTCTGAATGCAGCCAGAAAACTTTTATCAAACAAAACCAAAACTGTGGTGGAAATTACTTTTTAATATTTCATCTCTCAATATGTGTTGTCATTTTGTCTCCATCTCTACCCTGTGGTGTGCTGTTGGCATTTAAAATTGCCCAAAAATCCTGGTCGAGCCAGCTGGTTGAAAGTGCGGATGTTTTTATGAAGGCTTCCGAAGACTGACTGACTCAGTTTGTATTAGAAGATGTGCAAAAATAAATCTTAACAAAAAGAGGGACTGATTATATCCGAATAAGTGCACTCGAGCTTTCCAGGAGAAGGTGTAGGGGGTTTGGTGAGGGAGTGTTTGCCTGATTGAAGTGAGCTGAACTGTTTTAACACCTGTTAACACAGAGGAGCAGCTTGCTTAGTGTTGGTGAGCATTAAAAAAAACTTTTAATTCATACATTTATCTACCCACTTCAGTGTGAAAATCATAAAGCAATTTTCTGCCTTGCAGATGAACCACATACTAACCCACCACTGCATCGTGATTATGCGACCGTGCTGCATCATAGACCTGCAGTATTTCCTTTATGCGGGGCTCTGTGTGGCTGAAATAGTACATACCGCAATTCCCCTAAGCACTGCACAAGTGTTACAAACAAACAAAGACGCACAACCTTGCTTTATTGAGGTTCTCCTCCAGAGCACCAAATAAACAGGAAGCACTGCAGTCTATACTACAGGGGGGCTGGTGACTGATGAAGGTATTGCCTCAAACAAAAATGAGCAATTCATAGAGGTGAAGTCACGCTGGTGAAGCTGTGCTGCTGCTGGCTCTGGCCTAATTTAACCCATGGTTATAACTTCTTTGAGGAATTACGGGCTTGGAAACATCCTGCAGTTGCAGTTTGAAATGCTCCTCGGGGTTATAGAGAAAAACAAAAGAATAAAAATATGTATATTTGTGTATGTTAAGGTGTGCATGTGAACTGCTCTAGTAACCTTTCTGAGATATAATTCAAAATGATATATTTTATTTTGCTATTAACCAGTAAATTAGTGTTCGGGGTTCACAAAGCGGCCCTGAAATTTGAATTTAAATTGTTTTTTTTTTCATTGGCTTCAATTACTGAGCATTTAGAGTGAGAAAATTGATGTGTGGTTGGTTTTCAGGGTTACAGGGCCTGGGCGCTCATCAGTGTTATAACTGATTAGTGGTGATGCAGATAGCTGCCCAGGGAGCACGAGTGATCAGTCCGGCGGCGGCTGCGGCCAGCAGCCTGCTGGTGCTTGGCTTATCAGTCCTCCAGTGGCTCCGCACTGACATCAGTGTCTCAGTGCTGTTTCAGTGGCATCCTGCTGGTGACAGAAGTTGGAAAAAATAAGCAGATTTTCATAGTTTTGAAGCCTAGCTGCAGGATATCAGAGTTATTATGTTTCACATGATCCAGTAATGATAACGCTTCAGGTCCATCATTACAAATCAAGTGGTTTTGATTTGTAGATGTGTTTAGAAATACGTCAACACACTTTAACGATGATGGCTGATGACCTCTTTCTGCTCTAACCCAGTCTGAAATGGGACATCATCTACCAAATCCATCACCACAGTGTTGTCAGAAATAGACTGTTTAACAGTGAGTGGACAGAGAAATGAGTTCTGTGCCAGTTGATTTAAAGTCTGTGTGTTTACTTTGAGACATTCTCAGGTGAAATAACTTTCCAAAGTATTGTTTTCTTTGTCACAGAGAAAGCACTGGGCTAATAGAATGAATTGGCATGCCGGTGACAAACAATGCTTCTGCTCCACCAATTTATAGGTGAGATTATAAAAAGACCATGGACTCTGTGATGGCAGTCTCACAGTTTGTCTGCCTCAATCATCTGTAGTGATAACTGGAGAGATATTTGCTTTCACCTTCTGATTTAATAATTTCAGCTGCTTTATTGAGGCAGCAGCTTTCATCAGCGTAGCAGGCTTACAAGTCGAATTGATATTTTTATTCGACTTTATTTAACATGCAATGCAAATATAACCTTCCGAGAAGTCATCCCCTGGCCCCGGGCAGGCAAACAAGACTGCACACACAATACAGCACAATAGCAAACAGCAACAGCGCTCAGTCACCGCAGCTGTCAGGCTCTGAGAAGTTCTGAATCAAGGAAATCATAATGAGAAATTACCATACACGAGGAGGCTTGCACTATTTATCTCAACAATGTTTGCCTCGACTTACACCTGTGCGTCCTCATTCTTGCATAAGTGCCATTGTACTGTAACTAGCAGTTGCGGCTCACTCACTAGCCAACATCTTCATCACCGTCTGTGCATGGCACGCACAGCTTAATGAGCCAAACTTTGCTACTTGGGTAGAAAAAAAGAAAATGTAATTTTTCTCACTGGATGGCAAGTCACCAAATGTTTTCAGTTGTGGCCTAGTTTATGATCAAACTGTATTCTGTGAACTTTGGTGTGTGAAATAACCTGTCTGGTGCTTATTTTTAATGGAAAGTAAAATTACAGGAGAGCAACAAATAATTATTGTAGTTATCGATTATTCTGTTGAGGCTTTTTCATGATTTATTGAACTGAGTTGTCCATGAAATGTCAGTGATATTCAGCTTACTGCGAAGACTGAGAAAGCGAAACAGTGAACCAATGGCGTAAGTTTTTGCTAAAAAAAAAACAATCATAAATCATAATCATAATTAGTTTTCTCTCCACCCCCTTAAAGATTAATGGAGCAAGCATTTGTAACATTTTTTTTGTTGCATGACAGACAACATGTGACATGAAGGCCTCCCAGTTTGATGTGATAATTTGTTGTGTCCTCTCGGTGTCTCTCTCGGTCATCAGTCAAGCGAGGATTTACACAGCTCCCTTGATCCATTGCCCTCTGCACACCTCCGTGATTGGCATCCTAAAATGTGGGTAGAACTGAGCCGTAATGAAAGCAGGAGGCTGGGCGAGACAATTAGTTGACCCCTCTCCACATACATGACCTTGCCTCTCACCCCCATGGCCCTTATTACTTGAACCACTCCAGTGTGTGGTCCCGCAGTTTAATCCCATCTGATCAATACCTTTTAAGGCGTCTTAATATCCCAGAAACCCCTTTGGTGTGTTTATTTAAGGGAGGCCAACAGTATAGATTGCTTTAATGGTATGAATTAGTATTGAATGTAATTCAGATTAAATGAATTTGAACCAATGCACGGTTAAGAAGGATGAATGTGCTTCAGGGTCCAAATTGCATTCATCATGCAAACTGTGTCGAGTCGAAACCAGCCTCTAAATATTTTACTTGGGATTGTGCTAAAACAAATTGTATCAGAGGTTGCTGTGAAAAATCAGTACTTGGATCAAAGGTATTGACTAGTATATAAAGTATAGGCTTCACATGCGTGTTGCGTCCTTGCTGCATATCAGTGGAAATTGGGGACAAAAAGAAAAAAATGGCAGTATTTCCTCCTGGCCACGGTGTTTCCTCTAGCGTCGATCTATTACTCATGCTGCTCGTTGGCGTTGCCAGTTTGCTGTCACACGCGTGGTGATATAGGATGGTCTTTTTATCCCAGCTGTCTCTCTGCTCCGACTTTGGATTACAGATCTTGGTGAGACGGGATCGCTGTCGGGGTGACCAAGGTCTTCTTGTTATGCTTGGTAAATGAAGTGCATTGTATTATTATATTAACTATAATGTCGTGTGTTACTGAATTGTGGCAGCTTCTCTGAAAGTCTAACATCTGTCTGCCATGTCATGACCTCATGCCTCCAAACTGAGTCAGTCAACACTACTGCTACTACAGCAGTACCCATAGCTGCTGAAACTGTTACGGGTTTAGTTGTTTTGGGGCATATCGGAATCTGGTTTTGGACCTTTTCATCGCCTCAGTAGTTTTAGATTCGTATAATTTGTTTTTGATTGATTTTAACTATGTTTAGGGGGGATATAATCTTATGTATTTTTGCATACTGATTGTTACTAATTTTTCATGTACACTACAGTTGTTATGTTCTTCTGTGCTGATTATCGTCTCCGTTACAAGTAGACAAGCTGACAGAGCTACTGAAAACCAAAAAAATGAGCCTACTGATACCTTTGGTGGTCTCCATCGCTCTGTAGAGCCTGCAGGGACAGCTGTCTTTGTCGCTACAAGGGACTAATTTCGCATTAGACACATAAGACATAGCCATTTGATTCACTATTATTATAAAAATATTGATTATAGCAGCTTCAAATAAATGTAAGATTTTAAATAGATACATAAATTACCAGTGCTATTTATTCCTCCACTGTTGCCAATAATAAATATCCTGCCAAAAATACACACACAAACCAATTACTCAATTTTTCCTCTTTATTTGAAATTTAATTAAATTTTTTTTCCCTCAGAAATCAGGTATCAGCTTCCCGATTTGTGCAGTGAATCACAATAGCCAACCTCATCTCATGTAAATGAGGTCTTCTGGGTGCCCACACGGTCCTCATGACAATACTTGCAATCTCATTCACTCTATCACTCCCCCTTTTATTGATATTGGTGTTCCATATTCAGCGTTTTATTACTTATCACCATGCAGTTATTCATATCAGCCCTTGTGAGCTGATCAAGGAGCAGAGTTTTTCTCTTGCAGGGAGGCTTCTCTACTTTGTTGTTTTATCTCGTGCGGCACGGATGAAAAGGGCCTGAGGGAAAAAGACAATGCTGTCTGCTTTAACTCATCTCACTGCGTGACACTGAGGTATCAGGCACCGGCAGGGAAGAGAGAATATTTTATCTGACATTGTCACTCTCTGTAGAAACCTCAGGGAGACAGAGGCTGCTGTGACACACTTGGTGGTCAGCAGCACTGCATATGATTATGACAGCTCTGCTAGACTCGCCGAAGCCACAAGTCTACGTGTTACAATGAAACAAAGTGTTCATGAGAGCAGTGTAGTTGTGTTTTTCACAGACGCCAACCTCAGGGGCTGAAAAATGAAGCCAACGTGGAAGTGCCAAAAACTGCAGTTCCTCGTATGGCCACTTGAGGCTGGCTCCAGAAGCGAGTCAGGCCCCATAGACCCTAATGTTAAAAAGCCCGGCTGCAGAAATAAGCATGCTTACAGCCCAGTACAAAAACAGTTTTGGTCTCGATAGCTTATTTCATGACAAGTCTATGGAGGGTTAATTTCAATACAACTTACCATTTACATTTTATCAAGGCCTAAATTTATGGATGATAAAAGGCGTGGCTGCTTTGAGTGACAGGCTGTCTGCGAGGTGGCACCACAGTCTGTAACCCCCTTTTCCTTTGGAAAAAAACCCCACAAACATCTGGCTTTTGTCTCTAGTGGGAAAGGTTACAACTGGCATTCATTCCCAGGACAAATGACTCTGCAGTAATCACAGGTATTTGTCAGCCCTAGCTCCAACTGGCAGTGATGGAAACATGCTAATTTTTGCCCCTTTTCCAGCATGAGCGTCAGTAAGTCATGCAACTTTTTGTCATCTCAGCCACCAGCTCTGTCTGCCTATCCCAGCAGAACTAGTCAGCACTGAATAGTGTTGTTAAGAAGGGTGTCTGAAGGTCCTTAAAAAGTCTTTAAAAGTCTTAAATTGTCTTAAATTGGATGAGTCTGAGATTTTTTCAGTCACATTACTGCAAAACTGTCTGACAGACCCAATGACTGTTTATGATCATTGGACAGACCCAAGAATTGCAAAAATAAATAGCATTTGTGATAGTGAAGAGATTTTGTTTTCTTTTTACATTAAACACATTAAATTGAAACTTGCCCAATTGTTGTAATTTTTCACCCTGGCTAAGATACTACACTTTCTAACTTTGATATAATACCCTAGAAAATATTGATATTCAATTCCATTTTTGATATCATGGGGAAAAATTGACATTGGGGGCATACGATTTAAGATTTTAATCAAAAGGTAAACATAACAAGGCTGTAACATGACAAAAAAAATTTTCTCCTTGGTTAGTTGCAGGGAACAGCAGAATGTCTGCAATAAACATTAACAATAAGAGAGCAAGAAAGTGCAGCTGGTACCAATAATAAGTATTAAAACCATTATTCAAACCATCTCAGAATATTTATTTTTAGAAGATGTATTTTGATATTAATTGATGAATCACTATTTTTGACAATGCTAGCATCAAGTTTGAAAGAGAGACTGAATTAGTAACAGCTAGAGAAAAGAACTCACCACTGTAACATTTTCATTGGCCTCCATGCTGCTTTCTGCTGCTTACTAATACTGTTTCCTGGCGTGATTGTGACATCTAACGTGACACACCGGGGGAAAAAAAAATGCATTCTCTCCTACTGGCAAAGGGATCATATACACTGGTATTTGAGCCTGGTCCGCCTCTTGCTCCTCCACAGCGCCACCCTCTTGTCCAAGTATGGTCACTTCTTACTGCATAATTCAAGATGGCGACAGCCAAAATGACAAGCTCAAGGCTTTAAAAAAGGGGATGCATAAACCAATGGTTGATGTCACGGTGGCTACATCCATTATTTATACAGTCTTTGGGTTTCCATTAAGTTGAGCTGTAAAAATATAATGATTTTAGAAAGCATTTTAACTTTTGTAGAAGTCATATCTCTTTTGCAAATCATTAATCACAGTCTTTGTTTCCCTCAGGTTATAACTTTTCTTGTGGACTGGATTCTTGGAGTGCAAGGAGCAGCATCTCATGAAGTACAGACGCATTTGCCTCATCCATTCTCCACATGACACAAGCTGAGTGTAAAAGTCCCAGATTGATTTCTATTAAATAGTAAGAGAGTGGAAACATGGGGGCATCTTTGTTTCACTTTATTGCCGTCTTCTTGGCCGCCCACACGATCCACTGCCAAACAGTTTGCAACAGACAAGCTTCACTTGAATGGCACCCAAAACAACGCACAATCCAAATGAATTGGACTCTTGTAGAAAACCTCTGTAGGGGTTTTTCTGAGTGTTGGGATTCTCACGGGGGAGCAGAGTCAACTGGGCACCCTGTCAACTTCCCACAGATATGCCCACTTCAGCTGCAACATGGAGACAAACTGCTGATGTCTGCTGATGAAACGCTGAAGTCATATGGCATCAGACTCCTCAATGTGTCAAAAGACAGCTTTGAGAGCTGTTCCACAAATGGACAGATTAAAGATCAGTTTCTTTTCCCCCCGCAATATAAATGGAAGTGAGCAAGTTGAGGCCAAGTGGCTCGTCCCGGGTCATCATTACTTCATCGCTCTGCATCAGGGAGACACGCAGCTGTGTAAGCTTGGGTTACGGCTCAATGTGTCTGTAAAAACGCAACTTTGTCAGGGTTCTCCTCTGCTTCGACTTTGTTCGGGGAACGGTATTTGTCAAACAGGCCTCTGGGAAGGTGCATACCACTGTCGATGCCATCACCACTATTCTGGGAGGTTTTGTGAAAAGTCTGATGCTTGTTTGGATAACCCTTGTGAAAACAAAGGAGTCTGTTTGAGCAATGGATCCACAGATCCAAACCACAGAACATATAAATGTCTGTGTCCTCCACATTTTACAGGTAAGGACGAAACCCACTGATCCCAGCTGTTGGGCTCTCTTAACTTCTTTGAATTGGTTCAAAAACATCCAAAAATTCACTACACTGCATTGATTTACCTCTCTTATACAAAGACATTGCTAAAGGTGCACTGTGTAGGATTTAGTGGCATCGAGCAGTGAGATTGCAGAACTGAAACATCTCCTATGTGCCAAGTGTCTCAAACAGTGTTGCCAACTTAGCGACTTTGTCGCTATATTTAGCGAGTATTCAGACCCATCTAGCGACTCTTGGAGACTCTTGGAGAAAGTTCATTTGTAGTTCTAAACATATTCAGGGTGTTTTTTTACTCACTTTTTGTCCTCCACAACATTATTCCTCTCTCCTACAGCGTCCATTACAATTACATGCACATGGACAATTATGCAAATTAGCTGATGACATCATTTAGTGACTTTTAGGACAGCCCATAGTTATTTTCTTTTCTGAGGAGCTGGCAACACTGGTCTTGAAGAACCTCGGTGGCCAATGCAAAAACACAATTGACCCTATGTAGAGCAAGTGTTTGATTTGTCCCTTCTGGGCTACCGTAGAAACAACTTGGCACACTATGTTTGAGAATCTGCTCCATATGTAGATACTAACATTGCATTCTAAGGTAACAAAAACACAACAATTCTTATTTTCAGGTGATTAGTCACTAATGAAAACATAGTTATGAATATTTTATACAATATCTGCCAGTAGATGCCCCTAAATCCTACACACTTAAATCAGATATTATTTCATGTGCAGAGTTACGTCTGCGTGAAAGAACCCACCATTTGTATATTTGGTAAAATGGGATTGATGCTTTTGACAAAACTTTGCTCAGATTGTTTGAAAGTGACTGACACAACATAAAAATAGTTCAGCTTGTGTCAGTAAATGTGACCCAAGCTGCCCTCTTAATTATATATTTATTGGACACATCAAGTTTATGTTATTCAGCCTGAATCCAAACACTCGCATCTAAAGCAAACAGAATTAATATTAAAACCGCCTGCATTCCAAATGACTTCTTTCTTAATCTCTTTGCTGCCAACATGTACTCTCTGCAGCAGTATTATCTACAGCGCTGATTTAAATGTTCAGTTGTTCAATGAGAAATTCAAAGAAATAGCATCAGCTATAGCTCTGCATGTGTCCATGAACTTCATAACTCAGGCATAGCTTTTTTTATCTGTTTGAGTTTCTGTTGTAGTCAACTGACTTGCCATTTGTTTTAGGGGTTAACTGCTCTGACATCGTTGGAAAAGAAAACTGTGACAGAATCTGTGAAAATGGGACATGCGTTCAAGGGTCGCCTGGTTCCTTCAGATGCATCTGTGACACAGGATCCTCTGGTAAGCAGCTCTTATTCAGCCGGCTGTTTGTATAACAGAGATGGATCGTCTGTGACTTTGACAATGAAAACATTATCTTTGAATGCAATCATGCAGCTTTGATCCCTGACAGGCGAATCATAGATAGCCAATCAGTTTTTCATGATGCTATTTACAAAAGGCAGAGGGAGAGATTTTGCTGCATCCCGGCTCTATATGCACAGCCGTGTCATTTGCCTCGAAGGGGCAACTATCTTTGGAAAAGGTCAAAGCTGGAAACTACAAAAGCCATATATCTTCAAAAGATCAGCATTTCCTTATGGGCTTTAAACCTGATCCCCCTTGATGTTATATTTGTCATCATAATATATGAAGTAGCCACTTGAAATCAAATACCTCATGTTACGACCAGTGACATGAGGTTGTAAAAAAGCCAGCGCTAAACTGCTGGCTAACTGAGCGTATCGCAGTTGATAAAACAAAGGTTTACAGCAATCAATTAAAATGTAATTTATGGTGCGTTGTTTCTGCTGAGCATATTAAATCAGAACTTTGATACCAGTCTGTGAGCCTGCTAGGAAAAAAGTATGGCATGGCTGAAACACTACAACATTCATGTTATTATGTTTCTTTATTTAATGTAGCCTGGTCTAAGAAGATAGAGCAAATTGGAAAATCAGTGGTGTTGAACATTAGATTTTTGTTCTTTCTCATTTCTTCTAAATTCCGTATAAACCACTGTGTGTCATGCTCATGAATTTGGTCTGTTCTGTTTTAGCCAAGTCAAGGCTAAAGTATTTTAATGCCTCTTCACATGAATAATTTAAAAAGGAAATTTTTTTTTTCATCAGCAGCCAAATTGTATCCCTTTCCATGTGATTTAAACAAGTTGCTGGAGGCTCACATGCGAGCATTGGGTGGCACTCGTGATCTGGTGATCTTGTTTATGAGACATTACCGCTTCACCCATTATTTAGGTAATGAGCCTCATTTGCTCCAGTAACGTACAGTTAGGTTAATGGGTATCACACACAAGTGGGTTACAAGACCTGGATACTCCTCCGGTTGCCCTGGATATCAGTGTCTGCTGTAAAAACAAGCCGGCTTTGAACTTTCTGGAGTAAAAACTCCAGGTGGCTCTTCACATTGATTCATTGTTTTGTTTGGAGCACAATTTGTCCTGGCAGCATTCTTGAAGTGTCATAGCTTTGCCTTTTCGAGTCCAGCCCCTGCTTTCAGCTTATTATTTTGGAGGAGTGGTTTCAAGGTTACTTCCAGTGCTGTCTGGCACCCGTTTTTCAGTCTATACAGCAGAAGAAGAGAGTACAGTACAGGGGGTGAAGGGTAGCATGAGACGTTTCAGCGTACAACTCTGAACTTCTTTAACATTTAAAAGGAGAAGATTACAAGACAACTCTGTGACTCTTTGAAAGGGAACAATAATGCTTTGCCTTCATCCTCCTGTATGTAGTGAATGCCAAATTGAGGCTGAATTGAATGCTGGATGTTTTTAATCAGATAAAGGCCATGTATTATATTCAACAAGAAAAGTGCACTCAGTAAAGTGCAGATCTCCTCCAGGTGTGCCTTGAGGGCATGTGTGTGGGGAACAGTTGCGTGTCCAGCGTGTATGTATGACAATATTGGAACAAAGAAGACCTGAATGTCACCCAGTTGTCCCTCCCGGCTCCCTGACAGTCAAGATGGTGGCAAAGACAACAAAAGCGGGGATTTATTCATCTTGTATCATGCCTAACTTCAGTGGATCATAATATATCATGAATGGAATTAATCCGCAGATGTTTTAGTTTAAAATCAGACCAAACCTTTCTATGGATGTCAATTTTTGAGCCATGACAAAGGCCAAAATGTTAACTGCAACAGGCTTGTTTTTAGCCTTGCTGATTGCCTGTAATGCCTCTAATGATCACTTGCAGCTCTTACCATCCGTTGGGGAGTGAGGAGTTAGCAGACAATGATGGTATGAAGTGGTTGATAAAATAGAAAAAAAAATGAATTGCAACCACAAGCAGTCCTTGAACAATCATAATAGTTTACAAAAAATATTAGGCTTATAGGTCCAGTAGTATGTGAGATTAGATAGACAGATAGAGACACTCACACCAGCCTAATCACCGGAAAAAATGTTGGCATTGTATAGTTCTGAAAACCACGGCTATGTAACATTTGTACGTTATAGCAGATGCTGCAAGTCTTCAATTAAATGCCCATTCCTTTCACTAGCTCGGTGTGGCTACACATCTTGAAAAATAAACGCCTGTCTCAATTAGACGCTTGGTATGGTTGCCGAGCAGTTAACTTTTTTTTTATAGAAGTTCTTTGGATGTATAAAACCCGGTTGTTGACTTCCTCAAATTATGTGTCCATTACATGATTACCCTGTAAATTATTCATATTCCTTTAGTCCACAAGGGTCCTCAGATTAAAATGAATCAAAAGAGTTTTCATAAAAATTAATCCAGTTTTCAAAGAGGCAATATGTCTTATATAGGCGCCTGTCTCATATATAGGCTTGTTAATTTCAGTGATTTAAGCAAATAGTAGCCTGGGTTATTAATTGAAGGTTTACGGTACGTTAATCTGTTAGGTTTTTTTAAGTGTCAACAGCACTGTGGTTAAAGTGTGTTTATGTTTTGGCACCAACACCACCTGGTTCTAGTGGCACAATCATTGCAGCCAATAAAAACCCAACTGATTTTGTTGTTTATTGGTTTTGAGCAGTGTCAGCTGTCTCGCCTGTATCGTCTGTCATGCCATCCGCCATCCTCTCCATCTCCAGATGACAGTCAGCTCATATCAAACTATGTCATTTAAGACATTTGATACAATACGTATTAATACAGAAATGTAATGTATCTGTGGTGTCCAGAAACATACAATGCATTTTCTTCTGGCACCTTGGCTGCACGCACAAACACACAACTGAATGAATGATTCCCTCTAGGCTTATACCTGGCAGAGATAACAAGGAGTTTGTTGTTTGTTTGTTTGTTTGTTACTTACCAATACAGCAATTAATGTCCAGATTGTGTGTCAATGTAATCTATTATGAACTTGATGTAAGTCTCTGAAATTTTACATTTTTGTCTTGGAATATTACACCCCTTAATCCTATAGATTTCTCCTTCCATGGCACTGAAACATACATAAATGTCAAAGAATTGTATTAGTTTTAGCATGTTTTTATTGAATGAACACAATGTATTTCTTGATAAAATGTAAAGATTTAAAGAAAAGCAGCCAATGAAAACCTAATGCACAGCTGAGAAAGAGGAAATGTAACAGTAAGTAAGTAACTGGTACAACAGGACATTTTGGTAAACCAAACAAAACAGGTGGCACTGTGAAAAATGTCCACCCTTATCTTACTTTAAATGGATAATTTATATAATTCACATCAGAAACAAATTGGTGAGTTCCACGGACCCTCTGCCTTTGCAGCTTTTATCTAATTTGCTTTAATTGCCGCTGCTCTCTCAAGTAAGCAGACTCCACTGGGTGCTTTCGCATAGTCATGGTGTCCTGCTGTCCCATCAGCTTCTTGGGAGTTCTGTGGAGCTTGTGCTTCCTCTACCTCCCTGCTGCAGTTGCCTCATTAATCAACTGGAAGTTAGTGGCTGCTCCAGCGCTGGCTGCCCTCATAGGCCAAAGTCTATGCGCACAGAATAATGAGCCAAACTCATGGGACGTTTCAAATGAGATTTTCTTTTGATTTGACTCTCCTTTGGACTCCCTCTAGGGTATATGTTGCAAGGTATTACCATCTTTATAGGGCCATTTCTATTTGGTGTAGGATGTTAATTGTTTCTGCAATTTGTTGGTAATAATATCAAATTTTTAAAGTTTAATTTGGACTACATATACAGTCATTACCCTTGTTAAACGATTTAATTAGATACTGACACAGAGTTGTTTCTTAGGTTGCTGCAGTTCATAATCACTGCAATAATAAGGATGTTTAAGATGAACAGATCCGTGGTAGACACAAATGCCAGCACAAGTACAAACGATTGTATTGTATCTTACCATGCATGACCTTAACCAAATTTATATTGGATTCTCTCGAGTGTAGACAGTGCTACAACCATTATCTGTGTGACAGGTAGAAGTGTTCCTAAACATATAGTAGTTTGTATTTGTGCAACTTTTAGTGGACCAGTTATGAAAACTCAATTTCTGGTGGAAAATGAGTTGAGGAGGAAGCAAGCCCTGAAGTTGTACACAGTAAGATTGATGCCCACAGAGGAGGCTATGAGGAGCCTCTGGGACATGAGCACTTGTATCAGCAGGGGGATTAAAGAAAATATGCAAAGAAAGAGTCACTGGAAAGATAAATGTGTAGGCACCTTGTGAAGAACACAAAAATGAAAACCCTCACTGGGGAATAACATCAAATTTTATTCACCTTGAACCTGCAGGGAATTCGGTCTAATTTTATCCTTTTGCATACAATGTCACTACGGCATTACCCTGTCTCTGGTAAAGCTGCTGGTGGTGAAAGTGTTGTGGTCCTGCAGTATTTAGAAAACTACTGGCTCCAGCTTAGTTCAGAATGACTTTATCTCGGAAGATGCTTAAGAAACGGGCTGCAGCGCTTACTACTTAGTTTACAGTTCAGTGAAAATCCACCGTGAAAATCATTTATACATCATTATGGCGACTTTCGTTTTATTACTGTACTCGGTACAGAGGTATCAACTTTTTTTTTTGAGTTTGCAGGATTGAAATATCACACTTAAAAAGTTGGAAACTGTTTTGTTATCTGTCTGTGCAAAGTGTTGTGTATTACAGTTCAGTATGCTAAAAAAGTAATGAAAGTGTAAAGGCATTAAAGGCATTATAGAGATATAATAATGTGGTGAAAGCAGCAATAATAATAGCTCCATCTTTCTGCCTTTTTATAAACTTGTAGTCTTTTTAATAAAGGGATTGAGAATTCTATGCTCTGTACTGCAAGCACAAAAATATTAAATAATACAGTAAGACTCAATAATGAATATAACTACCCTCTTTGGGAGAAACTAGTCTGTTGCACATCTTGAGACATGATACAGTATGATGTAACAGGCTCACTGTATGCAACTTTTAAGCACTGAGGCAGTTGAACTTTTACTTTCAGGGAGTTGACTAAAAACACAATAGTTAAACTGAATAAGATGAACAAAACAAGATCAAATAAAATATAATACAAATTCGCAAAAAATAAACAGCTATAACAACAAACAGTTTTCCCACAAATCCAGATCACACTGCAGGTTACTGACCCAGGTTAGAACCACACTTTAATTTATTATGTTGCAAGTTGTTGTTGGCAGTGTTTACAGTACCATCAAACAACTGCCATCCCTGATTATGTTGCTGACCCAAATGCTCATTTATTTTAATGCTACAGTAGACCCGTCTTCACGGGATGGCAGCTGCTGACCGGCAGACCCTCCTGTGTTACACAAGCACAAACTTTAATGCACACGCTCACAGCATGAAACACAACACCCTGAGATGGAGGCAATTTTCCATCACGAGCAGGAAAAACAGAAGAGCACACACTCAACTCTCTGTTTAAAGCTTTCAGAGAGAACTGTGCGTTTTAAGGTGAACCAAACCTTATTATTTATTTTGTTGGCTCTTCAGTTTGGTTTAAAATAATGACCATTGTACCAATAACTGATCTGGCACAGCAATACTGTATAGAACCAAACACTAAAGAACTTAGAGGCAGCTATAGTTAACCTAGTTAGCTTCTCTTTTCCAAGTCTTGGTGTAACTGTTTCTGTGTGCTGTTTTTTTTCTTATTTTCCAGTTGGTGTGATCTGTTGGCTTCAGTGTGATGGTTTCTGAAATGGGCAATTAGGTGCAGCTCTACAGTATATCATCAATCAGAGGCCACCATACAATGCTGACAGCGATGATGCTATTTACAGTTGGACACAGTTGGTCCGGCCTTTAGTTTAATTGTGGCTGGAACCTGCACATGCCTCCATCCTGTGTAATTACTGATGAAACGTATCAGTTACACCTTCCTCCGTGGATTATAAGTCATGTCAGTCATTTCTTGTCAGGCGACAACTTGGTCACATTACGTTGGAGCTATTTTCATACCTGTTCCATGTTACTTTCAGTATTAAAGGAGCTGTGTGAGACATTTAGAGCATTTCAGCTAGCAGCTGATGGTGCTAACTCAATTAACAGCGCTAACATTAGCAACAGTGCTGACAGAGCTAACATTCTTTGTCTAGGGGGAAACCGGAGGGCGGGTGCTTTGCTTCTGCGAGGACACTGTCCCAAGTGGTGACATTCAGAGCATATCAATCATGCAGAGTCTGGGCGAGAGATTGTCTGCATTTGGCTCTCAACATGGAGGTGGCTAAGCTGGCAGCTAGCAGGAAACTGAAGGGTGGGTGCTACAGTTTTGCGATGACACTGTCCCAGTACGTAGGGCGTTGTCCTTCCCTATGAGCGCAGTGCAGAGCAGAGGCGATTAGCTAGCCAGTGGGACATGCTCACAAGGAGTCACATGCACACAAAGCAGTTCCACTTCATTCCACGCTTTGGACGCCATTAGTCCACTATAACTTTTTATAACAAATAACAGTTTGCTGCTATATTAATGTTCTGAATGTTGCATACAGCTCCTTTAATAGTTGTAACTAGAATGTGTAAATATCTGCTAGTCACCACCAGTTGGCAGGCTTTTACACATTATAGTTTTCTAGAAATAATACAATTCTCACAATCTGAATAAATGTGCAATCATTTCATGTTGTCTATTTTGCAGGCCCACCGTGTGAAAAGAGGAGAGCCCCCTGTGATCCGAATCCATGCAGGAATGGTGGCGTATGCGAAGAAGGCCCCGGAGGATTTGTTTGTCATTGTCCGGAAAGATTCGGGGGCGTCTACTGTGACTCCCTAGTTGTCTTCGATTGCATGTCACACGCGTGTCAGGAGGAACGAATTTGCACTGCAGGGGAGCGTGTGAGGATTTAATTTCCCTTATTTGTTTTATCTCAGTGGGAGATAAACAAGAAATGGCACATTAAAATTAATATAGTGTCTTGAAACAAGATCAAATGGCTTCATTCTGAAGGCTGCAACAGCAATTAATATTTCCTCCTGAAGATGAGCTAAGGGAAAGAGTGTTTGCTTCCTCCAGCATTTTGATTGAATGACCCAGCGCATGTTTAAGTGCCAGTTTGAAATGGCTCTCATCAAAAGCTTTTTGTAATTAGACGCCTGCTGCAATTTTCACCTTTCACTGGAAATGCTATTGCGGTCATACATTTTGCAAAGGCAGTAGTGTTTCTAATGTTCCCTAGGATACACTAGAGAAAATACAGTAATGGTCTAATTGTCTTTCTCTGACCTTTGTTTTGTTCATTACAGTTTGCCAAGTGCACTGCACATTTTCACAGCCCACCTAAGAATACCAGAGTGGAGCAGACTAAAAGGGACATTCATCAAAATAATGCCGAATATTGCTGCGGCTTGACATAAATATTTTTCTAGAAGCTTAATGTGAATTTCAAATCACTTTAACTTTGAATTACAACACCATTAGCATTTATTAGCCTCTCATGGTGCCCAAAACTCATATTAAAACATATATAAAACCTATTATTTACTTGCCTACTTAGATTCAATTAAATGTAATTGCAGAGATCAGTAACAAATAATAATGTGAGTCAATCAAGTCCCACGTCTCTCTCTGCAGCAAATCACTCTCTTATTGATGATGCTTCTGCAGTTAGGGATCTTATGCACCTTTTGTGTAGTCTAACCCTGTTTTCCCAAGCTGACGGGTGACCTGGTTTGTTTTGCCTCTGTATGCAGGCCTCTGAATGTGTCTGTGCAGATGGTAATGTGGTCCCAGCATGCAGGAGGCAGCAGAACCTGTGCAGCCCATCACCATGTCTCAACAATGCCACCTGCGTGTCCAGGGGAAATGATTATGTCTGCAGGTGAAACACATACAGAGATCTAATAGAGGCCACTCTCGTAGTCCCCTCTCTAGACGAATGGAATGTCTTGTGAATATGTCTCCAGCTGAGAATGAATAGAAATGGGTCTTTTATTATTTTTCCACCTTTTAATGTGATTAGGATTTACATTTCAATCTAAAGCTCTACGACTAATACAGACTTGTCTGGCAGACCTGAAGCCTCATTGTTGGCTGGTGATATTCTATATTTTTCTTATTGTCGGCTAATCCCATGTTAAGACCAAAACCAACAATCCTACTTACAGGTATTGTCTGTGTAGCCCAGTGTAGCTAATTCCTCTGTGTCACAGACTTCCATTATTGTCCAAAAACTATTCAAAAAACATTATTAAAAGCATCAATGAGCCACACTGTCACACTGGATGACTTGTTAGCATGAAAATAGAAGCTGTCATTTTAAGTCAATCCTATGTATAACATCCTGGAGCTGTAATTACAGAATTGCACACCAAATGTGTTAATCTGCAGCTGGAAATAGTCTTCAACAAAAATGCACTATTTACTGCTGTTTAACATTTGCAAAACAAAAAACGGTGCCAATTACATTATATACTTTTTTAAACATATATGTCTTTAGTAGGAATGAACCAGCTTTGGGCAAAGTGCACAGACAGGGTTGGAGAAATCTTAATATAGCAGCATAGACTAACACATTGTTGTTAAGGGCAGCAGTTGAATAGTCAGACAGCATTATGTCCTGTGTGTTTTCCTGAACACTTTTCCTTGACCTCAGTTGAAAATGTAATGAGGTCAAGGAAAGATGTGGGGCAGAATTCATAAGGACTTAGGAAAAGACAGCCATGGCGCTTATAGAATCTGACTGCACTTACACTAGGCTACACACTCGTGACGCCCGATGTTATTAAGCATGGACAACAAAACACGGATTTTAGAAACTTTAACCTTGTGCGTTCTTGCTGTGTTGTTTCCTGCAGGCCAATAAACCAGTTAAAACATCACTTCATTACTAAGGTTTGAATTGAAATGAAAAAAGAATAGAGGCATCACATGGTCGTCACATTGAGAACAGCTGCTCACGCTCACCCTCCTGTCCACTCAAACAGTATTATTCGACATATTGATTATGTGAAAATTAGGGCTGTCTGTGATTAATTAATCTCAATTAATTGCATATATCAACTTTTGCTGTGAAAGTATTAAAAAAATTTCAGTTCAAATGAATTTTTGGCAGATGTGTCGTAGTAAAGCTGCTGGATTTTAGACACAAGTGTCCCCCTGTCCTCTACCACCAGAACTGGTCTGCAGTCCATTGCAAACCACTTTGCAAGGGAGTTAGTTAGTCGGTCACAGGTGGACTTACTCAGTTTGCGTCTGGCTGCTAGTGCTAGCATCAGAGGCTATGCTTGCTCGGACCTCTGCGTTCGCTGCTAAATGTTTTGCGTTATGGTGATATTTCAGGCTTTTAGTACAGAGAACAGTGCTCATTTCAACAGTTCCATCCGGGCGTTTTTTAAATGTAGATGTTCCATTCATGCAACGGCGTCTCGTCTGCCTCCATCATGTAGCAAAACCACTGTGGCCTTAAGTGACGCACTGGGTCAAAGAGCACCACAGAACATGAATAATCAGCATTAATTTTTTTTATGCGTTATTTTTTCTGTGATTAATTAATCGAAAATAACGCTTCATTCTGGCAACCCCAATGAAAATAATTCTCAAGTTGATGCAAGATCGGTATCATGTTTTTTCCTGAACGGCCTAATTGGTGCATCGCTTTAAATGTTGCTGCTTCAAGGAATTGTGGAACAGTGTTATCTCTTTTCCTTCCTGAAGGATGGTCTAGTATATCCTTTGCTAGAGGAGATAAAAAAGGAAACACTGAGGAGGCTTTCCTTAGCATTAAGAGAATCCGGCCAGCTCTTATCATGGCTGCCACTTCTGGGTCATTTCAGTCAGTTAGGAACCTACCAAGGCAAAAAAAGACTATACAACTGCAGCCATGGTCTTCTCACATATTAATATATATATATATATATATAATGTGTGTATGTTTTTTGTATAGTGCCACCCTCACCTTTCAAGTACAAAAATGACATTGGTTGTTGAAAACGCCTTTTTTTTTTTTCATCATTAACCATCCCGTGTTGCACTGGCTCCACTCTAACCCAGCAAAAGTGAGAAGCAGCCAGACTTGCCGTTTAATCTTAGAACAGTTTGTTTCACAAAACTACTCCGAGAATACAGACTTCTACTTCTTTACACTCTGCCTTTGATGCTCTCGAGATACTTGTATCATCACTCTGAAACCTGCTTTTAACACAACTAAAACTACTGTCGAGCTCATACCGCTTGTCTTTGTCCACAGCCGAAGTTGATTTCAAACTGAAGTTGTACATTCATAGAAAGACCTTTGAAGTACGACAGTATAACCAAACTCCTGTGTAAAACACCTTTCTGACAGATGAGGTAGAAGTGTTTTTTGGTGACTCACTGTTTGGATTTATATGAAAATGTTTTCAGGTCTACTGCATTGATGAGAAAGGACATTTATGTTTATAAGAATCTGCTTTTGAGGTCACTCTGCCACCCATTCATTCACTCCAGCACTCAGTCACTATAATGTAACTGATACTTTTAAGCACTTGGCTCAAAGACTGCATGTTATAAATGTGACAGATTTGTTTTTCTCATTATGACAGCTCCAAATTTAATTAAATCAGAATCAAACATACAGAATATGAAAATTATAAGGAAAGTTAATCAAGCGAAGGCTGTATTTGCCTATATCAAAGAGTACAATCAGCGAAATAAGGATTTTTATGGCTGTAGGAAAGTAGAATCTGTGATTTATAATGACCTTAATTTGTCCTGATGTGCTAACTCCACCCATTTAGCAATCCAGGTCATAAAAACCGGAAGAATAATTTACAGACACTATCTCATCCGTGTCCGTATCACAAGCAGGTCACGAAGGAAAACAAAATTATAACCCCATGTATCTTGTAAAAGAAAAAAATATGGCTTGTTAGTGCTTGAGGCTTTGGGTGAATTGATTTTGATGACACTGACCTCCTCTTAACAGATGTCTGAGAGGGTTTTCCGGGAAGAACTGTGAAGAAATAATTGACTACTGCAGGCTGCTCAATATCAACTGCCTGAATGAGGGATTGTGCTTGAGTGTAATTGGCGGATATCAGGTACGTAATTCAATGTTTCAGTCTTAATGAAATACTCTGAAGCCCACAAAATACAGCTCATGCTGCACCTTGATTACAACATGAAGTGGACATATTGATATCCAGAGATGTGATACATACAATACATTTTTGATTTTAGTAGTGAGACATTTTTTAAAAATAATTTTATGTGTTTTTATTCACATTTAAACATGTAATAGTTTTCAGAGTTTTTTCAGGTACTCCGGCTTCCTCCCACAATTAATGAATGAACATTTTTTCATATCTTTTTATGGGGGTTTTTATTCACATTTAAACGTGATAGTTTCAAAGACTAAATGATGTGATTTCTATTAATGATGCATCCTTAAATTGGATTGATTTTAGAGACAAATGCTTGACTGGCAGCTACTACATGACGTTCTTTTTAGCCCTTTAATACATAAAAAATTTAACCAGAGAGTTTACATAGATACTGTAGATATTGTGTTTTAAATGATCATAAAATAGACTTGTATTGTATGGATGAGAAAAGCCGTCATTAGTTGAAATAAAAAACCAAAGAAGAATGACAGGAGCATCACTGATAGAATATGTCTACAGACAGCAGTAATCCAATTCTAACCCATTAATCATTGTGAGTATGTGGACGCATTGCTCCGACAGACAGGTTCTGGTCTAATTTGCCTCTCTATTGCTCAGTCTCCTCAAACGTCTGTATTTTTTACAACACCTGAGACTGCTCCGTAATGCCCCATAGCTCCTAATTATTCTCCATCAGTCTTGTTCCATTAGGCCACTGAGAGTGTTCTTAATCTAAAATCCACTTGTAGATGCTTGGTGTTGGTGCTCCTTCAACTCAGGTCAGACATAATCAGAAATTGTTGCTCACTGCAAATGGGCCATTTCTTTTTTTTTTTTTTAAGTTTTTATTTTTATTTATAATTTTGATGTTTTTTTTGTGCGTTGATTATGAAAAACAAGTGGGTAGTTCATTAAAGGGTAGCCGGCTTTTTTATTCCCTCTGTCACAGAGATGCTCTTAACAGACAAAATAAAACAAGAGGTCGCATTAAAACTGATTTTATTGGTAGATATACAGAGCAGACCTTTCGGGTGGGAATTTGTATGTTAAGCTTTGGTTCTGTACTCAAGTGCACTGAATTAAAAAACATGACTCGAGGTTAAAGTGCTGAGTTTTAGCTTTAAAGGGTCAGGGTCAAACATTTCTCTCTCACAGTCCCATAATATAACTCTTTTTATTGGTGTTTCTTGAAATAGTTTCTCAAATTTTTTGAGTTTTTTTCTTTTAAATGTGAGTACAAAAACTAAAAACAAAGGCAGTTACAAACAAATATATGTAGCTTATATTTTTATAGCAAATATACCCTGCAAAACTGCCAAACAAAAACCAGTCTTCATGGGACGTTAGAATAGTTACTGTTGGTGCTACACATCAAAGAAGCAAGATTAAAGGGAAATATAATAAAAACAGGAAAAACAGAACAAAAACCAGCCCGCTTCACTGAGGTACACTCTGCAACTGTAGTGTCTGTATAGTCAAAGAGGGGTTTCCATATTTTGAAAATCTAACCATAGGCCCACGCAGTGTGTATTTAATCTTTCCTAATTTACTAAAATACAGAGCATCTCTGATCCAAGCCTCATGGGATGGAGGAGACGGTGACTTCCAACAAATTAATATCAGTTGTCTCTCTAATAAGGACAAGAAGGCCATGAGGTCTGCTTTAATTCTTGGCAGGACAACTGTTTCTAGTGTTACACCAAAGAGTACTGTTGATGCGACTGGATCAAAGGGCACCTGAGTGTCCCTGGTAATGTTTTAAAAATATTGGACCAATGGTTGTAAAGAGATGGGCACGACCAGAACACATAAATCAGTGAGGCAGGAGCTTGTGGACATCTATTACAAACAAGGTTATTTCTTCTGTTATTTTTAAATACTATGATATTTTCTGATCATTATTCACTTGCAGATTTTTCTCCAAGAGTGGTTGGATGCTTCAGCTGGATGTGCCATTTCACATTCGTTGCAAATGTGGCTCTCGTGCTGACTTTTTTCAGGCCCGCTGGACACAATTTGCATAAAAAATGTGACATTTTTTCTGTTGGAATCTGCACTGATTTGTTCTTTACACTCCTTCAAATATTGCAGCTATCAGTGCTGGCTTCAACAGTTTTGTCTGATTGCCAGTTGCACCAGCCTTGCAGGTGTTCTGTTCCACCATCGAATAGTGTTTCCCATCCTGTTAAAAGACATAGCACCCCCCTCTGTGGTTAGGTAAAGGAAAAAGCTTCCACTTACCAGCCACTTTATAAGGTACACCTTGCTGGTGCCCCTTTTGCCTTCAGAGCTGCCTTAATTCTTTGTGGCATAGATTCAACAAGGTGCTGGAAACATTCCTCAGCGATTCTGGTCCATATTGACATGAAAGCATCACGCAGTCGCTGCAGATTTGTTGGCTGCACATCCATGATGTGAATCTCCCGTTCCACCACATCCAAAAGGTGCTCTATTGGACTGAGATCTGGTGACTGTGGAGGCCATGGATCCATGCTTTCATGTTGTTTACACCAAATTCTGACCCTACCATCTGAATGTGGCAGCAGAAATCGAGACACATCAGACAAGGCAACGTTTTTCCAATCTTCTCTTGTCCAATTTTGGTGAGCCTGTGTGAATTGTAGCCTCAGTTTCCTGTTGTTCGCTGACAGGAGTGGCACCTGGTGTGGTCCTCTGCTGCTGTAGCCCATCTGCTTCAAGGTTCGACGAGTTGTTAGTTCAGAGATGGTCTTCTGCAGACCTTGGTTGTAAAACGTGGCTATTTGACCTACTGTTGCCTTTCTATCATCTTAAACCAGTCTGGCCAGCTACTGCCGCTCACTGGATATTTTATCTTTTTTGGACCATCTTCTGTAAACCCTAGAAACGGTTGTGCATGGAAATCCCAGTAGATCGCAGTTCCTGAAATACTCAGAGCAGCCCGTCTGGCACCAACAACCATGCCACATTCAGAGTCACTTAAATCACCTTTCTTCCCCATTCTGATGCTCGGTTTGAACCTCAGCAGTTGAACCTATTAAAGTGGCCGCTGAGTGTAGATTTATGTAGGGGAAAATGCACATCAGTGTGGAAACAATCTTTGAGACAACACCAACATGCTGGTTGCCATAAATCCTCGGGTGCTGCAAACACAGTGTGTTAGCATCTTTAACTGGTGTTAGCTTGATCTACATTAACATGCATTAGTTGCAAATGGATACGTTCAGTTTACCGTTCGTCAAAATCATGAGTATGTTAAGTGTACATACTCTTTAAGCACATACATGCACAACACTGCCTGTAGTAGTATCAAGCCATGCAGACAGGTTTGTATTTATTTCATCTTGTTTCTCAGTGTCAGTCTCTGACATATTTGCCTTTGCTGTGGTATTATGATATTATTTAGTTGGTGGTGATATTACATTTTTTGTCAAAAGTTTCCATTTAAACTACTGTCTGCAGAAAAAAAAAAAAAACACTGGAAATAAAAGACACTGCTGAATTTATTTTAAGTCAGCCTGAGGTAGTGGCAGAAATTTCAGAGTGTCATATCTCAAACCCTGAGCGGGTAGATGTTGAGGTAGATAAATAAGTTGGTGGGTGAACTGACCCTTTTTTAGGGTGTTTACAGCCACATCAGTGTACATTTTTATTCATGCTGCCCAAGGGTGAAAACAGAGCATGATTCCTACACTGTTCACCCAACATGCAGGGCGATAACCACCAGACACCCTTAAAGCTGAAAGTCAACACCTTTAACCCACATTGTTTAATTTCAAATCCGCTGTGCCACGGTAGAGCCAAAGCAAAGAAAAACACACTCATGCATACTTTACCGTACCTTGATCTTACTTTTGTACTGTTTTCCTGCAGTGTGTTTGTGCCCCGGGATGGATTGGAGAGTTTTGTCAATATGTAGGCGATGCCTGCCTGATAAAGCCAAACAGCTGTTTGAATGGAGCCACATGCATTACAACAAGTCAGCCATCATCTCCTCCGCAGTACACCTGCAAATGCCCCCTCGGCTTCACAGGTGAGATAACTTTGATTTATTATCTGTGTTTTTGCCCCTTTCCATCTGTCTGTCTGTCCGTCTGTTGGCAGGGAATCTCAAAATATGGATCGATTTGTACAAACCCTTGTGGGAAGGTTGGTCATGGGGCGAGCAATGACTGATTGTGGTTTGGGGAAAATCTGATGTGGAAGTGGTGCAGCTTGACAGTAACATGCTGTTGGCAGAGGTTTGTGTTCTGTTTTGATGCTTATAGGCTTTGGTGTTATGTAAACATGCATGTGCAATGTATGCACAGTATTATGCAAAAGATGTCAGGCAGACATGCAACACAGGCAGTGAAGGCAGTCCTAGTCTGAGTGTTTTACTCCTCTAAGACATTAATGCAGTCTCATGCAAGACATTGGACACGGAGAGCTCTTCTGCTGAGAGCTGTCCATAAATTATAAATGTTTCTATTTGGCCTTTTGTTGGTGTTTTAAGGCAGATGTTATAAAAATGTCTTAAAATCTCTACAAAAGTCGTGTATTCCATCAAAAGTGCATCCTTTGTACCATGCCAAAATAAATGCACTTCTTCTACGGTCGCAGAAAATATGTTTTCTGATTGGCTGACAGGTGTCCTTAAAGTAACGGCTTTTCTACCTTAAATATTAAGGTACATTTTACACCACTTAAATGTATCAATAATAATGATATAAGACTACAATACACATTATTAGAGTACTTTTAGTTTTGGTATTTACAGTATGAATGAAAACTGATGAAAACTATCTCCTTATAGAGCTTTATAAAATGTTGATAATTTCTTATGTTACAGTATGTTATGTTCAATTTAAAAACACAGGAATATAATAAAAGCATCAATAATCACTCTGCAGTTCTTTATAATCATGTGCACAACAGTTACAGAAGCAGCCGTAGGCAATGTAAATCTTGGATCTCAGGCTCTCCACAACACTGCTCATTAAATATATATTAAAAGTAAAAGTCACGCAAGAGAAAGCATGAGAATCTAAGACATAAACTAGTGCAAATTAAAATATAGGGCTGAAATATAAACATGAATAACATAAAATAAAGTAATGCAAATCTGTACAGACAGTATTTGCTGAATGAAGTGAATGTAAACAGGAATGTAGTAATGTGCATAATGAGAGGTAGTAAATATGTATACAGAGCTATAAAGAGTTTGTAAAACACTAAGTAAAAGTATACAATAGGTAAAGTGCCAAGTACTGAGCTCAGGAGCTCAACAGTTCAACAGTCTTATGGCCTGCAGGATGAAGCTGTCCCTGAGTCTGCTGGAGCAGGACCGGATGCTGCGGTACCGTCTGGCAGACGGCAGCAGGCACAACAGTTTATGGCTCGGGTGGTCGGGGTCTCTGATTATCCTGTCGGCCTTCTTCCTGCACTGCTGGGTTCAGACAACACAATCGCCAGAGGAAATGTTGGCATTGTACGTAACCATGGATATGTTGCATTTGTACATTTCATATATAGTCCAATGTCAACCAGAGTAGGCTCCTGTGACCAATAACAGGATAAGCGGTTACAGAAAATGAATGAATGAATATGTAGCAGATATGTTGAGATTGTACTTTTTTTTTAAGTTTAAATATTCAATTCTATATTTTGACAATGCTGTGGTTATGATGTGGTTAGTGTAGAGACAAAAAACACTTGGTTAGGGTTAGAAAAACTTTGTGTTTTGGATTTAAATGCCCAGTTTGGTCACTACAAACATGGCTGGAAATGTCCTGAACAGTGGGCTGCTTTTGCTTGTCAGCTGTCTGATCTATGTCACTTTAGAAATGTTTGTATAATGCGTATGAAATATACAAATGTAACATATTTGTGGCATGCAGAAATGTACAATGCCAGCATATCATTCTGGTGACTGGGCTGGTGTTGAGCAGTGGTTCCCAACTGGTGGGCCGCAGGTCCATTCTGAATAGACTGCAAGTGACTCATGAATGTGTCAAGTTTGTAAAAAAAACACACTTTATTTTCAAGTACGGCAAACATCCGGCACAAAGCTTTTATTTTGAAGTGCTGTTTCCTGCTGTAAAGGTAATTAATAACATATAGCTACTCAACAGAGACAGCAAACTAGCTTGATGACATGGCCAAATGCAAGTATGAAGCTGATAATTTAAACTGTGTGGTCCTTAAATTAATGACTAAGTACAAAGCTGGACCAGTCGGGAATCACTGGTGTAAAGGGCCTCCATGGACGGCCGCTCTGTCCTGGTGATGCAGTTTTCACCAGCTGTCATACCTAGCAGCCAGTCAGGATACTCTCAATGTTGCAGAGTGTCCTCAGGTCCGTGCTGAACCTACTCAGCTTGCGGAGGAAGAAGAGCAGCTGTCTTACAGCCTGGGTGGTGGTGTCAGTGTGTAGAGTCCAGCTCAGGTCCTGACTGATATGAACCCCGAGCAACCTTAAGCTGCTGACTCCTTCCACTACAGCCCCGTTGATGGACACAGGGGCATGTCCTTCTCCCTGTTGCTTCCTGTAATCCACAATCAGCTCCTTAGTTTTGCTGACATTAAGATGGAGGTTATTGCCCCGGCACCAAGATGTCAAAACTCTGACTTTGTCTCTGTAGGGAGACGTATCCAAATATAGATAGTGTAAAAGACAAGTGTTTAAAACTTAAAGCAAACATCCCAAACAGGTTTGTTTAATTTCCTCAAGTCAGTGTTTGCTAATGTCCTCACAGCTGACATGAGGTAAACTTGAACAAGTCTGTTCCCTAGTAACACAGTCGTAACTGTCACATCTGAGAGGAGTTTGTTTGGGGAGAGAGGGTCACATGGGGTCGTCCAGAGACCTGTAAGACTGTACTTTGATTGCACATGGGTCAGCAGGGCAACAAAGTAAGAGAGGAGGCCACTCTTTCACTGTCAGCTTTTGCTTCAAACCTTCATGTTTGCAAGCATACACTCTGATTAATGTCTCAAAAGACTGAATCACAGCCAGCTTAAGAGCTGCTGTGCCATGACTGACCTCTGACCTCTGACCTCTGACCAACCTTAGGAGGTGGAGGGAGAAAAAAACCCCTACAGTGATCAATACATTTTTATTACTAATGGCACACCCTAGTTGTGCACACTTTCAGTTAGTCTAAATCCAAACAGAGAAGCACCAAAACTATCATCCACAACTAACCGACTGTCTTTAAAGTGCAAATGAAAACTGAACACTGAATCAGAAATCAGTAGCTGGCTCCTGATTTACAATTCACAAGCCAACCACAGATTTTTAGCAAAGGCCAGTTCTCTTGATGAAGCAAATTTTTAACCTTGAAGTTTATTTACCAGTAGCCTTGCCTGCTTGACATTTCTAAGGCCTGCTGCTGATTGCATTTAATCCAAGTGCTCTGGCAAACTGCTTCCTAATTAGCTGCCAGCTCGAAACATGGCCGAAACTTGTTAAGCTATCACTGACAACTGTTCTAAAAAAGCACAAGGGGAACAAGGCAGAGACACGAAAACAAAAAGGGTTGTTACAGAGTGTGGGATTTAAGAAAAAAAAAGTGTAATCCTTTTTGGTTACCATGTTTAAAAAAGATGAAACAAATCATTGCTCCAAGACCACGAATAAGAAAAAGCATTTCCTATAATGAGCTGAATGTAACTGTGATATTGCCTCCCTATAGGACTGCCTCATTTGCAGCTATGTGCCTTTTTACTACATACTAGGAGATCATTGCTTTCATTCATTGATCATAGCATTGCTTTTCTAAACTGCTCAGAAATATAATAATCTATATGATAACTAACTCATCAGCATAACACAGTAGAGTATGTAAACATCTCTGTAAAGACTTTGTTATATTCTGTACTCTAGATTAAAAAACATTGAGACTATGGAGCAACACAGATTGTGATTCTTGCTCTCTCATTGTTTATGCTGTATAGGGGTTATGATGATACCGCACAGTATTGTTCCTTGTCTTGTTTCATTGCTTAAACAACCAGTGAATGTGATTTTTTTTTTTTTTTTTTTCTCCTTCCCCCAGTGCACTCGGGTTTTGGCCTATAGCGTATTTCTCAATCTAGCCTTAAGTCCTGACACACTTACCTGTCAGTCAGATAAGCCCTTACATAGCACTACATGAACAAGATTTTTTCCCTCTGTTCAAAGCTGAAATCCGTTGCCAGTTCAGTAATGGAAAATTGTCTCTTACACCATGGCAGGTCTTAGTGACTGATAGAATTCATCATTTTCTGGCATCTTGGGATTTTTGCTTTGGAATTTCGAGCCATGCAGCATAGAAAGGCCAATTTAATTTCAAGCTTTGCCCAGAAACCCCACTGTACTCTATCATAGATCATAACTCAGGATACATTACTCAAGCCCCGGCATCCGTGTTTCATTTTTGGAAGGCTTTATTTTTACGGCGACAACAACTGCTGGCGTATATTGTGCTGGTTTCATTCATGCGCACCCTCTTTCTTTTTTAATAGTGTGGATTATATAATCATAAGACATGGAAACTGAGCATGCAGTTCAATGCAAGTTTGGAATCGAACACCAAAACTTGTAAAAACCATCTGTAATTGTTCACCTGAAATACATCAGGTCTTTGCATTTGATCCTTAATCTGGATAATAACAATTCATTAGCTTTAAAGAACCTAAAGGTTTTGGTTGTGGGGTAATAACTGGGTGGTGATTGTGCACAAGGGTTGCAAAATGTACTAAAAATAACCTTTAATTAACTATGACGCTCAACACTTTTTTTCTTTTTTGTATTTGCTCATTTCTAGACAAACTTTTTGTAGCATAAATCACCATGTTTTACATATTTAAAGCTTCATAAAAAAGGCTACAATACCACATAATTGATTTTATTCACAGCCATAAATGAGGGTAGGCGTTTCACAGATTTTAGTAGGACAAATTTGTATAATTTGCTGCAGCACAGCATGGCATATTTTCAATATAATGACCTGTAGCGACTACCGTGCAGATGATATCAATCATGGTGTTTGTGCAGTAGCATGAGGTTGCCGCTGTCAAGAAGGGACTTTCACTACATGTCATTGCTGCTCCGTTATTGATGATAGGACATTTTAAATTAATAACCTGCACTCGAAGACACCCACCCCCCAACCGCAGCGGTAGAACTCGCAGCTGCCTCAGCAGCTGAGCACCAAACAAATCTCCTATCAAGCAACCTGCATCCCCCCACCTCTTCTGCTCTCTTCAGCCGGGACAGAGCTCGTTATTAAGTGTCTTTTTTCTTAACAAGAAAGTGAGCCTGTCCAGCCACATCTCTCTTTGCAATTCCAGGGACTCGCCACCTGAATCCTAAAGCATCTTATTAAAGGAATGTTTGTGGCCTAATTACTGTTTCAGGACAAAAGGTGCTCAAGCAGTTGCAGGTAGGGATGGGAATCCAACATTGAAAAAGACTCTGCAGCAGCACGCATCAAATGCACCAACTGCAGAAACACAAAAGATCTTAATCAAGCATTGGCATATTTCATATAGAAAGATATGATGCTATTTTAAGTAATTGAAAAGCCTGGCTTTTTTCACTGAAACTGTGATACAATAAAAATATTGAGTCATTCCCTCATGTTTTAGTACTATTTTATGAATTTAAAGCATATTTTGATAATTATTGGGATAATATTGTGAATGATTATTATTTTGATCAGGATAATTGTGACATGACATTTTTGCATTGTCCCATGCCTTGTTGCAGGCAACTCTTAAAGGAACATTTGGGAGAATAAGCTTACTAATTTTCTCAAGTATTCAGAGGAGGTTGATACCACTCTCATATCTGCACACTACAAACCTGAAGCCAGCAGCCACTTAGCTTAGCGTAGCATAAAAAACAGCTAGCATGAGTACAGGTTGTCAGTGCTACCAACCAAGAAATAGTCTGACACATAACCCTGTAAAACCACCATGTCATTTTTGCATTTTGGTCTTTACACCAATTTAAACAAACATGTTAATTAAGCCCTGTTTCCACCAAACATTTTCATTATGGTACCTTTGAAACCAAAACTAACCCTTCAGACATGACGGTCTGCTTAGCGTTTCCGCCGCCAATAGTACTCTTTCATGTGGGCGGGTCTGCAACTCGTTTATCATCCACAGAACAGGGTTGTACGCTAGTGTTTTCAGAACAAAATAGAACAGGCTGCAGTGAGAGTCTCTCTCCATGGGATATTTAAAAATAGCGGGTCTGTGCATTTAGTCCTTCTAAGGCAAACTCAGGAGTTTAGTGTTGCTGTGGCCCACAGGAACAACGCTCCATGATGCTTTTTTTTTCCTCCGAATTAGGATTGGGATATATATAGTCCACATAATCCAGTTGAAATTAATGTATATTTTTTAAATGCCTACTAAAAGTGTATATCACCCAAGAAAGACAATAAAAACTAAAGTGATGGTCAAAGTTGTCACATTTACACAAATTTAATGTGTGCTGATGGATTCACATCGTCAGCTGATGCATTGAGTAACATTACAAATAATCGTTCCACCTTCAAAGTTGTCAGAAGTCAGCCATCCTTTCATTTTATAGCTACAGATTACCAATATATATATAAAACTCTCCACAGTATGAACAGTGGTTACATGAGCCTCAAAACCAGCCACAACTCAGCCCTGACCAGAGTGACTGTTTGCTGTGACTGCAGTGTTCACAGCTCCACCTTTTAGTACCAGATCTGTGTGCTAGGTACCCCAACAGAAGGGTGGCCAAAAATGGGGACAGTACGGATCAGTTCCATTGGTACCATCCACAACTTTTCACAGTGGAAACAGGGAAAAAAAGCGTACTGAACTGAACTGAACCGTACTGCTCGGTGGAAACAGGGCATAAGTGTGCTTTACAGTTGTTGGTGGTATGTGGCTTTATTTCTACTTTCTGGACAGAGGCAAGTTAGCCGTTTCCCCCTGCTTCCAATCTTTATGCAAAGCTTTCTCCTGAACAAAAATAAGGCCACAAACATTCCTTCAGTAAGGTCCTGTAGGATTCAGATGGGGAGCCTCTGGAAACACAAAGGGAGATGTCAGAGAAAATATATCCTTGTACAGGCTATACCTTGACAAAAAATGGCAAATAAATCATTTTCTCTGTATCTTCAATTCATACAGGAAATGGGCCTTTTGGTAAAGTTGTATAGTAACTATACAATATAGAGGTAGTGACATTATGACAACATGTTTGTACTTATTAGGACCTCCGTGGAAATGCTACTGTGATACAAGTGCAGTTAATTTCATGTGTTTTTATGTCTGCTTTCAGGAACAAACTGTGAGACTGAGATCAACGAGTGTGACTCCAGTCCCTGTCAGCACAATGGCACATGCTCTGACTTGCTAGGACATCACAAATGCCAATGTCCTACAGGTATGCTGGACTGTTGTCAAAACCAGAGCTTTGTAATGACATTTAAGTGATATCTGTATTAGCTGTGGTAGCAGGCAGTGCTGCAGACCTTTATGCAGCGACTGTGGCCTCAGATCCTCAGCCATCTCATTGTACATTGACAACCAAAGGCGATTAGCCTTTGCCAACGGGGTCCCTAGACTGTGACTCATCCTGCCTGAGGATGTTAGGCTAGAGATGTCAGCATGAGTTAATTCCTCACATGAATCATATTTCTTACTTATGTCCTGCTAACTGAAAGTATTTTCTATTACTGGTTCTTTTTCACGTAATTAATATATTTGAAATTGTTTTTATTACTTTGCAATATGTTTGAATTATGCACTCAAATGCCTTTTATTATGAAACTATAAAAAAAGCCATTATAAAAGGCCCACTTCTCCCTGATCACAACATGCTCCATTGTGCCGTGTAGAGGCAACAAGGCACAGCCACAGTCTTCATCATATTTCTCACAGTATCAGTTTACAGCCGTGTCCTGTGATTGACAGCTGAGAAAAATCACCAAGCTCATTGCCAGAGCTCGATAATGAAACCAAAGTGTGCAAATATATTAATGGGAGTTTCATAATATTATATTATAAAACCCCCGTTAATATAATTTACTGTAAGTACTTATTGTGCCTGACGGGCTGAGTCTGAATTTACATTCACTGAACGTAAACTGATGGACCACTCGCGGGAGCTTCGTGTTGCTGGCAGGGCACAGTTAGTGTCTGGCAGTTGCTCTTGCCCACTTTACTGGAACATTTTACTGCACGTACAGACCAAAGACACTGTGGGCACAGCGTCTTAGAGGCCAGATGATGTTTTTCTCACAAGAATTTACCGCTGTTATTTTTAGCCGTTGTTCTCAGCAAATGTTTTTTGGCTCTTCAGGGAAATGTAACATTGATGGTGATGAAATATTGTGTTTGTTCACTCTTGTTCAATTAAACATTAAAGGACAATACCGGTGTTAATGACACATGGGTCACAGAGTCCGTTCGCCTCATCAGCTGCTGAAGCAAGGCACATTAGAGCCACTGTTTAAGGTGACATTCAGAGGTGGCATTGTATTTTCATCAACTGATGAATTGTGGCAGCCCTTGAAGTGTCTAAGGAGCAACTCTCCGCAGTTTAAAAGATCGTGAATGATAGCTCGAAGCGTTATTCATTCATCCATCCATTCTTCTTTACGCCGCTTATCCTGCTTAGGGTTCTGAGGGCCAGGAGACACTTCCAGCGTGCATTGGGCGAGACGTAGGGCACACCCTGGACAGGTTGCCAGTCGATCTCAGGGCTCACAGACAGAAAAACAAAGTCATACCTATAGGGAATTTAGAGTTTCCAGTTCACTTAACTGGCATGTCTTTGAACTTAGGGAGGAAACTGGAGGAAAACTTTGCAGACACAAGGAGAACTTGCAAACTCTTTTAAAGGCCAGCAGGTCTGAATACAGGACCTTCTGAATAACAATGAACAATGCAATAATAACATCGAAACCTAAACCTTAAAACTGCTGGTAATTAAAAAGCTAACATTACAGTGCTTACTTTAAATCCTTAAAGCTTAATCCTTCTTTATCAGCAAATAGAAATGTACTAATTAGAGAAAAACATTTCACGAAGAGAGCTGGAGTGGTGATACTAATATTCAGTCTTTGATGAGCAGTTTAAATAAAAGCTTTTGAATATTAAATATGACCATTTATACAGCTAAAGTATATGTGTTCATCTTTGTACAGTACACCAGATCTGTCGAGACTGTCCTCTTGTGGTTTTTGGGCGAGCATCTCTGTGGAAATCTGGCTGTGATGTTAGAGGACTGACGCGGTGGGCTGATGGCTATGTCATTGGGGTTATCGAGTGGGAGCCTCCCATCACAGATGTCAAGTTGAATTAGACCCACGACACCCCAGAAGGCTCAACAGTTATCATGTGCCGCCCCCGTTACACCTGCTCAGAGCGCCGATCAGGACTGTACCTCTTCACACTGGCCTTTCACTGTGAACATAAATGTTTCACAAATGCACCTACACTGACCGCATTTACCCTCTTACCATTAATATTAACTGTAAGCTTAAATTGCACATTGCGTGACAATGCCAAGAAGCTTCTAAATGTGTAAGCAGATTATGCAGCGAGTAGAAAGTGTTGTTTGACCACTGTCTTGACACTGATATTTGCTGTATCTCCTATCTTAAACACAAGATATCCATGCTTTGCACACAAGCTGGTGCCTTTTCTTTTCAGCCAGAGCCATCGGTTGCTCTTTTCAGCTGCCTCTGAAACTGCCTTTGCAGCCTGCCGTAATCCCTGATCATGAATCCCTAACTCCCTAAGTAAACTGGTACTAGATGTGGCCACAGATCCATGGTAACGAAATTCCACAGGGCACACCCTGGCTTTCCAGCCTTGCTACTAAATCCCATCTGTTATCTCAGTAAACCTAAGCCTCTTCCGCTCATATGCGTCATCTGCTGCATCTTCTCATGGTGAAGTGAGTTCCACAGTGTAAGAAAATAGTCTGGTGAGTGCCGGACCACAGTGCTAAGCAAAGTCTTAAGACATGGGCAGAATTATAAGTTGCTGGACATTTTCTTTTTCCCCTGCCGTTGAATATATCACAAACTCAATGCTGCGTATTTCCTTAAAGGAACACCTCACCCACAAAATGATTTGTACATCAGTTACTCACACCATATAATGTTGAGTTTGTGAAGAAAACTTTGTTTTTCTTGCATACCTCAACAATGAACAACGAATCTTAAAAACCAAGAAAATTCTGGATGAATTAGAGTAGAAGGGGGCCACTTTTAACAACAGCAAAACTATATCAAAACACCTGTTTACAAACTCTCACACAAGTTTTGCAGTGTAATCCAAGTCTCATTTATCCAGTCATAAGCTCAGTACTTCCCAAACACATGCACTTTTGCTAAAACCTTACAGTTTAAACACATAAACTTGCCCAGGTGCGCTATTTGTCCCTGTGTGAGACTGTTAATGAGGAAATGTTTTACACCATAAGGTTCTGGCAAAAATGCCTGTGTTTTGGAAGTACACAGCATACAACTGGTAGTTACCAGCCACGCTCCTCCAGGTGGTTGCTTTTTAATGTACCTGGGTTTTAACAGATCTGGGGAAAACTGCCAGCTCCTACTCTGCGCCATGGGCATGGCTAAAATTAAAAACCATTGATGAATTTAAGGGCCTCATAAAGAGTGTGGTGACAGAGACGTGTGGTTGTTTTTCTTGAGAGGCCACTGTGTTTGAATAGTTGTTGTTTTATTGTGTATTTTTGTTTAATATGTTGTATTTGTTGCATTTTAAATGTGTTTTGATTGGCTGCTACCTTGGCCAGGTCTCTCCTGTAGAAGAGATGTTCAATCTCAGTGGGAATTCCTGGTTGAATAAAGGTTAGATAGAGGATAAATAAATGAGACTTGGATTATACTGCACATGTTGTGTGAGAGTTTGTCAAGGGATGTTTTTGATGTTGTTAGGTGCGGCCCCCATTTACTCCAATTCATCAAGATTTTTCCATTTTTGGATTCTTCGTTCACTGTGAAGGCAGGCAAGAAAAAAAGTGACAAATTGATCATAACATGGGCTGAGTGACAGATATTCAAATGATCATTTTGTAGGTGAAGCATTCCTTTAACAACACTATACGAGTAAAGTCAAACTAATGCTCTGTTCTCACTCTTCTAAAGCGTACAGAATTGATTTATGTAAGTTCATGGTGCATTCAGCTACATTATGTCAACTGTATCATCTCTAGGATCAAATCAGACATTATTTCCAATTACACCAACTCAATAGAGGTTTTCCTTTAGGGACCAAACAAGGTGTATGCTGTGATACCAACCAAACCTTTTTTGTCATCCACAAATCTGATAATGGTTCCAGATGAGCATTAAAATGAAAAGGCGCATCGACTATGCTTCAAAATAGGGACAGTGCCCAAGGCAGCACACAATTGGCCCAATTCTGGCCTTGTTAGTTAAATATAAAGAGGAGCTGACCTGGTACAGTGACACTAATCAGAGATGGCTTTGCAGCAGATCTGGTCAAGTATTGCATCACTTACACTGATTGTATGAAATGCTTTCTTTCAGGTTTTCTAGGAGAGAATTGTGAAGTTGACATAGATGCTTGTGCTCTACCCAACAACACATGTCCACCAAAGACTCAGTGTTTGGATCTCCCAGATGGCCTTGAGTATACCTGCCGTGCGCCCTGCCCTCAAAACCTTCAAGTGGGTAAAAAAAGCAAGATAAAAAAAAACAAAACATCTAAATAGACTATTTGTCCTCATCTTTTGTTCTGTTAAGTATTCCTCTTAAGTCCTATACATGTTTAAAGAGCTCCCAATCTTCTGTTTATTTCTCTTGAAGCGATGTCTATGTATTCTCTGCAACAGTGCAGCAGCATTATCACAACAGCAGGGAACCATAACAAGCAAATTACTGAGGACGTTCTATGTAATTTTCTCTTGTTTTATTTAGAGGATTTTCAGCACTTAGTTTTTTATTTTATTTTTTTATTTTTGTCACATAAGAACACAGAACAATCATGTTGATATCTCGTTGGAGTGGTGGTACATTATGAATACATTTCAAGATGAGCAGTGTGACACTCTGGCATGAGAACTCAATCAATTTGGCATTGAATACAAATGCAGAAAGCACCGTCTTTTGTGGGTTAAAACACTTTAACTTTAATATGTTGAGTAAGAAAGTAGGAACGCTCACAGTTATTTATAGTAACCTGCAAAATATCTGCAGACTGTCACCACAAACTGTCACCACAAACTGAATTATAAAATTGAGGACTTAAGTTAGAAGGTATCAAATATTAATTCAGTATCTTATTTATAAAATGTGGGATAATCCTTTGTTATACACGGGGATAAAAATAAGCATAAGTCCCATAGGAAGATTGACAGCAAATGCGATAATCCATAAACACAGCAATCAGCTGGTGCTGAAGCTGTACAGTATGTTGGTTTACCCGGGAAGAAAGCTGTATGAAAATATTGACTAATGAGGGAGTTCACTGCTTTCTTGTGACTTTTATTGATATGTTTGAAGTGCTTTGTGGAGTGTAACTGAACCAATACACAAATGTAGTTATGTAACGGATTTTGACCTATGACCTGTCTCTAAATTAGTGCCTGTTAGTGCCTGTAGGGTTGAAGTACACACCGAGCAGTCCCAACATTACAGTCGGTACTCTACCTTGCAACCCACAGGACTCAAAGGATCAACCGCCAACGTCGGGTTTGCTAAATGATGAATGTCACTTGATCATTGGTAACCTATTAGCATAGGTGACGCTCCCTAAACACTATATAAGGGCAGGTGTTGTGCTGTGTGCAAAGACATGCCCAATAATTGGAGAAACGCCACCAAAAAAGGGGGTAAGAAGAAGAAGATGTTCTGCAATAGTAAACTGACATACTGCTGAATAAACTTAAACAAAGTAAATATGATTTTCCAGTGTGTTTTTCAGGCGTTTCAGGAAAATCAAAAACAGAAATGGCAAAACATTTGTGGTGCTGTAAATGACATGTCAGCAGCAGAGGTGGAGGAAGTGTTCAGATACTTTACCTATGTAAAAGCAGTGTTGGGCAAGCTACCTGGAAAATGTAGTGAGCTAAGCTACCAGTTTTTTTTTAACTTTATGTCAAATCAGCCGTAAGAAAAACTGCCAGCCAAACAAACAGGCCGGCAAAAAATATTCAGTTGAACTGTTTATTATGAAAATAACAGACTTAAATTAAAACTTTCTTTTTCTTTTGGAAACCTGTGACATTTAAACATGACCTCCAATAACATGACATCATCAGTCGGTCTGTTGCTCTCTGCTGTCTCTTTACCTCTCGTCTTCCTGCTTATCGCATTTCTCTGTCTTGGCCTCTTTAAGTAAGCCTTCTGACTATGTCAGTGTTCAAAAACAGAATTCCAAAATATATTTTTCAGTCAATAAAACCATAGTAAATAAAAGACAGAAGTATAAACAGTAAAAATAACGAACCTGGAATAACAGAAAAAAAGACTGCTGCACTTCATAGCCTGTAACTTTTGTGGACGCTACCACGCTACCACGCTCAATTCATTAACTTAGCTACTGAAAAGCTATTTGACTCAGAAAGTAGCAACGATATTGAGAAATGCAGTTAAATTCCTTATGTCACTATCTGTAGTGAAGCAACTGCCCAACACTGAGTAAAAATACTAATACCACACCAATGAAAATGTTAGTTAACAAAAAATATTTAAGTACAACCTCGGAAATGTATTTAAGTATTTCAAGTAAAAGCACCTAATGGAAAATTAAAATCAATTCAATAAATCAAAATAATTCTTCTATATCTGCTATGAGGGTCCAAGGACAGAGGGACGTCGTTTGCTGTAAAGGCCTCTGAGGCAAATTGTGATTTGTGATACTGGGCTTTGTAAATAAAATTTAATTGAATTGAATAATTAAAATAATTAAAAGGAAATTCAGCGAAAATACAAATTTTCCATCAGTTGGCTAATCATTTCAGCTGCACTTGTATAGTTTTATATGATCTGTGTGGAAAAGTCTTAATTTGTAAAGTAACTAATAACTACAGTATCAAATAATTGCAGTGGAGTGAAAAGTACAATATTTCCTTTTGAAGTGTAGTGGAATAAAAGTAGAAAGTGGCATGAGATTAAATTACTCAAGTAAAGGAAAAGCACTTCCAATAGCTGCTTAAGTAAATGTACTTAGATACATTGCACCTCAGGTCACCAGAGGTGCGCGCAGTAACTGACATTACAGTTATTGAAATCAGTGAACCAAGTGTAGTAGTATTTCTTTAGCCCACAAATTCAATAATCCAGTCATCACAATTACTCTAAAACATAATAAACTTAACTATATCCATACATTTTTCCCTCATATCTAAAAGTCATTCTTCCTTGTGCTGGGCTGCAGTTTGGAGACTGAAAATAGAATATATTTCTCTTGTGTAGGTAAGAGTGCTCTCAGCCACTCGTAAAATGTTGTCTTATCGAAAGGAGGAGCAAAATTAGAAAACATAGGTGAATCTTGGAAATCAGTGGGTACTCACAAAATTAGCAAATCATGGATGCCAACAAAAATAAGAGAAAATGTTTTGGTATCTCGCTTCTTGCATGCGGCCCAGTGTTATTCACTTCACCTGTTAGTGGTTTTAATGTTGAGGCTGATGGGTTTATATTCCCAGTGTACTGTATGCTGCATATTTATATCTCTCAAGCACATTTTTATGTTCTATTTTATTTTGAACGTGGTTGCACATCCTCCAGATTTTTAAGCAGTCATGGTGGAAGGAGACAAAGCTGCAATCGTGTGATTGTTTGTCAGGGGTTTTGGTTTGGCATGCAGGAAGGGAGCACATTTACAGGGCTGAAAAGACCTCTGCCACCTGACGCGGATGAGTGCTGCTGAAGATTTGCAATGTCTGTATTTTTGAATGCGCCGGTTTCTTTACGTATGGATGAATCGACCCCCTGCGTTTAAAAAAAAAGCAGCCGAACCTGAACAGAGGAGCTTCTTCAGATGACAGATGGAGATGATCACTCACTGTGGAGAAAGCCTCGTGTTGGCCCCCTTACAGAAATGCCATGATGTCTGCATTATACACCTTCCCACAAGCCAGCTCTTCCTCAGCCCCTTTGTTTCCCCTCTACTATATATATACACATGTACCAGCTAGCAGGCGTATCTGTTTTGTTACAGAGAGCTCTTGGGAGGTTTAGCCCTCAATGACCATTGATCTTGTCTTGTAAGACATGATGTAGATGCTACATGGAATACTGAGTGAACCCAGGATAAAGCATGAATCAGTATTCATGAGTGTGTCATGTGGCTGTAATGAAGCTCATTTTCAGGCAGCCAGGAGCAAGAAATGATTAGGGGGTTGCACTGTAAAATAATGGTTGTATTTTTGACCAGATATAGGTTCAGTCCAATCTGAAATATGAGATGGAGCAATTTCATTTTAGCACATGCAGAATCATATTTCATAACATGCGCATCTTCTGTCTTCTGTCAACAGCCGTGTGCCAACAGAGGACGCTGTGTTTTGAATGATGCCGGTAGCTACACTTGTATCTGTGCACCTGGTTGGTCTGGTCAGAACTGCCGCATAAATGTCAATGAATGTGTTCAACATTGGTGTCAAAATGGAGCCACTTGTGTGGATGAGATTGATGGTTACAGGTGAGTGTTCAAATCTTGATTGTCTTCGGGGCCATTCAGGCACCAGAATGTCAATGATTGTAAAAGCCGTGACATTTACTGTTCTTTCCCTCCAGGGCTGAAAGAATTCCTTTACCTCTATACAGTATTAAGACATTCTCTTTAATCTGTTGCTAGCTGCCTTTGTCCCGGAGGATACACGGGCGTCTACTGTGAGGAGGACATTGATTACTGTGTCGGCCATCGCTGCTCTGAACATGGTGTTTGCCTGGACCAGCAGCATAACTTTACCTGCCGCTGCATGCTCGGATTCGAAGGGTCGCTCTGTGAACTGGAAACAAATGAGTGCAACAGCTTCCCCTGTGCGAGCGGCGCCACCTGTGTGGACCTAATCAGTGATTATCGGTGCCACTGTCCCCCAGGGTTTGAGGGTATGAGACCATCTGATGTGAATGTGGGCCTATTTGCAGCCATTAGCACAGCCAGACACAGGAATATTCAGGTGTTTGAATGCTGAGATAGAAATATTAGGCATTCACGCAGAAAGTTCATCAGAATTTGCTGGTGATTATTGAACATTAGGTGCAGTTTTCACATTTAAGATTGTTTTGGATCAGTAATCAGGGCCAATATGAGTCACCAGAATGAAACATTGGCATTGGACGTTTCTGCAAACTACGGATATGTTTCATTTGTATGTTTCATATCAACATTTCTAAAGTAACGTAGTTCAGATTACATCCACAGTATATGATCTGAGTTTGTCATCAGGAGAGGATGGTGAATGGTGTGACACTGAGGTGAGATGGGTGCAAAGCAGCAGCAGACTGCTGTGAAATCAACAGAAGTGTGTCTTTTTTAACATAAGTTTGGGACATTTCCAGCCATCTTTGTAGCAACCAAACCAGGTATTGAAATAGTGACAGACCAGTTCTTTTCCCAACATTATTTCCTTCAAATTGATACATTTAAATGTATTGAAATGTTTGAGTTTTGACACTTTTCTGCAAAATATGGTATGTTTCTCCGTCATGCTCCCTGGTAGTACATGCACATTCAATGGTTCTGCCTGCCCCGAAAATCTTACAATACTGTACATTACTGTACAATGCATTACCACTCAGCAAGTATAAGCTTACATTAATAAAGATTAAATATAATTTTAATACATTCAGCATCCCACTTGCATGCAGGTAGGCCGATGTAATGTTACAGGAGTGTCACTGACCCACAACCTGCCTTTATTTGAGGGGCAAGTAGCAGATATCCCAGATTTTTGGGGCTCACTTGATCCATTTCTTTATCAAAGTTGTTGTTTAAATACTCTAAACAATACAATTTAACACATCTTCGTAACGCCCATGTTGCGTCAACTAAAAGCTCATAAACACATCAAAGTCGGAGGAGTGACCATCCAAGGAGCATTTGATTGCACCATTGGCAATGGCTGGCAGAGGTCTGATTTAATCGTTTCTCTGACATTGGTTCAGTGCTGTTGCGACACTATGTTACAGATTCATGAGCACTGGGTCATTTAATAGGCTGACACGGTGCATACAGGACACTAAAAATAGTTGTTAAAAAGATTCATTCAACCATTTTTGGCCTTCAATAACATGATATTTTTCAAATTCAGTTCAATTCAATTTTATTTATAAAGCCCAATATCACAATCTGCCTCAGAGAGCTGTACAGCATACGTCATCCCTCTGTCCTTGGACCCTCACAGCGGATAAGGAAAAACTCCCCAAAAAAACCCTTTGACAGGGAAAAGAAACCCTTCTAACCCTATCGAGTGGTTTTTGTGCCTAAGCCTAACTACATGTTAACCACAGCATTGTTTGAAATACAAAAGTAATGCGCACCAAGAATTATAGTGAGGTACTGATCACTGGTGGTAGACTTGATTATAGAAACCGAAACGTTCATCTATGATTGTAGATCTTGAAGGCCCAATGGCTGAAACGTCATCTTCAAAGTAAAAGCAATGCATAAGGAGCTTGAGTGTGCAACACTTGTTTTCTATAATCAACCACAGTATTGTTGCAACATGCTACTGAAAAGTAGCATAAATGCAGGTTGAGTTAAACGTCTTTGTTTATGTTAATGTTTATGTGTATGTTTTTTATTTCGAAAGGGACAGTGCACATTAATTAACATGATCATTGAAGTCATGTAAATGTGCCAGATTTAGCGATACAGGCTAATTTTTATCTGCAGTCCCTAGCAGGTTGATGGTATATGCGTATATAAGAAAAAAACATTAAGATAACATACAAAAGCACAGAGGCGCATAAGCACAAATAAAAGCAGATTAATGACATGTCCTTGGAAGGGCACATAAGCACAGAGCAAACATATAACCATAGACAAAAGCACATAAGCAAAAACAACAAGACATAAGCACTATTAATAAGACAATGACACCACTGTATAACCAAAAACATAAAGAACATACCACACAAAAGTACAACATACAACATAGCCACAAACATATGATAGAAAATATCAATTACCATCCATAGAAATGATATAAACTCAGATAAATAGCAGAAGTGTGAATAAAAACCAGTCTTTTCATTGTCATAATACTTTCTGATAGCGTTGGGAAGGCAGTCTCCATGTGTAAATCTTTAGGCATTAAAACAACATTTATAGTGACATAAGTTGTCTTTGTCTGTTTCATTGCAGTAATGAATGTAGCAGCAAGTGAAGAGTTATTTAGATCATAACCACATTCAAAAGCCTGTAGCTTGAAAGTATGCATTCATTCATCACTATTGATAAAAATGCCAGTTTTTATGTCTCTGTAACATCTGTGTTAAAGTTACCCTTTTACTATCAATGTCATGTTTACTTTGAAACAGGCTGATTCAATAGTGTAAAAATGTCCCTTTTATATCATTATATTATGCTGGATAATGCACATTTAAAACAGCCTGCCATTTTTTAGACATTTGGCATAAAGCGGACTGTTTAATATGACCAGTGCTGGCCATGTGTGGTGGAAATGTTTGAGTTGAAGTGTGGCGCAGTCACGTGTAAGCAGTTAAATGAATTAATATTGGCTGGCATAACGATCTGGCTCAGGGTGTGTAGCACTAAGTGTGTCTTGTACAGTATATTTAGGCTGGAGGTACACTCAGCAGCCACCTTAATTATGTGAGTATCTTACAGTACATGATTAACAGAGCACTTGCCAGTGCACGGGGTCGTGATGGCAAAAGTACAGTACAATTACCTTTGGTGTAGACAGCAGTGGAGATAGGAGAGCAGTGCCTGAGGACGTCAGGCTGTTTGTTCTCAATGAGCTCTCCGGCTCATAGAGAACTAAGAGGTCTGAAATATCGCCAGAGGCCAGGCCTGGTGGAGCATTAAATTTGTCAGTAAAATCTGGAATCAATTCCGTATCTAGCTCTTGCCCAGAGGATAATACAATTGAGGTTACACCATTCTCTGCATACATACAAGCTGCAACATGTTGAACACATAATCATTCAATCACATTTTGAGCCAGTAGAATCAGAAGCAATCAGCTGCCTCATGAAATAAAATCCATGTCACAAATAAACCAGGTGCTGCTCATTGTCGGGAAAATAAACAGAGATGTACACTGCACATGTTCTGAGTATCTTTAAAGATAATATTCCCATACTAGAGCTGCACACCCTCGTAATCATTAAATGTTGATAGTGGCAGCAAAATGTATTCGTAAAAAAACACACTTTAAACTGTAGTGCCTGTGACATTAAATAGAGTTTATTTGTTTCTCTTCTCCTGCAGGAAGGACCTGCTCTGAGAATGTAAATGATTGCTGGTCGCAGCCTTGTCTAAATGGAGGCTCGTGCATGGATCTGATAAATGACTACATTTGTCACTGTCCTCTTGGTAAGTACCAACTACTTGTGTATTATTGAGCATGTTTACAAAAATATCATGCTATTAATTTTCTGCGTACTGTACCTTGGGGATACAAGAAAAGTTTATTTCTCCTGCATTTACATACAAACTTCTTTGTTCACGTTGATCGTTTTTCTTTTTTTTTTGCTCGAGACGTGCTTCCAAAGATAGCAAAGACCATAATAATCAGGTACAGGAGTTTGAGAGCGGGTTAGAAACAGGGTAAAATCAGCATCCAAAAAGAAATAATTAATTCGTATTATTGGTTAAAGGGTTAGTTTTTCACATTTTATTTTTCATTATTTTGGTTAAAACCAAGGTCAGCAGACCTGTAAAGACAACAGAATTTTTCCTTTCTTGCTAAGCAATAGTGCATTTGAAGGAGTAGTGTGTTAGATTTAGTGGCAACTAGTGGTGAGCAGTTGCAGATTACAAGCAGCCCAAACTTCTCCCATGTGCCAAGCATGAACTCCTGCATAGGATTGCTTCAGTGTTTGTTGTCCAGGAGGTTTTACCAGGAGACGAGTTACCTGCAGAGGTCTCTTCCTTTCAAAAACAAACAGATTAAAAACTGATAAAACATTTGAATAAAGCAGTTTCACGTTACAAATCAGTGTTTCTCTGACCCCGCTCAGCATGAGGCAGGCAGTGCCGCTAGCCCAGCACCTGCCAATGTGTGCTCACCTTTACTCTCTGATAATTTAAGATCCAGATGTCAGGAGGTCTTTACTGGGAGCTGAATTATCTGCAGAGTAAAGGTAAACGGTAAATGGACTTGTATAGCACTTCTCTATTCTTCCGACCACTCAGAGCGCTTTTACACTACAGTCACAGTCACCCATTTACACACACATTCACACGCTTGCTGGCCGAGGCTACTGTACAAAGTGTCACCTGCTACTCAGTTTAAATGCACTCACACACCGATGACACAGCCATCAGTGGCAATTTGCGGTTCAGTATCTTGCCCAAGGATCCTTTGACATGCTGACATGAGGAGCTGAGGATCGAATGGTCGATCTTCAGATTAGTGGACCACCTGCTCTCCCTCCTGAACCACAGCTACCCCATGCAGAGGTCTCTTCCTCTCCAAAACAAACATACCTAGTGATTTAAACTGTTAAAAACACTAAATGAAGCAGTTTCACATTAAAAGTCTGTTTTTTTTCCTATGCCGTTTGGCTAATTGTTGAGGGGCTGCTAATTATGGCGGCCAACATAAAAACACGATTGGCCCTTTCTAGAACAAGTGTCTGGTTTGTCTGTTCTGGGCTACTGTAGAAACATGGCGGTGCAACATGGCGATCTCCGCAGAGAAGAACCTGCTCTCTATGTAGATATAATTCTAAGGTAACTTATTTTCAGGTGATTATACACCAAACATACCTATTACATTATATTCAATTTCTGCCAATATGTCCCCCTAAATTCTACACACTGGCCCTTTAAACATGTCTTCCCTAATTACACTGAGAAGTTTTCAGGATTGCCGTCTAATCAAGTGAGACTGTGTATTACACATGTCTATATGTTAGACATTTTATAGCACATGTTCCAGAAAGGATCCATAATCAGTCCACAATAAAGGGAGGTGTTGCAGTCCCCAGTGTGCGGCTGATTTTACTGTGCCCTCTGGTAATAAAAGACTTAATCACTACTTGATTGCACAAGTCAGAACGCCACGGCCCAATGTCACATTCAACAGTCAACAGCCACAATCCACAGAGCGGCATTTACAGACAAATATTTGACAAATAAAATCCACAAAACATAGGTGTTGACCGGGCACTGAACACACTCTGGCACAGGGTAATGGGTCTATTTTGCTAAATCATTTTCTTAATATATTCCCCAAAGGCAGAAGAACTGTGCAGGTTATGGTGGATATTTTGTTTTCTTTTTATCCTGATACTTTTGGATTTGATGTAGTGAAACAATATCACCAATTTTGTTGTCATTGTGCATCATGTTTATTGCTCCGTGCCGCATCCTCAGCCAGATATGCCCCCGATATTACTGCACAATAAATCAGCTCAAATGCGGCTGAAGTCATTAAAACATTTACTGCTGTGAAACATGTGCAGCACCTGTTATGGTGTGTTTTTATGACATCATGGACTCAGCAAATGCATCACTGTAACTAATCTGCTCTTATTATATTTTCTGCCCTTTGCTCAAATCAGATTTGGGAAAAACAGAACACAGATGTGTCGGTAAAGCTTCCATTACCGTTTTGATTTCATTGAAAGATTTATAGACAGGTGTTTCTGATCACCTTATCTTTCCAGAAATTCAGTTACATAAATGGGCTGTCAGGTTTGCTTGCTTCTCCCTACAAAAACACACACGAAGAATCAGAACCAAACTATCACTATTTTCCAATCCTGCATTCTGCCCCTGTTTCCTGCTACAGTACAGCATGTCTGTGTCGTCCAGCTATAGCATTTTAAATAATAGTTTATATAACGTGAAATAAACCAGGAAGCTCTCAGGGATACTTCAGCCAAGGGTGCACATTCCTCCAAATTCGGTGGTTTGGTGAGTAATACAAATGTTTAATCTGTGCCTGGATCTGCATCAAAACACAGATAGTGATTGGCAGTCACGCTAAGTAGTTGATGGCAGCCATCATTTTTGGAGAATGTCTAAATCCTGTCAGAGTCAGGCTCATGATTACGAAGCCAGCACCATGTAAATATATAATGTTGTGTCACTTACCATGACCACATTTTGCAGCATGACTTACATAAGCTCTTCATCTAAACTTGGGATACATTCAGACTGCAGGCAGAAGTGGCCCAAGTCTGATTTTTGCTCATATGTGACACAGTTCTTTTTTAGAAACAATGTAAACACACAAATGGAATCTGGTCTTTTCAGTGTCTGATTAGGACCACATAGAGAAAATGGTCCTAAATCAGATACACGTCTGATTTTGTGCTTTGCGACCTCACAGTAAACAGTCATATCAGAATTCATGCCACTTTTATGTCACTCTAGATCGCTATTCGTCACAATTCTGCGCTGGCAGGATTCACTTGGTGAATACAAACACATCATCATCATCATCATCATCGTCAGACGATCATCATCCGAAATTTTGGATGAAATCTGTTTCAGTTAAGCCATTTATGTCACAATCCCGCCACTCTTGGCTCTGACTCTGCATTTTCATACAGAAGTAGCAGCCATTGCTCCACAAAAAGCCATAATTAAAAATTTGGCTCTCTTTCTCCCCATCCTCGTCCTTGTTATCATCTGCTCACAAATTTGCTGGCTGCCATTGCACATCAACTTATAAATTAAACCATAAATGCCGACTTCAATGGCCTCCATGTTTACTTCCGTACAACATCGTGCTGTATGTATGTGGGCCAGTTCAGGATCTTGACTGGTTCACACTGGAATCTGATATTGGTCACATTAAAAAAAAATATGGGAACAACTTGAACAAAAAAATCTAAATTAAATCTACAATGAGCATTAAGTGCTTGCAGTGTGAATGTGGCCTTGGTAACAACTGTAAAACACATTAAGCAGAGGTTTACAGACAATACCAGTAAAGAAATTGGCGACAGTATCACCTGACTCTTTTAGTGACTCATCAAAATACTGCCTAAAAAAGGAGTAGGTACAAGTAAAACTTTTATGTCCCTTCCCCTTTCCTACATTTCTTTTAACTCAAATATTATTTCAACAAATTCCCAAGTTTATTTACAACTAATACACAACTATTACCAGCCTATTTACCGCCTAATTAAATAAATGAGTCATAAACCCAGTTTATTTACAGTCCAAGTGCCACCCAGTGTTACAAAATAAAGAGGCACTCTTTTAACACAACCTTTCCTTGTCTATATATCTGCCAAAAAATATATTTTTTTAAATAGTTTTTTAAAATTAATTGGTGCTTTGTTTCAACTCATCACGCAGCCCAGTCAGCCCAGGAAGTGGATTATTTCTCACTTTAAATGTGATCATTGCAGTTTTAAATTTGACCAGATCTAAAAATTTCAATGCACGTGACTTTAAAAACAGTGTGTTCCCTGTGCACAGCATTGTGTACTGTCCTGATTGCTCTCTTTTGAAGGATGTGCCAAATAATCCAGGAAAAAAAAGGTGTTGTTTTACAGTGGTGCTTAATACATGGACATGTGGTCGCATTATTAGACTTTAATCAGAACACAAACTAATCACTTATTCCCTGCCCCAACCAATTTTAATTTACCGTGCTAACTTCCACACAGATCAACAAAGAAGGCCAGAATCACAGCCTCTTTTATGGAGATAATGAACTACCCAAGCAAAAATCCAGCTTTCATAGTCATACATCACTGTTAGTCACAATTTATTGATTAAACTCACTTCCAAGTAACAACTGAATTCGGTGATTTCTATCCAAGAACATGGTTTTCAGTTTTTCAGCTCAGTGAAGCAACCAGAACGTTTGAGATAAGAGATGAATAATTATGCTGATGAACAGCATGATGATGAGCCAAGAAGTAGTTATGACCCATGGCTGTTCTGACAAACCACTGAACATGGGTACGGAAGCACTCGGCTAAAATGTGTTTCAACAATACATCGTAGTACTGTACGTCTTGTTACTGCTGTCCATTTTGAGATAGAGTGAAAAACAGTATGTTTCACTTTGTGCCTTTGTTCCTTGCAGCAGAGTTAGGCTGAGCTACTCGTAGCTGTCAGATAGAACAGGGAGTCCCATTTGGAGATGGTGACACTGTAAATGTGACATTCCTTCATGCAACATTAACCCCAGAGTGAATTGCATGCACAATTGGTTATTAAACACTTCTGAAACACTCTGTTGGAGGCAATAGCTGTCCATTAACTAGTCAAGGCAATACATAATATGATGAGAAAAGGGTAGTTGGAAGGTCATCAAACATCTAGATAGATGTGTTGATGTAAAACACACGGCTCTGGAAACAGGTAAAGAAAGTGGGGACGACTTACAACAGGAAGTACATAATCTAATATAACTGCTGTCCTGTGGGTGTATAAGTCTTGATAAAAGGGATTTGCATTAGGAGGTGATGTTTGAAATATTTCCTTTGCCAGTGAGTGAGACTGCACAGAGATTAATGCGACGGAGATGTGGGAACATTCTTCCTGTTTAGCGCCTTCTGGTTTTAAGAGGTTTTTGGTTAGCATGAGTATAAAATTCAAAACATTTTGCTGTTAAAAACTCAAATATTATGTGACTCCATAAAGCCTTTGCGAATCTAACAATTAAATCCCTTTTTTAAAACCCACATTACCTCATGGACACAGGTTGACCAGTGTGATATCAGTGTAAAAACACTGTGATCTATTTTTGGATTCTCCCTTTAAGCCGTCTTTATTTGTACAAACACATGTAATGAATATCGGTCACACCATCTGTCTGTGCTTTATTTACAACAATAGATATTGACATGGGTATCTATCAGTGACATGCAGACGCGCGTTTGGTGGGGCAGACAAATGTGATATAGATCAGTTTGGTAGGTTGGGTCTCTGTCAATGATTCACTCAATTAGCATACTGCATAGCAGGTAGATTGCGAGGGGAAGAATCAATACCCCCATTAATCCGCTAAAGAAAAGGTGTCTATCCCTGATGAAACATATAGCCATGTAAATATGTGTTGCGTAATATGTGCTGCTGTTTGTTTATGAATTCACACCCTGTTGCTAATTTCCCAAGGTTAGGCTGAATTTTCATTCTCCATGTTAACTTCATTGCAGGGTTCAAGGGGAAAGACTGCTCTGTGGATATTGACCTCTGCTCGTTCGGACTGTGCAGTGAACATACATTAATATGCACAGAGACCAAGGATGGGCAGAATGTGTCCTGCACGTGTGAAAGAGGTGAGCAAGACCTTTAACGGGTGTTATATTTTTCATGCAGGTATATTAAGAGGTGGAAAATGGTGCATTTTTTTCATGCTTCAAGGTTAAGTGTACTAAAAGGAGTATGTGGCTGTACAGTAAATGCTGCAGCCTCAGGTGATGCCTACTTATCTGTACATCAAAAAGTAAATCCACTTTTTCGTTTCATCAAAACAAGACTGCATAATGGTTGAAATGCACAGGGCATGGATGCAGACTCCATCTTCGTAGCATGTGGTGTGTGCCTGCTATGAAGTTTTCCCAAGTGATAATGCAGTTGGTTATACATGGTTTGGAGTCGAGATGGTATTAACTGGTGGTGAAATAATTAGCTGGATTGTTTTAACCACAGGATGCACTGATTTGATTGATTCATTTATATATTATGTGAAATGGAAAAACACCCACAATGTTGCTCTGCTGTGCATAGCTCCTGGTAAAATAAGATAATTATTTCAATCATTTGTAAACAGATTGTATTCGTTTTTACAAATTCTATGTAGCTATTATCTGATGGAGGGCAGAGATGCAGAGAAAAAAAGGAGACCAGCTGCGTCCATTCCCCAAGTATTGTTTTCGAGTCCTTCTCATTAGGGTTGAGCCGAATACTTGGACGAACAAGTATCTGTTATGAATAATGCGCTTGCAAGAGTATCATTCAAGTAAAATGTGTACATATCTACTTGTGATAAGGAAAACCCTCATTTTGGTAGATGTGTTCAATCTTCATGTGATGAAAATGATCTGAAGCTTAATTCTGAGGCTGTTCTGTAATTAGTGTTACAGTAAATACAACTTCTGATCAACCAATATCAATTTCAGGCTCAATATAACAGCTTCTGGTTAGACCACACCCACTTCTAGTTTAAACCAGAAGTGGCCCCTGATCACTTAGCAAGGAAACTGCAACCCTTTATTGGTCCTCTGGCAACTAATATAAAATCCACAGCGAGAAATCACTTTTGATTCCCAATTGAACTTTGAACCACATGTCAATAATCTTGTTAAATCCTGCTGCGTCCATGCAAGAAATATATTCAAAATCAAATCAGCTGTGTCTTTTTCTGACCGAGAAAAGCTTATTCATGTTTTTGTACTCTGGCGCCTTGACTACTGCAATGCACTGTTAGCATTCCTTAGTAAATCTTCAGTAGCTGGGCTTCAGCTAGAGCATAATGCTGCAGCTTGTATTTTAATTGGGACAAATCGTAGGTCACATATCACCCCAGTTCTTGCCTCCATCCATTGGTTGCCAAGTAACTTTAGTCTTGAATTCAAGATTCTTTTTAATAACATTTAAAGCTCAACATGGTTTAGCTGAGCTTCTGACCACCTATGCTCCATGTCGTGACCTGAGATCCTCAAGCCTGCCCTCACTAAGGCTAGTAATGTGGAAGGGTTGAGAGTAATGCATTGTGATGGGGAAGCAGATGTAGTTGGCAGAACAAACTGTGGTAGAACGCCAAGTATTAAGATGAAGATAAGTGAAAGTTCTGGAAACGGCAGGAAATCACACCCACACACACATACACACACATGGAAAGTTAGGTATGATGTTAATCTGAGGAGGAGTATAAGAATGTTGGGCAAACTGTCTCATTGTTGCGATACGTGAAGTTTGTGTTTGTCTCCTCAATAAAATCCTGTAAGGCGGCAAGATTGATCTTTTGTCATGAATAGATATTGAAAGAGATTTATGTGAAAAGGTGGGGGTGCCCTCAATCTTTCCTCAACCCTCTTGACCCTTAAGATTAAGTATTTCTAGGCCTTTTCGACACCACAGTAACTATAAGTGACCTGGCTTTTGCCGTCAAGACCCAAGGCTCTGGAATTCTCTGCCTGATGAGATTAGGCTGGCTAGCACATTACCCGTTTTTAAATCATTAAATCATTGCTTAGAACATATTTTTATGCTGCTTTCCCTTTAGATGCATGATTTGTATTTTTGTGTTTTATTTCCTTTGTGTTGTTCGGTTGTCTTATTTCTGTGCACATTGTGAAGCACTTTCTAACCTTGTTTAGATAAGTGCTATACAAATAAAATTATCATTATTATTATTATTAAGCCACGCCCCCTTCTGATGTAAAATACAGATACAGATAATTTAGCTGGTTGAACAGATACTGATGCATATAATAGTGCACAGCTCATCCCTACTTCGCATGTTCTACCTCCTGTCAAAAATAGTTCCAAAATTTTTGCATACCTTTCTCACACCTTCATATCCATCTTATAATCTTATGCTGATTTAAGATTAATTTGACAGCTCCTGCAGGAAAAAAAAACAATTTTGTTTGTGTGTCAGTAACGTCCCCTTGATTCCACCTCCACGAGGATGACAGTGTTATCACAGCAGTAGCTGCCAGCAGTGACAGGGATAACACTGACAGGAGTAAGAGGAAGAGGCTTGACCTGTTAGATACTTTGAGGCTTGCCAGGGGTAACCAGGCTTCAGACTCTTGCAAGTGGAGGATATATGTGCAGTAAGTGACAGAGTGCCTGTATAGCACTGTGTGTACTTGCACAGGGAATCATGCAGCTTATTCCAGGTTCAGTTACGGTACTTGAATTGAAAACATTTTTTCCTGCCGAACCAATCATAATTCAGTCGACAGCGCTCCATACCAAGTCTGCTATCTCTTTTCAAATGAATGGCTATTACATAGAAGTTCATGTAACCCAATCAATAACCCTAACTTCATTACTCCTGTTGCACTTATGCTTGGCGGATGTCAAAGTGAAGGATTGTGAGTGATTTCTTATGTAAATGAAAGCAACCTGCGGCGAGCTGCTCTCCCCAGATCACTTCTCAAGGGCAAACTGCGAGATGCTGTCTTGTCTAGATGTTTCAGGTCGGCAGTCTTGGCATCCATATTATCTAGTGCTTGCCAACCTAATGTGTTGCAAAACATGTTACTCATACCCTCCCTCGCTATAGTGTATATCCCACGCTGTCAACTTTCTGACCCAGTATTAGTGCTCACACTAAATCATATCCTTGAACTGAGAGTGTTGATGACCTCAAAATGGTGGATTTTGCATGTATAATTTTACATTTGATTTAATTATGCCAAAAGAAAAAAAAGAAGTACAGTCTTGGCTTGTTATGGAGGTTTCTGGGGGAAATTCTTCCCAGATTTTTAAGTGATTAAACTCTCTTGAGGAGCAGATTTTGCAGGGCAATAATTGTGTTTTTATGACTAAAAAAGTGTTGACAGCAGGTTTTTTTGTTTTACATTAGCATTTATTTCAAAGGACCAACTTTGCAAGACTTATTTTTGCCATAAAATTATTTGAGCTCCAAAAGCTGTTGTTTCATCAAAAGCCCCACTTGGCATGAGACAGTTTTTTGTCGTACCGCAGGTTTTCGCAATGCAGCAGTTGTTTGGTTGCTGTTCTTGTTTTTATATAACCCTACAGTATTGTTTTGGAGGGAAAACTGCTTATTCTGACTGTTCTTTTTATATTCATTTTTTTCCCCTCGTTCCTAATTGTGGAGAACATCTTAGGACCCTTATGCTCTGTAGTCCTCGGCTGACTGTGTGAAACATTCACATCGCAAACACACAACAAATACTCTATGGGAGACTCGTGTGAGGTTAACCCACACACAGCCTATAATGCGCCTTAAACACTGACATGTTTCTTCTCTTTAATAGCCTGCGTGGGTGTGTATGTGTGTGCGGTGCGAGTGCGTTTACACATGTGCACTGATGCATGTTATTTGTTTCATGTGGTTCCCTTTGTGTATAGATTGACTTTGATCTTAAAAATCACTGGATTTGGCTTGTTTAATGTAATAAATCAGAAGGGCAATGACTGGCTCTTATTAAACATGATTAAATGATCCAGTGAGCTGAGTCTGCATGTGCCCAGCGAGCTCTTTGAATCAATACAAGCTTTGAAAACCAGCTTTTGTTTGTGAAAACAAAGTCATGCTGATCCTAATTGGCGGAGGAATGAAACCAGGCTAAAAGGATTCCAATAACAGTGTCTTTTTTTTTTTTTTTTTTTTTTTACATATGCTGCAGGGTTTGGAGGGTCATTTTGTGAAGTAAATCTCGATGAGTGCGAGTCTAAACCCTGCCAGAATGGTGGTATTTGTGTGGACGGAATTGACCTGTATCAGTGCTTCTGCTCAGAGGGTAAGTTGCAATGCAATTAGATCCCCCAATACTCGAGAAGATACGATTATGTGACTAATTCAGACCTTTGTGGGTGTTAGAAGTGTGCAACCAACCAGTTTCAGTCCTGGAGTTATGACCCTGGCTCAAATGAAAAAGCCATTCAGAAACACTTTTACAGTGATTCATTCTCCACTCTGTTGTTTTGTCTGTCTATTTCTTATTCCTCTGGATGAATGGACAAACGGAGATGAAAAGACATTGAGTTATTTCCACTGCAGCTATAGCTCAAATCTACAAGCAAGGCCATCTTCCATTTGGTGCTGAAGTTCAGCAGCCATACAAGGAAAAATCCATCTTTAAAAACTATCCAGGAAACAAATGCAGCCACAACTCATTTCTGTTATAGTAGCTGCTAGGGCCGTAACGATGCATTATTCTGGACTGATATATTAATTCAGCGATCGACGATCTAGTATTCTCAATGCAAAGTGAAAATATTGATGCATATTGTCATTTTTAAAGGTCCAGTGTGTAGAATTTAGTGGCATCTAGTGGTGAAATTGCAGAACTGAAACTTCTTCCCTGTGCCAGGCATATGGAAATATATAAATAATACGGGGCGCCGTTTGTATAACGGGGCGCCGTTTGTATGGCGACCCACAGTTCTCCCCGCTCCTGTTTGGACGGGCTGAAACTGAGACAAATTTCGTTGCTCTGTAACATGTGCAATGACAATAAATATCATTCATATGAGGGCCATCACGAAGAAGCGAATGGCCCTATCCAACAAAAAACGTAACAATTTCTTTATTTTCAGCTGATCATACACTACTCATTCATTAATTTTCCATAACCGCTTATCCTGTTAGGGTCGCGGCGGAGCCTATCCCAGCTGATGTTGGGCGAGAGGCAGGGTACACCCTGGATAGGACACCAGACACATAGAGACACACAACCATTCATGCTCATGTTTACACCTACAGTCAATTTTAGAGTCACCAATTAACTAACCTGCATGTCTTTGGATTGTGGGAGGAAGCTGGAGTACCCTGAGAAAACCCACGCTGCCACGGGGAGAACATGCAAACTCTGCACAGAAAAGCTCCCCACCCCGAGGTTCAAACCCCCCACCCCAGGTTTGAACCAGGAAACCGCTTGCTGTGAGGCGACAATGCTAACTACTGCACCACCATGCCACTGAAATCATACACTAATGAAAACATAGTTATGAATATCATCTACAATTTTAGCCAAAAGATGCCCCTAAATCCTACACAATATTTTGAAATTCCCATGGCACATCTGTCACCATTTCTGTCCAAGCACACCTCCTTCCTAAACATTTAAACAGTGCCAGCTGTCCAACGCCAGGCAGACAATTGTAAGTCGCAAGAATAAAACAATGGGGATGTTTTCTTACATCCATCACAGGCCCCTGAACTGATTTTGAATTAAATTGAAATTGTATTGTGGCAGACTTTGTGATATCAGCAAATATTGTGTTGTTGTCCAAAGAATCAATACCGCATCGTATCGTATCGTGTTGTGGTGTATCGTGTCTTATCGTACTGTATCGCACCATATTGCACCGTATCGTAATTTTGAAGCTTGTGATTTGCACCCCTAGTAACTAGGTACGTAATCCCAGGCAAAACTAAATAATCTGTGCAAACTTTATCACATCTCCTTTGTTAGCCCAGTGTTTCCAGTCTTAAGTCTTCAATGGTTCAAAGAAGTGAAGAGAGAAAAAAGGGCCACTTGCTGATTGTCAGTCTGTTTGTATCCATTTTTATTTTGTGGGAATCAAAGAGGACTACCTTGCCTCTCGGATCTTAATGATAATGGACTGTGTTACTAATAATTTCAACAATCACAACCAATCAAAAAACATAACATTTAACAATTACAAATTATTGCTGCCAAATGAAGAGACTGCTTCTTGCACATTACATTCCTCACAGTCTGTTATCTGCGGGCTCAGTTTGGTGCAATATGCCCTGAAAAGAAACATCGATAACTACCATCATGCAGTTGGGGAATGTACAAAGATTCAGCCATTTTTACACAACTGGAAGAAATTCTTATCTTCTTTTTCACCCAACACCATACCCTCAATATGTCAACAACATAAGTTTATCTTAATGCCAGTGCAGCCGTGTGCCTACAGGGTTGAGAGCTAAACAGAATGTTGCCCTAACCAGACAAAACAGGTGATTTTGCTGATTAGCACACCTTGAGCCAAAGAACAGGAACTAATCAGTGGACTCTGTTGCTTTAGTGCTCCACTGGAATGAAAACCTGTATACTCTCAGCAAGAGGTGTGGTTTTTTTTGGCGTACAATGTTGATTGCTACCTTTATTCATGGTGATTTTCTATTTAAACTCTCCAGTTTCCTGCTTTTTACTTCAGTACCCAAAAGGTTAAACAATATTTGCTTTAAGTTTCCCCGATCGCATAAAATCACTCCATCATAAATTGTCGCTCGCATCATTGGAGGAAAAAGGAGTAAATCTCAGCTATTTTTCCAATAATTTCTTGGTCCAGTTGACATCTTACCTGTGAGACATACCTCTGATTAAACCTTGATTGCGGGTGAAGCCTGTTATGCATTTTTAATGAAGTCAGGATAATTGTCAAATTTTATGACATGGAGAGAGGTGGAAATTGGTTCCATGGTCAGTTTGAGAAATGATGAGAATTTGACCTGCACCGATGGTGCTGATAGCCAAGCATTAGTCATGGGCCTCCTGTAGCTGCAGTGTGTGACAGTGCTAATGATAGTCATTTTGTAGCGTGACCATGCGGTGGAATATATTTATGGGGGACTAAAATGTCAGAAATTGGCAGCACTCACTTTTACTTCATGACTTTAACCTTTTATTTTTAAAATATCAAATATGCTGATATAACTTAGGAATAATTGCCGTGAAAAAAATGTCACACACAATATGAAGAAATATAATTTATTTCCTCAAGTAGAAACTGGTGCAATCTACTCTCCATGATACATACGCATTCACAAGCCTGCATTGAAAAGTCATGTAAAATGTCACAAAGGCAATAAATTGCTTTTGGGTGCAATTTGATACTAATTAGTATCTTTTCATGTCTGGTGTTTACTGATATTCACTGATGAGATTTCTCTTTCTCCCTCCATCCCAGGGTTTGAGGGGTTGAACTGTGAAATCGACTATGATGAATGTGTCCATGGATACTGCGCCAATAATTCCACATGTATTGACCTGGTTGCAGACTATGAGTGCATCTGTCCTCCGGGCTTTGCCGGTGAGTTATCTGTGTCATCATTTTCATAGTTTAGGCTTTAATGAATATAGCGCAGATTGATGACGCTTCAGTAGTGATAACCATCAAAGTGGTCTCATTGTCTAATGTAGGAGCTCATTCACCATTTACAGAATGACGGCAGCTGATTTAGTATCAAGATATCTTTGTTTCTCATTCTGCAGAAACTGAATTAATCATTAATTAAGTATTTATCCAAAGATATATTGGTTACAAAAATCTATAAAAGGTGCTGCAAATCTCTCATTAAAGCCAACACAGGAATACTGATTCTCATTGGCAAAATGCTAAGCTCATTTTGTCTCCAGTTTTATATTTGGTGTGGTATAAATAGAGCTGTCATTGTATCCATCACTCCCATATGTTCGGTGAGCAGTGGTAGCAAGGGAGTTTTATGCATACAGTATTTTGTACTGTGACACTACAAGCAAGCACAAAACTAGACTAAAGAAAGTGTGTGTGCCTGTGGGAAGAAACTGCAATAGTACAAAGATATATAAAGCAGTTACACTGTATCACCCCTACTGGCTCCATTACTGAATGCACTGGCCAAATCCAAATGTCCACCCTCTGGACTTACATACTGTGATGTGTTCACCGTCATCACTTCAGCACTTCAGGTCTGTGAGGGGCTGAGACTGCAAGCTGCTGATAGACAGTCCTCAAGTCTTTTTAAATCGTTTATTATTTTATTAATCCTCACACAAGTTGATGAATCTTAGTATCTGCTTATCTGTCCCTGCAGATATCCAGATAGTCATCTAATTAACAGGTTTTTCTTGTGAGTGAATTTATCCACAACATTTAGCCTACACACAGTCAAATACAGAAATGTTTTTGTATAAGGACCAAACTATGGCTGAATACATTGAGCATTACTTACATACTTAAAAGACCTTCTGTAAGACTATACTGCACAGCTTTTATAGGGTAAGATGCATTTCGATTTCTTCACTAATCTATACTCCTACATATTTATGTATCATGATGTGGTTGAATATTATTTCTGCCCGACATGATAACAGCATTGAAAAAGCCTCCAATACTGCCTAAAATGTTGGATTAGGTATCGGAGACTATGTGAGTCTTTGCACCAATCCAGTGCCATGTAATTTAGTAATAAACGTTAAAGTGGTGTCACACAGGGATAAAATTGCCGTTTTCCTGGAAACCAGTTCTTCTTCTGTAGCCTTCACAGAAAGTTGCACTCACTCAACTGCTGTTTTTTCTGGGTAAAAGAATTAATTTCTGGTAAAAAGTGTAACGTTAACTGTCAGCAAAATGTCAGCAATTTCAAAGGCATTCATGCTGTATTTGTATTTGCTCATGTTTAACAAAGGATTTAACTTGAGCCATCACTTAAAACAATGGTAGCAGTTATTGCACATCCATACAGGGTTAGTAGTAAAGTATGGTAGTATAGTAGGTGATTGGCAAGTCACAGAAACAGCATTGTATCTGTAGGCAGGAAGGCCAAACATATTACTGCCGATGCCTCACATCCATTATGCTCAGAGTTTGAGCTGCTCCTATCTGGGCATCGATTCAGGGTCCAAAGAACCAGTCGAAACATATATAAGTGATATATGTACATAGTACATAGTACATAGTGCTGTGATAGTACATAGTATGTAGTAAATACCTGCTAATTAGTGTACCTGTAAATGCTGTAAAATTGGATCATTTCAATTATTACAACATTATTAATTGTAAGTAGTTTAGGTTTAAGGATAAGTGTGAGGAAGGATAAAAGGGAATTGGACCATCTCTACTTTTAATACAGTAATTGTTTTACTCATTCATAATAGATTTGTTTTGTTTGTTTAATCAGAAATTGCAAAAACCACAGCATTGCTCCTGTGTATTGCAGTACAGACAGTCTCCCTAAGCACCCATGTGGACTGGATGAATTGCGGATTAGGACAGTCCTCAACCTTCCCGTGAATGTGCCCGCAAAGTTTGTGATGCTGCAAATCCGCACAGTTGGATTCGGCCATGCGTGCCTCACGTCACGCTAGTTCATTATGTTAATGGTTGTCGCTCTCTGCAGTTAAACTTATTTGTAGGCCAGGATATTAAGATGTCTCATTATGCTGGTGATGTGTTCGTTTTCTTAGCGTGTGTTCATTTTTATAGCGCTCAATTAACAGTCTTTATTTACTCATCAGGTAAGAATTGCTCCACATCTGTCTCCACATGTGCCTCAGATGTTGAGTTCTGCAAAAACGGAGGAACCTGCTTCTACAACTCAGCTGGGGAAATACAGTGTATTTGCCCTGCAGGTATTAAAGCACATTTATACAGTCGATCGGTAATGAATTTGATAAGCTCAGTTTGGTGTTGATGCATGAATCAAGCCTGACGTTTGCTCTTTATGCAATACTACAGTAATTCTATCTTGAAATGTAGACATGCAACAGTGTTCTGAGTAAAATAATACCAAGCTATATAATCATTATAACCCTGGTGAGTCATGCGCTATTCTTCTTCGTTTTTAAATTCAGGCCTAAATGCATGTGAAAACATATTAGTGTTGTTGATTACTGTGGTATCACCAAACAGCTAAGTGAATACCATTGAAAAAGGCACATGTATAAATCCATAAATTAGTTACAATGGGTGAAAAAAGCCACACATCACAGTGTTTTTTCTTATGTAGGTTGTGTTCTGGTTCTGAAATCCCTCTTTGGTTTTCGTGCTTTGCGCTCTGGCTGGATAGAATATGTAAACCAGCAGGGAGGAAAAACTCTGGCAATGACAGCGTCACGTGAAATCACAATCCATGATGTCTGCCAGATGTGGGAAGTCAGGAGGATACTGTACACAGCACAGCACATCAATCACTACTTTGATCCCACCTCTTACAGGATACCATGGCAATGAATGCTCCTCATCTGTGAACCAGTGTGTGTCAAATCCTTGCGACCCCGAGGGGACTCTCTTCTGTGAAGAGCTGGCAAAGACTTATAGATGTGTGTGTCAACATGGGTACTCTGGGCCGCACTGCAAAACACCTATAAACCACTGTGTTGATGGCCTGTGTCAACATGGTTCAGCGTGTGTGGATCTATCAAGAGGGTTCAAGTGTGATTGTTTACCAGGTAGGTTCACCATCCAGCAGCGGCTTGTCTCAAATAGAGGCAATTCCTCGAATGAATCATGTATATAGCAGACACACTCCCTGGTTTGATGCTTTCGCTTGTTCAGCTTCCTTCTCTGTGGGAGTCTAATCTCTTTGGCCTTAAGCAACAACACGTAACAGCCTTATGAAATGTGTAAGTCAGGGCTCAGTTGATCAGGTTGTGAGCTGACTTCAAAGTGGCGAGGATGCTTGGAATTTGCCCACTTTGGATCTGGATGACTTCTAATGGTATTTTATCAAAGGAATTGTTTACTGTCAAAGGAACATCCTGCCGTTACAGTGCATGCTACATGTACCTGAGATTTCTGAGGTAATAATTAGAATATATCAGTTAAAATATGGAAATTACCTCATATCTAATTTGTTGCTGTTATTACATTTCATTGCAGTAATTCACAGTTAATTACTCGGTACAGGTAATTAAGGTAATTATAGATAATAAGTATAAATAAATAACGTCATTCACACAGTATTTGACAATTTGTTTTTCAGCAGCTGCCTTCTTACATAGTAAATACCTGCTAATTAGTGTACCTGTAAATGCTGTAAAATTGGATCATTTCAATTATTACATTGTTTAGTATAAATGGCAGAGAACTACCATTTTATACCCACAGTTACCAAATTTAAGAATAAGTTACCATCCCTCTCAGCTTACTAGAAGTGAGCAGTGAGTGAATATGAAGCGTGTTGTCACAACTGTAAAAAGGCGAAGCAATAGATCAGTTATTTGTACTCTGATTTATAAAAAGCCATTTTTCAAGGAGTTTTTCTACATATCCATTCGGGTGGACAGCATGCATCTAAGTTTTCACCTGAGGGAAATATAAACCAATGAAAAAAATCAATGTATTGTGTGAGACTCTAAAAATATATTTTTAATGCTGTTAGATTGTTCACACATTTTGATGAACTCCAATACTGTCAACGCCTGTTCAAAAGCGGTGAACCTTGCTTATGAGTCCTCGGCCTCTCCCGTTTCTCTTTCTACACCTCCTCCTCTCTCATTTAACTCCTTCCTCTTGACTCCTCAGCACCCCACATACCTCCCCCTGTTAAACTATGTATATTTTTTCAATAAACATTTTATTGTCAAAATATCGTTTTTGTCACAAAAAAATTGCAAGTTACATTTTCATAATATAAATGAATTTATTTACAGCCCACTGCAGATGCAGCACAAGGTTGCAGTAGTAGCACTACTTGTAGTTAAAATATAGCCAGTGCTGCATGATGTCCAGTTTAGTGGACAGATAATGAATTGTAATTTCTTCATAAAATCAACTGTGTTACTTAGATGTTACTTGATGTTAACAAATAACATTTACTGGCAAGGGTCTACTATTATTAAAGGATTGGCGATAAATTCCTGAGCTGCACAACATTTCGTGTTTTTCATCGGCCATCTTGGTTTTCAGAGATTTGTGCTACGCTTACAACACCTGGCCAGTGGCTTTTAGTGTATGGCATGACGCACTGGGATCCACTGTAGTGGCTTACACGGACCTACAGCATCAAAACCCATGCATATACAAGAAAATAGCTTTTAAACAGCTGTCCCCTGTAGTGACCACTATGCATGAAAGGGTTAAGTAACCACACATTAGTCTGATTGTTACAAATATAAATCATTTTACTCAAGTCCAGCATACATTTTGTTACATTTTACAATTTAAATACATTTCAGGTGCAGCTTTATAATGCATGCTGATTTTATGTTTGAAGGTACACCTGGGAGTTTACTTGTAAACAAAATTATGTTTACATTAAGTATTTTGTACAAAAAAAACCTTATTTGTCTCTTTAGAGCAAACATATGATTTCTGACAAAAGTTGGTTTACAAAACCAATTTTGTGATCATGGTAAAATCTACATTGTTTACATCCATGTTTGCTAGCTAGCAGGCTTCTTCCTGCCTACGTATAAAAAACTAAACATTGTCAATGATATTAAAGTCCCAATGTCCTCAAACGAGACACCAGTAAAGTCCTAAGGTCTTCAAACGAGTACTTACTAATTAATGGTGTCTTAGCTTGTTACTATAGCTAAAATTGGTCAATTTTTTTGTCATAGCAAACTACAAGCATTGTTACACATAAAAAAGCAAGTTTAACCATTAAATGTGATCAGGTTTTGGACCTTGTCCTCTTTTGCAGCCTGCCTTGGCAAAGATGGCTGCCATCTTGTTTTTATGTGGATTAGTGTATTGTGCTCTTAGTACCACTAGGCGGCACAAAAAAGTGTCCACAAATGTGGACAACAGGTCTGAGTTAAGTAGAATGAAGTATAAGGTCAAGTAAACTCAAAATGTGATGTCCTCATATGGGGACACAGGGTCTCGGGAGGTTAAATTGACTTGTACGTGTGCATAGTTTGTCACCAGAGAGGAAATTTCTCAGTGAGGGAGAAATAGTAGATCTGCTTCTGGCCCTATTTTAGAGCTTTTTAAAACTTCTAATGTGGGAAAACTTTCTTAAACAAAATGTTAATCATAGTGTTTTTACATACTTTAAATCAGCTCTGGACGGGGACTTTAAGGCCAAACCATATGATCACTACCCAGGATCTTTACAAGGCGGTGTTAACATCCGACAGGCATTACCTTTAAGGATTGTCCTCTGAAATTGAGAGCTCCTATAGAATATCTTGTCTTCTCTCTGCAGGTTTAACAGGCCAGTTTTGTGAGATAAACATTGATGATTGTGAAGAAAAGCCGTGTGGAGCGCTGAGTATTTGTAAAGACGCTCTCGATGGCTACAATTGCTTCTGTGCGCCTGGATTTATTGGTAAGTGAAAGCTATCTTGAATGTTATTCTTTGTGAGTTAAAGTGACATTTTTATTCACAGAGGCAATGTGTCAACATGCTGTGCGCCTTTCATACCTTCTAAGGAAATAACTGCGAGATTGAAGTGAATGAATGTCTCAGCCAGCCTTGTCGAAATGGAGGCTCCTGCATTGATGAGCTCAACTCTTTCAGCTGCCAGTGTCCTCTCGGAATCACAGGTATTTTATACGCTTTACCGTGACTGTGTTTGTTTGTACAACACTGCTCAAACTTTTATGTGATGAATGATCAGTGGGAGACAACTTTACTATGAGTCCTCATGTCAGTATGCTTATAGACAAAGGGATGTAAATTAAGAGAGAATTTAAGTATCATTGATACACATTGGCAAGTATCATGTAATGTGGTCTCTTTTAATCAGATTTTTAAACAGAACTTTAAATTCAACCAAATTAGACATTTAAACTCACACCTGTGGGTGTGTTTTAACCCTCAAGTGATCAGCATGCAACTTAAATAACAAACTTAAAGATAGTAATTAAGTGAAGCTTAAATGAACTAGAACAGGGTGACAGTGGGTCCTTAATAGTTTTAAAACGTCTTAAATACACATTTGCTTATAAAAGGCCTTAAAAAGTATTAAATCATCTTAAATTCAGATTAAATGGGTCTCAATTTTTCTGTCACATCACCACTATAATTTTTGGTGTTGGTGCTAAAGGAAACATAATTTAAACAGGAGGGAAACACTATTTGACGGGTTACTCAACATCTCTGTGCGCAATGCCCCTATTTTTGCCCCCTCACACACGTATATCACACAATGAATCTGCATTGTTAAACTAGGACCTTGCAAGCTATGGAAAAAATTTGAAAATGCAAGTGAAAGGATAAATTGCTTAAAATAATACCAGCAATTACTTGAATTACTGATTAAAGCCAGTGCCTGGATGTGCGGAGGAATCCTTTTCCTTTTAAAGACAAATACACAGATTTAATTTGAAGGAGAACAAAACATTTACTAGCAACAAACCCTCTTTGGGTTTAATTTTGGTTGAGACTCGTGGATATACATAGTGTCCATTCTAATTCAGATATCTTGAGGTGAGACTTATGGTCTCTATGGCCGCAGCCTGGCCATAGAGACTGGCAGACACAGGCAGACCTGGCTGCCTAGAGATGACAGGCTGTGTCAGCTGTGTCCTCAGAGACAGGTGAAGACAGAGCAACACTTCCTGCTACAGTGTAGCACATATGAAAACATCAGAACAAAGTTCTTTGCAAAAATGAAATGCAAAGATTTGGATTCACTCTCTGACCAGACTAAAATGCAACATCTACTTAGAGAACATACTGTCAGAGCCATAGATGCAGCAAGATATGTCAGTGCATGTCACAGCCTAAGAGACAAGCAACATGACAACATATTGCTCATTTCATCACAGATCACACTCTGTCTCTATATTTAGCTTATTGAATACAAAGGGACCCCTCTGCAAATGGATATGCCGGTTGTTCCCTCACCGCTTCACTTTGGAGCATTATTTTGTCCTCTTCCCAAAAAGCTATGCCGACATAGTTGGTACCAATGAATGCCTTAGGTTGTCTAGTTTCCCAAGATACTAGCTAGCTTAAAAAATGAGTGTAGAACAGACTCTTAACAACAGTAATGTTAGACTCCAATTATTTCAGCTTTCTCAAGATGGAGCCGCGTGACCGAAATGTTGACATGTTTTAATAAATCAATGCAAAGGTAGTGAGCTTGTGCAGGAGTATACTTATTTTTTTCTTTGGAATTTAAACTTTGCTGACCCTCTCTCATCTAAGTCTATGGTATAAACATTAGTGCAAAATGTGAACTTTTGACTTATCCCCATATAAATCTGCTAACTCCACTCAAATATTCATTAAACAGGGTGATTGGTTTGATTTGGAACACGGTCAGCTCTTATCAGATTTCAGGAAAATCAAAGGGGCAAGAGCTCTGCTCAAAGCTGAACTGTGGAAATCATATTAAAGTCCATATACCTTTCATGCTGGGGGCTAGATCTGAGGAGTTTAACTGACTTTACTTAATCTTTTAAATTTACACCTCTTGTTCTTTTTCTCCTTAAACTACAGGTGGTACTGTAAATGTACTTTAGGAATGGAAATGTATACCACACTCCGATTGTCAGTCTGCATGTTTTCAAGAATTTATGGCAACAAACGATTTTTCGATTACATTTCATTCAACCTTGATTTCTCTCAATAATGAAAACCTTTTATAGAAGCACAGCTACAGAGGAATCAGAGAAATCCCATCAGGGCAGTATTTTTCAGTGTGTAGAGGGAAGCGACTGTTTCTGCTCACAGCATGTGTGGTAAATGATGTGTTTACTTGTGCAGGTATTTTAGATTAGACACAATTTTTGTACATTTACTGCAGTCTAAATAGATACTTACATGAGAACATATGTGAGCACCTAAACAAATATATTGTATTATCATTATTTTCATGTATTCATCATTTGTGATTTATGAGATTTATTTGGAAAAGTAGATTTTTTTTTTTAGATATACATGCACTTCTGTTCATAATAACTGGATTTATGAAAAATCTTTGCATGTCCCCAGAGTCCTTTAGAGAAATCGAAACGGTTTTGGCTTCATTGAGCATCAGTATTGATAACGTCTCTAAGAGAACCTCACTGTTTAAACAATGAACTCTCGCTGACCTTCAGGCCACATCAGGTCATATGGGAAGCCGAGGTTACACAATAAGCTCTGTTTAGACCTTCTGTAATGCTACAACAGCAGCACAAACACTACACTGTGATTACATGCAGTGATGCTGTAATTCAAAGACCTCTTCTCACTCTGACATTTCACACTATATAATAGCCTCCTTCAAAGCTTACACAGACTGAATGTGTGAAATAGTGATAATGCAAAGGGAAAAAAATCATCTCACGGCTTAGTTTGTGTAAAGCTGATCTGCTTTGTGTTTTCAGAGTAAACAAATTAGCAGGGAAACACCAATAAAATACTATATATTCTGTATTACATGGACTATTTTCTGTGTCATATACAATATAGAAATCAGGTGCAAAGAGTATGTTGCTAAGACGGAAGGGTGACAGTCTCTTTATGTAGTTTTTTCTTAAAGGAACCATTCTGTTAAAACTTAATTTAAAGCCTCTAATTGTTGCATATCCAAAACAAAATGTCAGTGTCAAATTAATTTTGTTAACAGAACAGTAAAAATGTGTTTATTCCATGTGTTGCAAAATGTGCACGCGAAATATCAGTCCGACCTAATTTTTGTGACAACTGTCATAAAATACTGCAACCAAGGGACTGAAGGTGTCACCAATCATTACATTTTAAATTTACATGAGGAACATTTCAGTCAACTGCAATATATATTTTACTTTTACTTTAAGTTAAGGGAAAGTGGAAAACTGAGTATGAGTCATAAGCCATAATATGGTACTTTACAGGGAACTACTGTGAAGTCAACATAGACGAGTGCATATCGTCACCGTGCCTCCACAACGCCACCTGTGTTGACCTCGTCCATGGCTATAAATGTGTCTGCAAGCTTGGCTTTACAGGTTAGTGCATGCTATTAATGTGTTGGGGTGAGGTGTATCTTCATATGTTTTCACATGAATGGAATGTACAAAGCATATGTGCATCACGTCCAGGCAATCGTGTCTTTGTTCATAAACTATGTATTAACATCACAACAGGCATTTTCAAAGTGAAGTCAGCAGCTATCAGCAGTTTCTCTTAAAGACAGCAGAGCAGTTTAATACTCACACACATTTTGAAGTCTTGCAGAATAATTATTTCCCTACATGTGGTGCTGTGATGCCAACTGTTAAAAGCACAAAGATGAATAATGACTTCAGATTAAAACAAAGATCATGTATTTCCACCCGTAAAAGTCAAACACAGTAACGGCTTTTGAACTGTTTCTTATTAATTGCTAATAATTCCCACAGAGCCGGATCCACAGTGCATTACAAACAAGGAAACTGGTTGCAGTGCTGAATTTTATGATCTCAAAGAAGCTGGTTTCTCTTATTTAAAAAAAAATCCCTGTGAATAATGTGTTTAGAAAAAAAAAAAACATTTTAAATGTTCAGAAATTATATCTAAAATACAGTTCATGCTGTGCGGATAGTCTTTGCTGTTTCATACTTTGCTGCTGCACCATAGAGAGTCCTCTCAGGTACTTCTCGCTGTATTCAGCACTACAGTGCAACTTTCACATCATATGTGTGTACGGTATTTAGATCAGAATCTAGAAAAAAAACCTTACCCAATTATTTTAGGTTCACGTTGTTTATCTGATAATTTCAACCCCTGTTTATACCCAGATGAAAGGATGTGGTTGTTCTAAAGCAGCACAGTAGCCAGGATAACAAGTTGGCATTGTATGTTTCTGCAAACCACTAATAAGTAACAGTTTTACATTTCATACTTTCATACAACATTTCTAAAGTGACGTAGTTAAGATTACATGTATATGAGCTGAGTTTCACCTAGGCCAGACGGCTGCCACGCAGCAGACAGCAGCCGCTCACTGTTCAAAACCAAGGAACAACAAAAGCAAGTATTTTTTAACAAAAGGTCAGGACATTTCCAGCCATGCTTGTAGTGACAAAACGTAAAAATTTGTTACCATCAAACAGCAAAAGCAGGTGTTTTTATTTTTATTTTTCATGAGTGGTCGGGACATATCCAGCCATGTTATTAGTGATAAAAGTGGGTATTTTTTAAGAAGGGTCAGGACATCATTAGCCATGTTTGTAGCAACAATGGTGGGTAGTTTTAATGAGAGGTCAGGATATTATTAGCCATGTTTGTAGCAACAAAAGCTGGTACTTTTAACGCAAGGTTGGGACATTTCCAACCATTTTATTTGCGACAGAAGCGGGCATTTTTTAACGAGAGGTCAGGACATTATTAGCTATGTTTGTATTGACAAAAGCAGATATTTTTAAATGCGAAGTCTGGACATTTCCAGCCATGTTATTAGCCACAAAAGCAGGTATTTTTTAATGAGAGGTCGGGACATTATTAGCCATGTTTGTAGTGACAGAACTGGGTGTTTTTTAAGGAGAGGTCTGGACATTTCCAGCCATGTTATGAGCAACTAAAGCGGGTATATTTTAACAAGAGGTTGGGAAATTTCCAGCCATGTTGGTAGCGACAATAGCTGGTGTTTTTTAACGAGAGGTCGGGATATTTCCAGCCATTTTATTAGCTACAAAAGCAGCTATTTTTTAACAAGAGGTTGGGACATTTTCGGCCATGTTTGTAGTGACAGAAGCTGGTGTTTTTTAACGAGAGGTCAGGACATTATTAGCCATGTTTGTAGCGACAAAAGCTGGTATTTTTTAACATGAGGTTGAGACATTTTCAGCCATTTTATTAGCAACAAAAGCGGGCATTTTTTAACAGAGGTCAGGACATTATTAGCCATGTTTGTAGCGACAAAAGATAAAAGTTTACAACAAAAGCAGGTATTTTCAGCAGTAGTTTAGGACATTTCTAGCCTCGCTTTTAGCAACAAAAGCAGTTACTTTTTGTTGAGCGGAGGGGAGCTTTTCAGCCATGTCTTTTGCGACAACAGCAGGTATTTTTTAACAAAAGGTTGGAACATTTTGACCTATGTCTATTGCGACCAAAGTGAGTGTCTTAAGCCAAAACTTGATGTTCTCCTGACCGTAACTAAGTGGCTTTTGTGTCTAAAGCTAACCACGTTAACCACAGACTTTAAATAAATAAATAAAAATAAAAAATAAATAAATGTAATGTTTCAACATACCCACTACAGATGTAATATGTCAGTGGTTTGCAGAGATGTACATTGCCAACATTTCTCCTGGTGTTTGGGTTCTCTGACATGATGTTTACCAGCGGGTTATATGAACAATTGTGCACCCGTCCTCTCTGAAACACAACAGCTGGGCTTCTCTTCAGATTAAACTTCCAGCAACTGCAGTGATGTATTTTGCGATTGTATCACAGAGTGTTTTAGGACTGCCAAATATTTATGCCAGGGACCCTTTGATATGACATATTTATCAATCTGTATTCTTTTCTGTCACAGGTACAGAGTGTGAATTTGACATTGATGAGTGTGCTTCATCTCCCTGCAAGAATGGCGCTACTTGCATTGACCAGCCCGGTAATTACTTCTGCCAATGTGTGGCTCCATTTAAAGGTAATGAGCACTGAGGGAATGGGGACAAAAAGCAAAGTTAATTAACTTCACATACTATTATTTTCACCTGTCTGAACTCACTTCACATGTCTCAACAAAATGAGTACATCTTCATTTGCTACCTGTGGTTAAATAAAGAAAACTTGAGTAATTAGTGAGATGTAAGCTACGGTAGGTGCTTCTGCCACACAAGTGACAACCTTCATCATTTAGTCAGAGGGTAGAGCTAGCGTCACTGTACGGCGTTATCATTGCATATCAATGGGAATAAAAAGACTGATGGGGTGAAAAGGTGATTTGGGGTAAAGGATGATTTTACAAAAAGAGATTTAGCACTAGACTCACATTTTTTTCTCATTTTACAAGATGATGAAAAGCTAAGACCTGATGTAAAGTATGATCACTGTTAATAGCCAAAACATGGATCTAGTTGTCATAATGACATTTTATAATGGTCATCGCCATTCAGTCATAGTTAAAGTGTTCTATTTTTATAATGTAACTCTTTTCTTAACACACTGTAAGACACACAGTGTGTTGGATTTGCTATGTTCGTACAAAATCATAGTAGATAGTAGTTTGCTTTAATTAATCATCTGTAGTTGATATTTCAATGCAAGACATTGAAAAAGGTATTTATTTATTGTATAAATGCTGGAGAAATGAACTCGCGAGTTTGGTTATCTGTATTTAATACAATTGGAGTTTGTTACTTTAAATGAAAAATGATTAAATAGCATTTAATCAGTTGTCGTTGTTAATGGATTTGGGTTGTAATTAGGACGACACCATTTGTACCTCCACAAACAAATGATCAGAGATAAAAAACTCTTAAATTACTGGATTTTTAATGATGTTTACTCGCTGGTACAGCTTGTTTTTGTCCCATGTTAGTAATGACTGCAATTTTCTGAATATGGTTTACAACAAGCACGAACTGTTGGTCATTATTAGAGATCCACTGTAGAGTGTGCATGCTGGAAGAGAGACTCTCCCATGAACTCCAAGGAACTGTCAGTGGATGAAATTCTAGTGGTGTGATTTCACGGGAGCACAAAGGGCTCCATCATTAATAAATGTGAAAAAACATTCATCCCGCCAGACTCCTCCTAGACACGCTCGTCCTAACAAACCGAGCAACCAGTCAAGAAGGACCTTGGTCAAAGCCCAAGGACCACTCTGACAGATCTAATGAGCTCATTGGCTGTGAGATCTTCCTGGAAGGACAACAGTCAGGGCAGCACTTCACAAATCTAGGCTTTACCGCAGAGTGGCCAGGAGGAAATGACTCCTGAAAAAAGGCACATAGAATTTACAAAAAGGCACTTCAAAGACCGCTGACAGTGTAAGGAGGAAGATTCAGAGCGCTGATGGAAATGAACATGGAAGTCTTCAGCTGTAATTCAAAGCACTATAGAAAGCACGTCAGAAATGAGGCACAGTTGATTACCCATGTAACACCATTCCTGCTATAAGGCATGGCAGTGGCCACATCTGGATGCGGTTGCTTTTCATAGTCAGAGGGAACTGTAAATACAAGCAAATGCAAATATACTCTGAGAGCGTCTATAACAATTTGTGATCATTAAAGCAACAGAGCACAGTATGTAATTTACATGCATGGTAATAAGCATGTGTGTGCTGAGTCTCCACAAAATAATCACTCAGCTTTGAGTCCCAATCTGCACAAATCACTCCGCAGCTTTGTAGAAGCTTTCCAGTGTCAATGCAACATCTTACAAAAGCAGAAGCCTTGGTTTGTACCAGATTGTTGTTAGACCCAATCAGCACCTCATTCATCTTCCACGATCACACATTGTAGAAGCAAAGTCTTGCTAAAGAAATAGAAATTCTTTGTCTTCTTTGATTTAATACACAATTTCTACTCTTTCTCCAAGTCTGGTAGTCTCTCCAAACAGTAGATAGTCACAGCACAAGTTAGATAATACAAAAATAAGGGAGTCGGCAGTGGAAACTTTGCTTTAATCCAGTCCTGGAGTTTGTGAACAAAAGCACTGAAAGCTGCAAACAGCTGTAGAATGGCTTGTTGATTCTCAATGAGATTGGCAGGTCTGGCAATTCTTTCACACTGCAGAGAGTGATTTGATTCAGTGTTTGTATCAAAATATTGCCTTATGGAGCTGTAATACCGCTCCCTTCTTATACAATGACCAGTTAAGTAAGCATTTTGAAAGCTTTGTGCTTTTGACAACAATAGTGCTGCCACTTCTTTCCCAAGGAAAGTAGCTATCGCCTAGTCGTGAAGTAGTTCCACTATGAAACTATCAATAAAAGACTGTTCACTGTGCACTCTATGACTGGCAAGCTGTTATATAATGTCAGAAGTAGTCACAATATTAAAGTACCAAATTTCCATATTTCCACCAAGTTTCCATGTAATATGCTGACACATCCAGAACTAAGCTTTAATCAGCTGTCGCTCCTACAACCTGCTGGCTCAGCCAAAAGCAATGATGTGCCATATAAATACTTTTAAAGGAACACTTCACCCCAAAAATATAATTTGTATATCAATTGCTTACCCCGTGTTACCTTGAATTTGTGAATAAAATGAGGTTTTTCTAGCGTGCCTCCTCAGTGAGTGTAGAATCCAAAAACGGGGAGAATTCTTGATGACTTGAAGTAAAAGGGGGCCAAAACAGCAAATCTCTGTTGTAAGCATTCATTTACAGACTCTTACACAACTCATGCAGTACAATCTTAATATCTTTTATCGAGGCATTTGCTCAGTACTACCCAAACATATACATTTTTCCTAAAATCTTAGTATTCAGAACACTTCCACATAAACAGTTTCACACACAGACGAGTAGCACACTCAGGCAAGTGCTAGCTTTTGAACTTTGCTTGTGAAACCCTGCCGCCCAGATTGGTTTTTTGGACTTGTTGACATATTGACGTCATACTGTTACCCACAGCAACAGCAAGCGTGGCTGAAAGTGAAATTATGACAGACTCCATGGTGGTTCCAAAAAGACGAGCAGCTTCAGTAGTGTGGAATGAAATGTGGCGTCATTAGGCCTGGGTGTCCTGAATATTTTTTTAAACAGCCGCAGACTTCTGGGACTCTTTTAGTGAGTTACCACTCAGAGGGAACTCATTCAGCGGCTCCTCTGGCAGCAGCACAATGTCTCTCCCTCTCCTCTCTTGCTGTGCGCACACGAGAGTAGGTATCATCGAGTCTATTTGTCATAAACCTTTGGTAATGTAAACCGTTGATGCTCGTAGCTCAACAAAAAACTGCTTATATGTGCATGTGCAATAGTTGTGGTTGCATCACAGCTTGTCACAGGTTACAGCGTGATGATTAGAGGAGAAATGGTGGAGCATAAAGGTCCAGGTGGAAAAAAAACCTCAACTCAATGATTTAGGATTTTGCTAAAGGAGAGGGAAATCACTTGTTGATTTATATATATAGATCAGGGTACATTTTTTTGTATTGGGAGCTGTTTAAATGTGTAATTTTTGGTAGATTTAATTTTTTGGAACTATTAATATTGTATACAGAATCTGAATCTCACTCTGAGTTGCTGTTGTTGTTTACAAACTAAAGAAATTAGGGATCATTTTTGTTTAGTTTTTACTGAATATTTGAAGGCAAATTGTCAGGTTGGCATGTAAAACTATATCACTTATTTTGTTGCAATTCTATGCTCTTAAACTAATCATATTTTTTTTACTAATTTGTCGAATCATCAAGAATATCATTATCACAAAAATACCCTGAAATACTGGGATATTATTTTAGGGCCATATCGCCCACCCCTCATCATGGCCCCCATTTACTCTAATTTATTAAGAATTTTCTTTGTTTTGTTACTCTTCATTCACCATGGAGACATATGAGAAAAACAAAGTTTTCTTTGGGAATTCAACATAACGCAGGGTGAGTAATCGATATACAAAGGATCATTTTGGAGGTGAAGTATTCCTTTAATTAAGGCATGCAGAACCTATTTTGGTTTTGCACTTCCTCTACAAATAAGCAGCTGATTCCACCAGGATTTTCTTACTGATCATTTTTGTGGAAAATCTTGTAAGAATGTCGTAATAATATTTTTTAATCTGTTTATTCATTTGACTGTTTTACAGAAATCATCAGAGGTAGGACACATAACCATTGTGTTGTGTCTGGTTTTGCAGCATTCAGCATGTTTTATTCACTCATTTGGCCTGCATCGCCTGTCCTCATTGATGTTCTGTGCTTGCTTTTCTACTTGTATTTATGCATGTTCGTTATTTCTCTCCTTTCTGTTTGTATTTTATAACGTTCATATTGTGCCTGAGAAGAGTGATTTTCTTTAACAGGTCCATGCATGATCTGAATATAATGATGTCTGGCACAATTTGTCCATACTGTTCAAGCAGTTTATGCGAAAACAAAGTGACTGTTCAGTCATATCGCAAATTGTTACATTCAGTTAGAGCATTAGTAATGAAATAGAGAGCTGCACAGCCACAGGTGTGCTTGTATGAGTTGTTCTAAATCAGCATGGAACATGACTGCCAGTCAGAGCTGAGGACGGCGGCCATTCATTTGGTAATTGTGTCACAAGCACAAAACATGTAATATTTATGGTACTGTAATAACGTCAGCCATTTTGAGCTGACACTTTCTAGCTGCCATTTGAGCCACTGACAGGATGAAACGGTTCTAAAATGCATCTAAAATGGCATTGAGAGTATTTGATTGACTACATATCTGCAAGGATAGTCTGCAGTTGCAAGTATTGTGGTTGTTTGTGTTCATGACTTTGGCTGTGTTTTAAAAAGGGAGGATGCAAGATTTGCCATGAAATGCTTTTAAAAATTACAGTAATTTGAAATTGATTAAAAAAAATGAAGGAAGTCACTCTGGATGAGCTTCAGCTAGAGCACTTTAAAGACTTCCTGTGTGTCTGTTTGTCTGTTCAGTGAGAAAGCTTGACGACGCATGTTATCTACCACATAAATGTGTTCAAGGAAACATACAATAGGGGCACAACCTTTAACAACCCCAGGTTTACAGTTCCATGGCATTGCTAGACAGATTGTAGTCTGCTGGATGGTTCCCCCACGTGTGTTTCTTTGCCTCACTCCAGGTCATAATTGTGAGTTCTTACCCTGTGAGGCCAGTAATCCGTGCGAGAACGGTGCAGTGTGTGTGGAGGAGTTGGATCAGGACCATTTCCCCTTGGGTTTCCGCTGTCACTGTCGCCGGGGCTTCACTGGCCCCCGCTGTGAAATCAATGTGGATGAGTGCAGCTCCAGCCCCTGTTTTCACGGCTTCTGCTATGATGGTAAGGAACAGTCTATCTCTCTAACATGCTTAATAACAGGCACTTGAGGTGGAAGCAAACCTCCATACCCACACACACATACGCAGTAAATCTGTCAAATTTCGTTCTGCTCACTTACAGTCTGACAGGCAGTTTTCAATTAGGTCACCATGCAGCTAATAAGAGTGTTATGAGAGTGGAGTTATTCCATCAGATGTGAGGATCTAGGACATTACCTGCTGGAGTAGGCTTGATTAGTTCCTTAACATAACTGTAAAAGGAAATCAATTAAGCATCAATGCTGCCTGCGTTGTAATTTGGATAATGGATGATAAATGACAAAATTAATACAATCAAAGGCAGAATATTGTTTTTTTCTTCCTGTGGTGATATGATAAGATATTACCCTTATGTATTTCATCACTAGCATACGTGATTAAAAACTCATTGATCAAAATAATAGTCTTGAAGTTGAGGATTATTTTTCATCAGTTGGTCAATAATTGTTTTTCACTTCATTTGTTTTACATTTATTGGGACAGACACAAACTGCACAGATTTCCGTGAAATATTTTGTTGAAGATGCCTGCAATTACTGTGCAGCAGTTGTGCAGAGTCAAATTAGATTTCCCTCAGTAGCAAAGTATTTTAGCTGTATTGTTCCCTTCTTATAACGAACCCTGCCAGTGTTGTTTCAGCCGGAACAAATCAGTGATAGCAGCGGATCGCTATCCTTCACTGTGCTACAGTAGACCTCGGCCAGCTGTCTTGACTAATCTTCAGTGCAGCCAGTTCACCTTAGGTTAGTGAGGCAGGCCTCTAGGACCTATTGGCCGGCGCTCGGCAGCAGCCAGCCAGCCACCAGGGAGAGCACTGCATAGCCACAGTGGCTGAGATGAGTAATGCTGCTGCCACCCAGGACCTAAAGCATTTAATGAGAGTAATAGCAGCTACACGCACCAAGACAGAGTGACAGCATAGATTACGTGGTAAATCTTTGGGATAATGAAGAATCCTGGGACCCTGACTGGGGAAGTAATAAATTCACTCCTGTAAGAAGTGCAATTACCTCTGTCACCGGCTGCCTGTACACCAGTGTTGTGTTGGAGCAACAGAATGATGCATCCTGCTTTAACATCATTAATAATTAAAGAGAGGAAGGAATGGATTATTAGACATGGGAGATTCTAACTTCTGATGGAAGAAATTGGCGCATTTGTAACATCTGAATAAAGAATGGCCCTCGAAATTGGCTTTCTCCCACTGTTGTGCTCCTTTTCTGCTCATTCAGTGTGTTGCTCGTGTGCTGAGAGGGTGAAAACAAATGACAAGGCTTTCAGGCTTTCATTGAGGAAGAGTGGGATAAGTACAGACGGGGGACGAGGAAAGTAGTAGGAGAAAAGAGACTGAATGGCCATTGCAGCGAGGTTCATTTAACGATGGTTAGAGTGTCAAACTCTGTCAGGCTGATGCAGAGGGAGGTAACCTGTCACATAGATTTAGCAACAACAGGTTTGACTTATACCGCGCAGGGCGTTTATTTCAGTGGTCATATCCATTAAAATGTGAAATCACAGTGGGTGATCGTGCTTTATAGTCCCAATCAGCACTTACCTGTGTAGAGATGTTGTACATTAGCAGGACCTACTGAGAGCAGAGTGAATTAATTTATGATGCAAGGTGCTGTAACTGTCCTACTGATCTTGTTTCAGTTGTAGACGGCTTTTACTGCCTTTGCAATCCTGGTTATGCTGGGCTGAGATGCGAGCAAGACATTGATGACTGCGTGAACAGTTTGTGCAGTACTAACTCAGTATGTAAGGACCTCCATCTGGTAAGTAGACACATTTTTGTGTTTGGCAGGATAATGAGCTGATATAATGGCATTTAAAAGGCTTTAAAATGGCACAAAGTCCTGTAAATCACTACAGTTGGTAACTCACTGAAAAGCACTACAGTCTGTTACAAAAAAATATTGACAGATCTGAATCCCGTAAGGCGCTACCTATTACATTTGATGACTGTCGTGCAGGTAATGTTTGAAAGCATTTTTATTGCAGTAAAATACAAACAACTGCAATAACTAATAATTTTATTACACGTCTACAACAATCAGGTTTATTATTGTAGGCAAATCTGGCAGACTTTATTGGAAATGCAAGTATATTTCATATGTCAGGTATAAGGGTGAAACAAGATAGGAACAGGACATATCTCATATTGTCTAATAAATGCAGCTCGTTGTTTTATCTCCTAATAGACAATTTATGCCATCTATGCCCTGTGGGCTGAGCTTTTAATGCGGCAAAATGACCAAAAGGTTACCAAAGTCCAAATGGAAAATAACACAGAAGTTAACAATTGGACATAATAAATATGAAATGCAGTCTACATGCCATCTTTTTACCGCAGTGTCTTTATTTCACAATAGATGTCCAAAACAAAGCATATTAGGTCGTTTGGATCAGTAATAAGACATTTCTAAAAAAGGCTAATCTTTAGGATTAATGTAGAGATAATAAAACATATAGAGAGCACCACAGCTGTTGCTTCTTTTTCATCCATTGTAAAGCCATTCAGTGACTTTACAGTCTGTAAACCCCTCTACAATACAGTATATTCAAGGGCTGGGTAATATCGCTTTTGCAATGAGTTTACACAGTTGACTATTAGTGCTTTTACAAAATATTTACACAATGAAATTTCTGATATAATGGCAATGAAATGGCTAGAAAACTGTGATCAGTTCTGAAAATGACATCACTTTACTGTAATGCAGCCTTTAAACCCAGAAAAAAAGACAACACCTATGATATTAGGAAATCCAAAATCTAAGGCAATATGTAGCCTCATAGCAGTTACACATCATCACATGAGAGGGAGTGCTGTTGTGCCGAGTATCACCTCCGCTGTGATTCAGCTGTAGGCACGAGGCTGTAGGCAGTAAAACAGCACAACCTCAAGTGTGACGTAGCTTTTATACAACAGTTCTACAAGTGCCATTTATTAGTTAGAAGTAATGAGCGACAACAGATTATAATTTGTTTGTTTAATTTTTTGGCTCCGCCATCACAAATAGTCTTGCAACTGGACTGGGACCAGATTGTTGCCAAGCAACATGTAAACGTTCCTGCACACAAGCTTGCTACGTTATGTAGTCTGGTGGTTTTCAAACTTTTTGTGCCCGAAGCACACCAACAGGCAAGCCAAAATCTGGTGCCCCTGTATTTGTATCTGTGCACAATAGCTTCAATAACGTGTGTCATCACTCTTATCACGACATTATCTATTTTTAAGGAAATATGGTGCACACAACATACTGATACAGTCAATTAATAATGAACTCATAACTTTTTGTATAGGCCCAGTTGGATGTTGCCATAATAACATATGGTTACCACAAAATCCCACGGCACACCGTTTGAGAACCACAGGTGTAGTCTACATGTTACCAAAGGCTAGTTACCTTGTATCGTGTCCGTTTATCTGTATGTTTCCATTTGTGGCGCGACCAGTGAAATAAGAGTGTGTTGACAGTCGCTTTGGTGGCATGTGTGGATTCTGATGAGTTAACAGCTTGAGTAGACAGTATCATTATGTTGCGACATCAGCTGTTGTCATATGAGCAAACCTGGAGCTTTGCAGTTAAGTGTCCAGGCTTATTTACTCCTCTTCATCCTCTGACAACCCTTCATAATTTCAATCAAATGTTATTCATGGAAATGTGCTCATCTGTGTGCTGCATGGCTTGTTAAGACGGCTGTTAATGTAGGCTATTTAACAGTTAATGTTAGAAACAGTTTAGGTCGCCTGCAGAGCAAAGTGATGCACATGATATTGATATATCAGTATATTGTCAGCTGTAGTATAGTCTCCATGGCTGGTTGCAGGGTCTGCCACTCCTGTCTATGTAAAGCATGAGGCACAGACAGGAAATTCAGAATGCATATGTCAAATTTCAGGTAAAAATACAGCCTCTGGTTTAACGTAATTTGTCCTCTTTCTGAAAGGTAAACATTTACAGTGCAGCTTATTAGCCAGAGCTGACATAGTTGTAGCTAATGTGGCAGGGATTGGATGTAGTTCAGTGGAAGGATATATAGGATAAACAACTCAAACAAGCCTGGGCTGCCTTCAGGCTGCAGGGCTCAGCTGATATTTTGTGAATGCTTGTTTTAATGATGAATGTATTCTGAGTTTATGAATTTTAGGCTGTAAATTCTACATCAAAGATCTAGGGATTTTCTTAATGCTCATTGTTCTCAGTACATTTTTATTTAAGCGTGCTGGGCCTTCTGTACTGTCTGTTTCTACAGATGCACACACACTTGGGTTTAAGGAAACATTTTAAGACTTTTTTTTCTTTGCAAGGCAGAGCTCTACTTCTGTAGTTATTCGAGTGTTTTTTAAGCCAATAACATTGATCTGTTGCAGCTGCAAAAAGGCCTTGGGAGCTGCATGCTGCTTACAAACTGTGCAATGAGTACCAGGGGCCTTTTTCCAACAGCTGCTTATTTGCTAACAGATTGCAGTAGTGAAACAGATGTGTCATAGATAAAGTCTTTGGCTTTTTTTTTTTTTTTTTTTGACAAAGACAGATAACTTCTGGTGTACAGTCCACACCTAATGTTTGGGTTTAAAATAAGTTTGTGCTCCTGAAGATTAGTGCATAATATACGCAAGAAAGATGAGATCTATTTAACAACAACAGCATGTTTCGGTTGTGAGCATATGGAGTCCCACAGGAGCCCACAGGGTGAGGAGCAAAAAGGAATATTTGCTCTTACAAGTACTTAGGATCCTTTCTTGAGTATTGATTTTTGACAAAATCTCAAACACAAATTAATTTCTACTCATTTCTTATTTCAGCCTTTCAAAATTGACTTTGAGGTTTTCAAAACTTGTGGCATAGAATGGTCTCTGTCAGTGATTGTCATCTGGTGGCCCGTGGGCAACAAACAGCCTGCCAAAGCTTCTCTGTTGGCCCACGGAGAAAATGTGAGGAGAAGATTATGCGTCCTGGTATTTGTGATAGCTAGCATTTTGGGTGCTTTGCTGCAACACATCCCTGTGTTGCCAGCGTTTTCTTAGGCACTAAACATAGTTGTTATGTAGCAACACGTCCCTGTGTTATTAGCGGATTTTTAGGTAGCAAATGTGGGTGTTTTATAGCAACACATCCCTGTGCTTCCAGCTGATACTTAGGCACCAAACGTGGATGTTACATAGCAACAAGGTGTGTGCTTCCAGCTGATTTTTAGGCACAAAACATGGGTGCTTTGCTGCAACATATCCCTGTGTTTCCAGCAATTTTTAGGCACTAAACATAGTTATTATGTAACAACACATCCCGGTGTTTCCAATGGTTTTCAGGCACTAAACATAGCTGTTATGTAGCAACACATCCCTGTGTTTCCAGCAGTTTTTAAGCACTAAACTTAGTTGTTATGTAGCAACATATCCCTGTGTTACCAGCGGATTTTTAGGTGGCAAATGTGGGTGTTTTGTGGCAACGCAACACAGTCTTTCAAGCTGTTTTTTAGGCACCGAATATGGGTGTTATGTAGCAATTTGTTGCTGTGTTTCCAGCAGGGATTGTGGCATGAAAAGTGTTTTGTTTGGCAATATCGTATCACATATTGGCTTGATTTTTTTTTTTTTTATTATGATACAAATTGTTAACATTACAAATTAAATTTAAATGTAGGTAGCCAACTAGAATAATGTAATCAGTTGCTTTTTTAGTCCACTAGATACATTTTGTGTCTTCAAAAAGAAAATGGCTGATGTGAGATGAACAGACTCAACAGATATTGACAAAGTTTTCCTTTGGGCACATAATTTGCAGTTGAAAAAAGGTAATAAATCACAATGTATCTTTAGCACAATACTCAGCATATTAGAACATATTTAAAGTTGCAATAATATTGTATTATCACTTAAGTATCATGATAATATCGTATCGTGGATCCTCTGGTGATTCCCACCCCTAACTGGCATGGACAATTATATCTAGGGCTGATATTATATTTTATTGTATTGTATCAATATCAGCATATGAGACCAGGCATTGTCTAAGATTTTGGATATAATATTGTAAGTGTTGTCTCTTCCTGGTTTTAAAGGCTGCATGAAAGTAAAGTGATGTCATTTTCTGTACTTATCAGACTGTTCCATTTGTCTATTATTTATTTCCCACTTCATCATCATATCCACATTACCGATGATTAATTATCAAAAATCTCATTGTGTAAAATGTTTGTGAAAGCACCAACAGTCCACCCTACAATATCAATATCAAGGTTTTTGGTCGAAAATTTTGTGATATTTAAATTTCTCCATATCCCCCAGCCCTAATTACATAATTGAAAAACTAACTTTAGGCTTTCACTGGTGGGTCTCCAGTAGTTATCAGAAATATCAGAAGCAAAATAGAATGTTCGTCTGTGGTCATGAAGACACATTGTTTTCAAGAGAGTGCTACAGCAGCAATTTCAGGATAACTGAAGGACAAATGCTCATTTTCCTCTCCATATTATGGAATAGTCTACAAGGGATTCTATGACAAGGTTTCAAAATTGCCCCAGCACAAAATCCTGGTTAAAACATTCAGTGTAATTTTCTGGGATAAACTGAATACTCCAAATCCAAAGACAAAAGGACACTGCAGAAGAGGAATTGGGTGTGATATGAGGGATATAATGAAATTTCAACCAACATTTTCTAGTCACACTGTGCTCTGTTTCACCATTATTATTTTTTTCTCCGCTCATTATTCAAATAGGGACAGTTTTTGGAAACCCCTCCACATAGTCTTGTTTACAGTGCAGCTATTCCTCTCTCTGAACACCGTGTCCCACAGAGCTTTAGCTTATTTTGGAGAATTGCGGTCCCTGAAGGTGACTTAGCAGCAAAAATGAGATTATGTTCTATTGCCAGGGGTAAGGAATAGGAGTCTCCTGGAGGTATCTAATTTATCATGAGATGACGGCATTTTCCCCCCACCACCATAGGGCCCACAGTGTACAAATTATATCAGACAAAGTTTAACGGCTCCCCTCCAGTGTATGAAATACAGATTAGCATGCATTCAACCAGCAGCACCCAGGACCTTTAGACAGGATGTTGGCAATGAGCAATCCTGCAAAACCCTTGACCGTATGACTGCCATCATCCTGTATGCAAAGAGGAATTTAAATTAAAGCGGTAAGAGTAATAGACAACAAACCATTCATCTCCTGTGCCATGATTAATTATCATAATGCAGATTGCAATGATGAAATAAAGGACAAGCAGTCCACATGCTGCTCTGAATGGAGGAATGAAAAAGATTAGGAGGTTAGGAGCTATATATAAATCTGTCTTCATGTGCAGCAGAATCAATGTGTTCACTGGAACAAAGAACACCAGAAAAATCTTAATCAAACATATTTTACATGTTCGCTTGTTTATGAAAATTGCTCCCCATACGAAATATGCAGCGGTAATACTGTATGCCTGATAAAGGCTTGTACCATATACCTTGAATGGCGTGGAAAAAAACAGGCTTGCATATTATCCAGAGGGTGGGTGGTAGGAGGAATACATCTGCATGGCAGTAATGTGAACATTCAAGACAAGCATGACACTTCCACAGTTTAAACAGATTTCCACAGGAAAGATCTCTTTGTGAGTGGGAGGTCTTATTCTGAAATATTTTTGAGAATATAAGCATTGCACCGTTTGTTTACAAAAATGTAACAGGTATAAATAAGTAAACAAAGTGTCAGATTGCCCTCTACTGCTCTGTAACAACTTAATTAACAGCTTCCATCAGTATATACAGTCATTTCTAGTTTAATGGTGTGTATTGCTGTTATAATTAATAGACCTAACAGTGTAAATTACTACACCAAGACAAGTGCAGATGTAAGGTGTCACTATATTTCAATGGTATTCTAATGGTGTTTTTTTTTTCCTATTGCAGAGTTATGAGTGTGTGTGTCACTCGGGCTGGGAGGGGGAGTTCTGCCAACAAGAAATTGATGAATGTTTATCGCAGCCCTGCAAAAACAACGCCACCTGCACAGACCTTCTCAACAGCTACAAGTAGGTGCGCGAGCCGGCCCGAGGGCGCTGTCCTCACGAGGTGCATCAGTCACTTAATAAATGCAGAAAAAGAAGCCGTTCAGAGATAGCAATATGTCCTTCCACCGGCAGCGGAGATAATGAATTGCAGATGGCAGGTAAAACAAATGAGTCAATCAATGGCTCACAGCATGAAAAGGTTTCAGGGGATCTGTGACTCATTGGAGGAAAAAGCTGGTGTATCTGCTTCAGCTAATGCCCTCCGCTCGCTGGGGAGACGTAAAACTGCTTCAGGTGGAAAAGTTGGGGGATGAAAAGGAATGCAAGGTGGAGTGGTTGGTAGTGCTCGGGTACTCACTGCCACCAAGTGGAATATTCACCTGCCTTAAGAGCAGATGCTTCAGAAATCTCTGATTCTCTGTCTCCATCTCTCTTACTCTCTCTGTCTGTGTCTAGCATGCATACATTTCCATTTAATCCCCACTCAGTGCTCTAACCTCCTGTGTCCTACATTCAGGCTGTCCAGAATTAAAAGCTGCTCTGACCAGTGGTTCAATTAACCTTTAAATTCCCTGCACTGTCTCACACAAAGATCCAGGAGTGCTGTGCCAATACAGTGACAGTACCACTGTGTACTTGTATGCAGAAAAATGTGTCCTGTGGATGGTTTTGAATTATAGTTTATCTGCAGCGCCCCACAGTCCTGCTGCTATATTCATTTTTAGCACGCCTGTCCCAGAGAGCGTGACATCCTTAACCCTCAGAAAACTACTAAATAAGTTGCAAGTGTTTTATTTATTTAGGATTCATTTTAATTTATGCCAAAATGACCTCTACAGTGCCATATCTCCTCTCTGGTGTATCCAAGGTGTTTGTGCTCGCCAGGCTGGACAGGTGTGGACTGTGCAGAGGATGTGGATGAGTGTGATTCTGGGCCCTGTCTAAATGGAGCTCAGTGTCAGGAGTCAGACGTACCTGGGGAGTTCTCCTGCACCTGTCCCCCCTTCTTCAGTGGCCCCTTGTGCAACCAGCCTTATGACCCCTGCGACCCCCTCCACAATCCGTGCCTGCACAACTCCACCTGCCTGACACGCTCCAATGGAACTGCCTCCTGCAGATGCCCAGCTGGTGAGTGAACACACCGCCACAGCCTCATACTAATAGTGCTTTTTTTTTTAGCCCACTTTTTGAGTGTAACTACACCATTTTGTTCAGTAGGTTACTGTACAAAGACAATGTGCACAGCTTAAGTAACTTGAAAACTATAAAAAAAAAACCAAAAAAAAACAGAGGTTCAACGTTTGCGTCATGGATCAGAGGGTTGTGGCAAAGATGAATAATATTCCTGTCACAGTTAGGCATGTATCATTCTCTCTGAAACATACGGTTTTCCAAAAAATGCATCAGTGGAGACTGTGATTGTTGTCTTGTGTGTGAATCATATGTTGGACTGTACTCCTGACACCTCTGAAAATAAACACAGCAAAAGTTTTCCTACAGGGATGATTTAAAGTGATAAAATGCAGTTTATTTCTAACCATGATTGATCCATACAGAAAAACCAAGACTTGTTTTTTTGCTGGATTGAATAGTCCACGTAGCTGGAATCTAGGCCATAAAGAAGGTGGTAAGCATAATGATCAAACCTGCCTGCCAGAAAATTGTTTGTATTGATTGCAATACATTTCCTGGATATATTTTTTTACACATTTTCTATTTCAATTTTTTCAAAGAACGGTCAACAAAGCCAGATAAAGGTAACTTCTGATCTTTTTGTACTTATGAAAAGAACCCGCCTACTGCTTGATCTTTGTTTGATTTCCTCTGATGATGACCAAAACGAGTTAAACCCAGAAGTGGCTGGGTTGTTCTTTTTCCATAGTGCATCAGCAGTGTGTATGCATTACATACCACTCCCTCATACACTGTGATAATTCTTATAGAAAGAGCACATTGCAGGACAGGGCCCAAGACCCAGATTAAAATCAACATCAGCCTGTTGTTAAGTTAATATTATTATTTTAAAACCCTGCATTACATAAAGCCTGCAGTAGGTTATTTGGCTGCATCCCATTAGCCTAATGTGTGCTTATCAGCATTTAGACATTTAACATGTCATTGCAATCAATTCTTGATTAAACACTTATTTCTCTTTTGCATAAAGCTGTCACTCATTTTCCTTTCTCTTACTTGTTAACTGTCCAAACATGTCATCTGGGTGAACCTATTAGCTCCCATCACCATGGCAATAGATAAAAGTCCTTTTAGCAGTGCCTCTTACCTTCCGCTGTGTTTTGGTCACATCAGATGCACTGACATAAAGACCAGTCAGTGCTACCTTTGATCACTGTGTTACAACTGTAAGTAGGAATAAGCAGGATAAAATGTGGATATGGAAACATGAAGTGCACCATTTTTGACTTATAATTTAACATGAAATGCCAGTGTTTACACATCAGCTTTTAAATTAGCTTAGTTCCAAATTCAATAAATGCTTTGGATTTACCACTTTTGTAAGTATCTTGTCATACTAGCAGGCTTCACTAGCAGGAAATGTAATCTAACCATATGTTCGCAAATTTGTAAATTACAGTAGATCCTTGCTCCTCAAACATATCCCTACATACAAAAGCATGTTCATTAAGGGGTAAACAAAGCAGATGTCTCTAGTCTTTGGGTATAGGATTGTGCCACAGGCTATTTAATGGACCTTTTATATTCTGTACTGTACTCAGTGATTAAAAGATGGTAATTTCTTCCCTTACTAGAATTCAAGCTGGGGTCAGCAATCCATGTCTGTGACAATTGATTCAAATGACAGGATTTCAACGTAATATTAATCATAGAAATATCAGTAGAAACAACTCAACATTCTTCTCCACTGTATATTCATGCTGTTTGTTCATAAATAGACATATTTTTACCAAATTACAGTATGCCAAAATATGGCCAAACAAATGATGTAGCTTGTGTCTCGGACGGTCTGTTTCTTGTAACCAGGGCTGCCGCAGACTTAGAATTTTCCTAGTTGACCAATAGTCGTCATTTAGGGTCATTAGTCGACTAGTCGCCTGCATGTTTGCGATATTAATTTGATTATTAAGCAATATTTTTTAGGCGGGGCAACACAATGGTTTGAGTTCAAGGTGTGAGAGAGTCAGTATCAGTACCCAGAATACTGATCAGATACTAGAAGGTGGAGCTAGAAACATTGCATTCTGATAGTAGTCACTCTTGGTCTACAAGAAATCAATGCACAAAACCACTGCTTTTAAATATTCCGCTGATTGTGACAGGAGACTCTAAACATTCCAGTCTGTTCTATTTTTTTCTGAAAATGCTGGCGTGCAACCCCATTCCATGGACGATAACAAGGTAAAGACGATTCTCTGCATTGCCCATGAAGAGGAAATACGGTTAGAGCTAGACAGAGCAGTGACACGGCTGTTACGATCTGGTAATAGCCCTGCCTATATGTTGGAGTGCTGCCTGCAGTGGAAACGCTAAACAGATCTACAGTTTAGGCACATGTCCATGCGGGTTATGTACTGTTCATATGGTTACTACATCAACAGTGTTTGATGGAAATGTGGAAAGAGGAAATCAGATGTCAAAGCTTTGAAGTGAAACTATCACTCTCATTTAGATATGTAAAGCAATCAGCACGTGCATGTAAAGCGTACTGGCTCTGTCACACACATTCGGAAATGACTAAGACACACACATCCTCAGAGAGCTGACACACACGCACATCATGAAAATCTATTTCATGTTCAATTCAAAGGCTCTGCCAGTTTTATAGAAAGGCAACACATCAGTAAAGGAGCAGTGACAATGACCATGTCCTTTGTTGAAATGACCTGTTTGGAGGTTTATCAGTAAGCCCCCAGATAGCTGAGGAATTATAAATGATAAAGTGTTTTAACATTCAGACTTATCAGTGTGCAGGGTGAAGATGCTATAGGGTTGTGCTGTACCTAATGGCTCTATCAGTGACGAGATGAAAAGACGTTGCCAGATATAAATAGAGCGACTGGGTTAGTTTCAGAAGGCTTCCTTGGAGAGGAATAGGAAATTAGGTGGTGGCTGCATACATTACACCAAGAGCTTTGCGTGGGCTTGGTCGTCTTCACTTCACACAAGCATTGTGACTCACTACTCTCCATTATTATTCACCATAAATCCATCCTACATAGCTACTACTGAACAAACGCAGTGCTGTTATACGACCCGTGCTTGATCCCAGTACAACAATTTTACAGACTTGTTATTTACCATTGAGTGTAGGTTATTTGTCAAGGAAATTGTGTAGGCTTCATATTATTCCCAGGCCTAATTAAATTGGAATCTGTCTGCCTATGTCTGCCAGATTTACTGCTATAGGCAAATCTCATCCCACACACTTGTGATGGACACCACACAGTACACATCATCAAGGTTAACTTGTTATAAAATCATCACCAATTAGCCATTTAGTCCACGGCTTTTAGTTGTGCATATTATTTGCATGGTGTGTGGCAGGAGTGCAGGGTATGGAAATGAACTGAATTAAGGAGATAGGATTTGATGAGTTTATATGACATAAAATGCCACACGTCGAAGTCAGAGACCTTGGTTGTGTAATTGGCACAAAATACAGTATGACAGCAGTGAATACTTTTAACAAGCTCGTGTGCCCCACAAAAAAATGCAATAAAATTCCTGTTATTTGCCTTAAGATACTAAATCTTGAGTAATGAAATGAAAACATTTTAGCAGTTCATGCACAGTGTAAATGACACATGGTTCACATTTCAACTGCAGCCGAGTTGAGCCACATGGTCCGTGCTCAGATTCAGACAGTGTGTGCTCTTACTGTATGGGCACAGTTGGAAATCGTGGCAGCTGCACCATGCTAGAACATGCCTCAGGGTAGACATGAAGGTTTGTGCTGTTAACGAGGCTGTATTATGGAATACATCAGTTGTCTAGACATGGGGTGTATTTTGCAGCTAGAGGTGTTATTGAACCGTGATTGAGGCATGAAGCTGGTACTCCTTTTTTGACACAATGACATTGGATCATTTAAACAATTAGGTGTTTAGACAAGGTATGTCAACGGAGACAGTGGGTCAGCCGTTTATGTTGTTATCACTGTAAATGTCAGCTGACAAATAACAAGAAAACTGCAGAAATTGTCCAACCACTAGCACTGATGAGCTATTTTTTGAACTGTAAAATTTCCTGCGCGGTATATCTCAACTAATTTAGAGTAGCTCTGTACTAGAGGTCGACCGATAGTGGATTTTTAATGGCCAATATAATGACGATAGTTAGGGGCAGCTAAAAGCCGATAGCAAATTAATCGGCCGATAACGCCTACCTCCCCATTTTACTATGTCTCTGTATCCTGACTGCACTTGAACAGTATGAGAACAGCATTAAAACTGTAAAAATCAAGCAAAGCAGATAATCACAGAGCTCCTTCAAGAGACAACTACTGTGAGGAGAAATTGACTGAAAACAGCTTTGTTATGACATGGACGCCACTCAACAGCCTTGCGGTAAAATCAGCTGTTCCTATGACAAAGGCACGTTCTATATCGCCAGAAAAACGTGGGGATAATTGCTTTCTGAGAAAATCATATCTGATGTGCGGTAAAAAATGAGATTGAAAGTTTGTTGTGCAGTTATGGCTGGAGCACACTGAGTGCCTGGTCTCAAAGTAAAAATTAGTTAAAAATCATTAAATTAAACAAAATTAATTTCACACACATTGCTAGTACTTGGCCTGTTACCTTAATTCTAGCAAAATAATACTGACAGAGAAAGCACATAATGCTACTTCTGTAACCAGCAGCCTTATTATGCCACTAATAAAGAAGTAAAGCTGTCCTGCGTTAGTTAACTTTCTTTTAAGTCATGCAAACAATCTGAAGCACACATAACCTTGTGCATGTGGAGTAGCCTTATGGCTGTACCCACTTGACAAGTAGAGGTTACTATCAGCCACTATCAGAGCCCGTTCTGTTTATATAAAGTCCTATCGGCGCAGGTTAATTTGCCGAACTGATGAATGGGTCGACCCCTACTCTGTGCAACATTCAGAGCATATCTATGATTCATAGTTTGAGCCGGGATTGTCTGCACATGGTTCTCAACATGGAGCTTGCTGAACTGGCAGCTCGCCGCTAATGGTGCTAACAGCGCAAACAGTGCTGATGGCAGTTGACAGGGGTCTTTTATTTAAGATAAGAAGTTTCACAGTGGGTTTAATGATCATTTTTCTCAAACCTGCTGTCTGAATGTGTTCTAAAGCTAAGTGTTCGGTCATGGTTTCCCCAAGACACTTCACTAGACTATATCAGTCCCACAAAAAGGGTGATGTGGCAACTTTAGTGTTCGTCAGTTCAACAGGAACTAAAAGGCAGCCATTAGGAGGTGCCTACTGGGAGTAGCATTAAAGGGATTTGTAAAACACAGCCACAATGGAAATGAGTTTTGTCTACAAAGGTATACTGTGAGAACCTGGAGGCCAGAATAAAACCAGAGCCAGCTGAAAGAATTGTCTTAAAAGAAAATATAAGGAAAGCAGTTATCCTCTCTTGATTGTCGAGGGCTCCTGTAGGAGGTTTTTGTTCTTCCTAGCAGCGGCTCTCTGCTGAGGCTCTGGCCAGGAGGCCTAAGTCATCTTGCCTGACCAGCACAGATGTTCCACTTTCCTCTTAATGAGGAGCCTCAGCAGGGAGTGCCAAACCTGATAGAAGAGCAACCTGAAAATGGGGGAGTTAGGGTAGAGGTTGAGGTGAGGGTTACCGGCCGACAACCACAACAAATGAAACAAACACGCATAGCATCACTCACCACAGATTACGGTACAGGGAAGAGTTAGAACAGACTGTGAGTCCTGTACACAGACTATACTGTAGGCGTGGGTGTCCTTGCTCAGTTTGCTCTGTCAGACTGCAGCATCCTGGGATAAAATCCTTTCTTGCAAATGCTGCCTTTCAGTCTGTCTAGGATTCATCTACTTAGGCAAAGAAATAATTGCAGGCTTTTTCTTTTTCCTTTAATTCAATTCAGAACATTCAAGCTTCTTGGCAGGAAAAATAATATTTTTCTTTCATTGTAATGGAAAAAGATGAACTGAAAATCTGTAAATCTAAGGCTGTTTTTGACCAGCGATTATCTATCTCGTCAACATCACTGACTCATGATGTGTTCACATTACACAAACAATCCATGACAGATTTAAACTATACAGCTAATACTAGTAGTGGAAACACAAATGTCATAACAAGCGATTCATAAACCAGTGCTACAAAATGCTAGAAAACTGCGACTTTATCATTTCATTTATTTATGGAAAAACTGCAAATAAAATGCTATGTTATTATTCGTACTGCTATGGAGTTTTAATTCAGAGATGGGTAATAATTCAGTTGAGATATGCACAGAAGACATGTCAAAATATTACCTTTTAATTCTATTAGTGGCTCAGATTTGAGCTTTTCAAGATTTACAGTTGAAAATAATAATTAAAGGATTGGTAACTACTTTCATTTGCAGAAAAATAACTAAATGTATGAATGGCAGTTTCCTAAATCTTTAAGTTATTCAGAGGTTCTTTAAAATGGTAATCATGACTTAAAGTAATAATGTCTCACATTGTTGCATTGACATAATGGAAAGAACACTATATGACTGTAGCACTTAATGTTTTAGATTTATAAAAGACCTTATAATATACTACATTATTTCCATCTGTGTTAGAGTGCCCATTACCACCTTTTCATTTAGTTTCAAATGACAAGTTGGCATATTTCAGTGGTAAAAGTGAGCCACTTGACAAGGGGACAATCGGCTTGCCTCTGGAGTGGAGAAATATGATTCTTGCAGTATAGTGAATTAATTCAGAAGCATTGTGTGGTCCCTTTACATGCAAAAACCATTTGGTCTCCATGGCTCAGAATATCCCCAGAGGTGTTCCTGGCCAGATGGAGAACAAACCCCTTTATTTGCATGGCATGCTACACTAGCCTTCACCTTCCACAAGATTGAGATTGTGTCCTACCAAACAGTTGGTTAATGAGCTACTGTGAAGCTGTGCCAACATGAGAACTGACACATACCTAATATGATATTGAAAAAGATGTGTTGAGAATATTTGTTGCCAAAGATGTGTTGGGAAAAGTCTGCCCTCGCTGCATTCATTTTAAGTGATTTTTCTTTTTTATAGAGGAAGTAGACAATATGACTTATAGTAGATGTGTTTCAATTTATAAACCAGCTGCCCTGGCAGATGTATGTGAACATCACTGACCCTTTTTTCTTGTTGCAGTAAAGTGATATAGAATGTAATGCATTTTCAATTTTGGGCCTACATTATTTAACAAGATTAAAGGTATACTATGCAGGACTCTGTGGTTTTGGTTGTAAAAAAAATGGGTCGGTTTACATGCTTACTAATTTACCAATATTATTACGAAGATGACAATATTCTGAATTTGATGCTGGTCACATAAACAGCATATTACTTTTGGATGTCCCGCATTACGTCTTAAGACATGTAGAATATACCAGTATTATTCAGGTTTTAATAGCATTTTTTGGCAATAGCTAATAGGATTTCTGTGAGCTTTTCCTTATTTTGATGTGATGAACAACACATTCAGACATGTATGCACGGCTGCATGCAAACAGGAATGTCAGCGGAATATTCATTTTCATCTTTGTAAGCAGCTTAGTAGGAATATTGTCTTTCAGATATGGGCAAAAAACGGAATATTTTGTGCATGTAAACGTAGTCAGTATCGCCAGCAAAGGTAAAAGCCAACCCGTGGTTTCCTTTCGGACGTTACATTTGTGTTTCTTCAGCACTGTGTCTACGATTTTCATACCTTCCTCTTGGATGCATGTTGTTAACAGTCTGGCATCTGGTTGCTACCTTTTTGTAAAGTCGCAGTCTCACTCACGTGCTGTAGCCACGATAACAGAAAAATAAAAGGAAATAAGGAAACAAATACACCTTAAACACACATTAAACATGGCTTAATAGCGACAGTTTCTAACAGAAGTACACAAATCAGCTTCACTACAACTCACAGCATTTACAGACAGAGCACTTGTCTTTTGCTGGACACGTTTTCCCCACAAATACAACATGCTAATGTTTTTAGCACAAGCCTATGGCATTTTAGATAGTATAAATTAGCCTAGCGGCTAGTGGAGTTTTCCTTTACTCACATGAAGCCAGGGACTACAGCGACATTTAACAAAGGTAACGTTACGATATTTGGGCTCCATTACAACTCACAAGGTTCTCCGACAAAACAACTGTCTTGTACTAAACATGTTTTCCAGACGAATATAACATGCTAACGTTATTAGCACAAGCCTATGGCATTTTACGTTGTATAAATAAGCCTAGCGACAAGCATTTCCTCTGCTCATTTGAAGCCAGGATAAATCCCCGAGGAGAAATTACACAAAAGACTTAAAATGCTATTGTGTGGAGGCTTTATTGTCTTCACGATTTATTGTTTTTTATTATTGAAGTAATAAAGCTTCGTTTCCACTGAGGGAAATGGTTTCAGCCTACAAAAATGGACAGGAGGTCTGCATTGCCGTGACATGTGGTTAAATTTCTGGGGAGGTGCAAATCAGGCTACGGCGTAGGCTTACGTTGACGCACAAGTATAAATCCTGCATAAGAGGAATTACTTTTGTATGAGTCTTTACATTGTTTTTTTTTTTGGTAAACCCACATAGTATACCTTTAAACTTATTGGTGTTACATGTTCTAAACATGTCAGTGTATTTCCTGGAAGCCATATTTACTGTCCAGCTTACTGTTAGTTCATAATCTGCTTAATAACAATAAAAATTTAAGGAGGAAAGCTCCACTCTGATTAAAAATCTCTATACAGGAGCGTCATGGCTGCAATGGCAGTAGCATGTAGGATATATACTGTTTGAGGTGACATGTAACTGAGGCTTAAAAATGTGTTGTATCTTGACTTATTACTCATTATTAGTCTAACTAAACCAATACACTGCGACAGTAGGCCTCCCCAGTAAACGTTTCTCCCCGTAGAACAATTACTGAGATCAAAGATATTTCAAAGGAATATCTCTCAAAGAACAGTCTAATATTATGAAAGTGGCACACAGAGAGGCGACAAAGTATTGAAATGGAGCAGGTGTTCAGTCTCAGTATGAGGGCGTGCCCCTTCAGTGAGCAAAGGTCTCAGCATGCTAGTGATATTCCATTGCTGAGGGCAAAAGGTGGTTCTTTTCTTCCATTTCAGCTTTGAGAACTCTGTTTCCAGCCCGAACAACAGCTGCATCAAAAAAAGGGGGAGAAAAAAGCATCAATGACCTCATAGTGGTACCAGCGGTTTTCACATTAGAAAAATTCTCAGTCATTAGTTCCTTCTAACATATTGGTGTTTAACCCCTGAATGCCTCACAGCAGGGTAAAATACCCAAATGGTCTCGATATAAACCTGTGGAGACTGGCCACTGTGCTCAAAGAATAAAGTCATTTTTATGTAGCATAGCTAAAGGCAGAGGTTTAGTTTCAGATGTTGGAGGACACAATAAAGTCAAGGAGTCTGCTGTATATGATTGCACAGTTTCAGTTACAGATATCATAATTATTTTGTCACCAAATATGACTCCTTGCCTTAACTTGTTTATGTTCAGTCATATTTGTCTTTTTAGGAATATGTCATGCTATACACATGAATCAAAATATACCTCAAAGTCTTTTTTTTGTGTGTTTATTTATTTATTCTTCCATCACTTTTTGGTGTCTGCTGTTTGCAAAGCTCTCAGGCTATGTGGCGCCCCAGCAAGCTCCACCAATCAGATGGCTAAAGGCACCCTGTGTGTAGCCTGAGAGGCAAAACTCAGAGTACAAAAACAGTCACCAAAGAGCTGCTACAGCTCATGAAGCTTATTGCTGTAAGCGCAGGATAACAGCCGAAGGCGACCTAGATGAGTGCATCTGCATTTGAGTCAAGTCAGAGTGCTCTTTCATTTAGATTATGACAGCTGGGCGTTAGAGGACACAGTTAGGAGAGAGGTGCTGTGATTTACTTAAAATTTAATTCTAAGTAACCTGGAATTTTGAAAAAAAGGCAAAATCGTTTTCCATACATTTCCCAGTGGAGACTATGCCCGTAAGCATAGCCAATATTTATTATTTTTACTGATGATATATAAATATATTATAATCTCATTTCTGTTGAAATGTTAAATTACAGTAAATAGCCATGGGGAAATTAAGCTACTTTTGTCCTCTACAGGCAGAGAAGACTCATCAAACTCACAGCAACAAGCATCATTCTGTAATAACATTTCATGTTCATGTGATTGTTTCATAATATAATAATTCATAATATATTCTGCAGCAGCAGAGAAACATAGGCATTCTCTTTAGGAGTCTTCTTTTCTGTACGTGTCAAAGGCAAGCCCACGTGTTTGCTCAGATATCAGTCCTGGTTTGTTCTGCTAACTGCTAAAAAAATCTTAGCCTTTAGGTGTCATAGGACGGACTTGATAATAATCAGCAATTTCAAGGGCTCAAGCCAGAAATTGCAGTTCCTCTCATGGCCACCTGAGGCTGCCTCCAAAACAGAGTCAATCCCCATAGACTCCCAACTTTACCACAGAAATGCACATGTTTACAGCCTGGTACAAAAATGGTTATGGTCTCTATGGCTAATTTCCCCGTTCCTGACAACTGTTAATGTTGTTAATGTTGTTGTTAATGCTTAAAGTTATGCATAGTTAAGGGTGTGGACATGTTGAGTGACATGCTGTCTCCACCTCCACCTTGTAGTCCTAATATGGTACTTCTGGCTCCAAAAATGCCAAACTTGAGGATTAAAAACCAATGGGTGATGTCGCTGTGGCTACGTCTGTTATTTCTGTACAGTTTGGAGTGATAAACTTTGGATTCTAACATAAGGACTAGCAAACTAAACCCTTTTGCCCTCAGAAATGCCTACACCAAATTCTGACTCTACCATCTGAATGTCTCAGCAGAAATCGAGACCAGGCAATGCTTTTCCAATCTTCTATTTTATGATTTTGGTGAGCCCGTCTGAATTGTAGCCTCAGTTTCCTGTTGTTAGCTGACAGGAGTGGCACCTGGTGTGGTCTTCCGCTGCTGTAGCCCATCTGCTTCAAGGTTGGACGTGTTGTTGGTTCAGAGATGGTCTTCTGCAGACCTTGGTTGTAACCAGTGGTTATTTGAGTTACTGTTGCCTTTCTATCATCTTGAACCAGTCTGGCCATTCTCCTCTGTCCTCTGGCATCAACAAGGCATTTTCACCCAGAGAACTGAGAATAGTCTCTTTATCAGACCATCCTCTGTAAACCCTAGAAATGGTTGTGTGTGAAAATCCCAGTCGATCAACAGTCTCACTCAGACCAGCCCGTCTGGCACCAACAACCATGCCATGTTCAAAGTCTCTGATTCCTCTGTTTGAACTTCGGTCATCTTGACCATGTCTACATGCCTAAATGCATTGAGTTGCTGCCACATTGTTGGCTGATTAGCTATTTGCGTAATGGAGCAGTTGTAATGGTGTACCTAATAAAGTGGCTGGTGGTAGTATATGTAGTAGCTTTAAAGTTTACAGCATAATTGTGGGGCATAGTGTGTTATTGAAGAGCTGCAGATTATGTAATAGAAGCACACAGTTGGAGCCAACTCATGTATTCCTATTATTTGAGGTCATGTAATGGAGGCTTTCTTTAGTGCAGACCTCTGAGACAACACACCTGCACCCAGGCTCATGCACACGGCTCTTCTCCTTTAAATATTCAGCAGATATCTGCTTTTATGATATTTGTGCTTTTAGTAGTAGACAGCAGTGGGAGATAACAATGTCAGGGGTTTACTATGAGCATTGTTTAAACCAGAGAGTGGCTGTGGTTAAGTACTTGCTCACCACTGTGAGAAAGAGGTTAGTGGCTACACTTGTACATAACGTATAAAAATAGGCTCTGGTCTTCAACAGCTGTACCGTTAACAAATTTTGAATAAACTCAGTGTTTAATCATTTTGTGCCTTCATTAGCAGTACTGAGGAGGTGGTCCAGGTGTGTAGCAGTGGGGTAAATTGGCTGCAGTGGCTGGTGTTTACATGCAAAGAGGTTTCTATTCTTAACCCACTTATTCAAGTAACCCAGTTTTTTGGTCAGTGCATGTGAAGGACTCAGAGGCATGCTGCACCCTGTGATTATGAGAAACACAGCTATGATGGCTAATTTGATATCTGGTTTGTCTCCCCATTTTTATTTATTTTTAATTGCCTAAATTTAGTTGTTTATTGTTTGTCGGGCAGGATTGATGATGTGTCAGCCTGCGCCAGATGTGTCTCTTTTTTAAAAAGGAAGAAAGTTCTTGAGTCGATGAGCGTTTTGGAACCGACAGCTATATTACATAGTTATCTTTTCATCCAGAAGATTTTTACACAAAACTTTGTTTTTGTTGCCATTTGTGTTGCTGCATTTTGAATAGACAGCGTGTAAATTATGTAACAGGAATTCAAAAACAAACCAAGATGTACAGCCACACTCCATCAAATTCGTCTCTGTGCAGTGATGGATCAATGTGGCCACACTCTCTCTCATTGTGCTTTTGTTTTCTGTGTGAGTGCAGACTGCCACAGTGTTGGTACATTTTTCTTGTCAACAAAAAATCATGGTAAGCACACACACTGCTCTAATGTTGGTCTTAAGAGTATCATTAATTGTATCAGAGGGATGTTCTTGCTCAGTCAAAGACAGTGGCGTAGTGTTTTTGCTGACAGGCCACATGGGGACCTCCAAACAAGGCTATTACAGATATGAAATCTCTTTAGGTTGCTGTGTTCATTTTTACCAGCCTTAACAACATGACACACACACACACACACAGTGAGTCTGTGTGTGTGTAATATGCTGCAATATGTGGTCCTGCAGACATCTATTGTGGGGGGAATTATCACAGAAACGGTTTTGAGTACTCTGCCATGTTTTTATATGTCTGTCTGTCTGTCTGTCTGTCTGTCTGTCTGTCTGTGGAACGTGCCAGAAGCAGTCATGAATCTTTACAGGTTCTTAGTTAAGATCACAATGAAGGTCGATGAGTGTGGTCTGTGCAAGGGTGCTGGAAGTACAGGGGTAGGAATAAGGGAAGGGGCCCCTAGCCCAAGTGCCAGGTTAAAATTTTTCTGTGTGTGCGGCACAAGATGAAAGCTCATGACCAGTACACAAAGAAGGTACTCAGCCCAACTTGAACTTGGCTGTACTCACTTGATTTCACAGCAATCTGCACTGCCTTTTGATAGTGATGCAATGAATGCAAGAATTACCATGATTTTAGCTCCGATTACCCATGACCATAACCAATGATATTTAAAATGCACATTCCTTTAATTCATCATCTGTAAACCATCCTCAACCCATAACATTTCTCAAACCTGTCACATCTTAAAACATCCATTAGTCAATTAGTCGCCTGCATGTTTACGATAATAATTTGATTATTAAATCATATATTTTGGGCGGGGCAACACAACGGTTTGAGTTGAAGGTGTGAGAAAGAATAGTATCAGTAACATTGTTAACACTGTGCTACATTACAGAGAAATACAAAACCATACTAATGAACCTTCATTAATATAGGCCTATATTTTATCTACAAGTGCACGTCACACACTGAGCGAGCCGCCTGTTAATGACACTGTCTGCAAAGCAGTAATGATTGTGCTAAGTGGCTAACGGGCATGTAGCTACTTACATGTTTCAGATTATACGTCATGTTTGCAGTCGACGAATGATTTTACATATCACCTTGGGTTCGTTCTTCACCTTCTCAGAATGATCCCCAACTTTTTTTTTGTACTCAGGATTTCCTGCTTGACTGGACTTGCTTGAGTTTCTTGAAGATGTTTTGCCTCTCATCCAAGAGGCTTCTTGTTCTCTCAGAACTGAAGAAGCATAGCACTTATGATTACCATGACATGGATGACTGAGACTCTTCACAGACATCTTCCTGTGTCTGTCCTTTCAAATTAAATTCCCACATGGACCAGTCATAAAGGTTTTGATTTATTTTGACAAGGCGCAGCTGCTGATAGAGTTTCACTTTTTTCTCTGTAACTAAGCAACCAATGAAATCTTGTTGACTAATGACCTTTCTGGTCGACTAATGTTTGGTCGACTATTAAGTGGCAGCCTCACCACAGAATTGAAGGGTCCAAATCGCAAAGAGTACTCATTCCATTTAAAGTCCTATATAGATAAACTGATGGGATTGAAACACTCTTTTTAAATGTCTCATGATGGTTTCTTTCTTGTGACATCTGTGAAGTGAATGTTTCTGCTATTCTTGCAGTTTTTCTTTTTTTGGGGGACTTTTGGGGCTCTGTTATTGACAAGTCTCTTTGACAAGAAATGCAAAGTAAATAACAGTGGCTTCACGCAGCGGCGCTGGCTTAGAGGCCCCCTGAGCTCTTGGTCCCCAGGGCTTGATAGGCCCATGGTAGAATTGTTAGGCTCTGAAAGACATTTATAATTAACAGTTGCATAAATACACCCATGTTTGGCCAACAGTTATGGGACAGCACTAAACAAAACATTACACAAATTAGTCAAATAGAGTTAAAACAATCTAAGATTTAAATCTCAAACTCGGAGGTCCAGAACTCAGCACAGTTCAACTGACAAAAAACTTGTACTGATGATGTGTTTTGGTTCCAGCATGAAAGTCAAACACAGATTAAGCGACCAGTGATCTCTGATATTTGATGTACTGTCTGACAGCCCTCTGATGACACCCCAGACAAAGACCATAATCTATATTGCACAAGCGGAGGGTAATATCATTTTAAATGAACCCCCTCTGAGAAGTTTTTACATCAGACTGACAGCAACTTTGATAAGAAGACTATAGTCACAAATGTAGCAGTCCAGACCAAATTCACGCTCTTAAAATGAAGACATCAGTCATATTTCAATTGAAACGTCCATCAAAGTTAGTTCGCTATCCACTGGGGATTACCCACAATTTCTTCTCCTCGGAGACATTCGTTGGCAGGAGCAGTGATCACATACTGTAGCTCCAGCCAGATGATGGAATGACTACGTACGCACACGCCTTGGGTATCCCTCTCTGTACTCTGTCAAAGAGAAGCCTCCAGTCAGTGCTCAGTGGCAGAAGATGCATTACATTGCGCTGACATTCGAAATAGTCCCCGAGGTGCTCCACCATTGCTTTGACTGACAGACCAGCTTGGGAAACCTGTGCTGTCCCATAATTCACCAGATGCTCTGTGCTCTCTGTGGTCTCATGAATTCCCTCTCATTCTTACGTCCCAAGATGCACGGACCTGCGTCAGTGACGCTGTCATACCTTTTATTTTCAGTAGCGTCCCTCTAGTTCTATCGGAAGTTTTTGATTTTAAACACAGCGATATAAAACACTTCATTTAGCTGATTAAAAATGCACAGTGAGAGTAGCTTGGAGAGCTCCATCCAGTTGATAAGCCATTTTTTATTCAACACTTAACAATCGATACCTCTGACCTTCATCTGACTGAATAGCAAACCACAAATAATGGCTTACAATAGCTGCATCAATCTGCCCTCACAAATGTAGGATCTATATAATTGTCTGCCATCTGTTGTCTACAGTAGAGTTTGAAGGCATTGAAATGACAAAAGCATTGTTGCCATTACAGAACATAATAGGGTATTACCCCCTGATGTATGTATCATTACATACAGTGCAGGAGAAGAATGACAAATAAACACAGTAATCACTCGTTAAGAGCTTTTTATGCGTCAATACTGGTACAGCAGTGTTTCTTTAGAATATATAATGTAATGTAATATGAAACATTTCTTCATATTTACCACCTCCCTGGGTTTCACATTTTCACATTTGCAAGATTAAACATATGCTCGTCTCAAAAATAATAATGAACCTCATCCTTGTTAATACAAGTACTTCTCTCAGCTGAGAATTTATACTTACACGAGCCAAACCCCATTATACTTCAAAGATATATAACTCTTAACTTGAAGCAGCGGGAGTAACATAATGAGACAAGGAAACAATAACAGCACTAACGCTCATTATAAGCTAGTTTTATTAACCCTTTGTTACATGCTTGTGTTGCATTTAATTATGCTTGGCAGATGGTGCTCTGCAGGGACAGCACAGTCTTTGGAGGTCTGAGCTCAGAGTTTTCAAAGAGAATAGGAGAATTGGACAGGGAATGGTTTCTCTGTGTCATTGCTCATACCCTGGCGAATGCAATGGCAGTCACAGAAAGCTGAAAATCGATGGTATGGAAGCAAATGATGGCCATAAAGAATCAATAAGCTAGGCTTGATTGCTCGTCCTTGGTGTCCTGGATGTTTGGGTCTGAATGTCACATCTTTGACTTGATTTTGGATCCAAATTGAACTGAATTGATTTTGGCAGTTTAAATATAGTTTATGATAGCATATAGATCTGAATTTGTCAACCTAATTATGTACATTTACGGTAAAACTCTCTAAGATGCACATGTCTATTATGCATCATAATGTGATTATAAGTTACTTTAAGTGGTCACTGGGGGCTTTAAGAATTTAAATTCCTGAGGTATAGCAGATATAATACATAACAAGGTGGTTACGCATCATTAGAAGAGGTCACTGTTTGCTTTAGGTAAAAAATAGATTGTTAAATCTGTATTGCAATTATGAGAATTATAATACACTATGATCCTTGCAAAAAATGTCCTTCAGTGACCAGCACATATGAAGTATTATCTTTATGATACCTGACTATAAAGGTCATTTTAAAACACTCTATTATGTGTTATGGTTGTATGTGTATAATACATTATACACAGGGCTTCATAGAAAGTGTTGCCAAATTAACTATTGGAATTTTAAAGGTAATTTAGACCACATTAATTTCAAAATAAAATGTTGTGAATTCAATGGTATTTAAATTTCAAGATATTCAGAAGTGATTAAACTTCATCATTAGGTTTTTAGTTGCTTGTAAAATTCTGGTGTTTATGGCTGTTATTTGCGTCAATCTATTGGTGCAGAAGGGGCTGATTTATTGTTTTTTCTCTCATTTTTACCTCATAAAACTAAGTCACTTCAGTTTGACTCGTTCAGCAGAAAGCCATCTCACGGAGCCGACCAAGCACCAGAGGAATACCTCCGACAGGCAGAACATTACAAGCTCCCAGGCTGCCTTCAAAAGTACAACAAAACATCCATGCTGATCTGCTTAGCCATCCTGCCCCTCAACCCCCTAATGAACGAGGGCAAAAGAGCTCTTGGGTTTAGCCTCTCCCTCTTACCCTAACTTAACAAGATGTCCCCCTACTCGCTTGCTTCCTCTCTCTCACACACAGACACATATGCACGGTGGCGCACACAGCCACACACCTCCCAAACCCCAAACCACTAACCCTCAGACCAATCTGTCTGTGGCACTAAAGTATTATTAGACTTACACACTCTCAAAGGGGAAACAGTGAGTGCTGAGAGCTGGAAGATGAGATATGCTACAGGGGCTACTAGTTCCATTAAAATGGCATTCACTGGGGTCTTTGTTATCATCGGCCCTGACGTTTTTCAGGATGTAGTGGGGCTTGCTGATCCATGACCATCTCATCTATCTTTCAGGATTTGAAGGAAGTTGGTGTGAAATTGACACCAATGAGTGTAGCTCAAATCCATGCCAAAACCAGGGCGACTGTGTGGACCGGGTCAACAGTTACAGGTAAAGAGTGTTATCCATAACCAGCTTTTCATTTCTTAGGAGGCAGGAAAATGTCAGGCTTTGCAGGGATGGACTTTAAACATTAGTAAATCCAGAGTATCAGTACCCATAACCTTCATTCCTGCGCAGGTTCTAAGCCATTATACTGTGATTTTGATACACTGAGCTAATAGATTTGCTCTGAGCTCGTGCCCTTTCTTAAAATGTATTTTAATGGATTTAGTAATGTACCATTTCAGGTTGAAATGAGGTCAAATTGTTCACAAAAAAACTGCCGTAATTGCTCTTGTCATGCAGGCCTTTAGTCTTTAGTTAAACAGTCAGAATCCATGCATATGTCACTGTGCTGTATGTGCAACCAGGCTTAATATGATGTGTAATTAATATCATTAAATTTTTATTGATTTTCTTTTTTTTTTTTTTGCTGTGTGCATGTGCCAGTAGGAAACAGATAGATCTTCTATTTTTTCCATCTGGGACAAAATATCAATATTAATGATTTCCCCCATCCAGCTGTGATTGTAAGATGGGATTTTCTGGCCTTCGCTGTGAGGAAGACATCAATGAGTGCACCTCTAACCCTTGCCATAACTCTGCCGTTTGTCAAGACCTCGTGAACAAGTAAGTATAAATATAAGGCTTTCTTTGCTTCGACTTTGCTCCTTAGCTTTTATTCATTGTGCTCTTTTTAAAAAAAAAATGCACATATCAGTAAAGGCCAGACGGCATTAATTTCCTGCGTTTGTTTTTGAAAGGCGGATGTGCAAAAGCGTTCTCCAAAGAAAACACATGAGGTTGTGGTTGTTCCTCTTCAAAGTGTTCCGCTTTATATAACAAGCCTGTCTTCATCCTTGACACACATAAGCTGCTATTCCAAAGACAGAGAGCGAATTCAGCAGGAACACATCATGTATCTAGATTGGGCTTTACTCCACTGGTGCTTCTCTCTGCTGTGCTTAATGGGAGCCCCGGGGCTTCCAGGCTTAGTCGGACAGATGGGTAGCGAAGTCCCAGGGCCAATTTGAGTCCTAAATGGTTTGTCTCCAGTTTGTCTCCCGTCATGATTTCGCTCCCATGTGACCTGGCCCTGCTCAGAGCGCTCCCCCTGATTGCACAGTCCAGGGAGTTCACATCAGGTGTGTTTTAACCTCGCTGCCCACCACAAACACTACGCACGCCGCTATCTCCGTCTCCCTGACCCAACAAGCCGAACAAGTCCATCTGTACCGGGGTGATGAATCAGGCTCTTCGGTGTACTCACTGAGCCCTTCGCTGTCTTTTTGTTTTTGTTACATACTTTGAGTTTGACTCTGTAAAAGTCATGTCGTTTTTTTCTCATCTATATAAGTACAGTGGAGGCAAAAACATATGAACTAATTATTGTTAGCAACTTGATCTGAAGCTCACGAGCAGACTGTTCCAGGCAGCGGTGTTACAGAGCGCTACTAAGACAGGGTTAATTGTTTTAACAGTGACATCAGCCTTTAGAGTTTACATAATAAGGAGCATATATTGATGTATATTGATATTTTTTGTGCTTTTACATGCCGCCTGTGCTGTACTTCACAGAACACACACACCTCTACGAAATCCAACTATAACAAGGACACACTGGAAATAAGACCTGTGACTTCTTGTTATCACTGATGTTCTTTTAATTTTGCTTGTATGTTAGGGCTGCACTAATTTTTATTTCAATTAAAGGCTAATCTGCTGATTGTTTTCACAATTAATTGATTCATTATTTCATCAAAATGTAAAAAAAATGCTCATCACAATTAACCAGAACTCAAAGTGACATCTTTAGTTTGATTCTTTTGTGCAACCAACAACCCAAAAACAATTCAGTTACTATCACAAATGGCAAAGAGAAGCAGGAAATTCTTACATTTGAAATTTTTCCTTGAAAAATAACAGAATAATTAAATGCTTATCAAATTTTGTGATTTTCTTTTTCTTTTGATGGACTCCAGCAGCTCTAATTTACACTGACGTTGCAACCATGTTGTTGTCTTTTTAAAATTAATTGTCAAATTAAATAAAGAATTAAAAAAAGGCAGCACAGATCTGTTGTGGGATAATAAATACCACTTAGCATATTACTGAAATTCAATGAGATGTAACTGGTTTACTGAAGAAAAATTATGATTAACTAATCAAAAAGATGCACTTTAGATTTTAGCACAGAGGTGTCTAATTACATGTTTTCTTATTATCTCACTTACAGACAGGATAAGCATCTCCGAGGTGTGTGGTCAGGGGATATTAGACCCACTGACAGCTGCAGGGAGGGATTTGAATTGAGTAAACCGCATTATTGGACAGATGAAGCTCTTCCCAATTGTAATAAGTCATCAAATATAATTCAAATGAAGTACACACAGGGAGACTTAATTGCTATCATATTGTTATTTATTTTCTATTTTTTTAAAAGAGCTGCCGGTCAGTTTGAAAATGAAAAATGGATCTTAATATGCACTTTAGTTTGTCTTTGTGGGTTTGAAATACACACGTTGTTTTTCTTCAATATAATTGCTAATGCGAGAGTGTGTGCTGTTTTTGATGGGAGAAATAATTATGCTTCTTTGTCAGAAATAAACACAAGTATGCTTTAATTACTGTCCGACACTCTGGTCTTCACTGGATCTCACTGTGTTTCCTAATGACTGAGTGTTATCACATCTTCTTTAGGTTCCACTGCGTTTGCCCTCCTGGTTATTTTGGAACGCTGTGTGACCTGGATGTGAATGAGTGTGAAGTTTCACCTTGCCTACACGAGGGCATCTGTATCAACACGCCCGGGGGCTTCAAGTGTGTCTGTCGCCCTGGATACTCAGGTAGCTCTTTTGCCCTCAGGTGACATGAAGATCAATATGAGAGTCTAAAAAGCTTATCACGACTGCTGCGGCCGCACACTATTGAGGCAACTCTGACACAGATCTGGCTTAGTGTAAAAAAAAAAAATGAACGCTTCACAATACTTGCTTTTAATTAGCCCACCTGCCTCTGCAAGATACAGTGCCTGCCTTTCAGTAAAGCTAACAAGAGATAAATTCACGTCACCTGTTTTATCTTATGAAAACATCTCAGTGTCTGTGAGTTGCCTTTATTTCGTTTCATCAGCCTCTTTAGTCTCTGAGCGCTATTGTTGTTTTACTTCAATCCATTTGTCTTATTTTCCACTCAGACGGATATCAAGCTATTTTAGCGCCCCGTGTGTGTATGTGTGTGCGCACTATCTAAAGCCGATTCCTGTCAGGTACTGGGAAGATTAATTTCATTTGTCTTCCACACTGTATCATCAATTTATCCTTCCCCAGTTGAGAGAGGGGGGGAAATCTCTGAGGTATTGCTACTCTGGAGAGCCGAACCTGACACGCATGGCCCAATTCCCACAGAAGCAGCTTTTATTATTAGGCCTACGCACAGCATAGTACAAGTCATTACTTTTTCTGTTGCTCTAAGCTCATCTGAGGAAACAGGGTCCCCCAAGAGAGCAAGCGGCCAGAGGATACAGTTTGGATCGGCTCAAACCAACTAGAACTCATACAAAATATTTGCTCTAGTAACACATGTAGCATTGCAACTTTCCACAAAAACACAAACTGGTGTGTGGTGCTGCTGTGGCTCTGTGCAACTTCTTTCTCATTCTAGTCCCACAGTAAATTTGCCTGTCTTAGGGTGATTCATCACATCATGTTTGTGCAGCCTGATTACAATTGATTGAAATGTTATTCTGCTTTGATGGTATGATGTGGCATCTCCTCTATCACTGGGATACTGTAACTCGTTGTGTCACTTGATGGTATTATCATATTATTTGCTTCAGCCATCAGGGAAGATGAGGGGTGTTTTTTTTTTGCATATCGAATGCCAACATTAATTTTGACTCGAACAGTTGAAGCTTCTTACTAATAAATCAGTCTCATGCTGTATCTCTTAACTTTCATGGATGTGATTAAGCTATAATGACACTTCATTCCCACCTGCATCTCTGTGTTCACAATGGATTTTCTTAGTAGTTGGTTGTTGGCCAGTGAGTCAGTGCATATATATACAATAAATGTTTTTTATGTAGATGCTCAGACTATAGAGTGCTGCCTGGATGATGTTATTTGTAGGCCAACCCAGAAGTTAACATTGCCATGGCTCCCTCATTTTGGATTATTGGAGGAAATACGATCTGTGGCAAACAGAAGTTTATACGCACAAGTTTTGTTCAACAAGATAGTCTTTACAAATGAACACCAATTTCATTATTTTTGAAGCATAAATTAAAACGTGCATTCAATCATTTCCGTAACCGCTTATCCTGTTAGGGGCTGCTGTGGGCTGGAGCCTATCCCAGCTGGGGTACACCCTGGACAGGTCTCCAGACTATCACAGGGCTGACACATAGAGACAGACAACCATTCACGCTCACATTCACACCTACGGCCAATTTGGAGTCACCAATTAACCTGCATGTCTTGACTGTGGGAGGAAGCCGGAGTACCCAGAGAAAACCCACACTAACACAGGGAGAACATGCAAACTCCATACAGGGCTCCCCCACCCCAGGGTCCGAACCCCCACCCCTGGGTTTGAGCCACCACCAATTTTTCTCTCTTAAGTGCGACCTGATCTCGCTTGTGGTCATGGCTATGTTCAGGGGTGTCGTAGGTGGGGGGTAAAGTTGGACTCGTTACCCAGGGTGACAGTGGGAGGGGGGTACTCAAAAAAACCTGGGATGAAACGTTTGGTTTTGTTTGCAATTTTTTGCTAATTTCTAAGTAGTAGTGCCAAAACTAAACCAAATTTATTCATGTAGCACATTTAAAAACAGCCGCAGTAGACCAAAGTGCTGTACAAAATAAAAGAATGACACACAAATATATAGCAATATAAAATGTACACAAATATAAAACAGAAGAAAACCAGCAAGAATAATTACATAGGTAAAAAAAACATTAGAATACTAAAATATTGACATCACTACAAACAACCAAAGGCCATTGAAAACATGTACCTTTTTACGTACGTATATAATTGTCGGGATAAGCCATTGAAAGAGTAAAATTTGTATAAATAAACAGTGGAAGCTCTCTGAGGCCCCACCCACCCCTTTAAGGTGCAAAATGTGTAAGTCCGCCCCTGCGCTAGGATTTGTCTCTAAATGCAACTAGAGCCAAGTGAGCGTCTGCTCATGCTGCTGGGCACCAACGTAGTCTGTCATATCTTTGCCCAAAAAAGGGAAATGAGGGTTAGAAAAGAAAAAGAAAGAAGGGGAAAGAGGGCAAATTGGCTTTGTAAAAAAAAAAAAAAAAAAAAAAAAAAAAAAATTCAAAAGGTGGGTTAAAGAGAAATGGATCACGAGAGGAAGGGTGGGGGGCCACAGAGACTACTTATGCATAGAACCCAGAATTTAGTGCTACGCCCCTGGCCATTTCAACTGCCAGACTAGTGTGGCAAACGTAACAAGGCTGTTAATGTCCAACACAACCTTAGCAACCACAACATGTAAAAGCTTCAGAATTCACAAGCAGGGTATTTACTGCCGTATTTCATGTCCTAGAACAAAACGTGAAAATCTCTTAAGCTTGTGACCACTGACCTTACTTCAGGCATCCAACCAAAAACCCACTGACTCCGAGATGAGGGAACCTAAGAGGCAGAAATGCTCACTCATATCCGGGTTTTTAGGATTCATTCCTTCAGCAGTCCATTACCTCTCTACTCTAAACGGGTGGAACAGTTTTAAGCTTTTTTTTACATGTAACATGTTTGAGCTCCGAGAAATAATTGAAGCGAGAAGCCAGAAAATTGTTCTATTCACATTTCTGTCACTTCTGCCAGCTTTTATCATTATTTTTTACCTACCTAAAAGTCTCTATGACCCACTTAGAGTGTAGACATTAAGACTGAAAAGCAGCTTTTTATCTCCATCTTTTCCTAACTTCTTAGCCAGTCAGGTCAAAATGAATCACTTGTTCAATCACAGCCTTTAGTTATGGCTTTAACATAATCATAATTTTGCTTTATTTTTTGCTCCGTGTGTCTTGTTGACAAACACTATAAAGCGAGCTGTGTCCAAAAGACGATCTTGGCAGTACGTCTCAGCTGTCTGATCATTATTTAGGATGTTTTGTCTAAAAGGCTCTGCAATCACAATAATGTATTATTTAACTGTACATAGGCGCCTCGCGCAGCGCTGAGGTCAGAAGTCATTACAGTGACATGATTAATGGGTAATCTTGTTTATATAAATCACGCTTTAAGCACACGATTCGTCACCTTCTGTTTTCTCTTCTTCACCCATCATTAAGGAGCATGTTCCCTTGAGTGATAGTACAGTGCAATCAGCACATTGTTGCAGCTTCCTCCGTCAGCACATTGTCGGCTGATGATGTTCGGGGCCTTGTTGTGCTGTTTGCTGTTAAGGCTTCAGTAAATTCAGTGTTTTGCCAGGCGAACTTGATGAGAAATACTTGGTCATTATTTCCATCCTCTGCAGATGTCTGTTGCTTTGGAGATGTGGTGTATGATGGAATTTATTAATTGTATGAACTGGAGATCGAGACAGTTCTTGCTATCGTTAGCTAGTACATTACTTATACATGAGTTTTTGTGCCAAGTACTTACGTATTAGTAAGTACAAGAAATATAAGAATATTTAAAGCTACTTCAGACCCTTGTTGACCACTGTGCAGCATTAAATATTTAGTATGTAATCCCACATCTCATTCATAGTTCAGTGCTTTTAATGTTTTCGATTGGCTGTAAAATCCCAGCTCCGAACCTTAAGCATTTAATGACTTCTGACCTAAATAAAAACATCAAAATACATGATACAAGCATCAGTGTATGGATATTTTGATATAGATGTGTCATAAAAGAAATGTATGTATCGAATGAACAAGAGATTTTTCACTTATCGCTTCATTTCCCTCATCACACCTCTGTTACACAATATCCATAATTCATTTCCTGTTGCAACTTTCTCATTTTAATTCGGGTTCAGGGATTGTTTTTAACCTCTGCAGCCAGAAACTGTGAATTTCCCAGTTGCTGTATAGCTCCTTTTTTTTTTTTTTTTTTTTTAGCTAAATGAAACAAGTTATCAGTTTGGCACCAGAAAGGAGCTGTTTTACATTCTGTGATGAGAGAACATGGTGATTTTTTGTGTACACTAAAGACGGTTTATTTATTCTCTTTCATGATAAAACACGGGAGGGAAGAAATAAATTCTGGCTCCCGTTGTCACCATGTTTGTTTACATCGAGCTCAGCCCGCAGATGAAACGCTAACCAAATGATTAACGATGGGTCAGTCGTAATTTTTTTCATCTCTGGATTCCTGGAAGTTGAGATTTTCCGGGGTGGTAGATAATCTTTTTACCACTTTAGTGAAGAAACAACATCACAAAAACGCCCATTCGAAGAATTTGCTTCATCCCTTTTATTTATTTTTAATTCCTCAGCAGAACGAGTCACTTCTGTGAATCTCTCTGCAGCAGTACCTGCTATAATTTGGACTACTATAAACAGTCATCAGTGTGTTTTCCCAACTTGTGTTCTCATTTGTTGGCATAAGGGAGACTAATTTTGACACTCTCTGTTATCTGGTGTTTCCTTCACAGCTTGAACTCTCCCCTCCCCTTCATTTCTCCTCTGATCTCATTGCTATTTTTGTGAGGTCTGCATAAATAATGAATATCATCGACTCTCCGAGTAAAGCTGACTTACTTAGTGAATCCTCTGAGTTATCTTAAACGTTACTGATGGACAGTGAAACAATAAGTTATATCGAAGGTAATTCAGGTGTTTCTTTTGAGTCAGCACATTTGGTGCAGTACACTTTGTATGGAGGATTGTTCCCTAATAGACATGGTACTGTGTAGGCACAGCTGTAAGGATATACAGTGCGTACAGTGTGTGACACACTTTCCATTAGTTTAGAGCTGCACTTCACTGAGTCCTCTCAGGGACATTGACTATTGTTGCAGCATGCAGCTCTTTCAGTGGGCTCGGGTCGTATATATATCACGTAATTAACTTGACGCACTCTTTACAAAGTTTTCGGATTAATTTTGTAAATAACTTTGAGGTGTTTTTAAAGGTTCAGCTCACACAAATTACACATTGCTTTAGTGGTACATAAAACCTGCAACAATAAAAGCAAAGCTGCCTGCCTGGCTGAGACTTCTGCCTCTATCCCAGTATGATGAAGGAAGGAACTGGGACAACTTTGGGTAAACTGGCCTTTTAAAGACATCATGCATCTTCATATTAATATTTTGTATTAAGTGAATTTTACAGTCACTTTTGTGGACAAGAAAGTGAAATGGATCAGCTTTTTATTGCTACTTCAGTCCTATTCACACTTTGATTTCAGTGGGACATGAAAACAGACAGTGGATTATTACTTCAAATAAACACAGTTTCTAATAAATTTAAACTTAATATGTAACCGTGAACTTTTGTTTAGGTGAGGGCAACAACTAACAATGTTTTCATGATGCATTAGTTGATCAACTTTTAAATTAATTAATTAGTTGTCGCCAAAGGTGACATCTAAAAATTCATTCAATCATTTTCCGTAACTGCTTATCCTGTAGGGGGCCCCAGGGGGGCTGGAGCCTATCCCAGCTGACACTGGGCGAGAGGTGGGGTACACCCTGGACAGGTCGCCAGACTATCACAGGGCTGACACATAGAGACAGACAAAAATTAATGTTCACATTCACACCTACAGCCAATTTAGAGTCACCAATTTGCCTAACCTGCATGTCTTTGGACTGTGGGAGGAAGCCGGAGTACCCGGAGAAAACCCACGCTGACACGTGGAGAACATGCAGACTCTCTGACTCGCTAACCACTGGACAACCATGCCACCAAACGTCTTCAAATTTCTTGTCTTATTTGACCGACAGACTGAAACCCAAAGAAATTAAATTTAAAGTCATAAAAACTTTGAGAAAAGCAGGAAATGCTCATATTTGAGAGAATGGAAACAGTAATGTTTGGCATTTTTGCTTAATAGATTACTCAGCCAATGATTCACTGATCCTGATTCTCAGTCGTTTCAGCTCTGGTTCAGATATGGGTGAGTCAACATAGTAATACCTGGCGGGTAGACTTTGTCTCTCGTTTTACCTTTCTGTAGAGATCAGTAGTTATGTCTATATACTGCATCTAACAAACTGTCTTCAGTCCATCTATCATCAGTCAGTCCTTTAAAATGCAAATAACAGTTTGAACAAGTTCACTTAGTATTATTTAAAAAAAAATTTCCAGAAGGAGATCATATTTCTGCTTCACGCTTTGATTCGGTTGCTATTCATGTGGAAGCTGGATACAGATAATTAATGAAGTTAACGTGTCAAACAGAATCACCACACACAAGCTAAAGCCACTTTGATTTTTTGGTTTTTTTCCGTAGCAAATCCTATTCGTTAAAAACATTCAAGGTATTTTGTCAGTGTGAGAAGGAGGTAACTTGAGGTAAAAAAAACCCCTCAAATTTCTAAACGCAGTTAACTAACACACAGCACGCTCCTGTTTACCATCCCTGCCAGTCTGTGATCACTTCATATCAAAGGTCTGAAGAGACCAGAGAGTAAAAACATGTCATGCTGGTGAGGCAGCTTTATCTGGACACTGCTGCTGTTAGGAGATGGTGTTTTGCTCTTAAAGGACCGTACTGGTGCTTTTTCAGTTTTTTTATTTTTATCTTTTAGACTGTTAACTTGTAATATTTTCCATGTGTAAGTTTTTGTTGGATGATTTCAAACTAACTTTAGATTGTAATCCACTTAAAGGGTAACAGGTATTTTTCAACCTGGACCCTAGTTTCATATGTTTTTGTATCTAGGTGACTAATAGAGACAACAGTTTTTGAAACTGGTCCAGTATTGAGCAAGAAGGGGGCTGCAGCCGGAAGCGGCAAAAACAGGCAATGTAAACACTTGGGGCATTTGTGCACCCTCAATTTACATCCACCAAGTACAGTTGATTTGCTATTTGCTATATTAATGTTACTAATACATGCAGAACTTCTTGACAGACGAGGGTTGGCCAACAGTAATGTTAAGAATGTTATACATGTGTAGTTACTGGGCTAAAACATTTGACAGTACGGTCCTTTAGGTCGGTGGTTCCCAACTGGTCCAGCCTCGGGGTCCAAATTTCTCCTTAGTCATTGGTTCAAGGTCCACACAGTTCAATATATTCTACATTTTACCTGTGTTTGGCCATGTTGTTGAGCTAGTTTGCTGTCTCTGTCAAGTAGCTGTCCGTGAGTCATTCACTCTACAACAGGAAACGACATTTCATTGTAAAAGCTCTGTGTCAGAAATTCACTCTACTTAGTGTGTTTTCTACAAACTTGACATGTTTATGAGTCACCAGCAGTCCAGTCAGAATGGCCCGCGACCCACCAGTTGGGAACCACCGCTTAAGGTCACCCTGTTGATGGAGAAATGTGCAGAAAAATGTGTCCTTGAGCAGCTCCCAGTTCATCCATATTTCATAAAGATGCTACAACTACAGTATGATTTTCTCTGCTTCGGAGTCAGAATTAGTCACAGTGAAGGTTTCATATACAAAACAATCTAAAAAGTACACTGATGTCAGAAAAAAGCCGTAAGTAGTGTGACCTGAAGGTGAAGCACAACCTTTAGATCTATTGAAAATGAGGAATGATGCTGACAAAGCAGTTTTTGTCAATGGGATACGCAGTTTTGCAGATAATCATTACATAGCTTGACAACACCATATGTAACTGGATGACCACCACTGAAGGATAAAAGAGGTGTTTTTTTCTTTTTTTTTATAATGATCAACAAATCCCATTAAATAAATAAAAAACAATGAATTTATTCTGACAAGTCTTTGTAGCCACGGTGTCATATACAGTGGATTATCTCTGCTTCAGACCTCCAATGCATCCAGCAACTATTAAAAACATATGAAAGAGGCACACTGATGCATTTTGTCAGCATATTCCCTCATTGTAGTAAACATAGTCAGGGTGTTTTATTCCTCTCAGTTTGTCAAACTAACAAAACAGTATAAAAATGGGACCATGTCCCGGAGCATGTGCAGTAATGTCTCCAGAGATCCAAAACGCAGTCGCAGAGTCGTTGCAGAATCATCAGAAGTCAGGCTTTAAATGTCTAGGTTTTCTTTAATTTACAAAGACTTGCATAGATGTTTGAGGTTTTTGTAAACAGTTTGAGCACTGAAAGAACTTTCTCTTATTAAGCTGTTGAATAATGTCTTACTGAAATATGCTTTATTTCCCAGGGGCACGGTGTGAAGTTAACATCGATGAGTGTGTTTCAAACCCATGCCGAAATCGTGGGAAATGTATTGATGGGCCTGATCGATACCACTGCTTGTGTCCCGATGGCTTCATTGGGCTCCACTGTGAGAGCAACATTGATGAATGCATGTCAGCGCCTTGTCTTCATGGGAGGTACAGATTTTTCAGCATCATTTAAAACAGAGAGATTGCAAGTGCACTGCCAAAATTGCATGGAATTATTTTTAATTACACTCCTTGCCAGCACAGCGAGTGGAGACATATGTCACATGTTGTAAGGAGCTAATGTGATGCACTTAAAGGTTGTCTCCGTGGTCTGTAAATTACAGTCATTAATTCCGTTGAAGGGGAAATACTCAATCGTTCAAAAGACTCTCTAAGGATTCTACATGAACTATACAGCTAAAAAAAACCTGCATATGTGAATGAGTTTTGGTTGATTTCATATAGTCGTATAATGCTGATGAATCAGTTCTAACCCCATCTGTTGTGGCCTTCTCAGCTGTAAAGATGGAGTACATTCATACTCCTGTCTCTGTGAGTCTGGATGGACGGGCAGCAGATGTGAAACAAACATTGACGTGAGTTGTGCTTACTTTAATAAACCTGCTGGGTGTTCAAGAGGAACATCAGGAGAATTTTGTAATCTTTTCATGGCCTTTGGTATCACTAACTCTATTGATTTTTCTGCAAGATAAGTCAATTGAACTACCAGGATCATGTAAGCATTGTACAAATACCTGATTAAAAGAAATTGCTTAGTCTAATGCCTAATTGATTTCAACCACAGCTTGTGCCGGACTCTAGAGATAAAACATTGAGTTGCATACAAGGTCTCTGTGAGTGTTAGGTCATTGGATAATCTGCTCATCTGCTTTTAACTATCACAATTTATACTAAAGCAAAGTCGTTGTAATTCCCTTTTCTTGTATATGTAAAAATATTTAGCATTATTGGTAAAGTGCCTTTGTCTTTTTGGTTACAGGACTGCACTTCTAGTCCCTGTTTGAATGGAGGCTCATGTGTGGATCTCATTGATAAATATGCATGCTTCTGTAAGGACGGTTACACAGGGAAAACTTGTGAGAGTGATGTAGATGTCTGCAAAGACGCTGCTTTTAATGTCTCGCTGTGTTTTAACGGAGCCACCTGCCTGGATGGTGAGGGATCAAACTTTACATGCAGGTGAGTTTGTGCACTGCCGAACAGCTTTTATCATTTTGATGTAATGATACTAGAAGATTGTGCTGCAATGGAGTCATGGTAATATGAGTTGAGTGGAACAACATGCCCTGCAGAGTTCAGCATGGATGGGTAGTTGAAATGTATTTTCATTTGAAGGACATTTAAGCTTTAATGACTCACCAACACAAACAACACAAACAAACCATAGCCACAGTTTGATATTTTTATTGACTGTTGGCTAAACCCCCTGAACTGTGATTGTCTGATCATAGCTAAGCGACTGTAACAAGGCACGACAAGCCTGGCAAGCAGATGATTTCTCTGCATGTTAGGTTGGTGTACAAAGACTATACTAAGAGTGACACTTGGCATTTGAAAGTTTGAGAGACTAGAGGGTGTTCTCTTTTTTCCAAAACGGAGAATACAATGGCAAAATTGTAAGGAATGGATTTTTAACAATGTGTTTTTTTTATGTGTGCTTTAACGTGAGCTGCAATCATTAGTTTGGCTAACTAGCTTACTACTCTTTGTCAATTTCTGTCTGAAGTCAAGGATTTTTTCAGATATTAATAGAAATTGGGAATGATAAATGTGACACCATTGTCATTGTAAACTGCATACTGTAGCCTGTGTGCCATGTGAGACCAGAATGCATGGCAGGAGTAATTAAAGGAACACTTAACCCTCCAAGTGACCATTTGTATATCAATTATTCACCCTGTGTTATGGTGAATGTGTAAAGAAAACTCTTTTGTTTTACTAACATACCTCTGCAGTGAATGAAGAATCCAAAAATGACAGTCAGGTGTCAGTCAAAGGGTTAGTTCGGATTCACCAAATTTACACAAAAACACAAACTAATTGTGGATAGAGGCAGTGGTAGACCAGCAAATCCTGTATTCAGCAAGGTAAAACTGCTAGATTTGTCATTAGCGTCTGGCTTTTAAGAGAGCATACATACATTTCATTTTTAGTTCAGTTCCCTGTCAGAAAGGCTGCCTGTTTGGGGAGTACTGACCATATGACTGGATAAATAACACTTGGATTATAATGCATAAGTTTTGTGAGAGTTTGTAACTGCTCCAAAAAATTAAGGGAACACTTAAATCACAAATCAGATCTTGATGAACAAATTATTCGAATTGAAAGTCTTTGCTGATGACATTGTGTAATTTGTTGAGAACAAAATGACGTAACAACAGTCAGTGGAAACAGGAATTCCTTGTTCTCTAGTGAATGCCAGTCGAGCTGCTGGGCTGTGAGCACAGGTCCCACTAGAGAAGAATCAGTCAGGAAGGATAAGGAGAGAGCAAATGTCTGTGCCACCACATGTAAAACCATTCCCTTTTTGGGGGTTGTCTTGCTTTTGGCTTTCCATTGCACCTGTTGTCACTTATATTTACAAAAAAAAACAGGTGAAACTGATTCACATCACTTGTGCTTCCTAAATGGACAGATTGATTTCCCTGATGTTTAACTGACTTGGTGTTACACTGTGACGATCAAGTGGCCCCTTAAATTTTTTGAGCAGTGTAGTTTTGCTGTTGTTAAACCCCAACCCCTGTGACTACAATTCATCAAGAGTTTTCTCAGTGTTTGGATTATACGTTCACCATGGAGGCATGCTTTTCTTTACAAATTCAGTGTAACACAGGGTGAGTAATTGATGTACGGATAATCATTTTGGGGTGGAATAATCCTTCAAGGAGCTCAGTAAAACCTCAACACCCAAATATTATGGAGCTGTAAGTTCTATAGGCGAACTGGCAAAATTTGAGAAATACTTTTGAATTTGCATTCTCCTCTCAAAGTTGGTGTCAGTGTGCTAGGAATGTTGCTTTTCTCTAACTAAAAGTACATCTTGTCTCCCAAGACTGCACCGCTCCTGCGAGTGTATCTCTGCATTCATATACAGTAGCAGTTCTCCAGGTTGGTTGCAAGTGAATCATTACTTTTTAATTGCTGACATGTTCTCCCTTGAGTGATGAAGTGTATCCGAAACAAGGTGTATGTGGTAAGTGTGTGCAGATTTGACACAGCCGCTCCCTGGATGCCTTACAGTTAATTACATTGTCTAACCTTGTGCTGATGTGCCGCTATATGCTCAGTGTCATGATTTAATGTATCCTGGACTGCTGCAGCTTCCAAATAGGCTGGTGCACTTTACTGTGTTATATATTGATGCATCGGACTGCCTACTGCCTCAGCACAGCATTTTTTTATGACATTTACTTCATTGTAGGCTAATTTGTGTATATATATATATTTATTACAGGGAGGCAATATAGTGTATGTTGTGCATTCACAGATAAATGTGCTCACTAAGGACAAACATGTCCTTTAGTGTCCTGCTGATCTGCAACATGATTGTGCATTGTGTGCACTTTCCTGAACACAGGATTCTTTTGCTGAATTTGAACGTCAATGAAATATATTGTGGTTTTAGGGCATTATTAACAAGTTATTGGCCTTATTCAGAGTCAATAATCAGTATTTGCTTTAACCATGTTGTTATTGATTTGAGGTTTATTTATAGATGTTATTAAAAAGTATGATGCTAATGTTAAAAAAACGCATTTTAGACTAGCAGAAAACACATTTAGCTGTTGTCTAGTGGTAGTTTTTTGCTGAAGGATGCTCTTGTTTGCATTTACATCACAGACTTTGACTTTAAAATCACATTAAAAAGTTGCTTTGAGAAGCAGGCATGTTTTGCGCATCCACATATTTTTCTCCACTCGACTGGAGAGGGTTTGGTCGGCTCGTACACTGACTAATGGCTGAAAATGTAAAATCAGTCATGCAATAGTTTCTTAGCCAGACCACATCCACAATACATGAAATACAGTGTTGTTATATCTGCATGTTATGTGTGAAGTGGTACACATTCAATTTCACACCAGCTCGGAAAATGGCCTGAAAACCCACTTCATTCTCCGCGATGGTCAGCCAAGAGGTTACACATGAAACCCTTTGCCCATTTTCTGATGTTGTAGTGCTACATGATTAAATCAACCGTGCCTCACAGATCTCAGTTTACAACAGAAATCAGATTTCCAACAAGCAATTTTACTCTCATGAAAAATATCAAGAGGTTGTTACCGAGTCCTAAAAAAACCCTGTTGTTGTTGGTAAATCTGAGAATCAGTATTGTTTCTTTCCCATTGTTCTGCTTGTGTCACCTTTTCTGATGTCAAATATTCCCAAAGATGTTCAGCGAGTTTACGGTCTGGTGACTGTGAATTGGAAATCCATGCAAGTCAGCAGACCTTGGTCCTCCTTTGGCCTCAGGTAGCTTTGATGCATGATCAGGCTCATTGTCCATCTGGAAAATGACTGCTCTTCTACAAAACTTAAAGCCAGCGGGGATGACATCTGCAGAATCGAGCGGCACCTCTCTTTGCTCAAGGTGTAGCTTATCCTCTGCAAATCACCAACTCCACAACAGAAAGCCATTACCACACCTAAATATACTCACTTTGTTTACCTGTGGATTTTATGCACTGCTGAATCAATCCATTATGTTTTATCTTCCACTTAAATAAGGTCTCTAATTTCAAGTTTGTGATCTGTTAACTTAACTCTTAAGTTTGCAGCAGTGAGTTTTTTTTGGTATTGTCAGGTATGCTTAACAATGCTGGACCAGGTTTTGCTAAAGAAATTGATTAGCAGTAATGATATAAACACAAAGAGGGCCATAATAATGTAGTCCAACTGTGGACAAAACAAGCAGGGCCCTCAGTCTGAGAGCAGTCCCTTGGCAGCATCATATGTTAACAGTGTTTTTTCTCAGCTTCATTCAGGTGGTTTGAAAATATCCAGTGCCAGACCTCCAGAGTACTTTGTCATGGGTGTGACTGTTTATTCATGGATATTGTTTTTGGATTTATTATGAAACTTTAGCTGACATTGTGCAGGTTTGACGAATGCACTGCTATTCCTTTTTTGGATGTGCAGACTTTGAGTTGTTCAGATATAGTATAGTGCAATGAAAGCGAGGAGAATATACAAATCAAACAACCTTGACAGTTATAAAGATACAGTATGAGGGAAAGACACTGTTGAGCTCAACAGAAAGTAGGTTACTACTCTCTAGGTGTAGAGAATTGTAAAATAATACAGTAATATAGATAACAAACACTTTCAAAGTCCCCATAGATTAATTATAAGAATATATACCGGGCTCAAAATCATGAATAAATTAAAAGTAGTGTCTTTTCTTGAAGATATACTACTAAGGAGCTTCCTAAAAAAGCAATCCATAGACTCATACAAAAGTAATCCCTGTCAATCACCACATATGACCCACTAAAAGTGTGTGGCGGTGTATTTTTCTGTAGAGACTCTACCCTCTGTCTGTATTTTCTTATCTTCTTTTAATTTTCTGTGTTAGGGATGTTTATGGCCATGTGCCCCCTCAGTGCTCAGGCAAGGTCCAGGCTTTTTTTAAAGGTAGTGAGCAGGTACCAGACCATAAGCAGCAAGCATCTGAGAAACACAGCACCGAAAAAGACACAAATATAGTGAGATGAGATGAAATTGAGGGAATCTTGATTTGGCTTTTACTTCTAATTTGAGTGACAATCATGTTAAGAAAGAGTATCAGACAATCCTTCATAGCAACAGTTCCCAACTGGTGGGTTGTGGTCCAAAAGTGGGGCGCGGGTCCAATCTGAATGGGCCGCAAGTGACTCACAAACATGTCAAATTTGTAACACACTTTATTTTAAGTACAGCAAATTTCCAGCTTATATTTTGAAGGGCTACTTGACAGCTACTTGACAAATACGGCAAACTAGCTCATCGACATGGCCAAATGCAACTGTGTGACCTCAAACTAATGATTACGGGTGCTTTCACACCTGCCCTGTTTGGTTCAGTTCAATCGAACTCATGTTTGTTTGCCCCCGTAAGTGAGGTCTGTTTGGGGTGAACACAGCAACCACACTCGGGTGAGCACCAAAACAACCAGGACTGAGACCTTCTTGCAGAGATGGTCTCGGTACGGTTACAGACGAACTCTGGTGCGGTTCATTTGTGGTGAGAACGTGTTCCGACCTCGATCCGAACCAACTGCAGTCACATTATGCACTGTTTGTGTTCAACATAAGCTTGCTACAGTCCTTGAGGATTCTAAATGTGCACCTCCTCCTCTACTGCCTTAATATGCACATTCGGCGCATCCAGCGCATCAAAACATTGTTGTCTACTTGAAGCTGCGTCGTTTTCAAACTGTATTGTTTGACTAAAATGAACAATGACAGCAATATAGTCCACGATGAGCAGCGCTAAAATCAACCTGCGTAGTTGTCCCTCCATTGTGACATTAGAAAGCGTCACATTAATCTTGCAGTGTACTCTTCTTCAACGTTTTGTTTACTTCCTGGATTTTTCCCAGCAAGGAAATTCTGACCAATCAAGAGCAGCTTTTTCACACGAGGCATTTTATCTGGTCTGCTTTGTAAATGCTTCTGTGAGAACACGCACCAACTCTAGGCAACTTTGTAACAAAATTAGTCCCTGATTCAGACCAAAGGAAGCAAACTCTAGGTCTGAAAGCACCCTAAGGAGAAATCTGGACCCCAGGACTGGACTAGTTGGGAACCACTGCTTCATAGAATTCCTTTAAATTAAGTTTATAAATCATCACTTTGAATTAAGCTCCCTTGTTAGTTTATCGCCTGCTTTACTGATCCCACTGCTGTGTCTCTCAAGATTCCCCAAAAAGTGTTGCTTTACATAATGTACTCTGAAATAAGAAGCAACAACTGACTAGAAAAAGCTGTTTTGATAAATAATGAAAACAAGCAGTTCTTACAGATGCAGCATGTCAGACCCACAAGAAGGAAGTGACAGCGCTGCGAGACAACCTCACAGTTTGAAAGTATGATATGTTTTCTTAGCTGTCCACCAGGTTTCATGGGGGATTTCTGTGAAGTGGATGTTAACGAATGTTGCTCAGCTCCCTGCCACAACGGTGCCATTTGCCAAGATCTTATTAATAGCTACGTCTGCCACTGCAGGTCAGGTGAGTCACTCAGACATCCTGCGAGTTTCTCAATTTACTTTGAAACGAGGCAAACAAAGCCATTTTTTTCCTTTATAGGACCTGTTACAGGAAAACCTTTGTGGCTCATAAGCAAGATCACTACGACAGCTCAGATGGCAAGACATTTCTTTCAAGTGAACGGGAGCACTTCACTGTGCCCCAGATGTGCTAGAATACAGTTTACCATATGTAAACCATACTGATACTTATAGACCGCCCGTATTGGTTTGAAAGGGGCCACATAAAGTGTTGCCAAAGGTCACCGTATTGCCTACATAGCGTCTGCCTCAAAGCCATTCAAAAGTCATCCACTTTTCTCCAGGGAGAAATTTGTAGTCATACAGTACTAAAAAAGACAGTGATAAAAAGACGATACGGGCCGGGCTCATTAAAATGTATGTGGCATCTTACTCTTTAGTGAAAGCCTTTTCTTGTCTTTGTATGTGTGTGAACCCAAAAAGAAGCAAATCAATGTAGGAGAATCTGATTGATATTCACTTCAGAGGGTGGAAGTGGGAGAGCCTGGGCTCACCACGGCACTCTGTGGGCTTTTGTTCCTGGCAGGTTGGACAGGCCTTCACTGTGAGGATGACATTAATGAGTGCCTTCCACAGCCCTGCAACCAGGGGATATGCATCCAGAATGATCCGGGCTATGGCTACACCTGTTTCTGTCGTCCTGGATTTGTGGTAAGGCTCCCCACCTTATTCCCCATCTCCTCAACTCTTTTTTTAAATATTAACCTTTAGCCTCTCGCACCCTCAAGTCTTGAGTCATCTTTTGGCACTCATTAACTCAACTGTTTCAAGTGTGTCATTATCTTTTTTTTCCTGATCATAATTCATTTATTCCAATGTATCAGATGCGTTTTTCGTTAAGATAACAGACAACATGAGACAATTTTTTACTTCTTTTCCACTTTACATAAACAGTTAACACTCTAAAAACTTACTCAGGAATAATCTACATATTTTAATGCAAATATTGAACATTAAAATGAAAGTAATGTAAATATAAAATGTCAATAAACAGATACTACCTCGCACTACATGGTTTTTAAGTAAAAAAAAAGCCTTGTTTTTGTTACATAATGTCATGTTCCCTACTTAATGCAAACTTAATTATTCAAGCTGTAAACATTATATCCCATTTAGCATCGCAGCGCAGAGTTACAGGACACATCTGAAGGCTGTTTATTTTCCATACACAGGGGAGGAACTGTGAGCGCAACTATGATGATTGCCTGTTGAATCCATGTCCAGAAGCATTTTCCTGTGTAGATGGCATCAACAAGGTCAGCTGCCTTCCTCCTGTTACGGATGCTGTTCCCTTGGTGACTGCAGTCAAGAACACCACTCGCGGCTCCACACCCAGGGTGCCAACTCCAACACTCAGCCCGGCACCAGTAATTCCTGAGAAATCCACAGGTACGCAACACACAGGCTAGAATAACCATTTTATGCCACTTCATAGAGTTACTGCACTAAATTTACCTGACTGCTATAACTACTAGTTACATTTCAGATTAAGATTTACATAACAAAACATAACGTAAGCTTATAAAATACAATGCCCTGCTAAAGAGTATTGCATTTTTGACCTGTGACTCCTTCCAAAAAAGTTGTGTCTACTTTGTCACATGTTTGATAAGAGAAATTTGTCGCCAGCACTTTCCTCAAAGAGACATTTCCCCTCGCATGGTTTTATCCAAATAACTCCTCAAGGCCCCAAAAAGGCAAAACTATCCAATTTTTCACAAAAAGAGCAAAAGATAAGAGAAAAGTCAGAAAAATAAAAACGTACTTCTGCAGCAGAACTTGTTTTTTTAATCTTTCCCAAGCCATTCATCATCTCATGACCCCTGTGCTTTCTGTTGTGACCTCTTTGAGGCAGCTAACCTTTATGGTCAGGAACCACTGGACTAAACTAACTGTGTGTAACTAAATGTATACAAAGATGAACCAGCTTCACCTCGTTCAACTTGACAAATCACTTCAGCTACACATTTTTATACATCTGAAACAACAATATAATGATATAAGATAACAATGTCACGTGTATTTGTACTTTTAATTGGATACTACTGTATATTTCCCTAATAGTACCCCTGTGTTTAAATATGATTTTGAATGCAGGCGGCATCGTGGTGGAGTGGTTAACGTTGTCGCCTCATAGCAAGAGGGTCCCTGGTTCTAATCCAGGGTGGGGCCCCTCTGTGCAGAGTTTGCATGTTCTCCCCGTGTCTTTGTGGGTTTTCTCTGGGTACTCTGGCTTCCTCCCACAGTCCAAAGACATGCAGGTTAACTGGTGACCCTAAATTGCCTATAGGTGTGAATGTGAGTGTGAATGGTTGTCTGTCTTGTGTGTCAGCCCTGTGATAGTCTGGCGACCTGTCCATGGTGTACCCTGCCTCTTGCCCAATGTCAGCTGGGATAGGCTCCAGCCCCTCCTCGCGACCCCTAACAGGATAAGCAGTTATAGACATTAATGAATGAATGATTTTTAATGTAGGACTTTTACTTATAACTAAGTATTGCTACACTGTTGTATTGCTACATTTAATTAAGTTAAGGATAGGGCTGGGTATCGTTTAGAAAATTACAATACAGTACGAATATCAGTACCCTTGAAGTGATACCAATACCAGATAGAGTACTTCATTTGCTACCTTTTTTTTAATCTGTGGATGGAAGCATTCAGTTGAGATACAAGATACCACAGGCATGCGGTATAGCTATACATTTGAATGTTTTGGTAACATCTTGGCAAGTTGAACTGCCAGCTCCATGAAATATGAGACACTCAACTCGACCACACCACAGACTGTATGGGTTGTAGCTGCCCTGTTAGTGGGCCAGTCACATGTTGCATTAAATCAAAGAATGCTTGCAGTGATCGCCTGCAAGCTAAACCATACAAATAGTGATTTTTTTCTAGATCTGGGTACAAAGGGGACCAATTGCAGGTTGACACTGGGTTGTTATGGTCAATACCTTAAAGGTATCAAGTACTGATACTCAGCTCTAGCAAAAGATATGAGTACTTCTTCCAATGCTGGACATATACAATATCCTGCAGTATTTATAGCCTCTCTTTTAAACAGACTGACTTGCAATTTGTTTCAGTTCCTAATTGTGAAAGACATGTAAACTTCAAAGGCTGCATACAGTTAAGAAGTTTCACTTTGGTTCAAATTGACTTCTCATTTTTGAACTTGTCTGTGTGTTCAGGATGGTTCGAACGTACTGTCTTGTATGAAGAAAAACTTTAAATCAATACGGTTATGAATTATATTTTTATACTGTAAAAAACGCACTGGCTTCTGGAAAGGGAACTATTCTGTATCAGATTAAATGTTTCTCAATCGAGTCATGGCTTCCATTACTGCGTTATTACTCCCATTCACATTTTGTGTGCGAGACAGTGACACTAAATAAATTAAGCTGATAAGCCATTACACCAATCAGTTTGTACTGAAGGTGGTCCAGAGATTTTTTTTTTCTTTTTTTTGACAAATTACAAAGCTATCCTTCCCTCGTCCTTCCCACCAAACATTTTTACTGCAGAAGGTTTGCCAGTTTCAAATGAGAGGAGACTCCCACTGAGCAGGTACTCCAAATGTGATTTTAGAGCCTTGGGAGCATAGCAGGCGATGATTTATTAGGTTTGATTGAGAGATTGTTGCAGTTTGTGCAGCTGCGGTGACAGAAAAAAAAATCCTGTTTAAAATCTGGTTTTGTATCGGCCACTAAAGTGCGTTTGCTATTTCTATTTGAGGATAATAATTTGAAAGAGTGGTAAATCCAATCATTATTTGGCACTATATCCTTTAACACTCAAATGAAGACACAGAACACAATATGTAATACGTTATTGGTATTGGATTCAGTCATCTATGTGAGAGGAGGAATCCGGAGCACTGGGCAGATTGTTACTCCTTGACAGATGAGGTCTGTCTACCTTTGAAACTGTTCACAGAGCTGTAAAACAGACCTATTGAACACAGACGAGCTTGAACCAATTCAGTGAGACACTCTGAAAATCACTGTGGGCCAAACATAATGGAGTCCTCGCCACTGCACCTGATCCAGCCCCTCATCCAGTGCGTATTGCATCGGTTTCGAGAGGGTTAAACATACACACAAGACACTGGTAAAGATAAACAAACCCGAGCGTCTGCACACCGAAACATCTCTTTAGTCTTTTACGTATAAGTGCATAATCAAAGTAAATAAGTTTTAAAGTAAGAGGACCCAGAAACTCATGAGTTTATCTAACTAGGTCACCATCTAAACGCATGCAGTGCCCTTGGTGCTGCTTGAAATAGACTCAGACAGTGCTCCTTTAAACCTAAGACTGCTCCACAACCTTTGAAATACAGCAAGTCAATGGGAATTTAAACATAGAGGGGCCAGTTAATATGGTACACCGACTGTAGAGGCTTTCTGGTGAACACCTGAAGAGCATGTGAATTTGATATAAACCTTTTTATCTTAATTTTAGTGTAATAAATAAATTCAGCAAAACTAGTAGCTACAAAAAAAAGAAACCTTATTCCACGGATTGAGATGATTGTCTTCTGGGGGGTTTTTTCCCATCACTGTACATTCAGTGCTGAGCTTCACAGTATTTTAGCTCTACAATATAAGAGCTGATGGGAATCTAGAGAGGACACTGCTGGTGGAGGGAGGCTTACCGCAGCTAAGCCACGATTTGGTTGACTTTCCTTGGAGTGATCACCACGGCACAGGTGAAGCTGTTATCTGTTGCTGCCACGTGTAGCAGAAATGAAATTACTTAAGCTCCTCAAAATCAACTTGATGAGTAAGAGGTTAGCCAGAGGGTCCCTGTCTCGGGGGCAGTCGACCTCGTTGACCTTCAGTTGAGCATGCACGTGTTTGTTCTGCGCAGCCCTAATTCATGTAAGCATGTTTGTTGATGATCCTGTTAGCGGTGCCTGTAACTGTTTTGATAAATTCAGCGACACAACTTTACTGGTGAGTCATGATGACGTCCGCATGGTGTGAATATTTATGAGAAAAAGGCTCCTCCAGATGAAGACAAGCAGCGTCTAAATTTGTCACTTCAGCTGCAGTTTATGGCCTCTGTGCTCCTGTACAGTAGCTGTCAGCGCGGTGCGTTGGAGTCATTTAATCAGTTATTTTTAAAACTAGACAACAAAGATATAATAAGACAAAAAAGCCATATTATATTTAGGATTTTATTCCTCCGTGTATGTCAGCAGCATAATAATATTCAGCTAAATCTTCTTACATTACATGTCTTGAATATGTAAGACATTTTCTGCCAGTTTTTAGGTACAGTACAGAATGACCTTTTGCCTTCCCTCAGGGCTCTGAAATTGCGCAGGTCTAAGAATGGTCCTCAGCAGTATTTTATCTCTGTCCTGTGACAAGTTCAATCAGTCAGTCTATTACCTTACCCAATAAATCAGGGATGAAACAGGGCTTACGTCCTGCCTTTTTTTAAATAAATGGGACATTAAGTCTATATCAATTAAATCTCTCCGCCCAAAGTCTACCCTCATATTAATTGATCTTAAGTTCGCGTTTCTCCAAATATATTTTTCTAGTGGAATATCTTGTGCTTTAACCTGTCTGACACCCGCATGCAGTCTGGGCTGCGACACTGCGCTCCACCTCTCTAAGTTACATTAAATATGACTCATATCAATTTTCTCACCTCTTTTATGGACATGTATTAAGACTGGCCCTAATTAAATCTGATCTGAAAGATTTATCTCCCCACCGAGACGACTTTTTTTTCCCCTATTGAAAGTAGCTTTTGAACAGAGTACAGCAGTGAGTGACAAACTCCTTCGTCAGCTTTATCTCAGCTCTTTTTTTCCCCTGTTATTACAAAAGCAGTGAAAACTGGTACTGCACAAAACAAGATATTGAAAGTGAGAAAAAAATGAAAATAGAGTTTAAATTGTACACATTTACAATTTAGATTCAGCCCGACGTGGATGAAAAATCTGGTGTGAGAATGTAAGGTAGCGGTAAAAACAGGAGACCTTTGAAGGAGAGACTGAAGCTAACTGCTAATGAGGTATGATACTGCCTCCTGGCAGCAGCCTCAGACTGCATCAAAGACTACATCAGACTAAACAAGGCTTTAAAATTAATGAATAGCTTTGTCTCTGAGGGGTAATTTTCCATCATCAGCATTGGCAAACCCCATTGTCAGGAGTGAGGCAGAAGACAGCACAGCATTGTTGCTGCGTGCATTTATCCTCATTAATTCACAGATCACAGTAGGTCTGCACCTAATAATTCTCACTTTTTTTCCCCTTTTTGTCAGGGGATTTTCCTCGGGGTGTTGGTCATATTGCTCTCCAGAGAAAATGGCGGTATTTAGGTTAGCTTGTTTGCCAAACGCCCTGAGGGGCCCGCTGTCAGATCAAAGGGGGTCTAGCCTATTAGGACTTGACGCGTAACAAATATTGATAAAGGTCTCACTCGCAGCTGCCCGATTAATCATGGCAACAACTTTAAAGGGGCTTTGCTGATTTCTCTAGTGTAATGATTTTTTTTTTCTCTCAGATAAGAACAGACAGAGCATGAGACAGGTGCATCGAGGAATGCTTTTCATTTTAACAGGCTCCCGGTTTGACTTTTCTGCAACAAATTGCACTACTTCCTTCAAATGAGAAATATATTGAGCATGAGCACCCCTAATGCTTGCCTCCAATTGCAGTCTGAGTCAGTCTTTTAAGTTTGCCTGCGTCACTACCCCCAATAAGCTTGCGGGCAGTGGAACTTTTACTGAAATATCCCGTAATTGCCCATTCTCATGGATGATATAAGCCAAGTTATTCCACTATAAAATGAGGCATGTAATAAACTTGTATGAATATGTTCATTTCAGCCAAGACTCCTCTCTCGCCTAATATAGTGCCATTTGCATGCTTCACAGCTTTTTGGCAAATAAGACTATTTACAGTATGCCTGTCCAGTGAGCAAAAGGAAAAAAAAGAACTGTGAAGCTACCAAGAGCACTTAAAGCCTTTTCTGCTTTCAAAATAATAATTATCTACTTTTTGCCTTCCCACACTAAATCGCCTCTGCTGTGCATTAGTCTCTTTAAGCTGTATTCCATCCATGCTGCCAAGGTTATTTGTCAGATACAGGTCCCATTTACATTTAATGCAGCAACATACAGTGCAGAGATTGTGTGTGTGTGTGTGCAACCGCAGAGTAACAAAACCAGAAAGTCCATGTTCAAGCCTCCAGTGGCAGCAGGCATCTGCCCCAGCTGAGGTGTCCTTAGCCAAACTCTGTAATAATTCTGAGGCTGCTGCTCTGTATCTCACCCTGTGCACTGACCTCCCTGTGGAGGAAGAGAGTGAAAAGTTGAATTCTTCTTTCAGGGATCAATAGAGAATCTCAGCAGAATTGACAGTAAAGATGCATAAACTGCAGTGTGTCTTGCTTTTGTTTACCCTTTCCCACCCCCAATTTCAGCTTTCTATATTTTTTTCATTTCCCAGATTCAAGCTACGTTCAGTACTTTGGGAATTCATACCTGGAGTTTGAGGGTATTGACCTCAGCGCACTCAACAACATTACTGTGAGGTTTCAGACTCGAGTGGCCCAGGGAACTATACTTTATGTGGACCAAGGACCTGCCAATGGTGATTTCTTTTTCATGAAACTCTTTGTCCTGGATGGATACCTGCAGGTAAAAACTCAAGTTATATAGCTATGGGGCATGATTAGTTTTGTAGCCACTACACTACGATCATGTTTGCCCATGAAAGACAGCTCATTTTCAGTATCATAGCAGCAACATGAAATAAACATGTTTTAAACTCTCTCTCGAATGTTTCAGTTTGCCTTTTGCTGTAACGAAGAGGAAGAGGTTACGCGGATCAGCACGTTAATCCCTGTTGATGATGGCATGGCTCACATTGTGAATATCAGGTATATTCTTTATTGTGTTTAATTAACCTTTTGATTCTGTGTGTAAACGTTCAGAGCTGTGTTGTGGCTAACTCATATTTAGCTCGCCTGTAAAAGAAAAAAGAAATGCTGCTGCAGTGTGAGAAAAAAAACCATGATATTAATGGGTTATAATTTCATTTTACAGCTTTTAATTTGCAGGTTGTATTAACAAAGACATCAACATGGGTGCAGTGTGTTATGTACTTGCTGCAGGCGAGAATATATTTTCTGTTGAGAAAAAAGAAGCACATTCACGATAAGCTACTTACAGAAGGTCTTAGTAATATACAAATTTTGTTCAACCAGTGTTAGCACCTCGGGTGGTATTAACTTGATCCGTAGTTATCCACTCATTTCAAGTGTGGGAGACCTTTTTTTTTTCATAGAGAAGGACTGTAACTAATACTGAGGGAAGCTATATAATTGGCAGGAATCACCAGACTGAGAATGTAGATGTTATTACGAATGAGCAAATGGGCTTACATTTTAAAGAACTAAAGCAAACGTCAGAATGTGCCTATTAAAATGCATTAGTGATCACTGACCATGTTTTATTGGCTGTTCTAAAGTCTTCATTTGCAGTTTTTCATTACGAAAAGATTAACAAGCAAGAGCCGAGCACAAAATCAATGTTTAAATGATTTAAAGTGAGGCTGTGGCCCCTTTAGTTATATTGTTCCTAAGCCCATGTGCAATCTTGCTGCCAGCCCTCTCCATTATATTCTGACACGAGAAAGATTGTGGTTCAGTTTCAAGACACAAAGTTTATTATGTATGAGCTGGAAGCTGAGACAAAGTGGCTAATGTTCCACTCATATCAAATCAGTTTACTTTGCATTTTAGGAGAGAGTATAGAGACTTTATTCAATGTTGCGAAGAGGCAATTTCATCATTATTTTAGCTGTTCTGTTTGAGCCAATTATCTGAAAAGCACAAAGACTGTTTAGAAGACTGAGGAAGAAATGTGTAAGGTTTTCTGAAGAGATCAACTCAGATAAAAGGTGATAAGGTGGTGAAGGTGATTATGAATGTACTGTGCCAAAGGTGAGCAAATCGTCTCGTGTGGAAACAAAGCTGAGTGGGAAGGTTGCCTCATGTTTCTTGGCAGAAGGCTGCACTGCCCTAAATATGCAAGTGCAGCTAGAAAGGCCTATCAGGTTTGAGGGGGCTGCAAGGACCCACCCCTGTTTTTTTTTCCTGCAATAAAAATAAAACAGCAGTATGAATCAATCATAATGTTCTGTACCAACCCCTTGGAGACATGGCAAGAAAGAGAGCTGTCATAACTAGAGGGTTGGGAGTGTGGAAAAATGGTTCCTGGTGTCACAAAGCAAATTCTTTGTAATTGTCTGACGGCCGAGTCCGTTCATCTTTGTCTGATTTGACCCAGAGCTACAACGCCATGGCCATCCTCAACGTCACCGCCTAACTCATTATAGACTTTTAATATATCTTCCCGTCAAAGACGCTTTTCAATATGTTAAATAGAAACCCAGTGGGGCTGACTTCTCAAGGACAGTGAGCACAGTGCCCTCTGGCTGCTGGCCAGGCCGCTCTGGCAGACTGCTTCTAAATTAACCGCTTCTCCACGCTGGCTCTGGAGGAAGGACTTATGCAGCTCGGAGTTAGTGCCCCGAGTGTTTAGCCAGCATATGCAACAGCCTGCAAAGTACAGGCTTAACAAATCAGACTAGATTGCTTCGTGGACCTCCTTACTTCCTCTATGGGAACAAGAGGTGTCAGGAGACACTGGAGAGGAGACTGTGCATGCGTGGCCTAAGTACCCTCAAGCTGCAGATGGTTAGTCCAGAATCTGCACTTAGGTAATTATCTGCTCTCCCCTGTTGTTTCAAAGTGGAGAATTGGTTTTTGAAATCTATGTATGGCTGTGGGGTGGGTCCAAAATAGTTGCGTGAAGGCGTGTAGAGAAAACAAAATGGAGGTCAGCAGTCACACCTCAAAAAGGGATTGTGATCAATGAATTCAAGCCAGTAATTAAATATATATGGGGGGAGGAGCACTCGAAAATAGGCAATATGCTGATCAAATAAGATATAAATGCTATGACAAAGCAGTTCTGTGATTACAGTGTACTTCAATTCTACGTGTGGTTTGTTTAAGTAGCGTTGACGTACCCCAGCAGAAGCCACTGCTGGACCTGCTGTGGGTAGGTACAGTCAATGTCAAACACTGCACTGCCTCCCTATTTTATTACTTTTACGTGTATTAAAATGGGAAATACTATAGTATAATGTAGGCCATATCACTGTTGACTGGTATAGCTTTTGTGCATAGTGTGTGTTCACTTTTCCTGTATGGCCCTCAGGCGCGCTGGCTTCCCTAAATGGAACTCAGTAATTATGTTTTAAAATGGTCAGTTTAGCTGTTACGTTTCTAAAAAGAATCCCCCTGTGACTACACGCCCTCAATGAATGCATCAGCAGGGTAAACAAAACATTTGCATGCGCCGACCACGGTTTTTCGAATCTTAGCATTCTGTATTTCACTCTTCTCGGATGAGGAATGACGAACTCTGTTGCAGCGTTTCATCTCAGAGGCATTTCTCCTGTTCTTAGACTTTTAAAAAAGGCTTTTCTTTTAAAGCCATAGAAAATGCTTCTTTTATTATCAAGGTCTTGAGTTAGATCTTTTTGTATTTGTGGTGTCACACGAGTCTTAATGTCAGCTAAAACTTGATTTCTTGTAAAGGACTCAATTATTTTGTTATCAAGGCCACTAAAGTTCAGTCTTTTGTAGGAACTTGTGTGAATACAGTAATTCTTAACATTCTTAAGATTTTGGTCTCACAAGTTTCTAAAAAGAGGGCGAACAGAAATATGTGATTATGTGAAAATTATAACTTTGATAACTTTGGTGCTACTTCTCGTAGCACCAAGTAACATGTTAAAACCAATTAATTTAGTACAACAGTGAGTTAACCTATGCTTGCTGTACATTTGAAATGGCATGTTCGTATTCTTTCATAGACAACACCTGACCCCATGTGAGGCAGAGCTTACTCTCTCTGGTCATAAGAAAATCAAAAGCACGGCAAGTAATTACTGGCTGGGACACATGATTCAGAGAACAAACCACATCTTCACAGGCGGTCTGCCACAACAATATCCACCCAATGAGGTAAGACTTTGTACTGTGTGGTTTCTCATTGACATTCATAGGTGGATTATGACACAATGGGCTCATAAAAAGCACTCTTACCCCGCAGGGGGCAGGAACAACATGATGTTGTTCAATAGTCAACTAGTCGCCTGCATGTTTACGATATGAATTTAGTTATTAAATTATATATTTGGGGCGGGGCAACACAATGGTTTGAGTTCAAGGTGTGAGAAAGAATAGTCTCAGTAACATTGTTAACACTGTGCTACATTACAGAGAAATACAAACTGTACTAATGAACCTTCATTAATATAGGCCTATATTTTATCTACAAGTGCACGTCACACACTGAGCGAGCCGCCTGTTAATAACACTGTCAGCAAAGCAGCAATGATTGTGCTAAGTGGCTAATGGGCATGTAGCTACTTACATGTTTCAGATGATACGTCATGTTTGTAGTCGACCAATGATAGGCAAATGTTTTCTTGCAGAGTTTACATATCACCTTGGGTTTGTGCGTCATCTTCTCAAAATGATCCCCCACTTTGGATTTCCTGCCTGACATGTTATTAGCTAGGCTGTGTAATAGCCGTAGGTACCAGCCCTGTAAATTAGGGTTGCGTTTTTAACTGCCTGGAAAACAGAGGTCGGGTGCTGGGTGCTACTCTTGTGCCTTTTTTGTGCCAGCTTTCAAGAACACAGCAGCAGGTTGCGTCTGAGGTTGCTAAGCAACCATCATACAGCCTATTTACCTAAAATCCTGAGTGCAGAGCTGATCTTCTTCCAGGCGCTGTTTATAAGTGTGTATGCCTATCGTCCGTGGGACAGATGTAAAGCTGATGATTAACTTTTCCATGTTCATCACAGACTGAATATTTACAGAAGAAGGGAAAGATATCTGTTGGATGTGATTGGTTTGTAACGTGACTCCTGTCTGACTGCTGAGCGTGGCCTCTTCCTGTGTCTGCCCTTTCAAATTAAATTCCCACATGGTCCAGTTATTTAGGTTTTGATTTCTTTTGACAAGGCGCAGCTTCTAATAGAGTTTCATTTTTTTTGTTTTTCTTTTCCTGCGACTGAGCGACCAATGAAATCTTGCCGACTAATGACCTTTCTGGTCGACTAACGTTTGGTGACTATTAGGGGGCAGTCCTACTCCTCACACGATTGAAGGGTCCAAACTGCAAAGAGTACTCATTACATTTAAAGTCCTATATAGATAAACTGATGGGATAGAAACACTCTCTTAAAATGTGTCATGATGGTTTCTTTCTTGTGACATCTGTGAAGTGAATGTTTTGGCTTTTCCCTCAGTTTTTCTGGTTTTTTGGGACAACTGGGGCTCTGTTATTGACAAGCCCCTTTGACAAGAAATGCAAAGTAAATAACAGTGGCTTCACGCAGAGGCGCTGGCTTAGAGGCCCCCTGAGCTCTTGGTCCCGTGGGCTCAGTAGGCCCATGCTAAAATCATAAGGCTCTGAAAGACATTCATTAATAACAGCTGCAGGATTACACCCATTCTTAAACTACATCATAATAAAAAAACTGTAAAAGATTGGAAAGAACTCCTAAAAACAATAAATTGTCTAAATAAAATATTTCCCTTTTTTCCATAGAGAGCAAAACCTGTCCATAACTATACTGGCTGCATTGAAATAATTGAAATGAACAAACTGAGGAGCTTTTACACGTCTGACGCCATCGCCGGCAGCAACACAGACCGATGCAGGTAAAGTTAAAAAAAAAAAAATCAATGGCTTCATCTCTTATTTTGATTCAATTTTCACCTACAGCACTTGTGTTTTGTTAGTAAACCATGTTTTTTTTTTGCTTTCCTGGCTCACACAAGAAAAAAAATCCCTTCAACACATTAACGCACTCTGTGTGTTAACATTGTGATAGTTAGATAATTAAGTATACCACTGGCACCTGTAGTCACATTTTGCTTTATCAGATGCAGTGGGGAAAATCTGACCACTTATTGTGATAAATAACACTCGAGTTTTCCTCTCTGCCTGGGATTGCAGTCAAAAATCTGTCTACCTTGTAAATGACTGCACTTTACCTCTCATTTAATGGGCAAAATATCTGCACAGGAGTGTAGTTCATATCTTTAGCCTTAAAAGCAAATAATTCTAATGTTAAATTGGATTTTTGCCCACTTAAACCACTAAAACTTTTGCCCAATTTTACAGAGATACTTTGTATGCCACAGAAGCCTCTACAGCAAGTTCTTCAAGTCTGACAACTCAATCAACCAACCTTGACACAGCAAACACAACAACAACAATGGCAGCTCCCACACAAACACCGAAACATCCTCTGCATGAACCTCAAGTTTGCCGTGACGGTCTTTGCCGCAACGGAGGAACATGTCATCAGCTACAGCTGCCTGCTGGAGCTGTGCCTTCCTGTCACTGCCCGCTTCATTTTACTGGAACTTTTTGTGAGAAAGGTAGGCTTGGGCATGTTTGTAGCTGACAGTATTTCACAGTTTTTATACATGCTACACACACACACACACACACACACACACACACACACACACACACACACACACAGTAAAAAGCTTAAAAACCAACTGTACTGTGACCTCCATAGAGTATCATGAAGAGCCAGCCAACAAATTATGTTGGTTAATATATGCTGAGCCTCTTTGGCTAATAGGTTTCCCTATGAGGGAGAATAGAGTCAGCTGCTTTAGGAATTTTGAGCGATGTGAATTATTCAGGATATGATTAATGAAATGAAAGATCCATACAAGCAGCTTGAACCACCGCTGTGTGTCCATGTTCACCTCCAATGCTCATTGAGAATGAGAACACGACCTTGCAGCACTTGCTCAACATTCAGCCAAAGCTCTCACCCCTGTCCCCACCAAAAATATTTATTTTGTACCAACCGCTCTGACACTAATACTAAGGAGACAGCAGCACTAGGCACACATACTAAGGAGTTTTTCCCTTTGCAGGTTTCTCCTCAGTGCACTCGTGATGTAGTTGCTGACGTCCTTTTCTACCTCTGCTGCCATGCATGATGTGCCTTGACAGCGTAGAAAACAGCATCCTGTATTTTGCTGTTGTATTCATTCTCTGTCAGTGATAACAGCAGTAATACAAGAGTTGTAAATTAATTGTTTGTGTGCTTTATAAGGCGAGTCAAGATGCTCACACCTGATAGACATTTCAGATGTGGTGTCATGATAGCCACGTTCACTCCCCTGCACTCTGCCTGTGTTGTATGACTAATCCTCCAACATGGATCAGAAGGCACTACTAATAGAGATGATACATTATATTAATAATGTGCCTGCCAGTATAATTGTCGTTTTGAGACCTTTTTATGCCTGCTAATGATATCATGATAATATATCAGCATAATAATGCAAGTGCACCCAGAAATATTCAACATATTTTTAAAAAAGTAATGAACGCCTGTCAATATTTACAAGAACGAATATATACATTTATAGGAGTATCCCAAAATTACTCAGTTTGAGACATACCAAAAAATTTGGCAAATCACAAAACTAGTAGAGCCTCTTGCAACTAGTAGAGACGTTTAGCAAAGCTCTGGGATCACCGCAGTTTCTTCTATAAACCAGCCGGCGTGCTGCAGTTGGCTTCCGGGGATGGACGGCTTGGGAGGCGGGCAGTTTGCTGGTGGATTAATAGAGTGGAGGATGAAGTTGTTGGAGGGTAAAACTACAAACGATGGACTCTTTGGCTCATTGCAAAGGGTTAGCAAGCTAATGACTATCAGGAGTGTGCCTTTTCCACGCTGAAAGCGCAGCTCCATGCTACCACGAAGCTACATTGTGTCGTCTTTGAAGTGTTGTTCAGTTTTTCTTTGTACTTGCACGAGTAGGCAGGAGCTGGAGACAAAAAAAGGGAGAATCGCTGCACCTGAGTCTTAAAATGGTCAGGGAAAATCCTGCTGTTTATTCTGACACAATGTTGGCTTAAATTCTAGGGACATTCTTGTGTAAACACTGGGCAATATTAAGGTTAGCAAAATGATTAAGGTCATGTCTATATATTCGAACAAAGTTATCATGACAGGCCTAGTTATTAGCTCATTACCTATGACAAATCAACTATGGTATGTACATTTGTTTTACCTCTCTTTTACCTGTCTCACTGTGTAGTAATATGTCATTATAAGTGGAATTCAAATAATTAAAAAATCGACAATTTACTGATTACCTCCCTCAAACAGTGATTGACCAGTCGTATCTTAACATTCAAAGCTAACTAGGCACAGCAGGCCTTTCAAGCTTTTGATTGGAGCAGTGTACTTGTGGCTGCAGTGAGAGTGTTACTGGATGATGGCATTTTTTTTTTGTTTTGTATTGTTTTGTTTTGTTTTTTGCCTTTTCAAAACCAAAAACACGAGCAAAAGTGTAAGGACCAGGGATATAAGAAAAACACAATACACTGGAGAATCTTCATAATGTGTTTGGTTATCCTGTATTGATCTTCAAAAACACTATAGCTTTTTAATTAATAGTTTACGTGCAAAGATTTGCTGCAGTGCTTCATTTTGTATCGTGTGTTGTAATTTATCCTCCACCAATGGATTCTGCCACTCAAACATAATAACATATTGCTAGCATGTTACAGGGCCTGTGATAAATACAAATGCAGATCCCACTGTTCTGATTGCTTAAAAGACCTTTAATTACTTAGATTTTAAGCATATGGTGTTCTTTATATTATGACAGTTCAAAAATTAGATTGATAAAGCTGCAGTGTATCACCTTACAATATTACAATATATCGCAATTTATTGAATTGTAACTCCTGTATTATGATACGTATCTTATCACCAAATTCTAGTAAGGAATGGATTAAACAGTGTCTGCTCAAATCTAAAGCTCATTTGTTAGCATATGTGGTTAACATGGTCTCTTCAACACATTTTTTCCTTCAAGGCCAAGGAGCATGTCCTGTAAGCGTTACAGGTTATGTTGATTTAAAATAATAATAAAAATATTAGCACATCCGCTGTGTATTATTTCCTCAAAGTGTATACGTTTTGTACAGGAAGCTAGCAGAGTTCAGGGTAATGTTAGCAGCTCTAAAATTAAGAAATGAAATTAATTATTTCAAATATAACTGAATTTCAAGTGGTAATCTGCCACTGTTACCATTGTAGACTACACACCTTGCTACAAGTAAGAACTGAGAGCTTTTCTCTGTCTCCTCAACTGGCAGAGCTCTGCACTAACAATGCTGTCAGTCACGGGGTTTAAATAAGGAGCTTTGCAGTAGCCACCAAATGTCATATGTGCTGCACATCTTAAGCCTTGGGAATATGTTAAGCGATGGAAATTCTTATTAGCATTTCAGAGAGTTTCAACAATGAAAACTGGATTGATCTTCACCTTCACGACCCCTGAATGTGATTTAGGCTGATAGCATAATCCTGTATATACATGAAAATCTGACAGAATGATGCTCAAAGCCAATGTTAACAGTCATTAACACGGCTTGAGCAGCTTGTGTGCACCTGACACCCTTATTTGACACCTCTGCCATGTGTTCTAAAAATGCAAATTTACAGGTGTTTAAGTAATCTACGGAAATGTTATTTGTCTCTCCGGGCACTGTAACAAAAATGATGCTATTTTTAGGACTTCACTCTCATTTGTTTGTCCCATGGGAGACTGCTACGTGCTGCTTCCATGACAGAGACCCTGCTATGCAAGCCAGTATTAAAGATGCTTTGGCCAGCTTCTAAACAGCCAGCAGAGAAAAAGGAATGTGAATCACTCATTGATTCATTCACTCACTTATTCATTCATTTATTTCTCACAGTTGCACCTTTCAGGTTAAGAGAAGGGTAATTACAAGTGTGCCACAAAGTATCATCACATGTGACAGCAGCACATTAACAGTTTGCATGGACATGTTGCCTATGGCACAATGTGTGAACTTAAAGCTAACCTCACTGATTAGAAATTAACCCTGATGAGCCAAAGATGCATTAAAGCCTGACTACAAGATGCATACTAACACAGCAGTGAATCCCCACTACTGTACCTGTAAAACGAGTCAGATATTCATTCTCACAATTTTGTAATTTAAAAAAACGAAAAGTTATTGCTCTTACCATCAGCCTTTACCTTCCATGGCCATAAAGTAAGTTCCTGCTTATCCCTCAACTTGTCACACTCATAAACTTTTCCTTTAAATACCAGCAGTGGCCTTTCAGAGTAATTTCTGCTGAGTTTGAGGAATTCCTCCTCCTCAAAAGCAGTTCAGTCTCTCAGGTTAACAGACTGCAATCTCATGTGAGCACTCATCCAGTGATGTGCTTTGCAACACTAGTTCTGATAGCAGGCAGACGGAGTCCAGAGGCTGTTTACATGCTGACAAAGTCTGTGAATGTGTATTGCTCGAGCAACTTTGCTGGGTGACAACCTTGTCCTCACATCTTATTGAATTAAGAATAGACGTACATGAAGAATAAAGCCCCCCGCTCCCAGTTAATTATAGATGCGTCATCCTACCCAGTGACTAATGAGGTGGACTTGTTTGTGTCCTAGATGAAATGCTCACATGTCACACACTGTACATCTAAGAGATATATCAGGATGCACATGAGTCTCTGTGGCCTCATATTATTATTCACAAGGTCCTAATCTGCTACTGATGTAATTAATGTTAGTCATATGTGTCCTAAAACATAGCCTAATAGTGGATTATTTGACCTGATATATAAAGACAGACTTACAGACTTAAAGGGGCGAGAGTGTGTGAATGTATATAGCCCTGTGCGAACTTGACAACATAAACACTCTAAATGGGCCCCTTTGTATTTCCTGTGGGAATGTTTGTTAATGCAGTAGCTGACAGGAAATACAGGCACCACAATAGCAATGAAAAGGTCTATTTATGTGTTGGTGTACATGCAGTGGTTAAATGTGCAGTAACCATTACCATTAACGCTACTTATTACCTCTGCTCCTCCACATCCTATATGCAAATATTGTACTTTTACTCCACCACACTGTATGTCAACTGTAGTTGCAGATCATTCTTTTTCATACAAAAATACAATAATTATTATGAAATATAATGTACTACTAGAGTGTATACAACCAAGCAGTGTAAAAAATAGTTAGAATTAGGTCCACCTTGATTAGCTACAACAATTAAACACTGCTTAATTTACCAGAAATAATAGCACTACAGTATTATTTATAATACTACCACTACTCCTACTACAAAAAATTGGGGACATTTTGTATCATAGGTACTTTTACTACTATTTTTTTCTTACTTAAATGTGCAATAACTGGCAGCCAGGCAAATTTAAGTCCAATTTATGGAAATATCTTGCTCTTTAGCTGCTAAATGCTCCTCTATGCTCACCCATGGATGTATAAGGAAAACTGGATACAGCGTTAAAGGCAGCGCCCCGTTCTTTCCTATAAAAGTTTCTCAGTTGCACATGAAGCAAAAATAAAAGTATCTGCTTTTTCATACCTATATACCTCCCTGATATTTCACTGGGTATACAGTATATGACAGGATTTGTGTTTGAAAAAAAAAGAAAAACAGCATACAAGCCGAGCTACAGGTGACTAAAGTCACTGTATCATGCATGACATTGTGCCATCTACTGTACAGTGCTGTGTTTCTAATATGCAATTAGCCTACCTAGACTTGCTGCTTTTAAATACATATGGCCCTTATGATAATTAATAGATAATAGAACAGAACATGAGCATCCTCCTTGCTGGAGGACCCGATGACACTTGTTGCCATGGCAGATACTGACACATTAGTGGGCTGAACAGAGATGAATAAAATTATGTTGCTAATTAACTGCTTTTGTAGTTGGAAGAAGTCATCTCAAGATAAAGTTATATGTGGCAATACTTCCAGACAGGGACATAGGCATTTTTCTTGTGTAACTTCTTTTGTAACCCCATAACCTAGCCCACCTCCCCTTCCCTCAAGTGACCCTTGTCGTTTGCCAGGCCGCCATTGTAAATAAGAATTTGTTCTTAATGACCTGCCTGGTTAAATAAAGGTGAATGAATGAATAACTCACAGTTGCCATCTTTCTCAGCTCAGCTGCCTGCTCTGAAAGGAGAGACTGACCTCTGGTGGCACATGCTGTGCACTACATTAGCTCAATACAGCATCTCTGTATCAGTTTAAGAGAAAGAGGAGTGTATTTTTGACAGTATTGAAAATCATACCATGGGATTCCAGGTGCTCCTGTATATCATCATATCTTAAAACCATCCAAGCCTAACTTTAAGATATAAAATTACCTTGACCTTCCTAATCATGGGCCCCATAGAGCAAGCACACCAGAGACTTCAGCCGGCAGAGCCAGCTACCTTCCAGTTTCACAGTCCATTAACTTGAACGGGGATAAAATGATTTAATTGTGCGTGTCTTCTGGACTTTGGAAATGTTATTGCACTGAAGGGATCAAAGTCTGATAGTGATAATAGTCAACTTGCAGAGATTGTGTCGCCCCAAAAAATGTATCTGCTGATTAACAGACGTCTCTTTCCTATGAGGAAAAGTGTTTTTGGGCGAAGCATCATGTGGGGCAACCTGGAAGTTGTAATTCCATGGTTAGGCCACCATGTCACATTGGCTTTAAAGCCTGGTCCTGTTCCCGGTGGCTTGTGTTTCCCAGCTAATTGCTAACTGTGCCAGTTGTGGGCCAGATAGCTGAACAATGAGCTGAAACTTCTTGTGTTAATTCCCTCCTTCACAATGTCACATTGTCTGACATTTTCATTTAATACACTGTAAAATATCAATCATAGTCACTTTGAGTAAAATTTTAAAAAGCAAGATTCTCCCAGTACATTTAACAGAGTATTTCTGCTTCTAGTGAAGTAAAGGATCTGAGTACATCACCACTCCGTACCTACTGCAGATGTCACCAGTGGATGCTATAATCACTAGTCAGTACTGGATTAAGACTACAACAGGGATTGGTATTATTAACATACTCATACACAGCAAAGGTTTTAACTTGCCTTTGTAGCTAAAATGTCATGTGTCATACAGTCAAATGTATTACTGGGACCTTTCACACAGCCCCTGCACACACCTACTTTATCACCAAAACAGCTAAATCACTACAATGATATGTTTTTTTTTCTGTTTATCGCATGAAGACTGTCAATTCAAAGCAGCTTTCAAACTTACCTCTCAGTCAGATTTAGTTGGTATCTTATGTGTGGCCTGTAAATAAGAAGCTTGACGGGTGTGAGCTGTGAGGTTCGCTCTCTTATGTTTGGACCCTGGGGCTGTACCTCTGGTGGGTGTACCGTAATCCAGGCCAGTGCCTGGTGGTTGAGTGAGTATTTGATGTCAAGTAGCCAACCATAAGACAGGTTTTGTCAAGATAAAGCCAGTTCATCTGGGCATGTCAGAGTTTTAAGCTATGATAAATTGTCTCTCCAAAGAAGACACAGTGGGTCGTAGACCTTGCCAAAGACATTCTGTCAAGTATGTAAGCATTCAATTGAAAGCTAAGTGATCACAAAAATTAGTTACGGAGTAAATGGCTGCAAGGTATGGAAGTAGGCAAAAAAAGAGGAAACCAGTGAGGCAGGAAATTATTCAGACTTGGTCTGTATTGATCATGACCTCCTTTTACGGCTCATTACCTTATGTCCTTACTTCTCATATATTTGAAGCTGTGATGTAGGTTGTTGGCCAGAGAGGAATAATAAAATGAAAGTTGAGAGCACAGTTTTGTCCCATTTATGTCTTTTCAGCAACTTTTACCTAACCACGACATCAATCCAAATAAGACCCTGCACTCTTTTTTTCTCATTTAAAGTGCCATTATATTACAGCTGCAAACTATTTCAAAAGCTGCCTTTGTGAAATTAATTACTTCTTGATTCTCTTTCTGATATTTCGCCAGTACTCTCTTCAATATAATTCAACACCACAAATAACTCATATTTCTTTTATACAATATAAATACATTGTATACTAATATTCAACAGCAGGATGACAACAGGAGGTACCTAATTGACTCTGATTGAATTTGATGTGTGTAATTTCTACGGAAATTAAATTATAAAATAATATAAATTGGCCCTCGATGCAGGTGATGTTTTCCTAGATCAGGACCAGACAGAATCCTGTAAACGTAGTGGGGAGAAATAACAAATAATTTTATAAAAAGCAACCAGAAAAGTCTTTTTTAGGATGGTGAGCGTTTTCTGTTTTTGTGTTTGACATTAATGGGACCTGATGAGGGGTTGTCGGCTTCCTGCTTTGCCAACACAATGCTAAGGTGCTGCCAGCTCTTTTTGTGTGCATCTAGTGTGTGTTTGCTGTAATTGCTGGTGCCTTTAAAAATGAGCCAGCTCAATCTGCCTTGCTCAGAAATTGCCAACAAACATTACTGGATTGATTCATTATTTTCCGCCCAAGGAAACTGCTCCTTCCACAATAAGAGACACACTGTTTTTATTTTCTCTTTATAATGTGAAGTATTGGCTTTCATGTTTGCTCCACTTAACTCTTTGCGCAACTCTGAAGAGTCATCCATTCTGATTGGTCAGCAAGAGAGCGGGAGTCAGAAAATGGCAGACCACAGAGGCAAAAATAAAAGGATTATAACCATTTGCGAAATGGTACAACCAGAGACTCTTCTCGGGTGTTGGTCTGGTGACTGATCAATAAACCAGACCAAATCTGCGTCTAACTGGTCCCCAGACCACTGAGAGGTCCTCACTGTCAAACCCTGAAATTCTCCTCGCTGATATTTTCTTGTAGTAAATTATTCGGCTTCTTTTTACAGCCTAGTTAAACCCTTTTTCAGGATAAGCTGTTGACATGAATGACTGACACTCACATGTGTTATCCTGTGCCCCAGAAATTTTTTTACATACAAATAATTTGAAACAGCAAATACATTTGAAGGAAAAGTAGTGTCGCCCAAATCATGATCTATATTAACATAATGAGGAAATGCTGCCAATGAACATACCTGAAGTCCTAAAACTGTTGGCATTGAATGTCTTAGCAAAGTGTTCATTAACAGCGTATTTTAATAGGCAGTCTTACAATACTCTATCCACTTTATTTATTTATTTATTATTTTCATTTAAGCAAAATCCCAATCTTTCCCTTATCATAACCAAAGTGTTTTTGTTGCCTAAATCCAACCAAAGACAGGAGTCTGAATGTAAACCCAGGATTCTGGTGTCACAGTCCTGCACTATGTGTCCAACATCCTCCTTGTGCGCCTCCCTGCAACTTCAGCACCGTACATTAATGTACCGCTTCATTCACTAAAAGAAACATTGTATTGATCATAATCCAGGCAGTGTTTACTTTGTCACTGAAACATAATTATGGTACTAATTTATTAATATACAATCTTAATATTTAGGAGACAGGGTCGTCCTGTTGCCATGAATACATTCATTGCACCACTGTCAACCAGTTGTGTTGGACTCACAGATCAGGCAGCTCAACAGTCAGTAACAAAAAAGACCCATTCTTCATTGACTATACAACATTAAGTTACAATACAGGGTTAAAAATTATCACAAAAGTGTGCAATGATTTTCCTAATCTCAAAGCAAATCAAAAAAAAAAAAAACAAGGATAAGTTAAAAAGTTGAAGTCTCAGTAGCCTATTTCATATTGTAATAAACCTGATTTCACACAATCCGAGGAAGAACCTATACACTAGTGTGTGATACTTACATGTGTTAAAGGGGAAGACCACCAGAATTCATTCATTTCTATCTCGGGGGGGGCTGGAGCCTATACCAGCTGACATGGACAGGTCGCCAGACTATCAGAAGACAACCATTCACGCTCACATTCACACCTATGTACAATTTAGTGTCATCTGTATGTCTTTGGACTGTGGGAGGAAGCCGGAGTACCCGGAGAAAACCCACGCTGATGTGGGGAGAACATGCGAACCCCGCACAGATGGGCTTCCCCTTCTGCGTTGTGGAGTGGGGTGTTGGAACCCGAGGTGGGGGAACCAGAGACCCTCTTGCTGTGAGGGGACAATGCTAACCACTACACCACCATGCTGCCTAAGAACCATGGAAGTTGGAATCCGCTATGGAGTGTGTAGCAACTCACCTGCCGAATCAACTAGCCCTGAAAATGGATAGCGCTGGACAGGAGCTGCGAGGGCTATGCAGCAAAGAGTAGGGGGGACTGCGGTGGTGAGCCTAGGGCCTGGGTGGAGCCGCCACGGGTGCAGATCTTGGTGGAAGTAGCACATATTCAAACGAGAACTTTGAAGGCTGAAGTGAAGGATTTTATGTGAACAGCAGTTGAACATGGGTCAGTCGGTCCTAAGAGATGGGCAAACGCTGTTTGCAAGGGTGGGGCCATGGCCTTACTTATTCCAATTCCAGTATGTTATTTCCATGGCCTGGTAAAGTTCAGTCAGTATTTGTGATCAGGAGTTACTCTCTCTCAAAGCCAGAAACCAGAGAAGTCTCAAATTTGTAATGTCATCAAGTATAGAGCCTGGAGCTGCTCCACAGACAATAAATGGGAGAGTGATGTTGCAAACTCACAGAATATTTGTTTTCTTTATGTATATATTCTCAAATGAGCTTTATTCTATTGTAGTGTTCTCAGCTGTAAAACAGAAAATGTACCCATATACACAGAAAATTCCCCTGGCAGCTCTCAGTGTCAACTTCAACATCTCTCCCAGTTCATCGTCTATGGAGCAGCTCCAGACTTTATACTTGATGACAATACAACTTTGAGTTTTAGCACTCTAGTTTTTGGATTTGGGAGACAGTTGTATATGTTTACTAATATTTTTGGACTGTCTTAGACCACAGGAAAAATATATATGAATTTGGAAATGGGCAAAGTCCCCCTTTAACATCCAAAACCTTGAGTAGGCTTTGGCAGTAATTAATCTGGTCTTACCACTGCCAATCTTGAACACTTCCTTTAAAACTACCCGCTTACTGTATGTTACATCTTGATCTAATTTCTCAGTATTCTTTTTATTGCTTTTCTGTAACTTCCTGTTCACAATGCTGTCAGTTATTCACAGGTCTGCTGTAGAAATCCATTTGATCCAACATCAAAGCACCAAAAAAAGTGAGCGCAGGAGTCGTGTGAGGATATTCATATTTCTCTTACAATAAAAAAAACTAGTTTTTGTAACCCTACACATACTGTATTTTATGAGTCCTCGTCTGAGGATAAACTGCTCTTTTCCTTGAGATCTGGACTCTGAAGGTAGAATCCCCTGAGCTGAGGCCAGGGTGGCCTATTTTGAATCGACTGTCATGCACCTGAACAGCGAGCTATCCACCAGGTGTACGATGTCCTTTGTGTAAAAGCCGGCAGATCATCACTGGCTTGTGGAGTTGATGACCTGAGCGGGTACCTCCTCCACCTCTCCTTAAAGTCATACCCCTTTTTCATCCAGTGGGAAATAACACACTAGCACATAGCCCTGACAGGGCCCTGCTGACTCTGCTCACAGGCAAGCTATCAGTGCTGCGAAGGCACACACACCAGCCGATTCTTGCTGTTCTGTTGACTAACAAAACCACTGAAGGGCATTGCTCTTACTAGATATGTAATTCTTCATTAACTTACAAGCGTAATTGTGTTATATTTTCAAGTACAAACATGTTTTCTAAGAAATCTAAAAAATCTACTCACTTTTCTTACTCTGTTTAAATGCATTTTATTTATTTGTTGTTTTTTTTTCTTTCTAGATACCACAGTATATATCCCTTCATTCGATGGCACGTCTTATTTGGAGCTGCAGCCCTTTTCTTCCCTTCTCCAGCCTTCTGGTGCCAGTAGTAATCTCTCTGCTACTGTCAAGGACAACACTGTTATTCTCTATTTGACAGTGAAAACAAGATCTACACAGGGCACCATCCTCTACAGTGAGTACGGTCTCTTTGTATTGCAAACATTTTAAAGCACTGCAATGAAATGAAAGTACGCATAGATAAAGACTAGAAGATGTACACATATTTGAGAATATGTCCATTTTGTATGTTGCTACTGCGGCAAAACCTGTTGCCCGTCAGGGTCAAATGTAGATCCTGAGCATGAACTTATTCATATAGCTATTTTCTCACATGTCCTTGTGAGTGCACAATGACTATCTTTACAGCCTGCAATGAAAAGCATCATCTTCTAGTGCTTTAAATGATTCTGTTTTTTGTGGCTAATATATTGCAGCTTTGCTGTGTATGACAGATAAATGTACATTTTGATCTGTATGTGCCATACTACAGAAATACGGTAGGTTATACTGTAAAAGCTGTTGTATCCAAACCCTAATCCTAGGTCCAAATGAGACTAATCTAATCTAAATCCTCTCTAGAGTACATAAATGCACAAGATATTTATTAGGAAAAAAATCTTAGCTGGCAATATCACATAACTGCAACTTGCCGAAAAAAAAAATCTGTTGAACTTTTAATCACCCTCGAATAAGTAGTCCAGGTATTAGTGTGATACTGACAAAGTGAGAATGCTCTGTGATCCAAGACCAGCCACCTAAGTTCACCAAAGAATATATTTCTTTGATTAATTTAAAGGGAAATTGCAACATTTTGGCGAAGACATATATTCACTTCTTGCCAAGAGTGAGATGAGAAGACTGATACTACACTCATGTGTGCATGAAGTAAGAAGCTGCAGACAGGAGATGGTTAGCTTAGCATAGCATAAACACTGAAATATTGGGAAACATTATTATCATTATTTAATCTGTTAGTTCAAGTTTGAAAACAACACATTGTGGTTTTATGAGGGTTATGAGCCAGAGTGTTCCTTGGCCAGACGCAGTGTCTTCCTTGAGTTGTTTGACAACCACACAAGAATCCACAAGGTTACTGATCCTGTTTCCAGTCTTCATGCTAAGCTAAGCTAAGCAGCGGCCTGACTGTAGCTTCATATTTTCTGCACAGACACAAAAGTAGTGTCAATATCTTATCTAACACTTGGAAAGAAAATAAATAGCACATCTCCAAAAACATCAGACTATTATATAGCATATAATAGTTATCTGTGGATAAATGTCTCAAAATTTCCATTCAGCAGTCTGTGGGTGAAACAGATTCACTGCACCCACAAAAGACTTTGATTACAGAAAATATATTTTTCTGTTGTGATGTAAGCCCCTAAAAAGAGAGAGGCTAGTCTACACTGTATAATGCTGTCTAGACATGTTATAAATAACAGGCATTGTCTTGCCTGAAGAACTTCCCCTCTTGTTCCTGTCATGTTGATCTCTACAAACAGATATCTGCATATGAATGCAGAATCTGTGTTGCCTGTGTCAGACAGAATTGTCAACTGATTACACACCATTTCCATCTTTAGTCTGACACTGCGTTCATTCTGACCAATTTCCATGGTGAAGGAAGAAAAATCAGTCACCACGGACCAACATATCTGTCTTAATTTAACATCATTTTAAGTCCACAATGATTCGTGGCTGGGATTTTAAGAGTAGAGCAGAGTGAAGTAAAAAAAAACAACACTGCAAATTCGGGTGATATTGATAAAACCTTTAAAAATTTAGAGCAGCCTTGTTAGCAGTGTCTGTCTTTTCCACAATGCTGCCATTATTACTTTTCACTGGTTCTGACGCATTGCTTAACAATAACTTCACAACGGCATTAATCCCGCCCTCTGATTGGTTAATTGTTTTTACCCCCGGAGCTCTGATTGGTTGTTTTTTTTATTTTAACTGAGAATCTGGGGTTTACATCATGATGCCAGGCGAATCAGTCAACTTGGTGGAGTAAGCAGATTCCAAGGTCTGGACCCAGGCGAGAATTTGTGGGCAACGGACAAGATTTTTTGTTTCAGAGGCTTTTCGGTTTCTGTTTGAAGTCGTAGTACTATTGACCAATCACATTTCTGCGAGCTTTGGTTGCATGCAGGCAAACAGTTTGTGGAGAGCAAAGGAGGCGGAATGCATCGGCCACAATGCAACCTTGGATCATCTGGAGACAATTTAGCTTTTTATTAGCTTTATTTAAAAAATCATTTGCATTCGTATGAAGATATCTGTTAACAGATATTACTCAGCAGCGAAAGCGTTGTCAAACCGATGGAACCAATGGAATCAGAGATTGTGTGAACAATAACTGGCACACGGAGGAGGAAATCTTGGCTCCAGTATCCATTATCTGGATATCTGCTTGCTTAACCAGAATCCCCAAAATATTGACTGTTAACCCTTGAGGCTAAATTATCGACAGACCCATAGCTGATGGATTGATTGCTGCCGTGCTTGTTATCACTGTTATTTTATCGCTTGACCTCCTCTGCTCTGTCTGTCTGTGCTTTGTTCACCAGCCTCTGATTGTACTGAAAATAGCTTGTGAGTGATAGCAAGCAGAATACTTGGCCACAGTTATTTTGCCATTGAAAAGGTAAGAAAAAAAACAAGAAAACGCTGAATGGAATCTGAATTGATGAGGTTCAATAACAGGTTCACAGTCTAGAGGATAATTACACAACAGACGTGTAAAAGAGTAGACTAAAGCTAAAAAAAAAACTGCTTGTGAAGTGTCTTTATATTTTCATAAAACACATGCACTTCCCAATCCCAAATATTAAGAGTAAAAATTACTGGACTGACAAAAGGAAGTCACCTGGGGACACCAGCACCATGAGTCATCTATTGCTATTGTGGGGAATTATGGGACACAAAGATGAATCCTGTGTTTCCAAGGCTACAGGAGAAAGGCAAGGAAGCACTGAGACTCAGTTTTGAGAGAATTGGACCAGTTTTTCTCTTGGCTGCTAGTTAATATACATCTGGGTCCATTTTTAGTTAAACACATTAATAACATGCTTTTCAAAAAATACTTTGAACCACAACCAAACGGCGATGTGAGAAAATAGTGGGAAAGAAAGGTACACCATACTCTGGTGAAGGACAACAAATAGCCTTGCTTTTTGTGGACAGCTGTGAGCCGTCTGTTTTGTTGTTTCGCCGATGACGATCTGAGCTATAACCTAAAAGCGAAACAAAGGAGTCCTCATAAGAAGGCGAGAGCTGGTCGGGCACATGGGGAGTGTGGATTGGGCTGACCCTTTACATCAACCGTGAGCTCTACATTGCACAACTACCTCCTGCCAGATCTTTTGTTCCCGCACCTGCACACACATATACACACTCTCTTTTGTTACAGAGGGAGATTTGGATAGGTAGGCCCGACAGCCACTGAGTAGACCCTCTTAACAATAGAGCATTGTTTTGGGAGGAGAGGAGTGTGTTTTTTATGGCTTGAGAAAGCTGAGCCATGAGAACTCTGTTCCATTTATCCAGCTTTGTGTGTATTATACATCTGTTCATAGTATGTACGCATATATTAAGCACCAGCCAGCTCAGGGGTGAAGCCACTGCATGAATGCCTGGAGCTGCGGGTCCTCTAATGACTCCAAAAAACATCCAACTGTGTCTCGGTGGACCGCATTTGCGGCTCCTCGCTCTAAAAACTGCAGCCACCTTGATGTTGTGAGGCTACCGTTGTCCTCACGTGACGCCACAGCAAGTCATGTGCAAGTCCAACAGAAAGTGTATCCACCATGCATTGTGTGGCGATCACGGGTGATTTATTCTGCACAAACTGGGCACAGACATCACAACATTCATCTTGCTGGTGTAACCTAGATTAACCCTGTATATGTGACATTGTCTGCAGGTTCCTGGCCTCTCATTTAGAGTAAAATTTGGACTTTCTGGCCCCAATCACCGACAACGTTTGCTCAGAAAGCTCAGATTCTGTGTAAGTGCCCCCTCAAGAAACCTCACATGTAATGTTAGTGTCACTGCATGCAGTCATTTTAAAGGTCTAATGTGCAGGATTTAGCGGCATCTGGCATTGAGGTTACAGAACTGAAACTTTTCCCTGTGAGCCAAGCATGTAGGAGAACTACGATGGCCGATGTGAAAACACGTATAGCCCTATCTATAGCAAGTGTTTGTTTTGTCTATTCAATCAATCATTCAATCATTCATTTGTCACATCGAGTTATGCAGCTCCAGTGAAATGTGATCCTATCAGCTCCTTTAACTTCTGCACTGTAGTTTATTTTTTCATGGCTGTGGAATGATTTGACTGTCCCAACATCACGACCTCGACGGCCACATGGTCGCTCAAGGGTGGTGACTCCACTCTGCAGCCGGATCTGCATGGTGTGTAGCAGTGATCCACAGCAGGAACAGGACAGCATCTCGCATTCCCACTGTCACACCAGCACTTATTTACCGTAAAGCACACACCTCCTTTCCTTGTCTCACCAGTAATAGAAAGAGAGTCACCTGGCTGAATGGTGTTGTCCAGGAATGAGCCAAATTTTGTTGAATCAAAGGATATTACAGTTCCTGATATCCTGTTGGACACTGATGCAGCACAGAGGTCTGTACAATGACTTGCAGGATGTTAGTTCAGTTGGTGCCCAAATCAACTTCATCTAACCTCAGTGTTTACTGATGGATACATTTGAAAACCTTGACCACGCTAGCTTGCAGCTAGCTAGCTTTCAGTCGGCAGAAAGAGAATCTACAGACTGGTGAGTTGATGTCCTCATCTTGATGAATGACTCTCAGCTGCACACCACCACCATCCAAAGCCAACCACAAAAAGCACCGCCAAGACGTGCAAAATAGACACAACAGACTAAATTTAGCAAAGCTCACAGCGAAGTGACTGGAAATGCCTACATCATCACAGTAACTGGGCTTCTGTAGAAACATGGCGGACTCCGTGGGAGAGGACCCACTCTGTATGTAGATATAGACGCCTCATTTGAAGGAAAAAAAAACTCACTGACTCTTATATTCAGGTGATAATAAACTAATGAAAACATAGTTATGAATATTATCTGCAATATCTCCCAGTAGATACCTCTATAGATGCCACTAAATTTTACACACTGGACCTTTAATTTATTAAATGTAATATTTTCTTAAATTAATAGTAGTACCATCTACATTTTTAAGATCTAGGGAAATTTTTTTCCCATTTCTAGATTTCAAAGTGTGCAAAGATAATACATTTTCAACTTTTACCATAAAACAGTTTTGCATTCCTTGCAGTAATAATAGCTTGACTTTTCTCTCTCTGAGCTGACATTGGCCTCCCATGATGGCTGCTGAGTGCCTCAGTGTTCCACCAAAGACTTAAATCTTTGTATTTAAGGAGCTATTAATTAGCCAGCTCTCACAACCTAACAGGACTCTAAATTAGCACTTTTTATAAGGCTGGTGCATTTGAAAGGTCAGCCAGTGAAGCCTTAAATACACATAGGCATAGGTACTATCAATTTTAAGACAATTATACAGGATCCTGTCTAACACAGGTGCCCAATTAGAATGATGTGATGGTGTCCAATTAGGTGCAGGAGTTTTGCGATATAAATTCAAAGATACGAACATTTTTTCCATTCAAATCTGAGTAATTATGCCCATTATATTTATGTGTGTTTGCACTAGCCTGAGAATCATTTGCTGTTGGATTCAGTGGTTTGAGTTTTGGAAAGTTTAGAAGACATTATTCAGGAAATACTTGAAACTATCAAATGATAGGTTTGAGAACAGAGCAGCAGACTAATTGCAAAGCAAAGCTTTTCATACGCTACCCTGTACTTGAATTAATGCTTGTTTTGGGATGCTTTGGAAAAACAGCATATTACAGGAACAAAAGGAGTACAGCTGTAGGGAACTGAGGTTTATATTTCTCAGTCATGTTCTTCCCCTTAGGTGCTTCTCATCACTTGATGGATGATACCTGTACAAAAGTCAAAAGACATACACTCTAGGTGAGAGTCTTTGCATTTATAAACTAAGAAATACACAAAAGAAATAGCTTTTAACAATGCAAGTTGTATCTGTAGTATTGTAATTAGTAACTGGACATGAACAGCAATGAGCATTTCAGATCTTTAATTATAAAGACATGGAAATTGCATTACATATTTTCTGTAGAATTTAATATATACATTTATTTGTATTAAGGACCAATAAAAGTAATCACTGGAACATTTTTCCTGCATATGATTTTTTTTATTTTAGAGCTTAAAATGGGAAGAAAAATGTAGCTCATCAGGGGGAGATGAGGAGCATCTCAGTGGAGCTAGCTAGAAGAAGATCACATTGGAAAAATGCCTGAAGATAGTTATCAGATGTGATATGTGTCAAGTGAGTTAGATTGTGCCTGATGTCAAGCTAGCAAAATCGCTTCACCTCCACATATTAGTTGCCTCGTATATCCACTGCCAGCAGTTATCTGGCCGCGCTGATCTTAAGTCACTGCTTGTCTGAGTCGTCACAGATTGACTCTATAGATTAGTTTGAAAAGTAATGACTGCTGTGACAACACGATGCCCTCTTCACTCACAAGATTGAATGTTAACACTTAAGTAAATAAGGAACCATGTTCATGCTTTGCTTGGTCAGTTCAATTAAGTCTACTCTGCTCTGTATTCCATAGCCGTATTTACAATATCTCACTGCCGCAGCATAGGGAAGCCGAAAAGCAGACTGTGCGCCTTGTCATGAAAAGAGATGAATGTTCAGAAAGCATATATAGAGGGCACAGTGGCTTTTATCTAGTAATGCTTCCTGGCTCATAGTGCACCGTCTTTTTCACATCAGAGGATAGGAACTGAAAAGAAAACTCCAGAGATCAAACAGACAAAGTTAATCAGAAGAGAAGCAAAAGACATGCATTGAGATGCGGAGAATCTCTTCGCCAGACCTGCTCCTTATTCTCCGCTTCCCTTTTTACACCTCTCCCTGAAGCAAACATGTAAGTCTCCCCCTGGACTTCAATTGTCAGATCGAGAAGAGAAAATACGAGGAGGTGGGGAGAGAGCGCGGGAGAGAGAGCAAGAGAGAGAACAGGTGACAGGCACTGACAAAAGGACGAACGCTCTGTTAGGCTCGGTGCAGGAGTAACAGGGCCATGGGGACAGCGGGGAACAATATCCTTACAGAAGAAAAATAGGAAAATAAAAGATGGGGCAACATTGACGTCGATAGTAAATAATATTTGTCAACAAATGAGTTATGGCGTTAAGCGGAAACAAATGCTTTGAAAAGGAGACAAGGGCTTATTGTTGCAGAGGGAAGTTGCGTCTGCGGTTTTCGTTGTCTTTGCTGCTGCATTCATTAACTCTGCAGTCTCAGTAGTTTAGCTATAATAATGATAGCTAATTATGTGCCAGGCATAATCATGTTTTTCATGTCCTTTATCCACACTAACATGCTTTGGTTTTATAAGTTTATGCTTTCAAATATGTTTAGGTAATTTTTGAAATGTACAGACAATAAACCCTCACTGACCACTTTATTAGGTACACCTTGCTAGTACCAGGTTGGACCCCTTTTGCCTTCAGAACTGCCTTAATTCGCGGTGGCATAGATTCAACAAGGTGCTGGAAACATTCCTCAGAGATTTTGGTTCATATTGACATGATAGCATCATGCAGCATCTCTTTTTTTGGACTATGCTCTGTAAACCCCAGAGATGGTTGTGTGTGAAAATCCCAGTAAATCAGCATGTTCTGAAATACTCATTACTCATGCCGCGTTCACAGTCACTTAAATCACCTTTCTTACCAATGCTGATGAACTTCAGCAGGTCGTCTTGACCATGTCTACATGCTTAAATGTGTTGAGTTACTGCCACGCTGATTAGGTATTTGCCTTACGAGCAGTCTGTTCTTGTTATTTTGCCGCAGTTGTAACTGCATACACTGTAGATTCTGACATATTATATTCACAATAGTAAAATTACATAGGCTTTGCATTTCTTTGTCATTGTTATTTAATACTTAGTGTATGCCCTTTTATTACTATTGAACTGGTCATCAGTCACTTCCAGAGTTACGGCTTCAGCCAGATTTCAACGAGCTGTCAGTCAACTGTCAATGAGCGTCCAAGCTGTCATGTGTTTGCAGCTCATTCAATGCGACATATTGTGCGCTGCACAGAGGATTGTGGGTGAGAATAGCCAGAAAAGCAGGCTGGCTTGCATACTGCATTATCGGATATAGTAGAACATCAAGGTATTTTTGGCATACTACATTTCACATACTTTGTATTGGGACATACTAAATCTTTTATTGGCATACTATATAGGATTGTAGTATGGGTACTGGAATGCACAGCAAGTGGCTGTGATTAGCTAGCAAGCAGCTAGCTCGGATTTCAGCACTCTCAGAGGTAACATGACTTTATTATCTGCTCAGGACGTCGTAACCCCACTGTATTTTTACATAGCAAACAGTAGTTTGCTGCTCTATTTATGGTCTGAAAGTTGCACACAGAACCTTGAAAATAATTAAATAAATAAGAAATGATAACAAAAAATTATTTTTGGCCATTACGGGTTCACTCAGAAAACCTCAGACTTGAACATTTCAATGTCTCCCAGTGTTCAAGGTGACTTCATTTGCTGCCACTCTGCTCCTACCAGCGTCACAAACAACTTGGAGAGACCCGCTGCCTGCTTGAGAGCCATAATCCTCCTCTACTGAAAATAAGCATCAAATGAAAGCATTAAACATCGCCCCTTTGCTTGTTTGTTACCTCAAGTTGCATTTCAAGTTGTTCCTTCTCTCAGCCACAAGAAATGTATGCGCTGCCAGAAAACAGGCCCTGACAGACATAATATTTTTTGCAGTATAACACATTTGATGGGTGTTTCCATTATATTTTCAAGCTTTCTTGAAAAAGCTCTCCTCACATCTGAAAAATGGTTTTAAAATATCTCTCTCACACACCACAAACAAAAAATTACTGTGTCAAAAATAATAGTTTGAGACGGGGAAGTCAAGGTTGGGAGCTGAGTTTCTTTGAATAAGAAAGAATCACTAGATGTCCTCATTTCATGCCACAAACTAAAGATTTGCTTGCAAGAGAGGAACATGAGAAATTTTCAGTGGCCCCTCCTCTTGCCATGACAAGGTGCAGTGTTTACCAAAAAAATGACAAATTACTATTTACGTAGTAGAAGCATGCAATCGGGTAGTGGAATGCAAAGAAGTAATTACATCTGTAACCAAAACGGTAAATATTGAAATATCAGATTGCAAATATGTGAAAGAAAATTCTGGTACAATTTCATTTTGGTCCTCACACAGGACACATAACTGTATTATGCTCTCCAGCTGTTCTCCAGAGCTCTGCCGACACAGTTTGCCACATTAGGATTTAGTGATGGTGTTGAACTGGACTGCATTATATTCTGCCCCTGTCATGTATGTAAACAGGGAAGACAGAAATTAAAAACATGTCTCAATATATTGTAGTCCAGGACAACAACACCTTTAACTAAGACCTCAGTGATAAACATTGAATTTACGTATTTCCAACAATGTCAACAAACACTGAAAATTATATTATTATAGGCTATTATTCATAAAGTTAGAATTTATGATCGGGTTGTGTTTTTAATTAATAAACCCTTACTTAATCAGGCAAGTCCCATTGAGATGGAGATCTCATTTCCAAGGGGGACCTGAGTACATAAATAGCAAAATAAAAGTGCAATGAAGCCCAATATAAACATATATATATATGTGTGTGTACATACATACACACATACATACACATATAAAGACATATATATTTACATTACATTGTCCAGATGTACATTTAATTCCAAGTGAAATTACTTTACAAAGGAGCAAAGACCATTGAAAGTGTACATATATACATACATGTTTTTTTTTTACCCAAAAGGTTACATTTTATAATAAATTCTAAAAGTAACAGGAAGTGAATGCTGAGATCTCAGGACTGGTGAGATGTGATCAAAATTTCTCTTTCTTGCTAAAACAGCTCAGCCTTTTGAATGAGTTGGAGTCAGCCCACTCTGTAGGCAGAGCAGTGGAAATAGTTAACCGACAAGAGACGAAAACTGTTTATTTAGTTTATTTATTTGTATCTACCTGTAGCAGGAACCCTTTATGTTTTATAATAGAGCAGTTTTTGTGATGTTGCAAACATGACTCACCATTACATCCAGGTTTTTGACCTGTGTGGGAATTTATAAGACCAACAGAAGAACCTGTTTGCTCCTGCTGAGGTTTGGCACTAAAAATAAATACATGTCTTTGTGTACCTGTTCAGTTGCAGTGACATGTTGGACATCTGTTTTTATTTCTTTAAGAAACTGGAATATGTACAACTAAGTGTCAGTAATATAACCATAATAATGAACGTGTCTCTTGATGACATGGTCTGCTGGCAGCTTTGGTCCAACTAAACAGCAGGGGACCAAAAATTGATCCCTGGGGTTCTTCAGATACAAAGTCAGCCTTTATAGATATGAAATTACTGAATGACAAAGAGAACTTTGTCCTGTGAAGTAGGATGTAAACTAACAAAACAATGCAGGCAAATAAAAACACAGAAAATAGATTTTCAATCCAGTGAAGAACACTTTGGCCTCCTTCTTTGTCCTTACTGCTGCTTCTTTATGAGGGAGTGGAAGTCCTTCCCTGCTATAGAACAAGCATGAGGAAACGGTGGATTATCTGAACAAGATATTCCTCCTGTGGTCCATTCGGCAACAGCGGTTAGTAATATGGCCCTGTTAAGTGCATCCCTGTTGAGTCCTACGACAGGGAAGACCTCCAAGTCGGCTTAGAGAATGCAGTATCAGAGTGCAGCATATTAAGCTAAGCATAGCCTCCCTCCGACAAAGAGATGGGGATTTTCTGGACGCTCTTCTTACCCTGGAGGAATTGTTCCGAGCTTTCATATCAGTTACCGTGCAGCCTTGAAACAACAAGCTCAGCTTTTGCACCATTTTCATGTGGTGTCCAAATCCTCCACCCATGCCATTTCTTTAGAGGTGACACACACATTGTGAAGACTCAAGGCTACAGCCCACACACCTCTGTCCATGTGCTAGCCCAGCAAGCTACAGGAACCTTTCCCTCCTTCAGAGTCCTGGCTCAATTATCATTGTCATTGTGAATCCAAAGGGTCAACAATGCAAGTGTTGCTCCTACTCAGTAGCTCCCTCTGGATTTTTGGCTCCCTGTCATTCTCCGTAATCCAGCTGTGAAATGTGCCTTGTTGAAAACACTGAAGCACTTAATGTCTTTCTAACAGGGCGATATTCCTGTTCTGTCCTCTGCTCTGCAACGTTGTCTTCACTGACAGTGGCACAAGAGTGGCAGGCTCTTTCTCTATCTCTGTGTTCCTTGAAGAGCTGCATTCTTATGTTGCCTGCCCTCTTCTCGTGTCCTCATAGACAGCCGTGGAGGACTAGTGTGCACCCTCTCTCCGTCTCCCCCCCGAAGACCCTTGTAGCCTGTGTGGGAGGATTAATGCTGTTGCTGTCTGTCGCTCCCCCACTGCACTGTCTCACTTGCAAGAGACTCTGTGCAAACCCAGCAGAAGCTCCCATTGTATTACTGGAGTCTGGGAAGTGGCATATCTAATAATGACATCCTGTCTTGCTGCCCAAACTAGCTGTAAACTGAGACAGTTTCTGGTCTTTACCTTCCTGTTTTTACAACCAAGACTGTTTGGAGAATGGAGTAAGTTTTCCCAACTATTGAATAGACAAGGTGGGAAAAGATGGGGGGTTTTTTCATCATTCTTGTCATGTGACTTTCCTGCTAAAGATGTGATTGTACCTGCCACATGCACAAACATCACCTGGTAGCCAGGCTGGATCAGACCTACTGTACCTGTCAGCCAAGGTGGAAGGAACTCGGAGGTTAGTCTCTTGCGTGTTACCTTTCACCTCCGTTATGGAAAGCAAGAAATTTTAAAAACAAGATCAGTAGATCAGAGTTACCACTACTGGACCATGTCAGTTCAGGTGGACAGAAGTGGATCTGTCCCTCTTAAGGCAGAAAACTAACTGCCCTCTTCTAACCCATGACAGTCCGTACTTGGAGGTATTTGCACGAATGCCTACAGCTATAAAAGCTACTGAAAACCATTCCTCTGAGTATGACTCTGGTGCATTGTACTGTGAACCATTATCAAAGGTGGCCAGTGCTTTATCGGACCAAGATAGCTTCTCCAACACATGCTTTGTGGTCCATCATTTCAGTTCCCACAGGTGGTGTGAGGGAAGAGGAGCCCTGTGTTTACTTTATTGCAGGTTCTACTAGACCTAGTCTGACTCATTGGGTGTAGACTGAGGCTGTTAGCCTGCCATTGAACAGCTATCTTGGGCAGTATTCTCCCCCCTTCTGCTGTCTGCGTGTTACCATTTTCAGAATTCTCTCTGCTATGGGAATTAACAACAGCAACAATCTCCCAGTTAACAACCTACATGTTGAAAATGGTGACTGTTGACCAAGCATGCCTGCTCTCCTGTTGGTGAATTGTTGTAGAGATCTGTAATGAATAAAACAACTTGTGAAGGCAACATGGCCGACGTTGATCCGTTTTCTGATGTGGCCAGTATGTGTTTATTTTTACCCAGGCAGCAACAGGCGTCAGTGACACTGACTTCACCAATGTACAGATTTGTTCCACTTCACATGAGCTTCTGTGATATCATCGTAATAATGTTCTGCAAGAGCCACATACAGCTAACAAGTTGTCTGTGGTCAAGTGAGCTCCTCCAGAGCTTAAATATAGTCAGGTTTCACCTCAAGGGTACCAATGATCAAATTAGGTTTGCCTTTTGTTGACATATGTCTGTTACCGTTGTTTTGTGGTGTTTTCTTTTGCGTTGAATTTCCCGTTTTTAATGTCAGTGCTTGCCTCCCCATGTCCTTATGTTCCACCAAGACAAGTTCCCCTTCAACACTATTTTGCAAAAGTGTATTTGCTGAATCCTGGGCTTATTGCTACCCAAGACGATTGTAATTAGTTTAAAAAAAATACAGACAAGCCAGACTATTTTTTCTCTGTGGCAGAATGATAATGTGTGCTTCCAGACCTTTCACTAGTGCTGACACAGTGCTGTGGAGATCGGTCTGGCAGCACGAGACTACACTAGAGCAGGCTCTGCAGCAGCGATCTCTTTTTGTCTCAAGTGTTTCAGTTGCGATTGGTTTTTAGTCAGACCTCTCTACCCTCTCCACCTTCTCTCAACCATTTCCGACAAGCCCTTGCAAGTGGAAGTATCCAGTGGAGAGTTCTCTCTGTACCTCTGTAAAACCTGATGGTGGTTTTCCAGACCCTTTCAAATGAGCTCTTTAAGCCCTTTGGGTACAGTTCTGTCTGGTTATTGTTTTTTCTGTGGCGAAGAGTGACTGACCCTGCGTGACATTTGGTCCATCCAAGCTCAATGCTTTAATTAAAAGTAGAGTGGTGTTGCATGTGGACAGAACATGTCCTTTGAGGCTTTGACTGTTTAGATATCATCAGGTCTGTGGCAGATCTGTGTTATCAGTTATTCTTAAAGATTTATTGGTTATGTGGAGCGCACAACAATGTGAATGAGATTCTGTCTGCCTATCTAAACAAAGCCATATCATCAGCTGTGCAATGGCATTTGTTGGTAGACAGGAATCTCCCCTATGGTTTCCATTTGCCGGGTATTGATCACAACAAGCATGACCTTGTGGTCAACACACTGACATTTATCAGGTTCTACTCGCTAGGTATGTTTTGGTTCCTCTGAGTCCTTCTTGCTTAAATCGGTGCAATATTGCACCTGTTTGCTGCTTAGCAGGGCAGATGGATTGGAATTGACCCTGAGCATAATATAATGACTTACCACTGTGCTCATGTCAAACCACTTTCTCTCTCTAACCATATCTCCATCATCTGCTTGTTGAAACACTTTTATTTCATTACACACACGCCGCAGAGACTCGTGTTTTGTATTCAGTATCTTGAGAGTCTAAAGTAATGTCATAAATTTGCAGCATACATAATGTATTGAATTTGGCAATACAGAAAAAGAGCCTCTTTACTGAACACATTTGCTTACCATTTCAGCTCAGGAGCAGAACTTTGGGGATCAGTTCCTCATGTGTTCCTTCAAGATGGAAGCCCTGTTGCTCAACTTGGGTGTGGTGGCAGTCACGTGTTGAATGCAGCTGCAGGACAGAACGTTAATAATAACAGATGGACGCCAATCACAATCCGGTAAGATATGTTTCTCCTACTTTCCTCTCTATTACCTGATATTTTATCGACAAAGTCATTACCACCCGCTTAAAAATAACACTTTTTAAATCAGTTTTGAACATTTTATCACCCATAATTTTTAAAACAAGACTAATAACCTTATTTTCATAAATCAGGATGTCTTTGTGTAGAATGTGCAGAAGTACCCAGTGTAAATACAGTATGCATCACTATTAAGAACCTGTCAAGGGCAGGTAATATAAAAGCTCAAAAGGCATCGATTTTTAATTCTTTCTGACTGTAGACTGATACACCTTTCCAGTTTTAAGTGGTTGATCTCTGCACCATACCAATCAAGTCTTATAAAAGCCATTACATTTAGTAAAATGCTAGAACCCATGTTGTTGAAAGCTTGAAAGAATCCGAGTGAATCAAATTCACCAACTTAATTCCTATTTAGCCACTGTCATTATAAAGTCACTAATTTGCTGAACTCAGTTTTGAGAAGTCTAAAACAAGGATGGAGAAAATGGAAAAAAACATTTTTTAAATATCTGCAATGCATTTATTCAAATGTGCACATTCACCCATTTAAATCCTTTAAAAATGTGTGTAGTGCTCAGGGCTTTTTTACACTAAGAAGCATGTCATGGTTTCTTTGAAAATATTGTGGTATTGGAGATTGGTATTGGTCTCGAGACCGATCTCAAGACCACTTTTTGAAGTTCTCAGCCTCGTCTTGAAACTGACCACATTTATTCTAGGTCTTGTCTCAGTCTAGAACAGAGGATTTTATTTCAAGAGCATAACTACTGGACTTTCACTAACTTGCCTGTGTAGAAAGGAGTGTTGAATAAAAATGATAAAGTTGATTTTACCTCCTTGGTGTTTGTATTGTTTGCTCACATAAAACAAAGTAATTCCCACACATAAAATGCACCTCTGCAATGCCTTTGGATCCTCTTATGGCACGCCTAAACATACACACATGGCAGTAATAGACGTGAATGAAGAGCAATGTGTATTTGTTGTCTGTGGGTGTTTTATGGAAATGTGGATCTTTCAGATCAATTTGAGGAGCGCCTCCTGTTTGCATGTTTCACATTTTATCATTAGCGTGTCATGCCGTGTGGGACTTGATCTTAACTCGGTCTCGCCCTGCCTTGGTCTTGGCCTTGGCCTGGTCTTGACCTCTTATAATCTTGGTCATGGTTTAGGTGGTCTTGACTACAACACTGCTCTTTGATAAAACCCTGTGAAGCTTGTCTGTTCAGTGTTGATCAGAGAATTGATTCTACAGTAATACAGAGGTGCAATGAAAGCTCACTACACAAGACAAATCCCACCTTTAATACCCTGGATCCTTGTGCACCTCTGGAACAGTGCACTGATTTTGACATGTGTCAAAATGTCAAAACAAAGAAAATTGTCCAGTATGTTGGCAGTGTTAGCAGCCAGCACTCTACTCTAAAAAATTAAATCACATTGTTTTTCTAAAACCTATTTCAATAAATCATTGTCCGAAAGACTGACATACAAATTGTCGATTGTATTCTATTGTATGTACTTGTACACCCCCCAACACACACACACACACACACACACACACACACACACACGAAAGATGAAGTAGGGACAATGCAATTTAACATAGTTCTAACACAGTATATGACTGATGTGTGCACAGAGGGTTTAAAGCTACTGCTAATTTTCAACTCTTGTCCCTAGTTGGGCTTTTACACGTAGACCGAGGATTGATGCATAAAATTGATGTATTTAAACTCACCAGAATGCAGGAAATTAAGTGATTAAGGCACAAATTGCCTGTAAGAGGACCCCATACCGCCAGTCTCATGTGTGTCCTCCTGCCACCTCCCACAGTAATAACAACTTACCTTCTTTTTATGAACCTCATCATGCAAGAATAAATAAGGTTTCCTTCTGCTTTCTTTAAATTAGCGCGAGCAAATACTGCACAGGTCGACACGGTGGTTAGCACTGTCGCCTCACAGCAAGAGGGTTCTTGGTTCGACCCCGGGTGCAGAAGCCTTTCTGTGCGGAGTTTGCATGTTCTCCCTGTGTTAGTGGGTTTTCTTTGGGTACTCCAGCTTCCTCCCACAGTCCAAAGACATGCAGATTGGGGATAGGTTAATTGGTGACTCTAAATTGGCCGTAGGTGTGAATGTGAGTGTGAATGGTTGTCTGTCTCTATGTGTCCATTGTCAGCTGGGATAGGCTCCAGCTCCTTCACGACCCTCAAGAGGATAAGCGGTTAGAAAATGGATGGATGGAAATACTGTGCGTATATGCTAAATAACAACAATAGCATACTATATATCAGAATGTGGATATATTTTTAATCGACATCTGCAGTGTCCTTGTTTTGATGCTACAGAAAGAGGCAAAATCTGTTACTGTCTGTTGCCGTCCGGGCATCTTGTAGATCACTTGCAGATAGCTCGCAGAGAGATTTAGGGTCATTACTTTTGATATCCAGTCTGCTCAGAAAATTGGCCATTTCGGCAAATAGTTGTGAGACATTTTCCTGTAAGTGGCTGAGACCCCCTAATCTTGACTGCATACAGTAGACAAACCTTACACCTTCTGAATAACCCAGTCATTTTCTTATACTCATTCAGAAACTGTTATGACCTTTGGGCTGAACTGCACATAGTGCAATACATTTATAAAAGTTGCACACAAAATAAAGGCCTTATTCAAGCTTAGTTCAGTGACCCATTAATGGATCCATTAACACTGCATATCTCTCAAATTATAAAGTTCAATGTCTAAAAAGGAGTGCACACTTCACAACAGCGTACTGACAAAGTGCATAGTAAAATACTGGCTTACTGAATTACATCAGTCCGTGTATACAATTCTGCCTTCACTGAAATGAATGTTACATTGTGTTTGTCAAAGCAATAAATAAAAATTGTGTCCATATTCAAACTGATGTTCCCAAGATATTGGAGAGAAAGATGATTTTTTTAGCATCTTAAAAATGTTTGATCCCAGAAACAGCTAACAAGTTGTTTCCTCACAGCACACATTTAGATTGAACATATAACATGATACCAACATAAAGAAGTAGCCCATTATGTAAATGCCTCTATGTTGAGCCTCAGGAACATGGTGTACAGTGCATGAACTGAATAACTCAGCTGGAGTCAGATGGTTGTAGCTTAGTTAGTTGACAATGCAATAATGAAAAGCAATTATGTCTGCCAGCTTCCCACACTTGTCACTAGATTTAGCAAATTTCTTTAGACACCTCCCTGGGTGAAATGATTTCTTAAAAGCCACAAGCAGCAAATGTTGCTCCTCTTTTGGATTATCGGGGAAAAACAGTTGACTCCTGAGCATTTGGCAACAGATTTGGTGCCAAATGTTGAACCTGATCCACATGCATTCACACTACTTGCTCATCTCATCCAAATAGGTCTGATCACAATGCTTCCCCATGCACAGCTGATCTTCTGTCTCCTTAGTGCACACACAGGCTTACAGCTTAGGCACCGTGGGGCAGAGGGAGCCGGTGGGAGAAATGAGAGAGAGGGCCTGCTGCTGAGCTCTGCCTCTATTTATTCTTGATCGGTTCAGCAATTTTATTCATATGCAAATGAGCCAATGACATCATCTAGTCTTGTTTGAGCAGTGAATACCTTCATTCCTTGGATGGTGGTTGGCAACACTGAATACAGCTCTTACATGCCGTCAGTGTCTATGCAGTGCAGGGCAGTGGTTGTATTTAACTGGAGGAAAATTTGCCACCTTTTATGTGAATTTCCAGTTAGTGGATGGTAATGTAAACGACTGAGGCTATAAATTCTTTAGTGTGTGCAGAGAAAGCTGAGCAGTGCCTACATGTACCAGGATGCACTGTGCGCAGCCTTCTCGCCTATGGCTATTACGAGCCTGCAAGAGCTGCATGAAATGCAAAAAAGTCATATTGACAGATGTTGTGATTGCAAAATGAGTCACAGTTTTAGTGGGATTGGCTTTTTTTGTATTTTATTTTTTCTGCTTATGCAATGCAATGCTTCATTTATAATGGTACGTTGTGATACATTTTAGCTTTACATGACATCCTCTGCACTCATTTTTTGGGATGTAATTTTTGCTGTTGGAAATGTAGCTAGTTTGCAATACAAGCAAAGAGAATAAGGAAGAGCACGCCCCCCCTGGCTACCTGGAGGTGAAATCCAGCCTCTAGATCTTTCTGCATCCAACTATGTCACTGTCACACCAAATGACGCCTCTAGATGCAAGAAAAACAGATTTTGCAGCTGCAAAATTAATACATCACTGATTGGAAATCTACATAAAAAGTTGTGAATTTTCCCTTTAAGTGTTAATATTCCAAGCTCCATTGACCAAGCAGATAAAATCCAAATTGCCTGATGTCACTGTAACTCAGACTCAACTCCCTCTTCATTCTAATTTTTCCCTCTACCACCATTCACACATGCTCTTCTTTTCAACCCACCAATCTTATTGTCATCTCGAGCGCCGTTCTGATGACACACAGAACACCAGAAAAGAAAACATTTGCCTTTTGCTTTCATTTTTGCTCTGATGCAGCATTTTTGACATGAAGAAGCGCTGTGACACCTCTGCTCAACATGCCGCACCGTACTATGAAAATAAGCACTTTGCTTTTTTGATGTTTTTTCATGCTGGGCTTTTAAGCGCTGTAGTTTTGGTAATGATATAATTGCTCGTAGTTACGCGGATGAGTACGAGGCAACACATTCAACGACGTGGTGGGTTTATTTAAATGACATTAAAAGCCCTCTAGCGGGTGGTATACACAGCTGTTGCTGCTGCTCAAATGTTATGGCTCTACATTGTTCCCTCTCCAGTACTAACACAGTTCAGGTAATATATGTCAGTAGATTTAATAATATTTATATGTTCCAAAACTCAGCATTAGACAATGTAAAGGATTAGGATTTTGTTTTTGTTTTTTTTACCCAGCCCTATTTGCAGTTCTCTGTGAGCCACAGAGGAGCGCTGTTCAACAGTCTTACAGCGCTCCATCTCGCTAATCATCCTCAACAAAGGGATGAAAGACATTGTGAATATTTAATCAAGAGTTTATCAGCCTGTTCTGACAGTAAACATAATTGAATGAATCACATTTTCCTTTTGTAGAGCGAGATTGCAGTGGAATGATCAGAACAATCCACACAGGCTGCCATATACATGAAACATACTGGGAAGTCCTTTTGCATTTGATTCACATTCACGCTATAATCTGTCTAAAAGTGCAGTCTGTGTAGAAACAGAAGGTTTGGTTTGAAGGAAGTGGGATATTATAGCCTCTATTTATTCAGGCGCACTATCAATAGTTATGCAGATTCTCTGAATGTAATGGTGTTATGGTGCATTGTGTATTCCAGTGAAAGGATGCATAATGGACAGGCAGATTGATAGTAGATGTAAAACACTCAAAGCATTACCATAGCATAGCAACTTTATGTTTTCTGTTTCTGGAAATATTACGTTTCACTTTTTTTTACAATTAAATCTACAACCCATTTGTAGCACTTCAGTACAGACTGTAAAGTTTAGCAAGAAAAAAAGGCCACTGCTGAAATGCCCTGTGCTGCCATATAATTTCACAGAGGGGAGTGTGCAGGGGAGAGGCTGTGTCATTTTTCATTTGAGGAGGACGTGTTTGTTGTCGGCTTGGTTTTTTGATGTCGGTTAAGTTTTCCTTTGGGGATATTCGGGGGCAATACTACTACGATTAAAGTTTGAGAGTGGCAGACTCCAAATGCTCCCCCGGTCATTTGCGAGGGTGTGTACATTATTGGTTGAATCCCATTGTGCATAGCATTCACTGTTGGAGTAATTTTCATTCTCGCAGAAGTCAAAGATCAACGAGGATGACACATAGCATTCTGCAGCATCACATTTCTTCCCTTGTCACAGGTGAACTCAGAGTCCCTGGCAGATATGATTATTCAAATTTATGCCTCTTTTGTGGGTGCTTTTTTTCTCTGCAGTCAAAGGAATGGGAGTGGTGTCTCAAGTATGGCTCTGACTTACTGAGAATATTCTTTTTTTTATGACAGAGGATTTTTGTGTCTAGAAACTCATGGGTTTTGATGTTCATGTCGATGTCTTTATACACTGTCGTATTATTTCTGTTTAAAAAGCTCTAAATATTTCATTTCAGCAGGAGCCGTGCAAGAATACCTGGCCATTACATGGGCAATTTTCTCACAGTTTTTCAAACCTCTTTGTTGGATGCTGTTGAAATGCCAATGTAATGCTTGATCTCGGAAAGTAAAGGGACCAAAATACCTTGCCTGTATGCCTATTTGGTGATTGGACAGAGTATTGTTGCATGCCTCTTTATAATGCAGACTTAAACTGCTTTGTGCCTAATAATGTCTCATGAATTGATTCAAAGTGCTCTCAGTCCAACCAAGAAGCACTTGGAACACCACTCGACTCCAACAAAAACATACGGTGTCTTGTTATAAGACATTTTTGTGTGGGATTATTAATGCCCCACTTTTATAAATGGGTCATTCTTCCATTATGGTCCACTGGAAACTTTTAAAGAACCTAAAGCCCTATTCACACTAGACTAGAATTACCTGGGAACCTCCAGGTACCCCCTCACGTTTGTGTTTGATGCAGTGCATTCACACAGGATAAGCAAAGTTTGTATTTTACTCAGATTTACTGACGTTATCCCTCGGATATAATGTGTCAGTTGTAACTCCCCTCTACACAACACAGAACCACCAGTGGTGATGTACAGGATTAACCTCCTTTTTACTTTTAGATGTGGGTTAAACTAACAGAACAGATTCTGCCATACATTGTCTCATGTTATTTACATTATCATCCTTTGAGATTTTGCTCTTCTGGTTGATTTGAGCTTGCTCTTTCAGGAACTCGTGTCCATGCCATGTAGCAAGATGAGCCTCCTGCATCTAAAATGCTGCCAAAACTTCATTTATTATTGCCAAGGCAGCCGCTGTAACATGATTCTTGACTAGGAAAGAGACAGAAATGAAGTGGGAAGAAAACAGAAAACCTAAAAGCAACCCTGAACTCATGATAATAATACATTTTATTTATAGAGAGCTTTTCATGGCACTCAAAGACACTTTACATTAGTTAAAAATGATCATGAAATAGCATACAGTAAATTACACACAACATCGTTCACACATTAAAAGCCATTTCGGAAAGATGACTTTTGATGAGTGATTTGAACCGTGAGAGACTGATGCAGTCCCAAATGTGTTTGGGGAGAGAATTACTGGCATGTGCACACACCACTAACATTATCACATGACCTCTGTGTTTGGCAAAATGTGGCAGGTAATTTGCAGTGGAATTTTTACATGACGAATTACGAACATGGCCGATTTGCATTGGACTAAGATCACAGATGATCTCTGCAATTATACAAATTACCAGAGGTAATGTACCACTGTAATTGTCATTTTCATTACCATATGTCTTTTTTCATCACAATCAACCAGCTGATGAAAATGACATTTTGTCACATTTTTTAAAACAGCTTGTTTTAGGTTAGCTTGCCAGTGTCCGTTTTAGCATTAAATATACACAAAATACACAATATAAAATGATGTTTTTCATATTATTTGTTCATAAAAAGGAAAGATGAGCTGTTTGGAAATGTCAGCCAATAAACATATTCTAAATTGAACAAAAAATGATCTTGATATCTTCTTTTAGTCTCCTTCATGGAGCTAACTGCAGTCCAGCTCTCCTGTTGTATGGCTTTTGCTGTCATCACTAAATACACAAACTTAAAAAATATGTACATTTTGTACAGTGTGGTGGAAATGACACTAGCCTCAACAGGTACATGTTCATTTTATTAAAAAAAAAAGACATAAAATACTAATACATAGTACAAGACATGATACATTTAATTAAAATGGGTTTTTAAGTGTTATTTGTATTTGAAGTTAATATTAGATTAGAATTAAATTCAACATTAAGCAAGGTTGAATGTCCCAAATCGGGCTCAGGGACAAAGGAAATTGTTTTCTTATTTATGACATAGACACAAACATTGCGATAGTTGAAGAATCACCCAAACACGATACTTACCTCACAGACATAAAGCCAGCTGAAGCCGAGATGTCCTGGATTTTATTCCCTAAAGGTCAATACAAGCTCCAAAAACAGTGGATCCTACAAATCCTATAATGCAACTCAATAATGACTTTTGTCTGACGTCTCACTGACAACTAACTCAACCCCCCCCAAGTCTGCAACGCTGGCTTTTGGCTGTAGCCTAGTCCGAGATAACCCCGCTTACTTCATCACCCTTATTTCCTCAGACTTTAAAAAGCTCCTCCAGAGCCACACAGCACATTACACAAATGTTTTTACAGGCTGAGTAGCACTCCATGTGACAAGTAGGCTCATCTTCATGTGTAAAATCGGTGGAGTGTCCCTTTTTAAGCCACCTTTGTGTATAAATTACCTTATTATTTAAAAGCACTGTAAAATTCCAATAAGCCCTTTACATTACACATCTCTGAGTCACCCAGCCTCCCCTGCCTCATGCCTCAAATCTCCTACAGCAATGTCTTCTGGCTTTCAAAGCTGAAGTCCGCACACAGCACAGACCAGCACATCTAAAATATGGAGACCACTGTGTTGTGGGTGATGCATTAATAAATGATAAGTAATATGGTGTTGTGCCTGTTACTTTTCACTCTAATGTAATGAAACATTTGATAGTATTATTTAAAAGTCTATTCACTGACCACTGAATATTGTTTTGATGTAAAAATGCACATGTGGGTGTGAAATGTTGCCTAGCAACAGCTGCTGTAAGAGGAGGAAAACAGACGAGCGCTGTGAGAAGAAATTTCAAAGTAGTAGCAAATTTCAGAACGTCTGAGGAGTCTGAGTTCTTTGAATGAACGCCAAGAAACTCAGCGCTGTGAGTTGACGTTCGGTTCAGGTCAGAAACGACTGCTCATCTGCTGTCAACTCGCCCAATAACACGCTCGCTGTGAAGAAATGAGAGGGCAGTTCAGTGTCGATCTACCTAGTCTGCGTTTTGGCACACATATGAGCATGTGGACAGGCGTACAGGTAAATCAGAAGTAAAGGAATGGCTGCTGTAATTAGTGTTTGTCTGAGTAATGGGTAAAGTAATCCCTTTGCAATTTGGAAAAGTAATTAGTAAACAACCATTGATTACTTTTCCTGAACTCCACGTTAACAGTGGACAGAAGCCATCCTTTTCCACTTTCTCACTGGGATTTAATCGCTGTAAGAGTGATGAGGAAACAACATTTATTTTGGGGAAGTGCCATGCCATATGTGCAACTGGGTGAAAAGTGAGTTCTTAATATCGAGCATTTTGTCCTTAAATCCACATCCTCTCTCCTCACAATGCCAAACCTGAGGCAGCGTATGTTTATCAATCACACAGCATTCAGCGTCGTATTGACAAGTAGCCCCATGAAAGATTCATTGAAGAAGCGAGCAGCAGCCGTGCCCGCTCACTTGGAATTTCTTTTGTGAAGCCACAATGCTAAGAGGCTTGCGGTGTGCTGTCTAATTGTATTGCAGGAGATATAATGATAGAACACAGGCTACCCAAATTAATTGAGGCTTGCCAGTCACAGCACAAATTATGCAGCAAATGCTGCAGTGCTGCGTGTGAGAAAGTCACTGCACCAGAGCCAGAGCAGGCATCACAGTCAGTGTAGGTGTAGATTATGGTCTGATACAGAGCTTGTTGCACTTAAGGAGAAACCTACTAACAGATCCCTCCTGACATCTTGTGCAGCCGGTGCTGTGCTGTGATTACACCGCATGATTATAAATGTTACGGGTTCTTCCTCCCTCTCTCTTTTCAATCACATTTGATGTATGACTCTACATCGTGTTGTGCTAAAAAGAATATCAAAGTAACAGGTGGTACTCATCTTCTTATATATGTAATCTGTGTGACCCATTTACATTCTGTCTGCTCACAGGTATGAAACACTGAGCACAGCCTCCACTTGCAGAACTAATAGACTCTTGACTCCAAATCACTAAATTACTTGCGAATTATAAATTCACCACCAACGTGTTCCACATTATCATTTGCTTTTTGTAAGAATCTGAAATATGATTAGAATAATAAGCCATTTAAAAAAAAAAAAAAAAAAACGTTTGCATCTTGCCTATCAGCCAGTGAAAACTGTTGCAAGGGCACTGGCGCAGTGCATGATGTTTTACTGCCATCTGTTGCCAATACTTTCAGATGTTTTATGCAATAGTAATATTTTAATGATGATCCTCCCTCATTATTAATTTTCTGCAGGGGACTGTGAAGGAGGCGCATTCAAATAGGATTGTAAAGACAAACACCTACCATCAGGTTTAACAAATACCTCTGTGTAAAGGTGCCGTGCTGAAAATATTTGCAGGGTCCCTTAACATTGCAGGTAATATTTCAGTGGCGATCCTCAGGAAAGTTGCAGTAATGCAGTTGTACTGAATTAGTCACACACCAGACACGGTCTAAATGAGGATGTTAGAGATGACAAATCACTTATGATTAGAGCATTAGCCAGATGAAGAAATGCATAAATGATGATTGAGTAAGTAAAAATGATCACAGCCACTGTGGTTGTGTGTGTTTGGAGGAAATGAAATATTCATACGTTTTTGTGTTTGTTTACCTCAAGTTGGGAATTTGCTATTGTTGGTCCTGTGAGACCCAGCACTGAATGGTGCACAGGGAGCCCAGTAAGAAATTACATAGTGTTTCATCTCAGCGTTAGACAAACCCCGGCCTCTTTTTTCCTTCTGATTCACTCCTAAGTTTGTTTGTGTAATAAAGTCCGTTGCGGCTTTGTGTTTGTATGTCTGAGTCTGTGGTGTGTGTGATGACGATGTGGGGCTGTGAGGCGTATTCGTAGCTATGTAGCTACTAGACCAAGTAAAGTAGTCATAGTCATCTTTATAAATAGTCATCTTTGCCTTAGAGCAAGACCCATGTAAATTAGCCTGGTGGAGCATTCAATGTGCTCACGAGAGCTCATCAAGTAACATCATCCTGTTTGCTTAGTGAGCATGCTCTCTGTGTCTCATAGGGAAAGTCTCTGCAGCATTAGCAGGCCAAATAAAAAGCTACTGTAGTAAGCACCAATGTGCCTCAAATGCCCTCAGAGAGAGGGAGTATTGTCACAGTGTTGTGATGTTTTATACCTCAGCGACTGTCCGTTTTTGCTGCAAACAGACATGGATTGCAGTCTCTTCCATTAGGATCTTGTTAGATTCTTGTGACTTGAGAACAAACAGTGAGGCAGTGTAGTTTTCTGATATCACTCATGGACGACTAGGGGTGTAAATCACCAGTTTCATCACAAAACAACATTATATCAATGCTTTGGACAATGATACAATATTAGGCGATGTTACAAAGTCTGTCATGATACAATTTTGATTCAATGCGATTCAGGGGCCTGCGATCGATATGAGACGAGACTATATACCGATTTAACACAGTAGGTCACAGAAGAAGCTGCCACCCCTTTCTTTTTTACTTTTGGCTATGAAAGATAAAAACAACACATAAATAATGTAAATAACTGCAGTAAAGTTTAAAAAGTAAAACAGCACATGGGATAAGTGTGTTTGTTTCTATCAAAGGCTCCTTTCTGAGAGAAATCTTTTCATTTTAACCCAAACTATGATCTTTTTCCTAAAACTTACAACGCTTATGTGGCTTAAAGCCCTGAAGGCAAACTTCTCCCAACAGCCATAAAACACAGATTAACAACAACATCATTTAACAGAAGTATCAAATGCAGCTCAGTAATAACTGTCAATGTCCATTAACAAAATAGCTATTTTCCCTAGTTACCCGTTATTAGCTTAAGCAAGTTTACATTGCATAAATTAGCCGAGCAGCTAGTGGACTTTTTCCACTACTCATAGCTTAACAGATGACATGTAACGTTATTATTTTTCTTACTTACCATTAGTATAAGTCACTGCATCTCCCGACAGAACAGTACGTTTAACATGAGTCTGCATCGGGTTTTTTTTAGCCAAGCGGCTAATGTTGCTGTAGTGAGAAGTTGCCCATCCAGGCAAGAAACATTATGTCGTGTTTCTCTCGTACAGCATTGTTTACGTCATGTGCTCTGTCTGTTGACCTGTATTTTCCCCGAAATCCAAAATATTTCCACACTGCTGATTTATTTGTGAGTAAATCACATTATCCGCATCGTCTTTCTCTCGGCTGCTTGCCATCTGCCTGCTGCTGTTTAACAGTGACACAGACTTTCAAAATAAAAGCGTACCCTAAAGATGACGATATGGATGGATGTTGGCACTTTGCATCAATGATATTGGGTCATTGATCACTGGTCGTTGAATTGATGTATAGATCCAGATCGATGGATCGTTACACCCCTTACTGACAACACGCATATTTCGAAAAAGACAATATCCCTGCTAAGCTGTTTTACATGGCAAACGTGCACACTCTCTTTTATGTCAATTATTGTTATCATGTTAAAATAAAGAAATGTGGAGCTGCTGGAGCAGCTTGTCATTTTGCGTCTTTGCATCAAAACAGGATTTTTTCCAAGTTTCCAAGTAGTGGCGGACTTGATCAACCATGCCGACGCAGCCTTCACCTTTCAGTCCCTCAACCACCTTCTTTAAAAAGTCCTAATTACAGTATTCACTCATAACCAGACACCTGTTCATATCAGTGTCTGTCATAATGTTTAAAAGCAAATGTGTTTCTTCTTCTGACCAGAAATTTGTCTTTTTCCTTTGGGTATGCATCTGTTCCCCAGCCTGTGCACAATGTATCCATGACAACGCACAGAGCCGACTGTAAACAGACAGGAAGACATGTCTCGCAAACTGCAGTAAAAACCCCAGTTAAGACATATTCTGAATGTGTTGTACACATGTCCAAAGAATGCTGTTAAAACCTGGAAATAAATCCACATCTTAGTCAGGAGATGCATAATTCAGAAAATGGCCTAACTCGCTGTTTACGTGACCCGCATCAAATTCAGGATATTGTCATACTCAGAATGATAGTGGAATATTAGTGTGCATGTAAACGTTCCCAGTGAGAATGGGAGAATGACCTCAGGAACACACTTGGCACCTCAAAGATGGTGATGAATTAGACGTCCTCTCTGGCTGCATTTCACGTTTACAGTCTTAAATACGCCTTAATCCATCTGTGTGTGTGTGTGTGTGTGTGTGTATATACAAAGCAGCTCTCATGATTTTCATACCTGTAATTAGTCTTACCTGAAGTTGCATGCGTGTGATTGCCTCAGGGAGGCGTCCTGGAAGGCTGTTTCAAATTAGCAGGAGGGCGATTGCCCTGATTGTTTCCATCTGGCCATTAAAGCAGACATTTGAGTGTTTTCCGCTCATCGACGGTGGTACAATTGCAAAGAATGGGTGAATGAATTTTGCACGATCAGATTTGCAAATAAAAGTGTTACATGTGCACAGACGAGCAGTGATAAACCTATGGAACAAAAGTGCATCATGCAGATTACTCCCTCACAGAATCATGTTGATGCGCGTGGCGCGGTGTGTACAGCCCTTTGCATAATGTTCAGCCCTGTAAAAAGGCTGCTATTGTATATTGCCGGGATAAAGCCAATGATGAATTGGAGAGAGGCAATCACTTGACTTTGCCAAAGCTGGAATATGACACAAGTAGACCAGCTACTTAACATTATGGCTGCAACATTAATGACTAGTGCAATTGTATATTTCCCCAGGGAGACACAGAGGGTCAAATGATAAAATTGTCTTCCTACTCATTAGGTTTATAATGTATATCCAGTTTGTGCCCTCATTTTTTTTCATTAATTAATCCTGAATGACATAATGAGCACTTTCACTCATGGTAATGTTTTTGCAGGCTGATTTGTTTCCTTAGTATTATCATTGTTGCTATATGTTGCTTGATCATGTAAATTCAACTGGTTCTGACTGGTTATCCCAATCTACAGTTTATTTGTAGTGTATTTACAGGTATTTCTACCTGAATTTCATATCTGCTGAGAAACACAACAAGTTAAGGAATATCACCGCAGCACTGAGCTGAAACCTATTTCTGGACTTATTATTTAAATCCAGCTGTGGAAGCCGTTCTCTATTTTTGTTGTCTCTCCTGGGTGTTGGGCGGTAGCGTGGGATACAAACGCACCATTGCTTCTAGCCCTATCCACCAGTGCATAAAGTTTTTCAGAAAACACTGTGTAATGTATACGCAGTCATACATTTTTATAGTATAGTCTCAATGGTCACATTAGCAGCTTCATTGCCGTGACTGCTCTGTCTGTCTCTCCGTCAGAATATTTTTCATGCTTTGCTGGATTTATTGTGAGTATCAGATATTACAGACCCCGGTCTCTCTCTCTCTCTCTCTCTCTCTCTCTGTTCTCTCTCAACAGATACAATCTGCCTGTTGGCAAACAAGGAGGGTCATGTATGATTGAAATAGCTGCAGATAATGGCACAGCTCAGCGTCTCGAGGAGTACGTGTCACACCCCGTGTCAGAGGTAACCTGACCTGCCTGCAGTCAAATCAAACCCCTTTGTCACAGCCTGTTTCTTACATTCACATCTCTAACCCATAATCATGTGTTTGGGATCACCTGCCTTTTATGGTTCAGGTTCCTTACCTGCTGAACATGTTTATTAAAATGTATATAATCTGGCATGCATGACTCCAGCAACAATGAAATGAAACACATTAGATATAATTGAATTAGATACAGTATGTTTTCACAGAGAACTACGACTCTGTTCATGATTAAATTAACTTTTAAAGCTATGTATAGACCCATCATAATTGTGTTTTTTCTTATTCCGAGACATATTTGTCACTCTATTAATGTGTTTAATACATAATTGGCTTATTTTTTTTCAATCTCTGTTGTTTTTTTTATGTAACTGAAGTGGATGTTGAGACAGAAAACAGCCCCTGTGGTGAAGGGAGTTGCTTCAGGTTCTTGCGAGACATGAAATAATCATGAAAATCTGGTGAAAAGAATTTAGGAATCCCAGCTTGACCAATAAAGTATGAGTTTATAGGGTTATCAGGTGCCAAAACAATGCACAGCAGTTGAGTCATGAGTAAGGATTTTACATCCCTAGAAAGTGTTACCTTTCATCATCAGGATCATAAGGTGAACAGTAAATATACAGTATTTGTGTGTGTTTGCACATATTTGATCGGCCACCACAGCCCCTAGCTGGACTCTCTTTAGCAGCCCTAACCCTAAATCAAATGGATGCATTTTTGGTCTCAAAGCAGCCTTAAGCTCGCTATAAAGAATTTAGAATCCAGGAAATGTACTACATCTAGTGCACACATTTTGGTACCACAAAATGTATTGGTAGCTCCAAGCATCATGTCTTTTTAGACCGTTTTTTGATTTAAATCTTAATTTTTCCTATTTCAGACTGTGTTTGTTCATACAACTTTAACTTTAACTTAAAATTTGGCTTTTGCTTAATGATAAATGTGTTTTTTTTCCCTTAAAAAAAAAATTTGAGTTCCTGTTATTGTTACTCATACTCAGGTATGGTTACTTTTGAAATGTAATGGGTTACAGATTACTCGTTACCCTGTAAAGAATGTAATACTTAATCCAACTTTTTTAATGACTTCATCGAAGTAATGTAACTTAATACATTTGATTTTTTTTTGTAGCTTGTTTTACCATTGTTTTAAAGGTGGGCAAGAGAACCAATCAAAAACCATGCTCAAAATATGAGCGCATAGTGTCAAATGATTGGAGCCTGTCTGGCTGTAGGGAGCGCCTTGTATTGAAAACTTGATGGTTTTGCACTCGAAATTTGACTCATGTTGTCAGAAAATATGACAACAGAGGGCATTCCTGCAAGGCGCAAAGATGCAAAGCACAAAGTATGAAGGAATGTGTAACCTTTGTAATCACTAACATTTTAATCAGTGACCATACTGCTCAAAAAAAATTAAGGGGACATTTAAATCACACATCAGATCTAGATAAACGAATTATTCAAGTTGAAAATCTTTACTGATGTACATTGTGTACTTTGTTGAGAATGAAATGATGAAACAACAGTCAATGGACACCAAAATCATCAACCCACTAAGGGCTGGACTCAAAATCACACCAAAAATCAAAGTAAAAAATTGAAATCACAGGCCGATCGGCAACTCATAATGTGACTCAGTAGTGTGTACAGCCCCCGTGTGCTTGTATGCACTCCCGACAACATCTGGGCATGCTCCTGACGAGTCAGAGGATGGTGTCCCTGGGGATCTCCTTCCAGACATGAGCTCCTGGATAGTCTATGGCGGTATGTGGGGGCGTTGGATGCACCGATACATAACGTCCCATAGGTGCTCAGCTAGACTTAGGTCAGGGGAACAAGAGAGCCAGTCAATGGCCTCATTGCCTTCATCATCGTGGAACTGCCTACACACTGTGGCCACATGAGGCCGCGCATTGTTTGGCACCAGGAGCAACCCAGGGCCCACTGCACCAGCATGAGGTCTGACAGTCGCTCTGAGGATTTCATCCCGGTACCTAACAGCAGTCAGGGTATTGTTGGCTATGACATGGACGTCTGTGCACCCCTCAAAGGATATACCTCCCCAAACTATCACTGACCCACTGCCGAACTGGTCATGCTGGAGGCAGCGTCACGTTTACCAAGGCATCTCCAGACTCTTTCAAGTCTGTTATATGTGCTCAGTGTGAACATGCTCTTATGTGTGGAGAGAATAGGGTGCCAGTGGCGGATCTACCAATTCTGGTGTTCTCTGGTGAATGCCAATCGAGCTGCATGGTGCTGGGCTGTGAGCACAGGTCCCACTAGAAGATGTCGGGCCCTCATGCCACCCTCATGAAGCCTGTTTCTGACAGTCTGGTCAGAAACATCCACACCAGTAGCCCGCTGGAGCTCTCGTAGTGCTCCTCCAGTTCCCCCTCACACAAAGGAGCAGATACCAGTCCTGCTGCTGGGTTGATGCCCTTCCACTGCCCTGTCCAGCTCTCCTCATGTAACAGCCGGTCTCCTGGTATCTCCTCCATGCTCTTGAGACTGTGCTAGGAGAAAGAGCAAACCTACTTGCGACCGCACATACGGATGTGCCATCCTGGAGGAGCTGGACTACCTGTGCAACCTGATTGGGCTGCAGGTACCGCCTCATGCTACCAGTAGTGACAAGGACACAAGCACAAAACTAGAGAAGAACCAGTCAGGAAGGATAAGGAGAGAGCAACTGTCTGTGGCCGCCACACGTAAAACCATTCCCTTTTGGGGGTTGTCTTGCTTTTGTCTCTCCATTGCACCTGTTATAACTTTCCTGTACACCAAAGCAGGTGAAACTGATTCACACTTTTGAGCAGTGTGTAATTTATTTACATAGCTTTCCTCAGTAACTGTAATGGATTACAGTTACCTTTATTTTGACATGTAATTAGTTACTTTCCAACACTGTGATCATCACTAGTATCAAAACGTACTGTAAATAGAGTTCATTGGCTTATACGAGCTAAGACGCATAGCTGCTGCCTGTAAATCATGACAATTTATGTTTCCTTTAATCACTTGGGCGCCACATGACAGCGACATCATGAGTAGATTAAGCGTATGTTATCAAAGCTGGCCGTGCACACTGTTTTTAAGTAACAGCAGTTGCTTTATGAATGAAGAACAAGAGCTGCCATTAAAAACATGTGCACCTGTTACATTATTTGCCAAGATGATCACACTTGGCAGATAATATCCTTAATGGCAGGCATGTAAGTAGCACTAAGCTAGTTCTCACTTGTTAATCACAGGCTGGTCTTTTCACTCTGGCTCATTAGTTTGATTAACAACACCTGTATTTTTTATTAAATTAATAATTTTTGTTTTTCACTTTCAAAGACGCAGAGAGGGGCTCAACCTTCCCACAGGCTCCACATGCCTCCCCCTCCCTCAATGTGATTTATGGTCTTCTAATTTGAGATGCCAAGATGTGTCTCTTTTTTTTTTGCTTTTCTTTTAACACATTTATCACAAAAGTATCTCTGCTGCAGATATATTGCACGTTGTTTGTTAATTATCTTTTATAGAAGACTAACGTATCGCCGTGATTTAAAGTCATACTGAGTAAATGGGTTTTGATTTAAGTTAGCTCTCAACACTTGTCAAATTAAACAACATTAGATTAGTATACAAATTGGGGTTTTATTTGCAGGCATGCAGTTGGGCTTTCAGCTAATGTCATTAACTTATATAGAGGAGGAAAAGCAGAAAACTTGCACGTGTTAAAATGCAGCAATAACGAGGCTGCTAGCGGTTGTTTAGGGTTGCCGAGGGTCTGAGAATAGACGGTGTTGTATGAAGCGCTGCTCGTTAACTTGACTTTGTGAACCCACACAGGAACTTGAGATGGGTTAAAACCAACACTCCACACACAGCCCGGCTGCAGACCTTAGAGAGATCAGGAAGTTAGCAGTTATTAGTTTCTAATCCAGACTGCTGAGGCTCATCAGGCAGTTAAGCAGATGTCACTGCAGCACTATTCACAACCATTACCAAAATAAGTTGCTGTATGTCAAATAATAAGAAATACTGGAGTGCAAAGTCACAGTCAGTATTATCCTTGGCAATACAGACTGGAAGCCAACACAGAGCAGAGAGAGAAAAGTTTTAAAATTTTTAAATTCTCTCATAAACCTCACAGATTGTCAGTGTAAGGGTCCAAGACCAGGAATAATATGAACATATTGATTATCTTGCTTTGAAAGTCTTACTGCCACATTTTTAACTAAGGTTGTGTTTATAAAGCAGGCGCTTAGTGCTTAGTTACCATTTTACTGAACAACAGTTTTTGCCTAGTGACGCTATGTTCTTCAGTTTAACTAAGTTGTTCAAGAAAATTGGCACCGCATGTGAATAACAACACTACTCAGAAACATAAAGCCCCTTTTGCACAGTCTGTTCCTGAAATGTTAGGGACTATTTCCTTCATGGGGTCATGTGTGACTGGGAGCAGGGAAGATATTCATAGAAATCTGTTCCACCAATTTCCAACCTCAAGACTCAGCAACATTCCAGGGAAAATGCAGGTGCAGCTGTGTGTGAATGAACGCAGTAACATTGCAGGGAGGAGCATGTAAAGGGTTACGTACATCTGAGGAAGGACGCTGTCACATGGAGTGAATAAATGAAGACTCCGCTGATGACAAATTTGAATCTGCATCTTGTTTATGGTTTAGTATTTATGCCAGTGCTTTTATACAGAAGCCCTGAGAGGCAAAATTCTGATGTTCCATAATCTTAGTCTGATCTGTTTCCTCTCCCGTGTTTATGACTTAAGAACAGGTGGAAGTTTCTTTTTTTATACATCTGTGAAACATGGGGGAAAGTCAATTACCTGGATAATTTTTCCAAGTTACTTTTTTCTCACCTGTGAAAACAAGTGAAAGAAAAAGTTTTTGTCAGGATCGTTTGTTGTTGTAATACTGATTTCGGCCACAAGAGGCTAAATCGCACCACTACCAGCAGTCGTGTTTTAACTTTTCTATGTACTCTAAACACCGGGTATGTAAGTGTTGTGTTAGTCAGTTATGTAATACCAGGACGGAATGTGAATACTTTAAATCCAATTTAGAAAATGAGTTTTACAACAAACAAACAAAAAAAGTTATTAAGTAACTTAGTAAATATGATCCTGTGTTGTTGTTTTTTTTAGGAACAAAGAAGATTATCCTCGCAAAACCTTTTTTTCACCTGCTCTTAAATCATAAACACAGGAAAGACAATAATTTAGAGCAGACTTGTCTCAGTTGCCTCTCAGAGCTTCTGTACTTTCAGGTAGATCACAAACTTGTCTTGTGAACTTGTTGAATTTTAAATATAACATTGCCACCATTAAAAAAACAGCTCCCCACCTGCCATGTTTCTTAAAATAATAACAGACGTCTTCCATCACGTACACATACATCTGACTTTGCCCCTTCTTCTTCTGTTGAGTTTTACGGCAGTTGGCGTCCATTTTGCATTACCATCTGCCGGACTGCCCTTTGCCCCATCTATTCCAGTTTTGCCATGGCATGTGTGAAAAGGCACAGGATGGAAATGTCCCTGAATGTAGTGCAATGTGTGAATAGCTAAAATTACAAATGGTGCTTGAAAGATTATTCCAGTAATTTACCAGCAACTAAGTGTGAAAGAGGCTTAATAGTGACATGGACGTCACAGTGAGTCATCCTGCCTTCAAATAGACCTCAGAAAGCAGCATACGGCACTCGTGAACTCAGCGTTGAGAGTCCACTTACAAAGTCATGAATATTACATCAGTGGGTCTTTGAAATGGACCCCTGTCATAAACATGGTAAACACACTTGAAGGCACCATAAAGTCGTTCCATATCAGCACATCGTCATCGTGCAGCTCCAGCAGCTCATAGCCGGTCGTATCACATAAAAAACGCTTTAGCTCATTGTTAAAGTATCCATCCACAGCTGCGTATTTTATTTGATTCTTCAGCTTTGTTAAAGATAGTTGCAGGGCTCTTAACTTTGCGGTGACATTACACACACATTCCTGTGGCCCCCCTGGCCCTCCGTGTCTCTTTATAGGCTTTCAAATGTGCCATTTAAAGCTTGCATTAATCCAACATCCCAAATGATTATGTGGTCTGACACCTCACTGTCCCTTCGCTGAACACCTCCACTGCAGCTGTCCAACACCTTTCGTCAAGCGCCAGCGTGGTGTCATGACGAATGTTACATTTAAGGGATGTCAAGGTCTTAGAAATTCTGATACGGGTGCTTAGATTTCATAATGGCTGATGGGAAATTGAAAACGTCAAGATTCAGTGTAATTTAATATGTTCATAAAAATCATATTGCTTTGTTCTGTATATGATTTTAATCATACATTGAACTCTATACAAAGTTGGATATCATCAGCACAGTTTGGAGCAAAGCATGCAGAGATTTAAACCTTGAAGACTCACAAGATTTATTATTTGGACATTATAGCCTCCGAAGACAACACAATCATGTCTCAGACCTTTTAAATACATGACACGAGAGCCCTGCATTGTTAAAGTAAGGTATTAAATCCACTGACCCTTTATATGAAAACCAGTAACTGCCATGACCAGATGTAATAAAATCAGGTATCCATGTCAAGAAGCTTCAACATGGATAGCTAGGACAGTCAGTATTCATCTTCCAGAGATGTTGGCAGCTGTCAAAATAAAAGAGAACATGTTCCTGTGTTGTTTTATTATTTCTGCCATAGGGGTGGCAACGTTTGACATGTCAACAGGACTTTCAAATGTATCCACATTACTGTGAGTGTGACCCAACTAAAGGTTGAAGTAGCTTTAAAGCTTATTTTGGAAGAAGAAAGCCACAAGAAAAGAAAAGGGTCTTTGTATCCACTGAAAGTGTTCAAATTATAGTGGCTAGTTCAGTGCTTGTGATGTTTTTTATAGAAAGTAGTTTAATGGTGAATTATATAATCTAAAAGGAAGGCATTTACTCTGCATATTGTAAGGCTATTCAAACATGAAACAGAAAATGACTTTGACTCAGGGGAGTTTTATTCTGAAATCCACTGTCACCACGCACATAGTTTGCAAGGATGTGTAATGAAGCCGTGATAAATGTTGATTTGTCCTTCATAAATTAATCATCATGCATGCCGTGAGTATGAAAGTGTTATGTAAACCTGCTAAATAGAAAGTAGTATTCAATATTCATTTGAACATCCGGAGGTCACCGCTGCGAATGAAATATATGTAATTTAGTGCTAATATGAGACGGTCTTGTGCTACTTCTTTTTTTGTGCAGCTCTGCTTTGGTAGCAGACACAATTATGCCTCACTTGTTAAATTGACCGTTATGGTACGATAAGCTGCAAGTTCACAGAATTTATCTACATTAATTCTACCCAATTACCTTGCACATCAAAGACGGCTTGCAGCAATTTTTAGATATTTTACCTCTCTCCCATTGTATCAGGATGTGTATTATCATATGATGTCAGCAGGACTGAAAAAAAGAAATGATTTTAACTGCACTTCCTTGTCTAGGTCATGCTAAAACCGCATTAAGCTGGAGAGTAGCAGTAGCTGATAGTGTTAATCTTTCTTGTTGATCTTAATATATAGTAAGGTCCTCTTAATGTAATAATAATGTTAATATATTCACACACACTGATATTGGGAGCCTGTTTTTAGCTGCACAGCTCGTACAGGAAGGGAGACATACTCTGTATAATGTAGTATGATTTACTAAACGATAACACTGATCACCGGCTTTCCTCTGTGTTTTTTTTGCAGGGAACCTTTGGACCCATATTTCTCGGGGATGTTTCGTCCCACTGGGACATGCATGTCGGGAGTGCAAAGGGAGCGAGGAGATTCATTGGATGTATCAGGGAACTTCAGGTCAACTCGAAGGAGATTTACCTGGTGGGTGAGGCGGTGAGAGGAAGAAACATCAAGAATTGTGACCCACCTGTCTGCCAGCACCTTCCCTGTCGTAACGGAGGAACTTGTGTCAGGTACTAGGTCACCTTTAACACTAATAAAAAATTACTTAACTACCTCTGAACTTTAAAGCCATTAAGAATATAAAATACAGTTTCCCTAATGTGTTTGCTCTCAGTAATAATAATGCATAACATGCAAGAAATGACCCCAAAAATGAGGTGGACTGCAGCAGAGTTGTTATGCATGTGCCAAACAAAAGGCAGGGATGTTTACTGGATACGCTTATGCTATTAACAACAGAGGTCAGGAAAAAAATGCGGTATGAGTGACAGAGTCATTACATCTCCACGTTAGACCTGCTGTTTTTCTCACACCCATGTGACTCAGAGTGAAGCAGGACTGTCAGAGTGTTTCTATTGTAGGAATATATATTCCAGTTTAAATTGTTTTTCCCCAACCTCTAAAAACATGAATGGAGTCGTGGCTGTGCAGTGGGAGCTTTGAGCACACACTCACCCAGTCAGCCAGCTAGTGAAATGACAGTTTTGGCAACACTTCCTCTTCCCAGCACCAACCATTTCTTAATGCAGAGCTTCTCACCTGTCGAGCTTATTTTATCTACTCTGGACTAATTTCAGTGTAGGCCTTCTCTCGGCTAACTGTGAAGCACTGGACTGGGACTCAGCAGAAAAATCAATATAAATTGATTGGTAATTTCATCAAATGGTGAAAATTGAATACAGATAACAAACCATCTTGCCAAAATATCCTACAGCACTTACTTATGTGGCTGAAGACACACTTAATGTAAAACACATTAAAGGTGCTCTGTACAACATTCAGAACACTAATGTAGCTGCAAACAACTTTTTGCTATGTAAAAATATAGCGGAGTAATGGTGTCTTGAGCAGAGCTCCCCTGTTTTTTGTTGTGGTAGCCGGTCCGGCTACACATGCATGTTTACGTGAGTCGCTGTATGTGTATCCCACTAGTTAGCTGATCGCTGCAGCTCCGCACTGCAATCATACTCCGGTTATTGCTGTCTCTTTCCACAGTGGCAAGACGGCAACCGTATAGAGGCGCAACACCCACTGTCCATTAGCTCTGTCAACATTGTTGCCATTGTTAGCACTGTTAGTGTAACCGGTCTGGCCTGACATTTCGGTTTGCTACAAGCTCTGCGTTGTGTTCATGGATGATGAGGAAGGAGACGAGAACAGCTTCTGCCTTGCTGACCAGGGGGATTTATACTCTGTGCAAAACACATTATAATCAGTACAGCAACTTCTTATAACCAGCTTTCCACAAACACACCTCTCCTCACGGGGTCCAGAAAACAAGTGAGAGCTGTTACATTCACCGTATCGTGCTCTATTTGATGAATAAAACAGGAGCTTATGATGCATTATGAATACCTACACTCACCTATACACACCTCTGTAGTAAGGACTCATAGAATGCTATAATAATCCATGCAGTATCTTAGGTTATCACTGTATGTGATATGTGTGTGGCATTTTGAAGCTAATAACCTTGCAAATAGAGACCCTGTAAGATCCCCAGTCTTTGCAAAATCTTATTCTGTGACTAAAAGCTCTGTGACTCATGACACATTGTCTTTAGATGTGAGAGGATGTCAGACTGTAGTCTTTTAAAAGTCTTTTCAAAGTACTCCAGTGTGTGGTAGGCATTAATAACTTATGATGCAGCATAGATTCTTTTAAATCCATGAAAACGCATCACCTTACTTAGCACCAACAATGAAACCTTATGATGAAGCATACGTTATTATAGATGCATCAACATGTACTTCACTTTATGTTACACATACGATGATAGCTTATGATACTGCATGGACTATTTTAGCCTAATATGAGTCCTTACTACAGCTGATTGTTGAGGGGTGTTTTAGGTGAGTATAGGCATTCATAATGCATTATAAGCCCCATCAGTCAACCTGTAGTTTATATCTAGTCAAGAGCATCCTAAGACACTTATAATTCATTATAAGTCACATCTATAGTGTTTAATGACTGTTGATATAGTGCATCAGGAAGCATTATGTGTTCATGAGTGTAGTCATAAAGCATTATAAATGCAATATAAATCATTATGAATGCTCTCATAATGCGTTATAGATGTGGTCCTCATTGAAAGTGTCAGCACTCCTTCAACAACATTACATATACATAAATGTGAAAGCTGCTGAAGAGCAAGAAATGCCCATCAGGGGTTGGTGGAGAACAAAATTAGAGCTAAAATGAGTTAAACATTGGACTTGCATACAGGTGGACTCTACAAAAAATGTTACTGTTGACTGCTAGATGTGTAAGTACACAACTTATTTGCTAACAAATCAATTTAAAAGACGATCATGGCAGTTATTTTTGTTTTTTAGCCCTTTGGATGCCAAAACAGCTGTTGTTGCACGTTAGAATAATTTCAAACTGTATGATGACGTGTTTTAACTTTGCTTTTCATATTGCATAGTTACTCTACATTGGAAGTTGAAGTATTAAGTTCCATTTACTTCTAAGAAAAACAGAGCGGCATGTCAATATTTTCCTCCTAATAACTACATCAATGTAGTCTCTTGCTAGTTACTTGAATGTGTCGGATGGTCTATTAAAAGATGCAATTCCTTGAGTAGCTGTGCGCTAAAGGAGTAAGGAAGTCATGTCCTGTTTCTTTGCACTTCTTTCTTGAAATCTACAGTGTTTTGATTGTCCAGTAAAGGCGATTTCTGGGCCAAACTCAGTCCCTTGCTGCTGTGCCAAATATGCAAGAATCCGTTCTCCCTTTGTCTTTATCTAGTACAGCTCATCAGACTGCCATCACACCCCACTTACCAGCAATTTTGCCTGTCTTTTTAAGTATGCATTAACTACATATGATGCTCTCTCACCTGAGGTAATCCAGAAAATAGCTGCTCCAAATGTCTTCTTCATTGTGTTATGACACTGTCAATTAACAGTTGCTTTTATTAAACAGGAAATGAAAAGGGGCACCGTGAATATTGGAATATGAATGCCTCTAAGAATACCAATTAAGAGCCAGTGGCATTGTGGTCACATTGGCTTGTCATGTGCGAAAGAGTGCACCTTGCAATTATCTGTGTGATGAATACGCGTTAATGCAGTATCCTCTTGAACTGCACAGCATGCAGGGGTCATGAGGAGTGCACAGAGCTCTCTTCATTCTGTTAGTTGCCCTGGATTGCACTGCCACAATATAATAGGATGAAAAAGGATTTTGATTGTGGGTTCAGTTGGGGTGATATTGGCGCTGTCCCCTTTTCATGTGGTTTTCTGTTCACTTAGGCATGTGGAAATATCAATATTAAACCTGAGAGGATAATGGCTTGTGGTTGGCGGGTGATACATACATATTAGGCATTTAAGTGACATCAATGTGAAAAGCCGGGCAATCAGCACCTCAGCACTATGGCCTTCTTGTTCTTCAGTGCCAGCTCTGTAATGTCGTATATCTGCGTCATTTATAAACCTCAGCTGCAGGTTGTGGAGACCATGTCATTAGAATGACTGCAAATACAGCAGATGGAAATGTTAAAGTGGAAATCGTTTCCAAGAGGCACACATTCATGCTGTAAGTAGTACTTTGCAGGCGCTCTGTATCAAACAAGAACACTGGAAATAAGAAAAGAATATTTCATCAAGGGAAAACGAACACCTGTCTTCACACTGTCAGATGGTTAGTCATGAAATGCAACACGTCATTAGACAATTAGAGAAAAAAAAACAACTGCACAATCCTGTGTGTAATCTGCATACAGATGCACAGATGTACCTGTGACCAGTTGTGGTGGGTGTAATGTGAAGAGACCTGCACCTGCATCCCCTGTTCTCTGCCTGTGTTGAGATGCTGATGGCACCCCTTTGTGCTTTTGTCAAGGTGTGTATAGTGGGTTCAATGAGGGAGCAGGTGGCAGCACCCCGCAAGGGCGAATGTGGTTACAGCATGGGGACTAGGAATCAGGACCATCTATGTTGCACCCAGCAATGCTCAGTTTCTTTTTTTGATTTTGTATTACAAGTTGAAGAGCTTGTCTGATACATAAACCATCTTACAATGATTTTGTTTAACTGTAATAAGACTATAATATGCTTGATATGCATTTATATTTACATTTCGTCATAACATTAATTTAGAGTGTTTCTGCACACCTGATGACAGAAATCCAAGTATTACTCTCCTTTTAGCTCTGTTTTTGGTCTCCTCCAACTCCTGCTAAAAAGTGACACTCTTTAGTTGCTTAATGCTCCACTTTGTTCACCAGCTAGCTGTTACTTTTATCCGGTGTTTAACAAGTAGTGTATAGTTGATGAGAGCGGTGAGAGTGACCCAAAATACTAATTCAGTCAGGAACACTTTAGTCAAAGAAAACTTTATTTCCATTTGCAGAATTATATTTGGTGGTATGGCTCTGTTCTGGGGCCTCTCTGCCCTTCCTCGGGCTTATGCAGAGAGCCTCTTCCATGCGTCTACCTGAAAAAGCCTAAAGCGGAGAGACTACACCTCTCTGCCCTTCCACACACAAATGAGGAAAGCCTGAGGCAGAGAGAGCAAACCTCCCTGCCCTTCCATGCGCCTACATGGAAAGTCTAAGGCAGGGAGAGCAGCAGCAAGACCCTCGGTAACAGAACAGAGCAGCATCAATGACAAACAGAAACGACATTGATAAGTCAGACACAATATGAAAAGGAGGAGCTGGGGTGGACGCAGATTTCAAAGCAGCTTGCAGAGGAAGCAGCAACTAGGCAGGCCAGAGCAGTTTAAATAGGGCGCCCTGAATGAGATTTGCCACTTGGTTACATAGAAAGGAATCACTTTATCTATCATCTGACTCCCTTCCATCAATCAGCTGCTCCATCAGTTGATAAGGCTGTTTGATCAGCTGATGTAGCTGGGATGTGAGCTGAGCTTGACATTGTGTCCTGCCTGAATTAACCCTATGTTCAATATCTGTGGGCCATAAAACCGAAACAGTTAGCTGTAAACAAAGTAAAGGATTCATCACATTTAATATACATGTCACAAAATATCCTGTTGGGAATTATTTTGATCATGATAATCGGGAAGTAAATATCTGATGATCATGCTAGCCTTACTCTAGGAACTAGGAACATCAAGATTCGATTCTGATTTAGAGGGCTATGATGCATCAACATTTTTTGTTTTCTATTCATGATATCTTTTTCTCACTGTGTGACTACTTGTACTTCCATTATCTTGAGTTAGAATGTAAATAAGATGCATATTTTTACATCCATTACATCCCACCATCCACTTGGTTCCATAAGCAACAGGCAGCCCGGTCTTACAGGATTGTTACTGGAGATCATTATGTCGAGAATTGGGTTTTAAATTTCTGATTATTGACTTCTCTGCATCGAGTGCAATAACTGAGATAGTGTGTAATAATTCTCTGTGGGTTCGTCACACCTTTCACACACACACACAGTCTTGATTAACTGTTGATGTAAAAATATTGTTGCTTTAAAGAATTCATCAGGATGTGACCTCTCGGTATCTGGAGGAGAAGTAGAGGATGGGCATATGCTCACACACACACATACGGACACACACACACACACACACACCCAAGTAGAGTAGAATTCATGTAGACAGTGTTACTTCCTGCTAATTGGCTGCGGTAGAGACGGTGCCTTGCTCGTTCTGTGAAGGTCCAGCTTCGGTTGCACACAAGCCTCCACTTAACAGCGAATTCTCCCGGTGCTCCATTTCACAGCCGGCAAGTGCTCTTCACAAACAAAGTGAAACCAATTTTATCTTAATCAGAGTTCCAGCTATACTTGTCTCAAAGTATCTATAAAATAACTCAAGGTCCAAGAAACAATTATTTTAATTCACCATGAGAAACAAACATAGCTATCAACTCGTGTGCGATTGCATTCCCCGAAGAATATTTCCAGAGAAAACTTGCTCATTACGGAGTTTATTGCATTTGTGTCTTTGAATTTTGGAGGACGAAAACAACTGTGTGATGGTGGGTTTTTTTGGGGGGGTTGTGGACAAATTGGTTATTTTTATACATAGACATTTTCTTGTTTAAAAATGAGTTTCTGTGTGACCTTGACATACTTAGAAGTGGCTGATAATAATTATTGAAGTATTGAAATGATGTGGGGACAAATCTCTTATGACTCAGTATGAAAACATACAGGAAATTTTTTTACTGTTTTTTTTCTTTTAGATCAGACCTCTGCCTCTTAAGTGCAACTAAATCTGGCACAGCAGAAGAGAAGAGTTTCCAAATATGTTATTCTGATGACTAAGGAAGGTTCAGTTTGGTTCATCAACATGCTGCACTGTGTCAAACAGACTATTTACTACTGAATAGAATTAATGGTAAAATATTCGCAGTGGTTTTCTGTATGACAGTACTTTTAAAAGATGAGGCTGACATTATTCGTAATTTCTTTTCTTGTCAACAAATTCTGTGAAAAAACAAAAGCTATACATTAGTCAGTACTTTCAGACTTTCCTACCCTGCCTGCGACACTCAGCCCCCCGCTCACTGCTTTCTAGAAAAGATGTAAATCTTCAGAGGTTATAAATATATAGTTTTACTATTAAAAATGCCTCAGTAATTTGCTAAAACAGCTGGGCACTGTTAGCAAATGTGACTCAACAGGAGTAAATAGTGCATTTGTTAGGAGTTTTTTTTTTTTTTTTTAGCTGCGGACAGCTACGTATTTGGTGCTGCAGTGAGTATTTATGGACAGTGTAAATGGGATTGAGTCAGAATAATGCCACTGAAAGAACAGGTAAACAAGTGCAATGATTAGCCTGCATGAAAGATTAGCATCTTTCATGCACAGAATGCAGAACAAAGTGTTTCATAACTCAGCGGCAGAGACAAACGAGAAAATAAAACCAGACGCTCATTCAAAGAGAAATGAGAAGAATAAAATTAGTTAATCAATCAATCAATCGATCAAGTAATCAAAAAAACATATTAAAAATATTAAAACAGACATTTTAATGAATATCTATTCGGTATCTTTATTTCCGCCGGTAAGAAAGCCATCAGAAGACACTGACTACTGTCTGGTAGAAGAATGGACAGATATAGTTAATGAAATATACATAATGGAAAAAATTACCCTCTCACTTCGCCTACAAATAAACAGATTTACAAAGTTCAAACTGGATTCCGTATGTGCGACAGTCATGGCCACATTTTTTGGTTAATAGATCCCTTAAAGAATGGTCTCCTAACCAACTTATGAATAATGTACTCGAAGGTCTCCCAATTGACAATGTATACCTTTGTTACACGTCCCTTTTCCACAATGTAAAATAGTTTAAAACTTTACAGGGTACACACTGTTTAAAAAAGAATAATGAGGAAAGAAGGTTTTAAGTCATGCTGTTCAGCTGCTGCAAATATTTTTCTGCATCTGCAAGTATATGTATGTAATTGGTTGGTTCCTTGCAATGAACCCTTTAATTAAAAAATAAAAAAATAGTTGCTAGTTAAAGGCTATATTAAAAAGAAGTTTCGAGGTGTTGTTTAAAACTGTCCTCTGAGCCAGCAAGTCTAATATTTATAGGCAGGGTGTTCCATATTTTTGGTAGTTCCAGCTAAAAGAACCATCCCCTAAGGTTTTTGTACAGACATTAGGAACAGTTAAAAGGGCAGCTGTGGAGGATCTCAGGGTTCATAAAGGGACATTAGGTGATAGGGAGCCTATGATGTAGGAGGGGGTGATGCCATTAAGAGCCTTAAAAACCAATGGAAAGATTTTAAAATCAATTCTAAAAGGTACTGGGAGCCATGTTATATGGCCTCTCTTTTTAGTTTTGGTTAAAACCCTGGCAGCAGCATTCTGAATGGTCTGTAATTTTGCAGTGCAGTTTTAGGAAGGCCAGTGTTCAGGGCATTACAGTAATCAAGACCACTGCAAACAAAAGCATGAACAAGCTTCTTGGCATCCCGCTGGCTCAATATAAGTCATACCTTAGCTATATTGCATAAATAATAAAATATAGGTTTGGTTAATGAATTTAGTTTTAAAATTGAGATCAGAATCTAAGGTTACACAGAGATTTCTTACTTAAGGTCGTGTCTGTGTGGCCAGATGACCCAGTTTTGTGAGAACCAGATCCCTTGTATTTTTTGGGCCAACTAAGAGGATCTCTGTCTTGAGCTGAAGGGAGTTCTTGCTCATCCATTCATTGATGGCTGACACACAGTCAGTTAGATTAGACAGAGTATTTGGGTCATCTGGCTTCACAGACACATACAGCTGTGTGTCATCAGCAAAGCTGTGGAAAAAGACATCAAACTGACGGATGATGGATCCCAATGGCAGCATGTAAATTGAAAACAGCAAAGGTCCTTGGACCCTGACTTGGGCCACACCATAGTCAACATTAATCGTTTACGATAAATGTTCCCCAATTCTGACATGAAGATTCCTTTACCAGATAGATCAACCCATTCCTCGAGACGGCTAAGTAAAAGATTGTGATCCGTAGTGTCAAATGCGGCACTAAGGTCGAGGAGGATGAGGACAAATGTCCACTGTTGGCATTTAATCTAAGATCATTTAATACTTTAACAAGAGTTGTCTCTGTGCTTTTCAAGAGTACTGTTCCCAGATAGGTGTTTGTTTAATTGTTTAAATGTTACCATCTTTAAAACCCTGCTCAGGAAAGGTAGATTGGAAATGGGGACAGTAATTATTGAGAGAGAAGGGGTCTAGTTTTTTGAGTAAGGGTTTTACTGTTGCAGTCTAAGAAGGGTTTATGCCATATTGTAGAAAGGAATTTATAATGAGGAGTGTAATAGGGTTAAGGGAGCAGGTAGAAGGGTTCATACTTTCTTGCATAAAGACAATTATTTTTTTGTATCACAAGTTTTTTTGAAATGTAATGTTTAGTATGCAAATGAGACATTTTCTAATTAGATATGCACTCATTTGCATACATTTTCAGAACAGAAATCTGAACATTGGATGAAGCCAGGTTTAAAATTATTTTCACTTTGCTGACATATTAGAGTCAAAGGTTTCTACGGAGGGAATTCCGGATATCTTTTTTATTTTATAACACCATAAATCAGTAGATACTGTCAACACCCCTAAAATATCCATTTCCAATGCAGTTTTTAGAAACTGAATGTTATATAAACCAGGCCATGAATGATAGAATAAAACCCTCTGTAAAGACCTTCAGAACATAGTTAAGAATAAAACTAAAAAGGTTTGGGTAGTACTACTGAAGTGGAGATTTGTGGCCCAGAGAATAAGAAAAAATTCATTTTGAGGAAATGGCCTTTAAAGATAAGTATTGTAAAATTCCATTCCACATTTATTTTTGGCAAAACACACATTTCAAGTGATAAGGGTAAAACTTTTAACCAATAAATATCAACATTAAACTTCCCTAGATGATTACTTATATTAAAACAATTGGTTTTATGTACTATTAGTTTTCTGAAATGTTATGTTTAAATATGCAAATATGCATTGTCTAGTTAAAAAATGTGCTTTTTGCATAAATTTCCAAAAAAGAAAGAAAACTGAACTAAAATAAACACCTTAATGTTTTTTGGAAGTTTTTTTCCACATTTTGGGGAGCAAGAATGTCCAAAATCTCAAAATTGACCAGTGGACGAAAATCTACGTTTTTACCTGGGGTGTCTCTCTTTTGTTGTAAATTTTACCTCCATTTATTATGCCTAAATCAGCAGTATATTTTCCAGTTATTGGAGCAGAACTCCAATCTTGACAGTATGACAGATTGATGTTCTTGTACCCAGTTGAAGGGGATTTGACTGAACAGGGCCTCCAGAATAGTACGTCTAATTGTTTATTGAACCTAAGTTGTGAATGGGAGACGTAGACTGTAGACTTTAGACTGTGGGATGTTACACTGTATTCGTGATAACAAGTCTGAGTTTGTAATAATGTCTCAAAATTCATTAGTAAACAGAAAATTATATTTTGTGGCCTCGGTTAAAACCAAACCTTGTAATTATTATAAAAAGTGTGCAAGACTCTGCAGTGGTAATTATATGTAATCAGTAGACATCCGGTACAGCTATCTAATTATTCTTTGATCTGTGTGTGTGTGTGTGTGTGTGTGTGTGTGTGTGTGTGTGTGTGTGTGTGTGTGTGTGTGACGCCCATGACGCTATCATCATCTGCGGGTGTTTTTTATGTGGAAAATATTGTGATCCTCAGTTAAAGGAGTCTGTTCTCTACAGTGAGGTGTTAGTCGTCTCAAGTCAAGACAAAAACATGATGTCATTTTATTCATTGTTTTTTTTTTTTTTCATTCAGCACGAGCACACAACTTTTCACTTAATAGGTGTATTTCCTTTCCTTTCAGACTTATTTTTGTCTCACACTCTGTCGTCATGACAGTGATAGTTTGAATTGTTGTGGGTTTTTTTCTGGCTCCTTCCACCTTTTAAACACAGTTCCAGTTTTGGTTCCAACAACAATGCAGCTCAACATGTTGCCTTATTTTATTTCTTTGCAAATGCTACGATTGTTTCTTAGAAGTAGGTGGAACGCTTGGCCCGATGACAGCTCGTTGGTGTGTTAGTGAGAGAGAAGACCCGTGATAGCACTACATCACAGCATGCAGTCTGAGCTGTGGACAGGTTTTGTGTTCACAGGGAGAATATTTTAAAAAATCTCACCCTGGTTAAACTGACAACTATTTCTTAGTTAAGTGTAGAGCAAAGAAAATTATATTATCTTATATCACTTCATCGGTTCAGTGTGTAGGATTGAGGGGGATGTATTGGCAGAAATGGAATATAATATAATAAGTGTGTTTTCATTAGTTCATAATCACCTGAAAATAAGACTTGTTGTGTTTTTGTTTCCTTTGAATGAGCCGTTTACAGAGATCACCATGTTGCACCATCATGTTTCAACAGTAGCCCAGAATGGTCAAACAAAGTGTCTACATTATGAAAGCGTCAAAAAAACACTGACTTTTTTTAACATGAAACAGCTTTATTCAGCATTTTAAATCACCTAGTCCACTTGTTTTGGAGAGAAAGAGACCTCTGCAGATAATTCAACTTTCTGAATGTCTGGATGTCAGGTTATCAGAGAAAAACAGTGAGCATGTATTAGCAGGTGTTGGCTAGCTGCCAGTCTCCAATGTGCCAAACAGCATAGGAGAAACACTGATTTGTGACACCAAAATGCTTTATTCAGTGTTTTTATCGGTTTAAATCACCGATGGTCATAAAACACTGCATGAGATCCAGACTGAAAGTACGATACGAAACAATGCGATATGACGCGATACAGTACGATACGATACAATACAATATATGTTATTGTCCCCATAGGGAAATCTGTCTTGGACTCAGGAGCTGCACAAGTATCACTGCCTTACAATAATAGTCCAGAAGAAATGAAAAGCATACACCATAAAAAAAACATAAAAACATATACCACACATAACAGTACTGCACATCAGCCTCTAAGGCATTGCACATAACACCAGCACACAACAGAGCATCATTAGCAAAAACCAACACAACCCCTAAGCATTAAACGACATTATTTAAAATCTTAATTGAGGTTGGCACAAATTAATTTTTAAAAACAGTTTGGTTTAAAGTTGGGCATCCTTTATCATCTGCTGGAAGGTAAAAGCTCACACTCAGCATGTACATGCAGACAAAGCTGAAAATGGTGTGTGCCAAAAAATATTCTGATATACAAAACTGTGCGTACGCCTGCCAGAGCTGAATTTCCTTTTATAAATCCCAACTTGGAATTGTCCACACATGAGTCAGCCTCAAAACACGTCCTCTACATGGCCACATTCAGCCTTAAATGGTCAATGCAAAGCACCTCATGAACGTTGATGCCTAGAAATGAGCCTGCTGATCAATGGTTCTTCACGTTGAATCATGGCAACAACAATAATTTATTTGTTATGTTATGGTTAACTTGGTCTGCATGATGAATAGGAAGATAACGACTTTACACAATCCATATGTGCAGGTGGTGAAGATATACGTAAGGTGATTGGAGAGGTCAAAGTGTGTGTGGCAGCCACCCTGATGTCTCCAGTGCATATACAGCACAGGCATGTTCACTGCAGCTATTTTACACACAAAAACTACATGAAAACTTAAATCGTACTTTGTGATATATATTTACAGTGTCGGAATAAATCATTAAAGACTGTTGAACAGTCTGCAATTATTTCAAGCTATTTGATGTGCACAACAGCTGCCGTGAGCTCCACAGCTGACCACAAGTGTCAGCAGCACACAGTCCGGCCCTCTCCTCTGCACACTGGGGGAGAATTTCATAATGAGACAGCGCTGATGAAATAATGAGCGGAATTCGAAGTGAGATTTGAGTTGGCTTGTATTCTTTATAATTGAAAGATGCTTATGGAGAAGTTATGGCTTATTAGCACAGGAATAAATAACACTGCTGGACTGAATGTTAATGATGAAGTGGATATATAAGGCATGTCTGATATGAGGGAAAATTAAATGTGTGAGAGACATTATCATATGTTTAACAATGGCTCTGACATTTAATTTCTACAATCTGGCTTCAGTTCACCACCTCACCATCTGTGTCACCAATTTCCCCATGATTGTACGCACGGGTCAATTTTTGTACAGGTACGCACATTCTCCTGTCAGGTTTTGCGTGAGAGGTGGTGTACGCCTCTTACAGGTTTGTTTTGTGTGTGCTCAACAGTTATAAATGAGCCCATTGGTCTGTTTGTTTTGGAGAGGAAGAGGCCTCTGCTGATAATTGGCTCCCAAAAAAAGCTTCCTGAACAATAAACACTAAAGGAATCTTAACCTGGAGAAATTTCAGCTCCCCTAGCTCACCACTAGATGCCACTAAATCTCCTTAAATCCAACATACTGTTCCTTTAACCTGCGTTAGTGAGAGAGAGATGTTAAATCACTGTAGCACAACTTTATTTCTGAGACATGGAGGCAGTGGAGTTTATTAAAGGGCAGTGTTCTGTAAGGTATTGTAAGTTTTTCTTCTTTTCAGGAGTTTAGAAATATTTAAAAAACCTTGAATAAATACACTGGCACATTTGAGAAGTGTAGAGTTTAAACATGTAAAAGTGTTACAGAAAAAGCATAGCTTTCTGCAGAGTGCAGTATGTTCTGAGTTGGACCGTAGAAATATTATGTGATCCCTTGAGAAAAGTTCCCTCACGCTTTATGCCTCCTTTCTATAAGGATTTTCATTTCAAGTATCATCTAAAGTATGCTTTTCTATGGCACTATGTTTCAAAAGACTCTGTGATGGAGACTTAACAGACATCACCCTTCTTCACCGCCAAGGAAATGTTTGCAAGGGTGCCTGGAAGAGGTCAGGGAAATATCGAACAGCCGTCTGCTAAAACAGGAGCCTGAGCGCGTCAGGTGAATGCCATGTGTAAATTCCACTTCATCCCTCTGCTCATACTGAAATTCAGATGACAAATAATTGAGTGAGGCACCATCGTCTTTCAAATGATTTTTCCCTCCCACCCACCAAGAATCACAGTGTCTCTAGCATAACGGTGTCCAATTGGCTGTTTATAATACTGGAAAGCAAATGGCGTTTCAGTACCAAAGCAGTTCTTCTCTATAAATAATATCTGCTAAACCCAGTGGTCCTTTTTATTTTAACAAAGGATGAAGTGGGCTAAATGCTTTCATCCCGAGAACTGAAGACTGCCATGGCAGCAGAGCCTCATCAGGGCCTTACTGTAGAAGTGTATTTGCATACCAACAAGCACTTGAAAAGGAGTGTTCTGTAAATAACTTACAAGGGATGAAATTTGAGAAATGCATGTGGCCACGCAGCTTATTGTTCTTGCTGACAGGGAAATCATGAGCTAACCGGTCAATTATTTATAATTTCATCTGGTACTCATTAGAACAAAAACGTCGTCTTCCTTAATAATTCATCCCGCGACAGTAGCGGCACAGTATTCGAATGGCATGAGATATGGCTAGCACCAACTTCATGCATTTGTGATTAACATATTCAAATTAGTCTGCAAACATTACAACAATTACATAATCAAAGTGATTGCCTCAGCCAAATTAAAATAACCTTTTGTCACCCCACACATGGCGTTTTTTGATTAGGCCAATTAAAACTCAAGTGTTTTCAACTGTGCTCCTCAGCCTCTTCTATCTACACTTTACCTTCTAGAGCCAGAAATATCAGCTGCCTGTTTTTAATCTTTATATGACAATTCATCTGTAATGGTTTCAATTTCCTTACATAAGATGAGGCTTTGTTTTTTTTTGAGTATCAAAATTGTTCTGCGAGGACACACAAATTGCATCTCTCGCAGAGACAAACATATGTCAGGCAAAACACAGTGACCAGCTTATTCTTTTCCACGCTGTTAACTGCACAACACATCTGAAGAGAATGTTGTTTACCCAGTGAAGGTAGTGAATTATTTACATATTTACATATTTACGTACTGAATTGTTTTGTGTGATTCTTCTGTTTTATGAGCCCATTTTGCAACCAAACCACAACTTATAATAGCCTGTCTGTACTTAAAGGAACACTTCACCCACAAAATGATTATTTGTATGTCACTTACTAACACTTAAGATCAGATTCAGATCAGATCAGGTCAAATTCCTTTTATTATCATTTTTATGATGAAACATAAAAAGGAAATACTGTTTCACGTCTAAAACCGGCAAATTTCAAAGTTCTCGGTGCAGTAAAATTATTCAGTGAATGAATAGGTAAATAAATAAATCTAACATAACTCCTATTTAATGCCCTCTTCACTGGCTCCCAATAAAACAAAGAATTGATTTTAAAATACTTCTTATTGTTTTTAAATGTTTTAATGGTTTAGCTTCTTCCTACGTTGCTTACATGCTTACAGAGTACACAGAGAGATCCCTTAGATCATCAAATAAAAGTCTACTCATTGTACCTAAAATCAGCTCTCAGTCAGCTCATGGTGCTTTTAGTCGTCATGGTCCTACTCTCTGGAATTCTCTTCCACATGAACTACGGTCTGCTACAACAGTGTTCTCTTATAAGAGCAAACTAAAAGCGTTTGTTTTGGGGGTTTTTTGGAAGCTTTTAGTTAGGTTTTTAATATAATAATACTTTATTATTTTGTTTGTTTTTATCATGTCCTGCTTTTTCTCACACACCTCCAGGGTGAACAAAGAATCCAAAAACTGAAAAATTCTAAAGTCATGGGTGTTTCCATTAAACAACAGCAACTGGTGCAGTATAATCTAAGTGTCATTTATCCAGTTATATATTCAGTATTTCCCAAACATATGCATTTTTGCAAAAACAGCTGATGCATTTGAACTCTGCTTATGCCTTCTATTGAGTATAGTTCAAATGCACCCACTTGCCTAGGCACACTACTCCTGCTTGCATGAGACTGTTTCTGCAAACATTGTTTAAATAGTAAAGTTTTAGCACAAATGCATGTGTTTGGGAAGTACTGAGCATTTAACTGGATCAGGGGTGGGCAACCTCTACTATCAAAAGAGCCATTCTTGACTAAAAATACTTTTAAAAATCTGTGTGGAGCTGTAAAACATATTTGAGGCTTTTACTGAATGTAAAACAGCCTGTTAAGTCTAAATTAGCCTACACTAATAGTCTAAATGAGCACTCATTCATTCCTTGCAAAGAGGTGGCTACTCTGCAGGGCACTATTTATGATTATTTGGGGATTTAACTTTGCAGAGCTGGCAGTGACAGCAAACAAATCTGTCCAAGCATTACTGAATTCGCTATTTTATTCCAAGACTTTCACTTTTTGGATTTGGCATCCATGGCCAACCAGTTAGAAAGACTCCAGACTAGCCACTGCTATTGAGGTTCAGCAAAATTTCAAGGAGAAGATGCCAGGCAGTAGATGTATTATGCACATTTTAGTTGTTGAAATGTTAAAATATTTTTAAAACTTGGTATAGAGGCTTCACATTTTTGCAATTGGAGAATGGAATAATTTTTTTAGGCCTACGTCCTTGATATATATAAAAATTAAAATGTTAAAAATCAAAAAATCTTTCATTTCCATATAATTTTGTTTGTCAAAGCCACAGGGAGCCACTGGAGAGGGGCTAAAGGGCCACATGTGCCTCTGGAGCTGCAGGTCGCCTACCTCTGGACTGAATAAATGAGATTCAGATTCTACTTTTATATAGTTTTGCTGTTGTTAAATGGGGACGTCCTTTACTGATATTCATCAGAAAGTTTCTCCGTTTTTGATTGTCGAGCATGCAAGAAAAAAAAATTACTTCACAAATTCAACTGCATGAGTATGATGAGTGAGTCGTGCACAGATAGGTTGGAGTATTGGAGCCCTGGCTAAGTTACAGTCTCGCAGCAGTCAGATAAAAATATTCACACTTACATTCACACCTACCAGCAATTTACCTGACCTGCATGTTTTCTGACTGTGGGAGGAAACTGGAACATCTGGAGAAAAACCCACGCAACTTGTGTGTCACTAACATTTAAACACAAACACTCACTGACAATGCAGGGGACAAATTAGCAGCACTCAAAGCACTGGAACATGGCGACTGCACCAGGAGGTGCTCCATTAAATATTTGATTCTCCCTCATGCAGGATGTCAGAGATTATACAAATAACAAAGCCTGTTGTGTTCAACGCATGACAATATTCATCTGTGACTGTTGTTCTGAAAATAACGGTCACAATTTGCAGCAACAGTGTGTAGCTGTGAACGGTGCCTTAAGATGTCTGGAAATTGACATTAACAGGCTGTTAATAATCATACACTAGAAATTTCTTTCTGCATTATACAGCATCCTTTTGTACTTCAATACAGTCATATCTAACAATGCTCAACTCCGGTGACAGAATGTAAATATTTCATTCCAAGAAGCCAGTTTCTCAAGAAGCAAAATACATCCTGCAGTGCTGCTGCTCAAAACACATTATTAATTTATAGATTTGAAACCCCACCAATGCTTCCTCTATCTGATATTATACCTTTCAAAGTTGTGCACATCTTAGTGCATTTTATAAAGTCCCTCTATGGATATTACTTTGCATGCTAGATCACCCTCCTGTTCTTGCCAAAAGAGGAGGCGCACGCATATGAATCGAGGAAAGAAGACATCGAAAATCTTGTACAATTTCTGGTTATACGTTTTCTGACACGCTACTAATCATCTGCTTTCTGCTGTTATTTTTCAGCGTGCGTGTGTTTACCTTTTACCAGAAGACATGTGAAGTAATTTCTGCCTCTGCAGTAGCTGCTAAGATGAATAAATCCATAACAAGATTCTTATTTTTCTCCACTGCTATCTGCACATTCGCTCAAATGCTTGTGTTTCAACACATCTCATATGTCACGAGTATTCCATCAGGCTGGACACATTTACTCTCATCTTTTCAAATCTCTCATGCATCACAGGGTGTTTTATCATCTCCCCATGTGTTCTGCGGGCCAGTGTGCGAGCTTGTAAAGCATCTGGACATGTTGCTGCAATGTCATGGTCTGTTTTCACCTCTGACCTAATGATGTCTCTCTATGTCTACATGCTTAGCGACGCTGAGGACTGGTTCTGTGAGTGCACCCCGCTCTACACAGGCCGGCTGTGCCAGTTCAACGCTTGTGAGCGCAACCCCTGCGGTCACGGAGCCACATGCATCCCAAAGTCACCATTGGAGGCCGTGTGTCTCTGCCCCTATGGAAGACAAGGCCTACTGTGTGATGAACGTAAGTGTTGCAAAGAGCGGCTCCACACAGATCAATGCAGCGTAGACTTAGCAGCTTTATTAAGAGGCTGATCTGCAAACAGTTGGTGAATGAGAGCCCTGAGCAGTTGGTAAAATGAGAGCCTCTTGTTAAGTAAAGGGATTAATTACTAAATTGTGCTGAGGAGGCAGAAACGTCTTCCTCCAGCAATGGAGTCATATAATCAAGGCAAAACTCATGGCCGCTTGCTGAATATTCCAAAAGACTGAAAAAACTCTTTTTTTAGTTCATCAGATCTTATATTTTCCTACAATTGTAATTTTCAGCAGTGTGACTCAAAGCAACTTTTCTCAAGAATCTTTTTCTTAAAATGTCAAGCTTCTGCTTTACAGCGGGGTGTTGATGTGTTCTCACTTTACCAGCAGTGTTAATAAGCTAGCTTGCTGTTACTTCTGCCTCTCTGCGGTCACATATTTTGCATTTCACCACCTCATAACATAATACACTAGTTACAACTTTCCATTTCCATCACACAACTGCACAACAGGCTCTGAATTCTGAATGGCTTTATTGTGGTATTGAAACACAAAAGAATGGTATGTAAAGTATTGAAAAAGTAAAGCTACAAAATGTAGTTGTGTGTGGACCAGTAAACAACTGATTAACGGAAAACACTATACCATATGCTGGATAACTCTTGTTGTATTTGGCTGTAAACCATGCTGTATATTTAGCCACGCTAGCGGGCTGGCTCTAGGGATGGTACCGTCAGTGGGTTGGTCCACCACTTTGGTCCCCACTGAAATATCTCAAGAACATTTGGACAGATTGCAATGATATTCTGTTCGGATATCCTTAGCGGATGAGTCACGCAGACTTTGTTGATCCCCTGACTTTTCCTGTAGCACCATTGACAGGTCAAAATGTTTATTTTTGTCCAGTACTTGCAAAACTGACATTCACATTTGTTCATTCATTCATTTCCGTTCATTTTCCGTCAATGTTTATCCTTTTGGTAGTCGCGGGGGGGCTGGAGCCTATCCCAGCTGTCACTGGGCTCTGAACAGGCCGCCAGACTATTGCAGGGCTGAGTCACCAATTAACCTATGCCCAACCTGCATGTCTTTGGACTGTGGGAGGAAAATGGAGTACCCAGAGAAAACCCACACTAGCATGGGGAGAACATGCAAACCCCGCACACAAGGGCTCCCCCACCCTGGGTTTAAATCAGGAACCCTCTTGCTGTGAGGCGACAGTGCTAACCACTGCAACAATTCCCATTTGTATTTAATGTTAACAAACATCTTACTTAAAGCATCTTATCCGTTTCATCTCTTCACATGTTAAGAACAGATAATGACAGTCTCACACAGCAGCACAGCACTCATGTATTCCTAGACACAAAAAACAGAGCAAAACAAAGATGGTGCACTGTCTATATCTGGGAAACGCACTGAAAGTCATTCAAACTGTTGTGTAATTGAATTTCATCATACATTACACTGATTGATCGGCAACTGTTACCCACCATCAGAGGGAAGGTTGACCTTTATGGCCAGGAGGGCTCCCATGGTCCTTGGTGGCATGACCAAGACGTCCTGTCTGCGCCATGTTCAAAGGTTCCCACCCACTGAGATGAACCCTCCCTACTTATGCAGCAGCTCTCCAGCAAATATGATATTTCTCAAACCCTTCACATCGGCCCCTCACCCACAGAGGCACATGCCAATGCTTCGCTTTGTGCTGCTCCCAGTGGTCGTCCCAGCACGCTAATTTGCATTTCCTAGGATAGCGAAGGCATGACCCACCCAACTCTCACTTTGATTGGCTAGTACTCACTGCCTTTGTTGGTTGGGTTGGTTTTAAATTATATTTCCCTAATTTCATTGTTTTTTTGTTTGTTTTTAAGAGATGACTTTTTGTAACGTGTGATTGCAAACATTAATACCATAAGAGAGAGGCTTCACTAATTGGCGTTTTAAGAAACAAAGGGTTCTGCTTGACCGAACTGACTGTAGGAGCCACGCGGTGCTTGGCATCTAAGTCCCTCAGCCATGCCACAGCCTCTGACAAACTCTCAGCACCCACATCCCCAACAGAGTAATCTAACCTTCCAGTGTCAAACTAAGTATATGGCGGACTTTTGAATTATAATCCTGATAACATCAGATAAGATCAGAGTCAAAACTGATCACTCCAAAGGTCCTCTGCCTCTCTGGGCTTTTTTTTTTTGTACCGGCAGCACCTTTTCCTCATGTGGCACCCTTAGCGAAATACTGTCAGGGGGAGCATGGTAGTTGTCTTTTTTCTCTATTTGAGAAAAAGATAAAGTTGTTTGTCCAGCAGGAAACATGAAAGAGCAAAATGTTTTCTCTAAATAGAAGATTTTCAGTTCTTGGTTCCCATGTGCACTTTAATAGATAAGGTTGGTCTATGAACAAGCAGGAAAGGGAAGAGTGGGAAGTGCTATTGATGCTGCAGTGCCTGAAGAGTCGAGCTCATGAAACTTTAATGGATATTTAAAATGACTTCACTCAGAATTCCTAATGGTCTACCTTTGTATACAAGTTGGCCGTAACTCATGTTAAAGATTCATGTTCAGAATTAATAGAGACAAAAACACTGGAGGCTGTGTGCCATATATGAAATATACAGTGCCGCTAGTACAATATTATTCCTTTTTTTCCTCAAATCCAGTCACAGTTTATCATGTCTGTCTTAAATATTATCTTTCTTTGCAAATTATAATGTCAGTGACTGTGATTATCTTCTTAATTTAAGACATGTTTCCAGTCAAGGAAGGATGTGTTAAGTGAAGTCTGAAGTGAAGAAAAAGTTTTGCAAGAAAAAGAAAAGTGCTTTAACTCAAACAACACCAAAGTGTAGAGATATGGTTATGTAATGCAATCCTTTTTTAGTTCATCATATTTTATAGACACATTTAATACAATCCATTCTCAATGGTTGTAACAGGCTTAAACACTGCGCAGCATTATTCTGCATCAGCACTTCAGTTTAGTATTGATTTAGTGAAGTTTCTGTTAACCTTGCATTGTTCCCAGATTGAAAAGAATATAATAGTATACTGCATACAGTATCTCCAGCTCCGGAGAGTTGTTGTTTTTCCAGCTGCTCTGTGGCAGATGCACACTATACACATGCAGTTTTTGTCAGAATGCATTTCACAATCTGGCACCGCATGTCGTTCTGTTTTTCTTCTGCCACTCCTGTTGGTTTGCACCATATTACACAAATATACAGAAAAGTAAAACCAATGCATTGTGATATTATTTGACAGAGTATGGGGGTATAATCCATAGAAGGAAACATTTCACAGCTAGAGTCCTTGAGCCTCTTTGTTAATAATATATTCTCTAGCCTGAAGATTTACTCAGTAATTCACCACTACAATGCTATCCCTTCTTACATCAAAAAAGTGATTGTGGACTTTTGTGAAGTTGTTTTGCGCACCCAAAGTAAACTGATGGTAAAGTCAACCTTTTCACAGGCTTAGAGTTACAGTATCAGATTAAATCTGCCTACAGGAATTTTAAAGTCTTTCTGTAGCTGTTGAATAAGATGAAGATGGGGTGTTTATTTTAGGTATTACAGGGAAATCAAAACCTAAATTGAATACATAATTATACATACATAATTGTATACTTGTCCCATATACAGCGCACTGCTCTTCAACATAGAGCTAGCAGCACCATGCTGGTGCTGGAGGAAGTGGAAAGCAAAACCTAGCACAAGCAGCAGTGGTTGGTGGCGTGGAAAGCACTAGAATTTCTTAGTGAGTTACCTTTTTACATGGGAAAATGGTGTTAAACAAATAGTAATTGCTAAAGTGTATTTATACATGATGTGAAACGTGTCTGGAGGGAGACTTTAATTTAGCAATATTATAAACTATAAACTATATCAGAAGTCAGAAGTTAACATTTCTTTGACAGTCTCACAAAGTTAGTAATGCCAGTGCAGCTGATTTCTTGGATTTAATTAGCACAGTTCATGATATTATGTTCAGTAATATGAGATATACGCTCATAGGCACTCAAAGTAGGTTCATAAATAAATTGGTTTTGACAAGAAATTGTGAAATAGTATTAAATATAAAACAATCAGTGGCTAACAGAACAGTTTTATAACACATTTGCAATAATATATATATATATATAAATATATATATATATATATATATATATATATATAGCAATTCTTGATCATCTCATATTTGCAAATCTCAGTTGAAATCAGTTCAGACACTTGATTCATTTATACTGCAGGCTCAAGGGTAATTTGTCCATGAACAGAGTAAATAGCCCACTATAAGCACACTCAAGGTCATTTAAGTTTGTAATAATTGCTGACGTGTTTGCATCTGATCTGAGCTCAGTTGTTACTACAGGGCATAAAGACCATCATGTATATGATCACTTCAAACACACAGTGCAGCTCAGATATAAGCTGTAGCTGTAACACTCATTCAGTGAAACAATAGGCAAATACAGCTCTACCCGACTGGAGATGATAACAGAAGCATTTCCAGCTGTATTAATAATTTAGCAGCCAAACAGAGCTGAGGGCAGTCGCAGAGGGGGGCTCTGAACCCCTCTTAGCCATCGCCTGGGGCTGCAGAAGAATATGCAAGGTGTTGGAGAAGAGCAGTTTTGTGTTTGAATCCTCACTGTTGTGTAAAAAAGAAGAAGAAGCAGCAGCAGCATGTAATTTTGAATGAGTGTGGAGAAATTTACATTGTGTCCCCTGTGTAAAATCAAGTAGATGGGTATGCTGAGATGGAATACAAGAGAGAGCATTATTGAATCAACCATGCATTCTGAATAAGTAAACTTGAGATTGTAATTGAATATCACTGGGATTATTGTGCTACCCTTGTGAACATTGGGTATGAAGCGGTGCGTGCTTGCCAGAACCCTTCCTAAACAGCTACTAATGAAAATAGAAAAGGACTGAAGAGGTGTTAGTGTTTGAAAACAGGTCATCATCTAATAGCATTCAGAAAGGAAAATATTTCACTAACCCCTGGTATGTGCTGTGTAGCAATAGTGCCATCTTTTGGTAACCTGTGAGGTAGATGATGAATCAGACCTGTGCAATTCAAACCAGATTACCACAGAGACACAGAGAGCCCTACACCAGCTAACACTAGTCGCATTTTCACACAAATATGAAATGTTTGTCTTGCAGCCATCAATATAACTCGTGCCAGATTCAGTGGGAGTGATGAGTTTGGTTACACGTCCTTCGTGGCTTACTCCTCCATCCCGAGCCTCAGTTTCTTCTACGAGTTCAAGCTGAAGTTCACACTCGCCAATAATTCATCTGCTGTGAAAGACAACCTGATGGTGTTCGCCGGGCATAAAGGACAAGGTGAGTTCAATCTAGACACCCGCACCGCAATTTAAAGTCGTTCTTACGGTCAAATGAAAAGAGGAAAACAACTTTGAGACGTCTCCTTAGCTGGATTTTAGTTGTCAAACTTCATTAAGGATTTTAAAAGAAATGTTTTGAGAGGTTTCACCCGCTGTGTATGGTAATGTGCTATCTAATAGATTTCCACTCTCCTCTGAGATCCTCTAATCAAGAGGATTCCCTAAGGATTTTCTTTCTTGGCAGATTTTGAGACATTAATAATGAGTCTTCCTGCAGTCCAGTAATTAGTTGATATCCAGCTAAACTGTTATTGTTCTTGACTTTCAAAGGGAGCATGTTGGCATTGCTAGCGTAAAAACCAACATGTGAACCGAGCATCTCAAAAGTATCAGTGTTAATTGCGTTAAACAGACTTTGAGGTGTGGGTGCAATGTGATGCTGTCAGCAGCCATCACTTTAAATTAGGATCTTCCTTTCTGTGGGGTCAGATTTGGTAGCAGGTAACAGCCATGTCATTGTCACCGACATGTTTCATCAAACAAAGGAGAATAAAAAAAAAATTAAAAAAAACATACAAGATCTTTTGGATCTTCTGCACTTGTTTTCTCTTGAGAGTGCAATTCATCAAGGTGGAGGCAAAACAAAACAATAGGAATATGAATAATGAAACACTTGTCAGGAGAGAGCAGCGCTGTTTGAAATGGTACAAATTCAAAGGCACAATATAGATGAAATATGAACAATTCACGTGGTAATTGGTTTAATGAAGTGGCATTTTTAATTATTGGATGGCAGTGATCATGTTTCAGGGAATTAAACAAGCAGTGAGGCAAAATATAAAACAATATTAAATGCGTCTTAACCAAACAAATGTTTCATTATTCTAAATGGTTGTTCAAAATCCAAAATCCAAAATCCGTTTTTTTGCCAAGGAGGTTTTCACATACAGGGAATTTGTCTTGGTGTTATGGTGCAGAGACAAGAAACTTAAATATAGAGTAGAAAAGATACAATAAAAATATTTTTCAAAATACTTTAAAAAAAATATGTAACTGATTAAAATAAAGCAGCTAGGCGGGAATGTGTAAAAATATATTCTAGGGGATGTGCAAAGATTCACAGTATTAATAATAAAGAGACTGTGCGATGTACAGAGCTATAGACCCAAAGATATGCATTAATGTAATGCAGATAGACAGATGTGAAGACATTACTTTAACACATAGTGCCAGATGTAGTGTTAATAATTAGTGTTTTTAATGAAAGCAGACGTTTTTCTGTTTGAGATGGTTCTTGCGGATGCATATGAACCGCATATGTCTACTATGCTCACCATAAACTATTTATGTGCTTTCTAGGCAATGATGGCGACGACTTCCTCGTCTTGGGACTACGAAGTGGCAGAGTTGTGCATAAATTCAACCTTGGATCAGGTGTAGCAGCCATAGTCAGCGATCGGCTGAACCACCAGATCAACATTCACACCGTTACCTTTGGAAGGTCCAAGAAAACAGGATGGCTGAAGGTGATTTAGAAAAGTGTTATGTCTGGGGGGAAGAAAAGGTTACTGTACATGTTACCACCTATTGTACATGTACAGGTGGGTGATAATATAAGAAGTAGTTGGGCCACCAGAACAGCTTTAACGCTCCAACACCATTCTTCTAAAATAGTGGTTCCCAACCTGGGGTCAGGACCATTCAAGTGGTCCTGAGGTAAACCATGGGATCACCAGATAATTAATGGATAAGAAAGAAATAATGTGTTTTTCTGTTAACATCATTTTATGTAAGAATTACTGTATTTTGTGTATCTGTGTCTCCCCATTTTCTTGTCAAATACTGAATGATTCTTCACTTCAGACTTTTCCTCCAAATGAAACAATCTTAGAGGGGAAATTAACTCCTCCTCACCTGAATTGCTCAAGAGTGTGTCCACATTAATTCCATGACCTGTGATAAGCTGACACAAGTAGGAAGTGATTCATCCTTTTTTTTTTTTAGATCAGATTGAACTTAATCGTCACTGCACAAAGAACAAGTGCAACAAAATACAGATTAGCATCTAATAAAATGGTGCAAACAGTAGCAAGAGTGCACATATAATGATGCACACAGGGTACAGAATAGGGCAACTGCAATATGGACTAGTGCAATATCCATGTTGCAGGAGGCACAATGTTTGTTAAAGGCAAGTACTGTGGTGCTGCGGAGGTGTCCCGGCCCACAGATCACATTCTACAGGCTTAGGAAAACATCCTGGTTTGGTACAGATCCTCCCAAAAAATCACACCATGATCATGTTAATGTATGTTTCAGTGAAAATAAGAGTAATAATGCAAAAATGGTCACTCCCTCCAATATTGTGAATCATATCACAGTTGCAATATCAGTCAAAATAATTGCAAATAGATATTTTTTCCAAATTGTTCAGCTCTAGTACAGACAGGTGGGATCTAACTATGATATATACAAAAGAGGTCACAAGCCAAAAAGTTTGGGAACCACTTTTTTGAAAGGTAAACCCTTATTTCATCAAATCAGACCATTTAGCAGCCTCTCTTTCCACTTATGTATTCACCCTTTTCCTTTTATTTGTCACCCGAATGTATACGATACAAATTTTATATATTTTAAGCAAGGGCATAGTAATTTTGAGCGGCAGACATTTTATTTCCTGCATTCTGGGGAAATTATAGGCATCGATTTTTCCCTTATCTGCATCAATTTATGGTGGAAATGTCTTTAATATCGTCAAAATAAAAGCCCTCTGCTACTGTCATGTGTTTATTGGGCGAAAAACATGTGTTCTAAATCTTTAGGGGGACCTGTCCCCTGCGCCCCCACTGAAATTTTCACCCAGGATTTGATATATTGTACTGTGTATATACACACACAAACACCATAGCTCTGTCATACCTGGTGTTGCTTGTGTAAACTTGTTAATGGTGTTATAGTGAGGTGATTGTATTCTGGGAACACATTTCTTTGTACCAAGAAATCATTTTGGTCCAATAACCAGGAAGAAAATGTTCGCATCATCTAAGTGCGGCTGAAACAGTGCAGGAACAGTGAGAAGCTATTGAGGTCTGTCTGTTCAGAAGTGCAGCAGCTACTGTGGCTACTAAGTGGACACAGCCTGAATAAATCAGTGATCAGTTCGAGGTCATAGTTTTTGTCACCTTTGGCAGATTTTTAAATAAATGGTGCTTCCACTCTGCCGCCTACAGATGTAAGACTCCAGCTTAAGTATTGACATTTCACTGTCTCTCCCAGGTTGACGGACAGCGTAACAGAACAGCATCGTCTCCGGGACCCTTGTTGGGCCTCAATGTTTTCAACCATCTCTTTGTGGGCGGATATAATGAGTACACGCCTGAACTACTGCCATTTGGATCCAGGTTCCGTCATGGCTTTCAGGGTAAGACTGCTACGGCTTTATTACAACCCAAAACTGCTGTCTGGAGTGAGAGCGCTGGGGCTTGGAGGTTCTCCCAGGATCTCTGTCTCTTTGTAAGCAGAGGGGAAAGTGTGTAATGAAAAAAGGAGTTGCGGGCTCGGACTGCGTATGAGGCCAGAGCAGAGCTTTGAGGTTGATTGTATCTGCACCCTTTAATCACTTCACACCCCTGTACAGTTTTGCGTTGTGTGCAAATCCATTCCACTGCTGATAAGTCACTTGAACAAGGGGGCCATACAAATCATCTTTGTCATCATCAACATCATTTATGCTTTCTCTCAGGTGACCCCATGTAGGAATGTATTCTGGGGAGCATCCATTGTGCCCGCTAATGTGCGGAGCTGTGGAGCAAAATTGCCATAACCGTAATGATGACAACAGCTATGAATATCATCATAACCATATTCAGCAGTCTCTGCACTACAGCAATGAAGCTTGTTATTATAAAATGTCATGGCAGATCCATTTGAGGGGAACAAGAGCTTTTTTATATTTAAGGACTGGAGCGATTTTGTGCGTTCGCCTATTTATCATCGTATAATTCATTTTTCTGCTCGCCAAATAAACCACCCCAAATCAAATCAGCTATGGTAAAGCATCAGTTTGCCCGTACCGTATCAGACTGTCATACTCCCCCTCTGCTGGTGAGCACTACCTAAGTCAGGCGACACTGGTGGTACCATAACCTTTTTGCTCGGGATGTAATGAGAACTCATGAGCGTCTAATCAGATCTGTGTGACCTTCCTCGAGCCCTAATCATGATGGCTGGCAGTGAACACACTGATAATGCACTTCACTCCCAGTTATCAACAGATCCACACTCCCCTGTGGAAAGGTGGCAGAGGAGGTACTGTGGCTGCTGGGTAAAAAAAAAAAAAAAAAAAAATCAGTTACTCAATTTGAGCTGTTGATCAAATAACAAGAAACAGGAAGTCTGTGTTTGTCGAGTTTTTCTATTAAAAAACTTTGATCCTGTTTTGGTGCAGATATTTTTATCAGACTAGCTGAATGATCTTGAGGGTCGTCACCTTTTGAACTCCAGTCATTTTTCTGTTTCCATGCCTCCGTACCAGCAATAGCCATGGCCGGAGGCTTTATGTTTTCAGGGTTGTCTGTCCATCTGTCTCTCTATTCGTCTGTCCCATTTTCATGAACATGAACACCTTGTGGGAAATCTTCAAATTTGGCACAAATGCCAACTTGGACTCAACAATGAACTGATTAGATTTTGGTAGTCAAAGGTCAAAATACTTTGACCTAGTGTCCATCTCATTCTCATGAACGCCTTGAAAAAAAATTCTTTAAATTTGGCACAAATGTCCACTTGGGTTCAGAAATAAATTGAATAGATTTTGGTAGTCAAAGGTCAAAGTCACTGTGACTTTGCATCCGTCTCATACCGATTAACATGATATCTCAAGAACACCTTGAGGGACATCTTCAAATTTGGCACAAACAGCCACTTGGAGGCAGCTATGAACTGATTAGAATTTAATGTTCAGAGGTCAAGGTCACTTTGACCTACAGTCCATCTCATCCTCATGAACACCTTGAGAAAATGTCTTTAAATTTGGCACAAATGTCCAATTGGATGCAACCATTAACTGATTAGATTTTGGTGGTCAAAGGTCATGGTCACTGTGACCTTGAATTCATCTCATGCTTGTGAATGCACAACTCTCTGTACCTTACATTAGTCTCATACTCATGAATGTGATATCTCATGAACACATTGAGGGAAATCTTCAAATTTGGCACAGATGTCCACTTGGACTCAACCATAAACTGATTAGATTTTGTCGGTCAGAGGTCAAGGTCACTGTGGCCTTTCATTCATCTCATGCTTGTGAATGCAATATCCCTTGAGGACATTGAGTATGTGCTGATTGTATAGATCTTCTGTGCTGCCAGTTGAAAATGGGTGTGAAGCATCCATGTTTTAGAATTTGTATCTCAAATATGGCTGTTTGCAGCAACAGACATTTGAAGTAATGTCTGCTGTCATGGCAACATATGAGTCTCAACAGTCATAGATGTAAACTGTAACTTCGACTTGACTGGCTCACAGAGACGTACAACTGCAAGGTGGTAATTCTAGTTAAAGATTGCCACTTGGCAGAAAATATCATTCTGAAACAATTATGTAAGAACAGGTTTTCTGCAAAACCAAATTTACTGCACATTTCATCGTCAGCTGTCTCTCTCACAGGTATGAATGCTCGACTTGGCTCCTCTGGTTTCTTGGTTCTGTTACAGGAGTCAGTGAGTGTGCAGCTAAAACAAAAATATCCAGCTTTTATAATCTTCCTTATGAATCTGCCTCGCTTTCCGACGGTCTATGTTTGCAGCACCGCAACCATCACTTGAGTCTGCCAAGAAGACAGCATCATGCCATGAATATTCATGAATGAGCATGACATTTCCCCTGCATCCTGTTTATGCCAATGACTAATGCAGCAGAGAGACGGGAGTCTGCATGTGCAGATGACTACATGGCTTGTGCTCAGGCCTTATATTTATAGAAGGCCCTGTGCTCTGCAGGTACAGGCCAAAGCAAATATTGTCTTGATAAAATTGAATTATGAAAGCAAAAAGCAAATACGATGAGGGAGATGCGTGATGACAGGGGGGGAAAACATAGATTTAAAAACTCGGACATCTTTGATGTGAACTGTAGAGACTGTGGAGATTTTATTCCATCTAATAAAGACATTCAGATTTCAGTACGTATGCTTGATATAAAACTCTGTGGTTTTCCACGGTAAAATAAACAGCCATCAAACAAATTCATTTCAAGAGGTGTTTTCCTTTTTATTGACTTTATTTGAGTGGGAGACCCAACTCAGATTAATCACATTTTAGTGTGCGCTACATTAATCTTTACACAGGGAAAATGAAGAATGCTGTGTTTCCTTTGATAATCCCCTATCAGGGAGAGAAAAGATATCCCTCTGACTTACACTTTGGCTATCGGTGTGTTTGTTCTTTTCCAAGGGTGCATTTTTGATGTGCAGTTTCGTACAAGAAGAGACAGAAAGTTCCAAGTGCTGGGACAGCCTGCGGGACATCCAGCCTTCGGGCGCAGCGTGGGTCAGTGTGGAGTCACCCCTTGTGTCCATGTTCACTGCAGAAACGGAGGAACATGCATGGACTCCGGCTCCTCTGTGTAGTGAGTGAAAATATTCATTTGTTGATGATTTATAATGATTCCACTCATGAGTAACACATATTTGTTTTATATTTGAGTTGACTGCATGTCTGTCATATGTATATTCCCATATGTACTGTGACTAGATATCAATAACCAATAGAAGATCAGTTACAGCGTTCACATATCATGAAAGGAATGGACAGTGTTTACAAGCTTTTCACAGTGTCTGACTGTGTCCGTCTGCAGTTGCCAGTGCCCATTTGGATGGAAGGGAGCACTCTGTTCTGAGACCGTGTCTGTGTGTGATGTCGAGCACAGTCCCCCTCCTCTGTGCGCCCACGGCTCCACCTGCATCCCTCTCCCAAATGGATATACCTGCCAATGCCCCCTGGGGACTGCGGGACTCTACTGCGAGAAAGGTCGTATCATTGAACCTTAACTGTATCATTATATGTTTTTTATAAGATGTTCAGTATTCAATTATTTAACTGCGATATTGTTTTGCCTGTTCAGCCGTGACCATCAGTGATCCATTCTTCAGTGGTAACCAGTCGTCGTGGATGTCATTCCTGCCTATGAGTATTAGGCACAAGACTGTTTTGCAGCTGCAGTTCCAGCCTCTATCACCGGATGGCATCCTCGTGTACACTGCACAACACCTCAGTGCCAGAGCTGGTGAGGACATTCAATTACAGCTTTATTGAAATTAACAAAATATTCTGTTTACAGAGTGCCCGTGCATGATGTGTAAGAAGCAGGATCACTACTTGCTGTATGTCCTGCCACCATGGCACACATTACACATATGAATCATGGGAAAACTGTTGCTTTAATTACTCTTGAAACTAAGTATTTCATGCTAAAAGGCATCCGAAGATTTAGAGTAGCATATTGTTATCATTGTGCACTAATACCACAAATATGTCAGGTTAAGGTCAATATGTTGACATAGATGTTTATTTTAAATCAGCACTTGAGCTGAACTCCATGTAATGTGTAATATAAAGGTAATTATAGTCTAAAACCTAGTATTGCTACCCTGCAGTCGTATGCCTCCGCGCACCAGTCAAGTTTCCCTGTGAAAACATGGATGCTTCACACACGTCTTTCCCCCCGGCAGCACAGAAGATCTAAACAATCAGCAAAGTTTCAAGGTGGACACCAAGGTTGAGTGTCACCAATTCAGTATATGACCAAACGTCTCCTCTTCTGTTCCTGAGATGTGAGGTTGAGTCTTGGCCTGTAAAGTGTTTCATGTATAATATTATGATGTCACAGTGAAGCTCACCCTTGATTATTTAGTTTTGTGAGGTCACACTGACCTTGACTTTTGACCTTTGACCAGTAAATCCCAATCAGTTTGTTCTTAAGTGTAACGTTTGTGCCAAATTTAAAAGAATTCCCCTAAGGTGTTCTTGAGATAATGTGTTCACAAGAATTAGATGGATCAAGGTCACAGTGAGTGACCTTGACCTTTAACCACCAAAATGTAATCAGTTTGTTGTTGAGTCCAAGTCAACGTTTGTGCCAAATTTGAAAAAAATTCCCAATAAGTCAAGGTTTTCTTGACATATTGTGTTCACAAGAATGAGACAGGCAAGGTCACATTGACCTTAACCAAAATCTAATCAGTTCATTGAGTCCAGTTACTCAAATTAAAATTCTTTTGTTGGACGTTTCTCTGATCTGTGTAATTCTTGTAAAATACTCAGTAACAATTATAAAATTTGATTTGATTTGATTATGTCATAAACAACATGCACTTTACCTAACACACTCCAAATATTCACAAAACCAAAACAAAGAGAAAAAACAAACAAAGAAAAACACATTTAATCCTGCATTAGACCTGGGAAAAAAAATTTAAATTAAACCATATAAAACAAACCATAATTACCATGTGAAACAAAACAAACAAGGTGTTGGTGCCTGAAATTTGAGCATCACAGAGGATAAAAACATTGAAAGGTAATATTACGAATTCCATAGCAGTCATGGCGGCCAACACCATAATAACAACAGACACCTAAGTCACAGTTGTGACATTCAGACTTAATTATTGAAGGTGTTATGCATTATTTAAAAAAAAAAAAAACATGAGCAGAGGACAAAAGTTTTGAGATATCTTTGATAGATTTCTGCTGCCGCACCAACATAATGAAGGTGGGTGGATTTTTACTCTGAGCATTTAAACATTTTAAAAATTCAACAGTCGTGTCATCTTGAAAAGAATGTCCTTGTAACCCTGGTTAGTCAACACACTGCTGTGAATATAACTTTTTTCCTCTGCAGGAATAGTAGGTGAGCTGACACTTTTACGAGACAGAGCCCACTATTGAAATGTGTGACTGTTTCATTTTCTTTCTACAGGAGACTTTTTCTGCCTCTCCTTAACATCTGGATTTGTCCAGCTCAGATACAATCTCGGGGATGGCACCCACATCCTGCAGTCTGTTGAGCGAGTGGACTCACGCGGCAGGACCTGGCACACAGTGAAGGCTGGCCGAGTTGGTCACCAAGGCTTCCTCAGTCTGGATAATAAGGAGGTCAGAGAGAATGTGACTGAAGGGATGACCACTCTGGATGTTGCTACGGACATCTTTGTTGGAGGCGTGTCCACTCTGAGCCTCGTCTCCACGGATGCTACTGAAGGGGAGCCACAGGGCTTCACCGGTGGTTTAAGAGAACTTAAACTCAACGGGGAGGAGTTTGAGTTGACAGAGACGGGGGCAGTAAGTGGAGCAAACGTTGGGGACTGGGATGGGACCGCCTGCGGGTACAAGGTGTGCCAAAATGGAGGTCGCTGCAGGGCAACAGGAAGTGACTCATTCACATGTGTATGTCTGCCATCATGGACTGGCGCTGTCTGTAACCAGTCTGTGAGCTGTGTCAACAACATCTGCAAACAGGGTTCCTCATGTGCTCCGTCTGGCGTAACCTCATACCGCTGCATATGCCCCTTGGGATGGGGTGGGATGTACTGCGACAAACAAGTAGCCACGGAAACTCTCAAGTTTGTGGGAAGCTCATATGTTAAATACCAGGACCTGAGATACAACACAAGAAATCTTAAAGACACACAGGTTTCTTTCAGCTTCTTCACAAGCTCAAATGACAGCTTGATAATGTGGATGGGAAGGGCTGAACACGAAGACGACGACTACCTCACAGCTGGCCTTGAGAACGGCCACCTCAAAGTCGCAGTCAATCTTGGAGAGAGACTTTCACTGCCACTAACTTTCAGAAATCTCACAGTGTGCTGCAACACATGGCACAATGTCTCCATAGCTTTAAACAGCACAATTATCCAAGTGTTCCTAAACAACAAGAGAGTCCTTTTCAAAGACGTGGATCCATTTGAGCGTTACGTGGCCTTGAACTATGGCGGTCAGCTTTACTTTGGAGGATTCGAATTATACAGAAATATATCAACTGTCACTTCTGGGCTATTTTCAAAAGGCTTTGAAGGAAGCCTCAGAAACGTGTATTTGTTTAAAGATACCAAGCCGCTGCAGTTTCTCAAAAATAGTGAGGGTTTTAACGTTTATGAAGGCAATGAATAGTGCCGTTGCATCTTCAATGGCTGAAAATTCCCCTTGTGACACGATCTTAAAGCTTAGTTGTGTTTTTTAACACAATACTACAAAGTACCCCAGAAGAGAATTTGTTTAACACTTGGCAGTAGCTCGGTTCCAACTTCTTTAAAGGTAAGTTCACTCTGTTTTACTACTTGTTTCCTCAACAATGTACAGCTCAATTTTTATCCGACTTTTATATGGATCATAGTGATTTTATTTAGATATGGGGGCATTGTCTGATTCAGAACTGCGCTTAAAGAAATACTTCACCCACAAAATGATCACTAGCATCAATTATTCACCCCGTGTTACAGAGTTTGTGAAGAAAACTTTGTCTCGTATGCCTCTACTGAACAAAGAAACCAAAAATTGAGAAAATCCTTGATGAACTGGCGTCACAACAGCAAAACTATATCAAAACATCTGTTTCCAAACACAAACAATTTGTGCAGTGTAATCCACGTCTCATTTATCCAGCTGTATTCTCAGTACTTCCCAAACAGACAGCTCTTTCCAACAGGAACTGAACAAATAGTGAAGCTTATATACACTCCCTTCCAAGCCAGACACCATTGGCAAAAATGGTAATTTAATCTCACTGAACACGGGAGCTGCTGGTCTACTGCTGCCTCCATCAGTTAGTTTGTTTGTATTACTGTGTGATTTAGATGTTTTAAAGGGTTAGTTTGGATTTAGCAAAGTCACACAATAACACAAACAAACCACCTGATCAAGGCAGTGATAGACCAGCAGCTCCCATGTTCAGTGAGGTAAAATTACTATTTTTGTCCAGGGAGTCTGGCATTGAAGAGAGCATAGATAATTTACATTTTTAGTTAGGTTCCCTGTCAAAAATGGCTGCCTGGTTGTAAAGTACTGAGCATACGACTAGATAAATTAGAACTGGATTATACTGCACTAGTTGTGTGAGTTTTAAACGGATGTTACAGTTGTTAAACGTGGCCCGTATGACATCAGTTTATCGAAAATTTTCCCAGTGTTTGGACTCTGTTCACCATGGCGGCATGCAAGAAAAAAAATAAGTTCTTTTCACAAATTACACACAACAAAAAGAGGGTAACTGATACACAAATGATCATCAAACTAAACTGGATGAAATATCGATTAAATATAACCCCTCAGAGTGAGTCACTATTCCAGTTAGAAAGGACAACATTACAAAAACAGTTTTTGTAAACAATAACTTGAAAATCGGTATCCAGGTGATTTTACCTTTAATACATTTAGAAAGAAATATGAGATTTTTTTTAATAATCAATAATAAAAAAGGATTAGCTTTATTACGAACTGTACATAAACACACAGTGCAAAGGCACACTTCATCTCTAATGTATATTACAAGCCAAAATGTACATACTTTTTCAAAAAAAAGTAAGTTTAAAAAATATTTAAGTAATTTAAACGAATTTAAGTCGAAAAAAAAAAAAGCATAGCTGCTGTTTAGATCACGGTCCTCAGTGAAATGTTTTCTGTGTTACATTCATGCCAACTTTTTACCAAATGGTCCACACTTGTTTTGTATGTTACCATGAGACTGAAAACATTTACTGATCATGTGTAGTCAGTACAGCAGCTCAGTATGAACAAGATATATACAATAAAAAGGTTAAAATTTTGAAATTGTTCCAATATTCAGTTCTTGGTTTGAAGAAAACACGTCTATAAAGATCTTCACAATCGCACTGAAATGATTTATCATTTTGGCTGTACTGTCAATAACACAAAATTAAAACTTCTATAAAGGAAATGGCATACAAGCTGCGAACCAATGTATAAAATAAACACCTCCACTGTCAGCCCATAATGCCGAAGTGGTTTGAACCAGCCAGGTGAGCAACAAGCCAACCAAAAGTCTTTCTTAGAGCCCAAAACTCTTGCTAGCAGGGCTTAAAAAAGCATAATTATGAGTTAACTGTCTTTTGAACTTCTCCGTCCATTCTCATAATCAGAGTCCCTTCTATGTCTGTGTCTGTCCTTATGACGGCTGCCATGATCATCGCTGCGATGCCTCTCTTTCCTCTTCTCACCATAGCGGTCATCTGAGTGTCCGTGGTGCCTACTCCTCTCTCTGTCGCGGCTGCGTTCGCGCTTTTTCTCCCGCTCCCTGTCGTGATGCCTGCTCTTTTTCCCATGATGAGTGTCCCTGTGATGGCTGTGCCTCCCGTGGTGGTCTCTGTCCTCTGTTGCTCGCGGCCGCTCCCACGGGTCGCTGTACCGCTCCTCTAGGCGCTTGTAGTCTTTGGCCAGAGATGGAGGTCGGCCAGCTGGTTCGGGGTAGCTCCCGGCGTACTGCGACTGAAGTCCGGGAAGAGTGTGTGAAGTGCTGTCCTGAGCCCACGGTGTGCTGTGGTTCTGATCCTGGGTGTGTGGGCTGGAGAACGTGTTAGGTGGAGGGCCAGTCGGGTAGTCGTAGCTGCCAGGTACCTGAGGCTGTTGCTGCTGCTGCAGTGGGATAGGTGCAGCACTGTTGTATACTGGGATAACTGGTGCCATTACTGAGTTGTGTGGGAGCTCACAGACTTCTGGGTAACACACTGCCTGTGGTGCTAGGACTGTAGGAGAATATACTGTCTGAGTTACTGTAGCACCAGCCTGGGACACGGCAGCATCTTCCTTTTCACCAGCGAATGATCGAATGGCTGTTTGCTTTTCTTCCTCTGGTTTGTTCTTGGGCTGAGAAAGCTGTAAATATCCTTGGTGAAATAGTGTAACTGGCTCATTTCTAGTGCTACTCAACACAGGCACAGGTTTAGGGCTCGAAGGAGCTGGCTGGCTGGCTTTATCCTTTTGTAGCACTGTTGTTTTATCTTCACTCGCACTGCAATATGCTGAAGATTTTTTCAGTATTCCACTTAAAGGAGGTTTTGAGCTATTAGTGTGAGCTGGAGCAGCCTGGGATTTTGACTGCGACAAAGAATCCTCTTCAGAGGGTGTTTTTTCAGTTTCAGACAAAGGGCCGGTCTCGCCTTTGTTTGCAGAGGCAGCGCTGCTAGTTTCAGCCCCACTCGGAGCTGCTGACAAGCTTGCCAGGAACGCTTCAGTCGATACATCTGGAGGCTTATCTTTCAGAGAGACTGGGGCACCATGGGTCACCACTGCAGCATCCTTTCCTGATGAGTTGTTAGCAGCAGATGTATCCGTTGGGCTGGGGAGCTCTTGTTCAGCTTTAACGGGTTTGGCTTCTTTCTTCTTGATGACAAAGCGCTCTCGCGGTGCAGCAGCTGTTGGACTTTTTGAGTTTCCAGTTGATGCCTCCGTTTTGGGAGCTGGTTGGGTCTTCTGGGTGTCATCTGCTGTTGTTGCAGGTTTACCTCCAACATCTGGCAGAGGTGGCAATTCCCCACCCCAGCCTACTAACACACCTGGAAGGAAGCGCAGTGGTTTTCGGGGTTCCTGATTGTTGGTCTCCTCTGATGCAGATGGTTCTTCAAAAGACTCTGTAATTGGTTCATCAACATCTTCAGTAGTGTTAAGTGGTTTGTCCTTCTCTTTTTTATGTGCAGTAGTTAAGGTGGAGAGGAAAAATTTCTCATCCTCCTCTGTTTCTCTGGTTTCTTTTGTGGAAACGGTGATGGGCTGGATTTCAGGAACAATCCTTGCAGATTCATTCACGTCCACGGGAAGAAAATCCCTTTTAGGTCTCTGGCGAATAATGAGTCCAAGGAGAAGGTTGGCACGGTTGTTTTCTAAACCTGTCAAATGAAAACATAAATTAAATTTGAAAGATTAGAAATGTTTGTGTAATTTACTGAGAGAAAAGTAATTATCCAAGAGGAGATAGGTGTCCAGGTTACCTGGCCCATCAAAGGGAACGAGCTGATGTGGAACTTTTTCAGTGGCGCCCAAGGGAATGAGATACATGTCCTTCACTTGTTTCAGGTTATTGGACACCACCCCAAAACGCCTGCGACTGCTGAAGTAGGCGTACAGAAGGGTATAGGAGATCTCATCTTCCTCTGTCTCAGGGGAGAAGCGAATCAGGCACACCTCCTTTAATAAAAGAAAAAGCATGCGTCAGTAAAATTTGCAATCCGTGTAGAAGCTCGACCAGAACTCTATTACAGCAGCTCTGTAATGCATCACTGACACCACATCTGGATGTAATTCTGGATGATGGCATTTAATGACTTAACATTACTGTAGACTGTGTAATCCCTTTAAAGGGACAGTTCACCCCAAAATCAAAAATACATTTTTTTGCTCTTACCTGTAGAGCTATTTATCAGTCTGGATTGTTTTGGTGTGAGTTGGGACATATCAGCTGTGGAGATGTCTGCCCTTTCTCAAATATAATTGAACTAGATGGCAATCATCTTAAAGAAATTATGACCCAATTAAGCAGGATGCATACTTGTATGTCAGCTCTATGCAGAGCCTACGCCGTAGCCTAAAGACATGGCCTTCACCCTCATGAGCATTTATACTTATGTGGTGGTGTGTCTGTGTCACTCTGCAGTCACACCTCCAAAACACTAGTCGGCAGGCAGGGGTGCTATGAAGTGCTGAAAAATTTAGTTGATTCATAGTTCAGTAGAGACCAATTCAAATACCAGTACAGATCAGCTTCACTGTAACTTGCAGCATTTACAGATTAAGCATTTGTCTTTTGCTGGACACATTTTCTCAAAAAATACAACATGCTAATGTTTTTAGCGCAAGCCTTTGGCATTTAACATTGTAAAAATTAGCCTAGCCACTAGCGGACGTTTCTTCTACTCATATGAAGCCAGAGACATTTAACAAAGGTAACGTTACAAATTTGGTTCCATTACAGCTCGCAAGGTTCACTGACAAAACAACTGTCCTATACTAAACACATTTCCAAAAAAATATAACATGCTAACTTTGTTAGCACAAGCCTATGGCATTTTACATTGTATAAATTAGCCTAGCAGCAAGCAGAGATTTCCTCTGCTTATATGAGGCCAGGATAAATCACACACAAGACTTAAAATGCTATTTTGTGGAAGCCTTATTGTCTTCACAATTTAGTGTCTCTTATCAGTGAAATTAAATAAGAGCTTCGTTTCTACTGAGGGAAATGGTTTCAGCTTACAAAAATGACAGGTCTGCATCGCTGCAGTCTATGCCATAGGCATGGCCTCGATTTAACACAGAAGTATAAATCCTGCTTTACTCAAGATAATCCACAGACCTAGTTGTGAGCAGTGCCATGTAGGAACAGTCTAGTCTGATAAATAGCTCAATGGGTAAGAGGAAAAATATGTATTTTTGATTTTGGGATGAACTGCCTCTTTAAGGGGGAAAGCTGCTGAAAACTCACTTTTGTTCCAGTTGCCCGAATCTTCTCCAAGTAGTCCCACACTGTCTGTGGACTTATCCTTCCACCAACCTGAACACTATCTGGAAGGTCCTGGTGAAGAAAAAAAAAGATCAGACCTTACAGACAGTGCTTAGTTTAAAACACTTTGCTACAGTTATTCAAACTCGAAATGTGTTCAGTGAATAATGAATAATGGATAATGAATAATGAATAATTAATGTGTCCACTTTACCTCAGTCAAGTTGTCCAAAATGCCAGAGACTGGAAAAGCTTTTGTCACAAACTTTGCCACAGAGTGCATATGAATGAATCCTCGCCACAGGGACTTCAGGTTGGAAAGGAAAGCAGCCTCCTCATCTCTTCCAGTTGCGTGATCTGACCTGTGACAAATATAAACAACAATGGAGCACCCTTCCAAAACATGAGCTTACAAACGAGAAACACACACAGTGTTAGATTTAACAGCTTACCTTCCTTCATACACTGACTGAGCGTTTCGGAAGCTCTCCTCCAGAACAGTGAGGTGCAGGTCGTCATCCATTGCAGGTGGTGTGCTCTTTGTCTCCTCTGCTTTAGTGGACTGTCTCCGAACCACTGTAGTGGCAACTTTGACCACTTTGGTTGGTGCCTCCTCCACAGGGGGCGCCATACGACCTTATTGCGGGGGAAAACAAGCCGGTAACTCAGCAGAGTGACACATTGTGAGCAGAAAAATGTGGCAGTGAAGGAAAAGCTTTAAGCATATGAGGATCTTTTTAAGTCAGGGTTTACCAGTGCAGATTTTGCAGTGTAGGTCAAATAAGTGAGACTTGTGTTGGCTGGTGGTGTCTTTCTCCGTCTTGGTACTCTCCGTTTTATCCTCTGGGGTTTTTGGAGGTTCTGCTGAGACTTCTGTCACTTTGGGAGGAGACTTAAGCTGACAGGATAAAAAAAAAATAAAAAAAATGACTAAGACATGTCACCCCTTTCTAAAAATAAATGGTAATGCAGAGTAATATTTGTTGTGTCTCTTACCTCTTCAGGCTCAGGGGCCTTCACTGGTTCCTTTGCTGGTTCTTGGCTCTCGATTTCAATTTCACCTTTGTGTGTGATCTTGGTGATCGGCCGTCTCTCTGCCTCTCTTTGCTCTTTTTCGATCATCTCAATCGTCTGTAAAATGAGGAATGTGTTAGTATTCCAAAATACAACCATCTTTTGAAAAAAAAAAAAGTGATATATAAGAAGAGAAAATCACAAAATATGTAAATACCACTTTCTGAGCAAACGTTTTTTCAATGATTATGATCTATAAGATGAAGCACTGTGGGCGATCAGGGTGAATATATGTAATTACATTTGTTAGAAACTACAGCAAAGACAAGGCATTACTTACATGTCGGTTCTCCCTTTGTCGCCAAGCAGCCAACTCTTTCGAGGCCAGTTCCTCAGGGCTCATTCGAATTAGGTTACCAGGAGAAATTTCCCCTTTGAGAACCCTCTTAAAAAGGACCTAAAGATGCATTAACAATACAAATAAAGCAATAAAGTTTAGATCAAAATTCCAAGAAACTTAACATTTGCATAATGCCTGATTTAAAATGGTACTTACATTATTTTTAGTATCTTTGAGGTTAAACATTAAGCTTCTGTACTTGTTCTTGTATTTGTTGTCAGTGTCTTTATACAAGTGGAAAAGCTCTCTCTCTGTCTTCTTGGCAACTTCTGAGGCCCTCTCCACTGAGACGTTCAAATCAGACTCCTTCAACCTAAAAAGAAGAAAATGTTACATTTAGTGCACTTGGGTAGTTTATGCGTTTGAACAAAAGAAATATCTTTTCAGTCTTTGCACATTTCTTTTAATTACATTCACTCATGAAATACTTACCTCTGTATGAGGATTTCTTTCAGGGAATCACGCACACTTCGCCTGATTGCCTCCACAGACACCGGTTTCTTTGAAGCTGACGATGGAGTCTTACTCTTCGTCTCTTGTTTGAGATAAAAGCCTGTGAGGATAGAATGACAATATCTACTGAGCAGGTGGGGGAATTCTGTGACCACAAGTATTACAGAATATCAAAGATTCAACAGAGTTCTGATACAAGAATGCGACACACACACACAGATGCTTGATATGAAAAACATTAGCAACTTTAGCTGTTATCTAATACCTAAGAAAGGACAATAAGGATTTTATCTTCTCCTCTGTATTGAACTGGAATGCAAAGCAAGTTGTAGATGTAGCTGTGGATGACCTTCAGTAAGTCAACCTGACCAAGACACTATTGTAAACCATATGAGGCAGCAAGGTGACACTGAAGTTGAGCATTTTACTTAGTTTGAGTTAGCTTTTGTGGCCACATTTGGGTTCTAAATAATAGAGGCAAACAGCAACAACACAACAAAACTGTTTGCAGCTATTTTAAGAGACCCTTACCCCGCAGATGCACTTGTGTTCTCGTTTGTTTTTATAATGCCCAACAGTATCTGCAGCTCCCAAAATGTCCTCCCCGCTCACTTGATGTTTTCAGCCGTAAACTTTGTTGAGTTGTCAAAATATAAACAGTGAGCTTGGAGTCAGTTCTGGGGTTTTGGGGAGGTTATGACAAAATCCGGCTGTATCAGTTTAAATATACACCCTCCTCTCACTGGTATTTTTACACTGTAAACTTGCTACACACACATTTACCACCATATTAAAATCAAGTCCTCCATCGCAAGCATATGTGCAGTTATAGCATTCAAGTATCATATTTAGTTTCTTTAAACATGTACTTCATTTACTTCTTTTTATTGAGGTGTAGATATATAAGATACAGCCCTTTTTTAAAGTCTTGAGCATATTTGTTGATGGAATTTGTCTTATCTCAACTTGCAGTATCAAAGGTTTCAATTTAAATAATAAAAAACATGATTATTCTCTGTGCTGTTGTAATTGTCTTCATTCAATCCTGTTCACATGTCGTAATAATGAATCATGAACCAAGCAAACCTAGCCTGGCCTTGAACCCGATGTGGCATTAAAAAGAGAACAAGTAAACAAAAACAAACCTATTTTTACATTCACAGCCCCTCAAAAAATACCTGGTTTATGAGCTGCCTCTCTGCCATCTGTGGACTGCCGTCTATCAGGATCCTATTTTAGGAGAAAAGTACAAAAAGTACATTAGCATTTTTATTAATATTGATGTTATTAAGAAAGAATTTGTCAACAAAAATGAAAAAGAAAAAACATGAAATTTTACAATCCCCCCCCGGCCACAGGCTAAATAAAAGAATTACAGAGTGAGTTTTATGTGTGAGGGAAATGTACTAAACTTTGGTGAGCACGCCATGTTAACCACACACCCATGTGCAAGCCTTCTGTACAGGCAAAGTAAAAGCAAAAGACAACAAACCCTTGTGTAGTGGTAACACTGGCTATGATTAATATCAGAGGAGGAAATAACTGGGGGAACAAATAAAATATCCTTTGTATGTGAAAGGTTTAAATAAAAGCATGATCAAACAGCTTCATTAAAAGTACTCATGGTGACAGTGCTTACCTTTCTTACTGGTCTGACGCCCCCTGATGCGAGTGCCTGGGATGGTCCCTGGTTGGGGTTTGGGAGGCTGCTTAACTTCCTGTACCTCTGTTTTTGCTGGGACTTCTGGTTTGGCTGCACTCACGGGTTCAGGCTCCACCTTTTTGGTCTCCTCCTCACAGCACTTTAAGCACACGTACATCTGGTCCTCCTCCTCCATTTCGCGTACTTTCGTCAAGTCAAGACCAACACAGTCGCCGTGGAACCAGTCGTCACAGCGACCACAGCCTACCATGAACCTAAACAAAGTACGGATACTATTGAAGGTGTGTTTGCAAGTATTCTAAGCACCACATGCCCTCTGGCACAGATCATAAATTACATTAATACTGAAAAATTCCTTTCTTTGTTCACTTAAACATCTGTCTCACTGTAAGCTAGCCAGTTTTTTTGATAACTGTGCAGATATTGTGGTAGATTGTCTTTCATCTTCCCTTTGTTATCATCTCAAGTCTTAAAATCATTTCAATATTCCATCCTATGCTGAGTAAAGTAACTATCCACAATTCAATGTTATTCACAGTTATGTAACAAACAGATAAACACCTCTGATGTGTAATTCAATTTGAGGAACAAAATAACAACCTGTTTTGCCACACTTACATGTTATTGTGGTGTTTTTTGCACTGGCCGCAACAGTTGTTTCCGTCCCATACAGACTCGCTGTTAGCAGGTTGCTCCTCAGCAGTTTCCTTCTTCACAACAGGAGCGTTATCTGGAATAAACAGCTGCGGCTCCTCCACAGAGATGCTTCTTGAAGTTTTGCTTTTCTGTCTCTGAAGGATCTTTTCTGGCTTTTTCAGTTTGGGTTTTTCCTGCCCTCCCTCCTCAGGTGTTTTTAAAGAATGGCCTGGGCGGCCTTGCGTCGGGTTTGCGGTCTCTACTTTGGAGATACTGGGCGGATTTTTAGTTGGCCCCTGCTGATCAACACGATTACCAGATGACGGGCTCTTCTTCGCTACAGAGCTGGGTGTGCTTGGCAATTTTGGCTTTGCTTTATTTTCTCCTGCGCCCTGTGTCTTTTGTATTTTAGTAGCATGCTCACTTTGGGTGTTTTCCGCAGGCCTTTTCAAAGGGTGAAATGTCTGTCTTTTCCTTTAGAGATTTCATTTTGTGCAGGTCTCCTCTTTGGATTTTGGATGGCGTGTTTTGGATTACTTTATCTCCCTTAATCATGTTGTTTGGTTTACCTGAAACCAAGTCCTTATTCTTGTCAGAGGCGAGTCCTTGTTTTGACTTGGGAAGCGATTTGGCCACAATCTGGTGCTTTTCCTTATCATCAGTCTTATTCGTAACAGTAGTTCTGTTATTCTCAGTGTTTTGTGGCTCTTTGATGTCAGATTTTTCCTTACTCACTGACTTCTGCTTTTTAGGAACGTCCTGATTGTTAAGTTTTGTCTCTTGCGGGCAGGCACTCCCAGTTAATGTCCCATTGGAGGTCTGCACGTCATTAGGATTCACATATGGGCCTAGGCCGAGGGCCGCATCATCAGCAGAGCTCTTCTCAATTGCATCCACCTCCGCCACAGCCTCAGGTGTGGGATTCTGTACACTGACAGCTTCATCTGGCAGCACGGCAAACCCAATGTCCCCAGCATATGAAAAACCACCGTCAAGGCACGCGGACTGGCTCGCTTCAACATTTTCTGTGTAAGAGGGTCCTGGAAGCAGCTCAATCCTGAATCCTGCAATTGTGACTGTCAGTCGTCTCAAAACAACGGAAGGATTCAGCCATAGTCCACAATCAAGATCATTAACATTAATACGCCCCCCCAGAGTTAATTCTCTCTTCAGCTGGGCGCCTTTAACTCCTTTCTCAATGAGAAATGACTTCCGTAGCCTGTTGGCTGGTTTCCTCCCTGGTCGTCCTCGGATCATGGTGTTGGTGGATATGTTAGCGGACTGTGGATCACTGCAAAACTCTGTTTAATCAAGACGAACAAGCACAGAGAAGTGTCACACATCTATAACTTTTAGGTGTCATATGGTGGAAACAGGAATCTAAATGAGCAACTTACCATTATCTAAATAACGCGGTCGTTTCTTCTGCCTGCCAACAGGCCTCTTGACTTGTGTGGTCTCTGCAACTGTCAGTTCACTGCCGAGGCCTGCGGATGCGGAACCATCATTGAGACCTGCAACGGTCAAAAGAAATAAATGTAGTTTATCTCCCTGCGTATCAAGGCAAGGGACAAATCTACCAAACAAAAGAACAATATTTAACGCTGAATGAAAAAGAAATGGCAATCACAACAGTTAAAAAAAATTAGCCATTCGGTTGACACTAGCACATCTTAAATGATATATCATTGTATATCATCTCTTTAAACTCTAATAACATAAAAAGAAACAAAAAACACCACTGACCCACTACTGAGTTTTCCTCAGCTGCTGTATCTCTGTGGCATTTCTAAACATATTCATGACACAAAATGGGTTCTGGTGATTGTTTTAAACCTCAAACACTTAAATAAAGCACAGTTTGAATGTGATGTCTGATAGTGCTCATGCTGACATTAAGATGTTTGTGTACAAACAGATGTTAACAGTGAGGATTTTCCCTGTATATCTACATCTAGGGAGATCTGTTTATGTGTTTCTGTTGTTGTGGTTTTGTCATCAAGCACATGAGAAGCAAACGTAAAATATAAAACTAAGCTTATCATAGAAAGGTTGGTGTTCATGAATAAATAACGAAAGCAAGCTGTTATTGTATACTTTAAATGTCCTCAACCAAGTTTTCTACTCAGTTGTGTATAGTCTATATTGTAAGGCAGCCACATGAAGTTATATGATAGCTTTAATCCAAGTTTGGAGTCAGTACAAATCCACATTACACATTTTCCCAGCTGCTCTATGCTGTTGACATACCTGCTGAGCCAGCAATCTGAAAAGTGGAGTCCTCATTGTCCAGCAGATTGAACTGAGAGCTTGCACATCCAAACATGGGGTCTTTGTCACTGAGCATGTTCTTCAGTGAATCTTCCAGCCGGTGTCCTGTCCCAAACTCATTACTGGCTTCACATTCCAAATTCTGACCTGTTATCAGGGAGTCGTCCAACTGGTCACTGGGTATTAAATGGTTAAAGGTGTCCACAATATCCATGAATGCTGCTGCCTTCCTGTATGAAAACGACAAAGACAGAATGTGGAGAAAGCAGGCGTCAAAGACCCATTTTGATGGAGCAAAATTATATTAATAATGCTTCGAGACAGCTATCATGCACCATGTCCATTTGCGTACTCATCTAGGCAAGCTCGATCTGAGCAGATATCCATGTTACATTAATGTTTTCACAGGCCAAACTTAAATCAGTGGAGCCTTGAACAGAAACAGACTGAACACACAAAGAATACATTTATAGTAATACTTAGGCATCACAACTGACAAAAGCAGTCTTTCAGATTGCATATTGATCATCTTTTAAGTACACTGAAATTGAAATTGGGCTGTTTCTCTCTCAACAACAGGAACAGCTTGTTGCTGCCACTTTCTTTCCTCCTCTGGACTATGGGGATGTTTTGAACATAAACGCTTCAGTTCACTCTCCCCATCTGTTGGACGCTGTTTATCTCAGAGCTCTGAGATTCATAACCAGCTGTAAACCCCTCACACACTATTTTACTCTGTATTCTTTTGTGAACTGGTCATCTTTATCCAAGCGCAGAGCTTGGCACTGGTATAACTTCATTTATTTTTCCACTTACATGTCTGTCACGTAAACAGTTCCATCATAGCCTACGCTCCCAGGGCTCCATCCCCTCAGTCTGTACAGGATATGGTAAAAAATTTCTTCTCCTTATCTGCCCCCTGAACCTGGATCACACTGCAGCAGGAACTGATGTGTCCAGCATGATTCCCTTCAGGGACTTGAAACTTCTTTTAAGAAAGTCTGTAGGGGTTTGTTCTTGTATATAGTTTTTAAACTACCACTTTTGCACTTCACTTATCTTACTTTTGGTATGACTTTCCTGTTTGTCTGTAACTTTGTGTTGTATGCTATTTGGTTTGCCATGTCTGTGTTGAGAATGAGACCTCCTGTCTCAATGTAAATACCAAAGCATCATCAGCTCTTGGCCAGTGGCTAAGTACAATAAATAAAGTTCTCAACACCTTCACGTGACTGTGCACCACACACTTCTGCTTACTTTGACTTCCTCATTATGTTGTTTAATTTTTCAGTAATTTGACGATAAACAAATGGCAAAAAGAGGTAATATGTGAGGTTTGACAAAAAAAGGTTTAACATCCAGTAGAGCTCTGCTAAACTCTTACTGATACACTATATGTCATCATCTGTAGTGCAACTTTTGCAACTATACTTTGTCAGTGTGACTGTAATATGGAGTGGACAATTATTACTACTTTTCATTCTATTTTTATTTTTTTTATTTTTTCTAATCAATGGGTTTGGCTGTATACACATTGGAGTGGATGTCTGTGCTGTTTTCTTCTTATATTTATGTAAATTTTGAATGCAATGTGTGCAAATGTTAAATACAGCTGGAAAAAGGAAATCTATGCACAGTATTGTTGCTGATGAAAACTAATTAAATATTAAGTTCTAAAAAAGATTGACCTATTCAACACTTACTCAGAAGTTTGCTGTTGCTCAACCGATAGCGTACACAACATGAAAACTTCAGATGTAAGTATTGATCCTGTAACATTTCTTTAAAAAGTAGAGAACAAAATGGGAGTTTACACTTTTTTTTGCAAATTATAGTTTAAAAAACACCTCCTTAGCGTGTTTTATTATTATTAAAACTGTGGATAACCTTCTTTGAAAGCTTGCTGATAATCATATAAGCATAGTGTTTGTTTTTGAAGAGGATATCTGTGTCTTTAGGTGGGGGTGGGGGTCCAATATGGGTCAGCTTTCAGGGCCCCTGTCTCCTGATCGGTCATGTAGGTCAATCCATGATTTAATGCTTCCTCTTAAATGGATTAACATATTGGGAAAAGACGTTTACATAGAAAGATAATTGATTTCTGACGGAATGCCCCTTAAAGTAGTTGGACACAGAGTGACAATTAGCACAAACTTCTGGGATGACTCCATCAGCTGTAAATGCTTTTGGTAAGCTGTCCTGCTACGTTTAGCCAACGTCGCTAGCATGTCATGTTTGACCACCTCCGTTGGTCGTTCACATTTACATGGTCAAAAATGTGCACTACTTAAAAGCGCAAGGTATTTGTATATAACGAAGTGCAAAACAAAAATTCCAATGGCTAACTTTAGGAGCCGTCAAAGAGGGAAGCTAATGTTAATGCTACATGTTAACGTTACCGTTTTTTAACCAAGTTACAACTTCACAACCTTGCGCAGGCCACACGCTGAGAGTGCATAAACCAAAAACGCTTCGTACATATGTTAGCAGCTGCCCAGACGTATTAATAAAATGTCACCTAATATAACTTAACGCGCATATCAAGACCGCGTTTCTGTGACCAGGCTCTCCCTCCCAATGAAATGTTTGCTAGTTAGCATGCTAACGTTCTAGGACGGCTAACAACAACCCGCTGCATACCGTTAGCATGTATGCTAGCAAGCTAACGGTAACTTATGTAGGAAGTTACTACCCAAGGGAACTCACCGTGGTTAACTCTGCCACCGTTGCTACAAACAGCATTTGCATAAGTAAAAATCTGTGCACGGAAAGCTAGACATGTTGCACAAAGTATGTAAATATTTAGTTAGACAGGTCGGTGCTAAATCTGCTGAGACAGGCTAGCTAGGTGGCTTTAGCATAGGCCTTAAGGTACCAAGTTTGTTTGTAGCCTGAGTGTTGCTAGCGGCCGTTAGGGGAGCACGCCCACATGCATCTGTTTTAACGCGTGCAGTTTTGATATTCAGAAATATTAATCCCCAGGAGTCTTACCTCTTTCTTGTCCGCGATGCTGTATCCAACCCGTGAAAGGTTACATACTAGCACAACTGCTCCCAGCTACCAGTAACTTCCTCTAACTCAGCCGTCATTCGTCCTGCTGCTGCAAAGCTCCTGACAGACAGCGCTGCTCGTCACGTGGCTTGTGTTTACTGGTAGCATAGCAGCTGATAGTACAGACACAACATCACTCATCTGCAGAGAGGTTTTTAGTCTTTATGTTTTGTAAACAACAGTTCAGAGGGGTTACCTGTCTGTGAAAGCTAACTATGTTGTTTGAGTCAACTTTTAAAAAGCATTCAGCAGTTCCATGTGGAGAAAATGTTGATTTATTTCCATATATTGGAGGTGAAATATTTGACATCCTCTTACCTAGAAAGCACATTTATTTTTTTATTTAACACCTGAAAAGCAGGTTCTCAGCTTCTGAGTAAAATAAGTTGGATGCAGAGCCACGAAGGGAGTATTAATTTACAACCTGGGTGTTTTACTATTGCAAAAAGGAGCCAAGAAAGACCATATAATAGCACTCCAGGATTTTTGGCACAGATATTTGGCACACTAGTACTTTTAGATTGTGATCTCAACATCATATTCCAGCTTGACAGCACCCATTTACATCTCTAAATACAGTATCAATCTACATGTAAGCTATACTTAAAAGACAAACACGAGTAATTTGAAATTTGTAGATTATAAAAAAAGGGTGTACAAAGATGTGTCCAGTCTAGGAGGATACTGCTGTGCTATGAAAACATAACTTCTCCATCTCCACTTTTTAAATGTCAAACAGCACTACATGCACCAACCATTCAGAGCTGACCCTGTGTCTTAAGGGGTAACTGGTGTTTTTCAACCTGAATCCCTTTTCCCAGTGTTTTTCTGTCTAAGTGACTAATGGGAACAACAATTTTTAAAATTGGTCCAATATAGAGCAAGAGGGCTACAGCTGGCAGCTGCGATACAGTCTACAATGTAACCACAGCATTTGACACTGTCAATTTATGCCCAATAAAAGTGCTTGTTTTTGCCACTGACAGGCTCAGATTGTTATTTTACGTGTATGACAGCATTATGGAAAGGACCCCTACCTGTTGTTTAAACCCATCAGGCTCTATTTCAATATACAGTATTTTTTCTCATCGTAAAACTCAATGAACAGTCAACAGAAACAAAATAAAACTCACAAAAACAGTCTTTCTTCGTCCCTCCACTGTTACAACAATCACTGACTCTGTTTGGTTGAAATAAACTCTTAATTCACACAGTTAGATGTGAAAACATGCTGGCTCTGTACATGTAAAATTATTGTTTATTTAAAAGAGGTCTGGTAGGTTTTGCACTAGCGATTTCAGGGCTGTCTCTACAAAAGTGATCTTATTCTTTACCAGAAAGGTCTGTCTCTTTGGAGTCTTTTCCATAATGTTGTCAGACACTTATGACAACAGTCCTGAGCCTGTCAGTGGCCAAAACAAGCTCTCTTAGTGGACACAACTGATGGTGGCAAATGCCATGATTGATTATACTGCGACCTATGATGCAGATGTTTGAGGGGGCTCTCCTTAAAAATGTTGTTCCCAATACATAGAAAATTGTGTCCAGGTTAAAAACCCAAAGTTACCCTTTAAATCACAGTGGGAGCACATATCATTTGAATTCAGGAACAGGTTTGTATAGAGTGGATGTCTCTGCTTGAGCAGCCATTGTTTCAAATGATGAAGCTAAGCCAACAATACTGCTGGCCAAATGAGGAGGCAGCTCATGAATGTGGCTTTTGTTATGTTAACAACCCCCTAATAGTCCTTTTTACTAGAGGTGCTCGAAAAACAGTGAAAACCAAACAACTTTTGGTGAAACTGAACGACCTTTGTTGAGTCAAATACATTTCAGAGACAAACAGTATTTATATCAATTTATTTTAAGAGCTCATTTTAGTAAATGACAACCAACCAAACATGTTTCTTAAAATAGAAGCAGGATAGTTTGCCATCCTACCCACCAGTTAACTGATTTTAGCGTGGATGGCAGCACTGAAAAACACTAATTAAAGGTGTTTAAACTGAATTTAAAAGGCACACTATGATCAGAAGGAGCCACATGTAACAGTCAATCAAATTGGAGTGTTTAACACATTTCCACAGATACATCTTGAGATACTTTAGCTTTAATCTTGCAGCCATAATCTGGTCACACCAGCACAGACTGGCAAAACAAGTCCATCCTATTATGGTCTCTAGTCCTGGAATGATCTGCAGGCCAAGCAAAACTAAAAATCAGTATCTTTAAATGAATTTAAACTTAGAATAAAGGAATCAGTCACAACTAGCTGAAGCTGCTTCATTTAACAAAAAAAAAAAATCTAGATAAACTATTTCTGTCTTTTTAACATACCTATACCTTACTGTCCTGTTAGTTTTTAGGCTGCTGTATGGCCCTGTCTTGGCTTTGTCTCACTTGTAAAAGAGTCGAATTCCTAGGTAAATAAACGTTATATATATTTAATGCAGTCTTTAAATAACAAGATGTTCAGAGACCTCCTCAGGGCAGGTCGTCCTTTAATCACCAAGGCTGGCGGTTCGATCAGCAGTTCCTCCTGTCAACATGTTTAAGTGTCCTTGAGTAAGACACTGAACTCAAAGTTGCTCCCTAAAGGCAGGCCTGCACCTTGTACAGCAACCCCACCACCCTTAGAGTCTGAATAAGTGTGTGAATGAGAGGTTATAAAATTATAAAGCACATTGTCCAGTAAGGCAGAAAGGCACTACATATATATATATGCATTTCACATACCATTTACCAGTTCTGCGGGTCTCTGCTGTCCTGCTTTTACACACCTGATCTGATTAACATCAGGTGGAAACACACGAGGAGAAATAAACTAACACAACTCCAGAGAGATTTCGATCAAGTACATCAGACATGTTGGTGAAGAATCTCAGTCATCCGGGTCATGGAAATCCTAAGTGCTATATCGTGGGCAACTGGACTTGTTTGAGTCTCGAAAAGATGTCTCACCTCATATTAAAGAGGCTTCTTCAGTTCACGGAGGAGAAGAGAACTGAAGAAGCCTCTTGAGTGAGAGGTGAAACATCTTCAACAAACTCAAGCAAGTCCAGTTGCCTACGATACAGCACTAGGGACAGACATCCAACATTAGCACATGTAAAATGAAATCCAGAATTCAGGGGATAAGAAAAACTGGTCAAATGTATGCACTAGCTGCTCAAATTACAGAGATCTCGAAACATCTATCCTCTGATATATCCATCATCTCCATGTTTTACGGTTTAGATTCACTGTACATACATAAAACACATAGCTTTGACATCACAGATTAGAAACAGGAAAACCGTATTCATTGAATTTGGCTACAAACAACAGCAGATTAGTACAAATACAGTTTCCTATTATGTGGCTCAACACTATTCACGGATTAAAAACAGTGTTAAAATGGTTATTGGGATAACTTCTCTTTAAATCTTTCACCTGGGTTTAATCCATGCCACAGATCATCACCATCCACTGCTGCCCAAGCCATTCGCACTGTGGTAAACGTGGCTGACCACTGTCCTGACGGAGAAACTACAATAGCACCTCCTGCACCCTGGACACGGTCTCCCATGTACTTCAGAGACAACTGGGAAGAATCTGCCAATGATTTACCTGCGCAGAAGAAGAGGAGACATGACGTCAGATGGAAATAGTTAATTAACGAAATCTATAAATGCTTTTGTTGCTGCTATTTTCAGATAAATAAGACTTCAAAACTTGTTTTAACAGCTAAAATTAAATCAAAGTGGGAACTCAGAGTAAACAGACAAGCCCACATTTTATTCTATCTGTCCTAGAGTATCAAATTTATGTGCATTATCATTATCTCAAAAGCAGACATGGTGGCATTAAATTATATTCACTTGATAAAGTCAGATTTATGTGGTTTGTCTTGACGTAGAGCATTTGAAAGTGTGATACTTCACCTTGTTCAACGTGTGAAAGAATGAGTCTGGCCAGTGTGACTTTAAGGATCGACTCTCCATGACCGGTACAAGACACTGCACCAGTGACGTTGTCTGCATATGCTCCAGAGCCTTATTTACATGAGGGAACATTGAAAAAACACAACAACATTAATCAACTTCCTGTCTCTCCTTTTATTCAGTTGCTGAATTTCACAGTTTGTGTCCGTAAATACTATCAAACAAAATAATATAATAAAACAAAGGTGAGAGTATAATTGAAATGATTACATGTGCTCTCAAAGTGCAGCTTATTCTAATAAAGTCACTTATAATGTGATCAGATTAGACTTTATAATAATGATGGTGACTTCTAATTTTATTACTCTAATTTTAAGTGGCTAATGGGGACAACAGTTTTTGACGATGGTGCAGGTTTACCAGCGGCTGCAATGTAATCAACTGGGGCATTTGCACCATCAATTTATATTCACAAAAACTGCTTGTTTTTGCCACTGACAGGCTCGGACCTCTGTAGAGTCCTATCCAAAATGTTGTCAGACACTTACAGTAACGAGCTAAGCCTGTCCGTGACACACACACACTTTGAATGACGTACATTGACGGTGCGTGATTGCCCGTGAGGGATTATAATGCATCCTGTTTTTTAATTAAAAATCTGTGCAGGTAAAGCTAAAACATGTTCAGCTTGAACTTCAGCAGGTCGTCTTGACCATGGCTACATGCCTAAATGCACTGAGTTGCTGCCACACGATTGGCTGATGAGCTATTGAGCAGCTGAACAGCTGTACCTAATAAAGTGGCTGGTGAGTGTATGCTGGCTCTATACACGCTAATATTATCGATGATTATTAAAAGGAGTTTTGGGGTTTGGTGATAGCGATTTCAGGGGCTACTTTTGGTTAAACAAAAAGGATGTTACTCTGTAGGAAAAAGTTCTGTCTCCGCAGGGATCCTTTCCATGATGTTGTCAGACACTTAAAATAACAATTTGTCAGTGGCAAAACAAGCTCTTTTAGAGGACATACACTGATGGTGCATATGCCCTAAGAGGTTACAATGGAGTCTGAAAATACTGAAGTTACCCTCTGAGTGCAGCTCACAGTGTAAAAAGCAAGAAATGAAGTCATACCTATGATCGGAGAGTCTCCCACTCTGCCAACCATTTTATGTCTGATCCCTCCGGTTGATGTAGCACATGCAACATTACCAGCACAGTCCAAAGCAACCGCCCCAACAGTATCATGGGCCCTGGGATGCGAACAAAAGGTGATGAAGGTGAACATATTTCACTTTTTATGTAGCTGACATTTCCTCTCACTCTCCAACACACACACACACACACACACACACACACACACACACACACACACACACACACACACACACACAGTCTACCAAGCAGGCCCCAGAGTTTATATTTTATTTTATTTCAGGTTAGAGTCACACCAGGCCATCCAGCCTGAAAAGATGCCGTGAAGAGATGAATGAGGAAATCTGAGTCCAGACTAGAAGGGGTCAAAATAAAGTCAAACACTGTAGGTACTCACCACTGAGAGTTGTAATCCTCCATAACTCCAGTAACATAAGCCTTGCCCCTCTCCCACTCTCTCCTCTCATACTCAGCCACCAGTGTCTCAGCGGGAACTGTGGCCATGCCAATGCTCTCTGCAAACAGGTTTGCACCTGTGCTTGTCAAAAGGACGTGGGCGGTCTGAAGTTTTCAGAGGCAGCGAACATGTAAGAGAAAAATCAGAAGGAAAATGGATTTTAAGACAATCTAAGTCAGTTTATTGCACACAAATTCTACTTCCCATTAGAGACATTTATAAAAAAGGAACAAAGCAGTGCCTCTCTACCCATCAGTCGTCTCTTACTGTTTCTTTTAAAGAGAGACAAAAGCACAGAATTGAAGACAACACCTTTTCCATCACTGCTCGTGCCAGTGACACAGGGTTGGTAATGTTCTTCACTGCGGACACAGCACCACTGGAAAGCGTCCTTCCATCCATGATAATGGCGTCCATCTCCACTTCTCCAGCAGCATTTAGCGTTGCTCCGTGCCCTACAATCACAACCAGTGACTAACTTATACAACAGCTCTAGGGCTGGGGGATGTAAAGAAAATCAAATATCACAATATTTTTGACCATATGTCTTGATATTGTTATTGCAACAATATTGTAGGGTTTATTATTGGTGTGTTCACATTTACACAGTGAGATTTTTTGATAAATAATCATCTGTAATGTGGATATAAAGAGTAAGGGGGTAAAGGCAAACAAGAGAACAGCTAAAACAGTCTGGTGAGTTCAGGAAATGACATCACTTTACTGTAATGCAGCCTTTAAAATCAGGAAAACAACACGGATAACCAAATTCTAAGACGATCTAGTGTCATATCACAATATTGATATATTGCCCAGCCCTAAATGTCTCAGACATATCTGATGCAGGTGTTCTCAGAGCCGTGCACAGCTGATAGCAAGTGCCCATGTAAACTGGGCAGCCTTAACCAACCCTGAGAAACTAAATTAAATCTAACAGCAACAGACAGAGAGAGTGCAAGAAGGACACACTGGAGACTTCCTTCCTACTCTGTGTGCAGAGGTTTTATGTTGCCTGCTACATCATCACAAGTCCACAGGGTGGTGACAAAGGAGTGCAAAGGAGCACACTTTGGTTAAGGTTAGTTTTGTTTGGTACTTAAAATGCAGGCACCACAAGACCTGCAAGATTCTCTGGGTGTCCATGTATAATTAGAAAGCTTTGAAAGGTTAAAAATCCAGTTTTTATGTAGCTTCATTGTAGAAAAACACAGTTGATGTATGCTGATTGATTACTGAATACTGTTCATTTATTTATCATTTTTAATCAGGATTTTTTTTTGTGTTGCAGTATCACATCATCACACAGTGCGAAGTATTCTAATTAAGCTTTGGGTAGCCTACTTGAATAACAAAATAGCTTTTCAAGTCCACTACATACATTTTGCTGCAAATAAAATGATTGAAGTGAGATGAACAGACTGAAATCTTATTAGATAAAACATGTTGACAAAGTTTTCCTTTAAGGACATAATTTACAGTTAAAAAGGGTAATAAATCACAATATATCACAAAGTAATTTATCTCAAAATCAGCATATCGCAACATATTTAAAAGAGCAATAATATGGTATTGTGACTTTATGTATCGTGGAGCCTCTGGTGATTCCCGCCCCTTTTATTTTGTACAATGTACAGAGGTCCACCTTCTGTTGAGCAAGTTTTTGTTTTTCAGACATGCTGTATCTACTGTTGGATCACCATGAGCGTATAACACATTTTGCAGATTTACAGATTTTGGTTGAGACTTGATTAATGTTGGATTATGAGGATAACCATCATCACTCTGACTCTGGGTGTACATGTATGTTGGTGTTGCCACCAGCAGATGGAGACAGTGAGCTTTAGAGAAATCCAACTGATCCAATAAGGAGGACAGTGATTATAAGTGATCAGCTTCTGTGGGGACAGGTGGGAGTCTGCGTTTGAAACTGATGTATGAATGAATAAAAGCCAAGAGTTGTGGCTCTGAGATCTTTCTCTAAAATATATTTTAAATAATCAGAGTACAGACAGACACTCAGCTGCCAGCGTATTAGACACTCCAGGCTAAAATGAATGCAGTCTGATACAACAGTTAACAACAGAGTGTGTAACCCTGGTGTTCAATACAATGGAGAGTTCAAATATAGATTTCTGCATGTGGAGATGTGTCTATACAGGGTATCTACAGGTATTAAGAAGTTACATTTAAGACTTTTAAGACCTTTTTAATTCAACTTCAAATTAAATTTAAGACCAAACTTGTGATGGAAACACACATCAAAAGTTAAAATATACCCTTTGCAAATACAGTCAGTTCAAAATGAGCAGTAAAAATGACCTGCATGTGCAATTCCACAGCCTAAATCCCCATTTTACCACATTTGAAATCACTGCACCACAGTGCAGTTTGCTCCATAAACATTTCCAGGCAGTGGCTTAAATCACTACAAGTAATTGCTGTATTTGTCCTTACACTTGCATTTTCCCATTTTTCATAGCTTGCGAGGTTTAAGTTTACTGATGCAGACTCATTGCGTGATTTAAGTGCATTGAGGGGATGTTGTGTCGAGGTCTGGTGCCCTGTCGAATAGTGTTTCCCTCCTGTTAAAATGATGTTTCTTATAGCACCAACACCAAAAATTACATTTGACCCATTCAATCTGAAGTTAAGACGATTTAATACTTTTTAAAGGCATTTATTCGTGAATGTGTATTTAAGACATTTTAAGACTATTTAAGAACTCGCAGCTTTGAGGACATATGAGGCTGTTGGAGGCCCCTGGCACTTCTTTTTGAGAAACAAACTCTATTTTGATGCTTAGTTATGCACTCTGGCACCTTACTTACAAAGTATAAATCACTGTGAATCAGTTTATGTTCATTGTGAACGAGACAATAGTCAATGAGCCACACATCACTCCATCACAGGCCACATGTGGCCCACAAACTGTTAGCTGAGTGTCACTGGTGTAGAGTATACCTGCATTAAACGCAGTGTTATCCTCCAAAGACCTCACAGCTGCCTCGACAGCGTCCAGTGCACTTCCTCCTCTTTTCAGCACCTTAAACCCTTCACATGCTGCAAACTTGACTCCATCGACACTGGACTCGGCCAGCTCATCCGGTATGGCCCACGCCCCGCCGTGCACAACGATGACGCCTGACATCTTTGAGTCCCTGCAGGAAAAAGAATGAGTGGGTTATGGAGTCTCAGATAAGATACAGAGGAGGAGATACTGGTGTACTGATAGACACGGTCCTGCTGGCACCTTCAAGGTTCAGTTACACTATTTGAGAGACCTATAATAAATAAATACATTTTAAAAATGGCTTAATTCCAAGCTGTATCACTTCTAAGATACTTCGACAACCTTCACCCTGTTTGCAACCATGTTTTTTAAGCATACATGAATATTTTAGATTCTTCATTCCTTGCATTACTACATTCCTTCCAAATTCACACCCTCATATTTCTCCTACCTTCTTATCCTTGTGATTATCATAATATGATCATCAATATTATTGATGTTTTTCTCCCGTCCACATTAAGCTTTTACTGTTCATAATTTACCTGCCTGGGTAAATAAAAACATATACTTCAGACTGATGAATCACTGCTCCCTGCTGCATTACCTACCTTAGCATAACATCTTTATTCAAGTGTGTTCATCTGCTTGAGCCCTGAGATTTAAAGGCTGCAGCATCTATAAACTTTAATAAATCAATACAGCTGTAACTGCCCTCTGCCTTCTGCCATTTAAAACCTGTGTGTATTGGATGTAAATAAAATATTAAATGGTTTTTAATTCTATGGTTGGATGATTCATTCATTCAGCTGATTCACACATTTTCAAGTGTTGATCTGAGTGTAGGACTGGACTGCAGGACACGTGTTGATCCCCTCAGGCAGTGTGTGTTTACAGCCTCCTCAGACAAACAAATTATTCTCAGCACAGAATAGTTGTCTGACATTAGTTTTGTGCATCCGGTTGGAAAAACATGATGTAGCTACACTTAATTAAACATTTGGACTTTTCTTACCTTTCCTGGTCCTCTGGCTTCAAGAGACCCTCCGCCATGGTCACGTGACTCGTGGAATTTGTTTAGTGGTTAAAGCCTGCACACTAATGTCAAGTCTAATACAAGTCAAGGTGAGACTTCCGGTAAAACCTTTCAAAATAAAAGCCGTGTTGTCCGAGTTAATGAACATAGGGATGATCATCTCAAAGTGGACTTTGTTTCCTGCTGTTCCTTTGACAGCATACTTATCCTAGTATTCATGCTGTAGCCTATCCACAGGGCACTAACCAAAACAAGTCTCTACAAGTCTCATAAACCCAAGATGTGTCCTGGCAGCAAATATGCCCCAGACATAATTTTGTTCCTTTACAAAAAATGTCACCCAAATGTCACACAGTGGCATTTGTTGCAAAACAGAATGTCATTTTATTTCTTGAATGACAGTTTTATTAAATAAAAACCTGTATGATCTGTCCCTGTCCCAGGGCCCATTCTTACCCTCTCTATCATGTACTAAAATATTGGGGTTCTGATGTTGTTTGTTTCTGTTTATATTTTACATATCAAACATAAGGGTAATGTCTTTGGTGGTAAAATCTCCAGACAATTAATCATTGCTCATGTGCAATATCTGTATCTGTACATACTAACTGTGGAATAATAGAAGTTCTGCTACTCAGCCTATTTAGTCTTACATCTTGCTTTCACTTTTTACTGCTTAAAATCAATAACTCACGTGCAATATCAGTACTGTGAAACTGTGCAACATCTATATTTCCATCAGTCAGTAATGTAAAATCAGCCATTCAGTCTGTCTCTTTGTTATATTATGCTTCTTTTGATGCTTCCTTATTGTATTGCTTTGTATTTTTATACTGTTTATACTGTTTGCGTATTATATTGCCTTTTTGTTTTTGTACAGTTTACTTATTTTACATACATATTGCTTCATATTTTTTCTACTGATGCTTCCTGTTTGCACCATCCCTCTGCTGCTGTGATGTTGCATATTTCGCCACTGCGGGATGAATAAAGGATTATCTTATTTTATCTTTTCTTTTCTTTGGAAATATGAATCGCTGAAATAAATAGTAAGGTGTCAGGTACCTGATGAGGATGAGGGTGACCACTATGACTACCATCAAGGTGAATGTACTGCCCTTTGTGAACAATATACATGAACTTGTGTGTCTATAGTGGACTAAGATGATCAGTGCTCCTAATATCTCCCTGTTTCTCTGACTTGACTTGAGTGTAAATGCTACAAAAACAAATAAAAAGATGTCAGGGCCACCATAGTGTTCCGTCACAGGCCAGCTCTGTTACATGTATGTTTTCTTTGTGTAACACATGCACAGTATGTGCCCCAATTCTGTTTTGTGTATCATTTTTTCCTTAGTTTTATTGTGAAAGCAAAGTTTGAAACCCTTTTGGGATTTTTGTGCCTGACTTGACGGAGGTGGAGCTAACAAGGGGGCAGAGAGAGGACAGAGTTTATCAATTGGCCAAGCAATCACAATGGGAATACTGTCAGGTTTACAGTACTGCTCCTCACTATGTTATCATTGCCTTTCATATTCTAGCGTCTGCAGATTTTAGAGGGATTGTTAATATTTGTGGCCTAAAACAAAACATTGTTGGGCTAATTGTTGAGCTGTGTCTGAAGCTTCAGGCAGGAAACTAAATAAAATAAAAGTTTAACAGAGCAAACTTGGTGTTAGGAACAGCTGTCTATAGTAGTACTTAAAGTTACAAACTTAAGCACATATACTGAGGAGTGAACTCTGTGGAGTGTACGAGAAAAATAAGTAACAACACTGAGAAGAATGTGCTGTTAGTACCAGTGCTGTTTTGTCAACGCCATGTTGTTATATCTTGATGAATGTTTACCTGCCTCCCAATAGAGTAGACATCGTAGTTTGCTAACCTCTACTTGCTAACTGTTTTCCCCACAATATTCTGTGATACAGAACAAACTCCCACACAGTCAAGCAGCACAAATCCTTTAAATGTGCCAACAATGTATAAACAGGTAAACAGTCAAAGTTACCATCACCTTTTCTGTCATGTTAATCTTCATCTTCACACAGATAAACACCAGTAAATAAGGTTAATATGTGTAAGATATGCCTCAAAGACTCTTATTAAATGCACAAGGCAGACAAGTCTAGTTAATAAAACACTCACACTGTTATGAAAGCAGGAAAACTCATACAATTCATGCATCAAAGTGCCTTACAGACATTTACACTTTAAAGCTGTAGTTGGTAACTTTTTATATTTGTTGTAACCGTCACTATATCCACGCACGACCGCATCACACCAGTTTTAGCCTCTGTACATTGGTTCCCTGTTTGTTTTAGGATTGATTTTAAAATCTTAATAATTACTTTGAAGGCTCCTCATGGCCTGGCTCCAGACTGCATTTCAGACCTGTTGGCCCCATATGAACCTTCACATAGTTTGAGATCCTCAGGCAGAGGTCCTCTGCTTGTCCCAGGGATCGGGCTGAAGAACAAAGGGGACAAAGCTCTTGCCACCAGGGCCCCGAGGCTCTGAAACGACCTGCCCGAGGATATAAGGCTGTCTGAGTCACTGGCTTTGTTTAAGTCTCTCCTAAAAACATACTTCTATTGGAAAGCATATCCTGACTTTACCTGAGCTGTCTGTCCATTTTATTTTATTTTACTGATTTTAATGAGCTTTTATTATCTTGATTTTAATGAGCTTTTATTATCTTGATTTTAACTTCGGCCTTCTTTATTTTATCTTTCACTAGATGCCATTTTATGACATGTTATTTGTTTTATTCTTCTTGTGTTTTAATTGTATTTAGTTTTATTGCACAGCACTTTGTAACTGTGTTTTGAAAGGTGCATACAAATAAAGTTTATTATTATTATTATTATCCATCTCTTGTACTTCTGTGTGGATGTAGTGACAGTTACTGCAAATATGACAAAAAGTTATGACATTTTTATAAAAGTTACCAACTGTATATATTAATAGATATTGAATAAAAGAGATTTGAACTTGACAGCACAAAATAAAAGGCTATTAAGTCTGCTATTAAAGGTGGTCAGAGTTGGGGTAACATTAAGATCCTCTTTAACTAAAGAAAAGATCATTACTTAACCTGCAGCCCCACTGTTTTAGAAAATATTCTAAAATAAAAAAATCCTTGAATCTGCATCACATGTATGCGGCAGTGAAATATGCGATGTTGCACTTTGACCACTAGAGAGCTGCAAGAATGCATCAAATCCAAGTTGAAACACTGAATAGTTTCAGTGTTGACTCAGTGTTAAAGTTCAAATAGAGCGTCCATCACTGCAGCAGTCTGATTAAAGTCCTCGTCTCTCTGCACTGATAAACATCACCGGACAAACTATTTTACCCATCCATATTTATTTTTCCTCTCGGTGAAGGAGCACATTGTGCGCGTTAATGTCTGTGTTTTTGTTACATTTCAGCCTGCCTGCTTTGGTCCAAATGCAAAACCATACTAAAGGATTACAAGATTAAACCACATTAACAGTCATAGTCGTCATTACCATTAGTAGCCAGTGGAACAGCGGCAGGATTATCATCATCATTGTCATGAATCATTTCACTGAATGAAATTAAATCAGTGAAGGTTCAGCAAGCATGAAATACAAAGACAGTACTGAGCGACATGGGCCCAGTCAGTCACTCACTGTATTTTGGGATTTCAAGCAGAAAAATAAAAATGCACCTCATTTCAGAGAGACATTAATCGTTAATTATAAAAAAGTAATGGTGAGGACATGAAAGTTATGATCAATATTGGCTCCTTTGAGGACTGGTTGCCATTTCACAAATGAGAAGAAATAGCAATTAGCAAGAGGTATAATACCAAATAAGATCACGTGTAAATATTTATACAGATGTAAAGACAAAAAATAGTTTGTTGGTTAATAAAGGCCGCGAGGGTACTCTGGCCTTTGAATCCTACATATGACACAATCTCTTACTCTCCCAAACTACCTACAGTGACTTCATACTCATAGAATAGAATAGAGAATAGAAAGAATAGAAATTCAGCTGTCCAGCAGCTCATAAAAGACAAAAAAAACCAAAATAAAATACATTAAAATAAGTGCATAAAGAGAGATTAAATTAAAATAAAATTGCCCATCTTTAATGCCAAGACACCATATCGGTCAAATAATGTTTAAAACAGTCTGAGTAATGATATAACAACATGCACCCGCAGTAGCTTTAATTAGATTTTACTTAAATAAAGTTTTGTGCACACCCGCAGCAAACTTTGACATTATACATTTTTGTCTTTGACGTGTTGTAGAACACTCCTAATAGAACAATATTAGATTTTACAGGCATATGCATTACGTCTCATTACTGTCTAGAGCTGCAGTTAGTTGTCAGCTATTAAATTAATCGCCGATGAATCTGATAATTAATCAGTTTGAGTAATTTTTTTATTAAAAAAATGTCTAAATTCTCTGATTAAAGCTTCTTGAACGTGAATATTTTCTGGTTTCTTTACTCTGCTATGTCAGTAAACTGAATGTCTTTGGGTTGTGGTCAAAACAAGACATTTGAGGACGTCATCTTGTGCTTTGGGACACACTGATTGACATTTCTCACCCTTTTCTGACATTTCATAGACCAAACAACCAATTGATTTGTCAAGAAAATAAACAACAGATTAATCAACAAGAAAATAATCATTAGTCGCAGCCGTTTTACTGTCTGAGGATATTCTACATTCAATAAATAAAGTGCCTATAAAAGGAAAAGAAACCTAAATGACATAAAAATTAAGTCTCTCTCACCTAACACCAGAGTCTGTAGTTCCCCCACGGTCTTTATGATTCTTATCAGCACCGTGAGAATCAACTCTAAAGGTCAAGTGGAGCTAAACTTGGACAATCACCAGCCTCTTCTGCTCAAATTGAATAGTGAGTAAGTAAAGCAGCCTGCACGCTGCGCTGCAGATGACTTTAGGATTCAAGTCAATATCACAGCTACAGGACAAGAGAGGTGTTTCATATGAGGTGCATTGCTGACACCAGGCAGTGTAAGCATGCATGCTTCATAAAGACCTAATGAAGCATTCACTTGACATTGGATTTTTTTAAGGTAGTGCCCTGTAATCCACCGTACAAGATGAAAACACTCTTCTTGACCTGGCTGCCTTGAGCTCCCACAAGGATGAGAAGTGAAATCTTACATTATTCTGACTCTTATTTCAGTATTGCAGCTCTGCTCTTTAATAATATAGGCTGTTAAACATCATTGCATTGCTCTGTAGAGCCTACATATATATGCAGCATTTGGAAGACTTACAAATGAGGAATAATCGCAAATACAAAGTCAAATCCACATCAAACAGGAAACAAGACATTACAGCATCGATATCTCCCCCTTCCCTTCCCATAAGCCATTTCCTGCAACTCAAAAAGGAACTACTGGGTATAATTTTGCAGGGCTTTACAAATAAGATTCTAAACAGTGATTTATTCCACGATAATAAAGTCAAATTCAGCTTCCTGTTCAGGTCTTGTAACCCATGAGGGTGAAAAAATGTTGTTCTCCAAAGGCCTCCACGAGACAAGAGCAGCAGGATTACAGTGAGAGGGAGCGGTATAAATGACCTGTAGAGTGCCTAATTAAAGAAATAAATTGCTTTATGTTGTATACTCTGGTGGTATGCTTTCATTTAGAGTACATGTAATGAAAATAATGGCTTCATAAATTAGCACATCTGCACAACCAGCCAAAGAACTTTCAGCAGCAGCATGCGGTGTTCAGCACCATGGACAGCAACACAAAGTGTTTTGGTCCCTCAGGTTATTCTGTTCACAGTTATGTTTCACACTTTGTTACAGGTACAAGATACTCCACAAACGCTGATAGGAACTCACAGGCCACCATACATTAAGGTTTTCCTTGGCTGAATCCAAAAACTAATTAGATAAGAAATGTTTTTCTTGGAGATATGGTGCTATCTATTGCTAGTATGGCATTACTAGTTTAGCAGTAATTAAACTTATATCATATGAGCTATGATTCAGGCTCCACTGACGCCTTAAAGGGACTTACAGTGTGACTGGCACTCATAGGCAGATTACGAGACACTGGGCCCCTGGGCACAGACATGCAGAGGGCCCCACCACCTCTCTTAGCAAGACACTGACTTTATAGTTTGTGTGTTTGTTTGTTGTTGTTGTTGCCTCGCTTTGTAGCTGTTACACTTCCCTCTGTGGTTTTGTCTCTCTCTGTCATCATTTTGTGTCTCTTTGGAGTTATTTTGTCTTTTTGTAGTCTTTTTCTGTTTCTTTGTAGTCATTTTGTGTTTCTTTGTCGCTGCTTTGCATCTCTTTGTAGTCATTTTGTGTCTCTTTGTAGTCATTTAGTGTCTTTTTGTAGTCTTTTTGTGTCTCTTTGTAGTCATTTTGTGTCTTTTTGTCGTTGCTTTGCATCTCTTTGTGGTCATTTTGTGTCTCTTTGTAGTCATTTTGTGTCTCTTTGTAGTCATTTTGTGTCTCTTCATAGTCATTTTATGTCTCTTTGGAGCTATTTTGTGTCTCTTTGTATCATTTTCTGTTTCTTTGTCGTTGCTTTGTGGTCATTTTGTGTCTCTTTGTAGTCAATTTATGTCTCTTTGGAGCTATTTTGTGTCTCTTTGTAGTCATTTTGTGTTTCTTTGTAGTTGTTTTGTGTCTCTTTGGACACATAGACTCTTATGTCAGACAGACATTAAATTTTGGTCGGAGTGAAAATCAAATCGAGGATATTTTAAATATCTAATGATGTTAGAATTCCATGTTGTGTGGATGTTAACATTATGACATTTTGCAGATGTTGGGGTTTGTTCTCAATATTGTACAACTAAAAGTTGGTACTCTACGTCAAGATGACGCTGGCATGACAGGTTTTGAAGACTGTATTTTGATTACTTTACAAGGCAACTTAAAACCAACAAACAGTATTCTACATTGATTGACATTAGATGATGTTCTGACTTTAAATTTTTGTTGTGAGAAGTCATAGCCTAAATTCAGTCAAATATCTGTATTGGAAGACATTAATGTCCAGCTGGATTTGCAGTATTTTGCATCTTGTTTAGTCATTTTGTGTCCCTGTGTGGTTACTCTGAGTCTCTTTCAGGTCAGTGTTACTCTTTAAATAACATCTTGCAGATGAAGGCCAGGGGGCTCCTGACACTTTGGGCCCCTGTGCTTGTGCCTGGTTTGCCCATTCAGTAATCTATCCATGCTGGCTCTGAATGAGGAGTTTACAGTTGTCTGTGATGGTGTAACTACCAGCATAATTCTGTTTTAAACGACTGCAACCACACAACATTTATACTGTATTCCCAAACACATTTCTTCCTTATTTTTCAGAAGGGACCATTAATAAACTGCATAAAACTTTCACCAGAATCTCCTGTTTTGGAGTGAGATTATTGCAGGGACCAGAGTCAGCTCCGACCGAGTACAACCTCAACTTTTTTAATCCATTCCCTCCGAGCACATCGCCCAATTGGTATGCGCTCAGCGGGGACCGTCTTTGTTTTCCAGCAGCGCCAGTTCCAGAATATGGCCAATAATGATGCTGAGGGGCGGGGAGCAGCGCGGTCTGCAGACCCACAGAGTCTGAGAGTCTGGCGGGGTGCCGAGGAGAGGCAGCAGGCAGCGGTGGCGGAGATGGGCTCACACCTCTGAATCACAACTCAACCTCGAGTCGCTCACACCTCTGAATCACATCTCAACCTCCAGTCAAGCATCTCGGAGACCCGGGACGACAATTTTTTTTTTGGAGGGGGGTTTTGCTTGTGGCGCTCATTATAAAGACTGGTAGACTGAAGCTACCAGAGAGCAGGAGCAGGAAGGTTTATAGTTGCATTCCGACGCTCAGCACTCCTGTCGCCTCACCTGCACGGCCGGTGAAGAGGTCCGCTGTGGTGATAATGCATCCAGATAAGTACTTACCTGAACTGGTGGCCGAGAAAAACAGCTTGGACCCCTCCTTCGTGCATGCGGTGCGTCTGCTTGCAGAAGGTAAGTCAGGTATTTTTCAAGTCTCATCTACTCTCAGCTTTGTGGACTTGTTTATCACAGGCATTCACCATGTTCACTGCAACTGGAAGCACCATTGCATTGTGGTGGAGCAGAGTGACCCAATGTGAGCTTATTTGAACACATTGCCCTTGACTCTTAATGCCAGCTTAATGACAGTGGATTCACTGAGCGGTGTGTTCAATGGAGGGAGCTCCTCTTTGGCTCCAGTGCAGAACTTTTCTGAGGTATTCTACCATCAAGAGAGGAAATGCAGTGAGCACAGAAAGTAAAGTGTGTGTAAAGTCAGAGAGTCAGCACCTCTTGGTGTAACCCACTGCCCTCCAAGGTCAAGCTCCTGCACACAACGAGCAGGAAACAAACGGAAAGTGTTTAGAGAGCAGTTATCCAGAATCAAAGGAATAATTGCCTTAATTATATAATGGACTGGATTTAAACTGTGCTGTAAATCCTTGGATATGCACAGTGAAGCCTAGTGCCAGCTTTTATCAATTTAACATAAAGTAAGATCAGGATTGTCAGGTCTTTATCAGACCAGGACAAGCTGCATGTTGTTAGAGAGGACTGAGCTTGTCTTGATTAAAATTTAAGCTCACTGTTAGATATCATCTTCAGTCTGATATTTTGAAGTACTCTACCTGAGTGCAGGCTGAAATTAAGTGACAGTTTGATTTTTAACAGGAGTCATAGATTATAACATGGCAAAGAAAACTGTTTAATACACCATGTAGATGAATGTAGTTCAATAAGAGATTCACCCACTCTTTATATCACTATTTATAATAACTGATAACTGCCATCAAGGTCACAGAGGGGACGCGATTCAATTGAGACAGATGTTCTACAGTTTCTCTTCTGATTTAATGTTACAGTATGTCTAACCGGGCGGTATAATCAGCTCCCACCTGCAGCATATAAAGTAGTCCTTCATACTGCAGGTAGCCTTGGTGTCATTCACATGCTGAGAATGTGTCACTTTTGATAGGAAGCTCACCGTCGCAAAGCAAACACCAGAACTCGGCTCAGCTCATTCGGTCTGCAGATGTAACTTTTGCATTCCTCCTGTGCAAATGCAGACTGTGTGCTTTGAAGGTTTGAGTGATGCGCTTTTGTGGATGAACGGACGAATGGATATACTTTTATTCTGGTGTCATAGACCCAAAGGTGCTCAGAGTCCACACGGACTTACAGGACACTACTCGCATTGCATACAGAGGCAAGAGGAAACAAACAGTGCTGTATCTTTGTATAGAAACATAGTATCAGACATAAAATGACCAAATTAAACACAGGATGCTTTCATATATGACTGTAAACCTTCACTAACATCTCAGCTATGTGCTACATCATTTATTTAATGTAAACATTTACTGTAATCTATATTAATCAGTCATTTTCATAACATTGTGCACACTTAAAAGGAAACATCTGAACCCATTCATTTAAGTAATTAATTGTTCCCTATTATGTGCACAAATTAAACTCCAAAATCTTGCTTGAGCGATTATTTCTAAGCGTTTCTGACATGTTTGTTAAAAGAGATTCAGTCAAACTGTGTGTTGGATTAATATGCTCTGATTGGACTGGGGGGAGGTTGTGCATTGGTGCTTTCTGCCCCTTGAGCTTTCCTGTTGAAATGTGTTGATGAGACACCTGACAGTCCTGCTCTTGTCGCTAACTGTGATGCAGATGGGATCATCTGTCACACAGTACACTTTGCCAAATTTACTCAAGGCTGACTCACAAAGCCAGGGAACAAACAAAAAAAAATGTCGCCTTTATCATATCAGCAGCAACTAGCGTGGTAAAATGTGTTGTGTATTTATCTTGTTGTTCATGTTTATTCCATTCAGTGGAAGCAGTGTTTGTGAATTAATACACTTGCAATTCATTTGCAGCTCCTGATAATGTGCAAAACTGTAGAGTCTGCCACAATACAGTATAATACTGTATACAAAAATTCAATAAACTGCAGCAGCTACTAATACATTGCAATAAAATGGTATGTATTCTGTTTGCAAGGTCACTTCAAAACAGTATGCATGCATCATACACAATCAGTATAATAAACTGTCAGTTCAGTCTCGTACCGTCAACTCTGAAAACATTCAACATAGTCAACCGTGGGCAGCATGTTTAATACTCTGCTCATAATTGTAACCACTTTCCTACAGTTGTTATCAATTTTGTCAGTCCATGCTCATGGATAATGCAGAATCATACATATCAGTGGACGCAGCCAGAAAAACGGCCAGATTTATAGATTCACAGCTATTTATCACCGGATAGGAAATCATGTATGTAATCCTGCATTATTCACATCATGCACAATAAACAGCATGGCATGGAATTACCATGGTCTCAGCTAACGGCTCCATATTTATGAAGTGTGTGCGTGTGTGTGTGTGTTTAAATTATGATGCCTCTAAAAAATCATTTGTCTTTCTTTGAGCAGATTTAAAGCTGTGTGGGACAAAGGAGGGTGGGTGGGGATAATTCTTCTTTAGAGCGGAGTGTGAGCTTCTTGTTTCCTTTGATAATAAAAGTAATGATAAAACAGTGAAGATTATTTTAAGAAAACTGTATTAAATACAATAAAAAGAATGTGCATAAAACTTTATATATCAGTTGTCAAGCAGTCTTCCCCTTTTCTCCCAAAAGCTGTTCCTTTTTGGACAAAAACACAGCTTATTTTAATGTAGCATTAACATAATGATTGGGTAAGACAGGACTTATTTGCGTGAGAACGTATCCAGTAGATTATCATGTTTTTCTCTGGCCATTATTTTGCATGTACATAATTTAATGTTAACTACATTCATATATTGTTTAGATAGTTTACTTTTCTCTTTACATTAAAGTTTAAACTATTTAATATCGTGCACCTGACGTGCAGGTAATGAGAGTTATGATTAAGTTTGGCGGAGTGATATATAAGCTCCAAGATGCTAGTATTATTGTCGATGCTCAGTTGTCCTGTGTTCTTTTAAAGTGGATCAAGTTACACAGAGAAGTTGTCCCCGTACTTCACCTACAGCCCTTTGATAGTTAGTTCAGTTATTAGTAAGTCTATAGGTAAGACAAGAGAGAGAAACCTGCCTTACGATTGCTTAGATTGCAGCCCACTCTCACTAAAAAAATCCCAACACATAGGCTACAAGCAGCTTGTCACGACCCATACTTACATTGATTGTTGGCCGTAGTAAGTAACAGGAGCATAAGAGGAAGTGGCGTGATGTAGCATTAAAAGCCACAAAGTCTGCATAATGTACAAATATCAAGAAGCCGCTATCTCTTGAGCAGGAGAGGTGGTGGACGGGTCAAACAAACTTTCACCCAGGAAACCAGTGTTCATGTCCTGAACAATGTCAAAGTAGCCTAGTGTGCTAGTGACCTGTGTGACATGACATATGTGATGTATAACCGTGTGCTGGGGAACCTGGTTTTGCTGAGGGCTGCTGCACAGTATAAATGCGTGCACGTGACTATGTATGTGTGTTCCAATACACATGAGCTACAGGAAAACTGCTTAGATGTACTTACGTTGGTGGTCCCATCAGCCATTTTGAGTCATTTACTCGTCTTCTTGATGGCAGAAATGTTCCAGGCTGGAATCACCACTCCTTTCTCCATGACTTCTTTAAACTTGGATAAAGTCATTTTCAGCTCAAACGGAGGGACGGCCTCTGTCTTGTTGACAGCAGCTTTCATCACAGCCACCACGTGTTTGTTGGTGATCACTTCGTGGATGATGTTTCGGACATTGACTGTGGTCAGGTTGTGCTGTTTACACTTGGTCTCTAGTGGTTGATCCAGCTGCCTGTCCTCCACCTCTACCTCCGCCTCTTCATCCTCCTCCTCCTTGCTCTCTGAGGCCCCTGGTGTCACACATCCAGTTGTCTCTTTGCTAAACCGCAGTATTGATTAGCTCACTACTGCAAATCACTCCCCAAGTTTAGCTGACCCCGACCCAGGCACTTTGACTTCACCTGATGTGATGATGATGTCATGTCAGATCTGGAGAAACTAATTAAAATTGTGCATTTTTTTCCATATATTTTCCAACAGGGACCTTATTTCAGAATTTAAAACAAATGTTTAGATGGACCATTAGTTATGGTAAAATAGCCAACTACTGACAGACTGTTGTTTTGTCCCTTGTCAACTAGTTGTGCTGCACATGTAATGTTATGTTAGTAATAGAAGTGCTTATTTAAAGCCAAACCATGGTGTTTCTTTCCAAACCTAACCACCTAGCTTTGTTACCTATACCTGACCAGGAGGTTTTATAGTGTAAGTGTGACCATTTCATAACATTACGGATGTGTTTAAAACTGTGACTGTTAGAATATATGTTATTTTTGGGATGATCTTCAAAGTTGTTTTGGAAGCCAGTGGAAACCGTCCTGCTCTGTTGTTTTTAGGTATAAGAGAGTGTTATTTAAAAGTGGGTTGAAGTTTAAGTCAAGAAAAGGAAGCCTTTAATAGATCCCAGTGGTTTTTCCACATGCCACGTAGCCCAGCCCTGCCATGAAAACAAAATGGGATTCCTAATGAGGTGAAAAGAAAGAGAGGCAGAAGAGAAACAACAACATTGCTTGCTGAGAAAAACAAAAAGCAGGTGTGCGCCATGTTTCCATTTTTAGGGTAAAGGGGACATTTCTCCACATTTCTTTGCAATCACAGGATCTAGTTTATATTGTCACTAAGCATTTTGACAGGGTATGTTCTGTATCAAATGCCCTCACAAATGCTGCGAGGCACAGTGACAATACAAACAAATCTGCATAGATTTGAAGGATGTGGGCTTCTCTGAATAAAAGATGAGTATAGATATGGAGGAGGACCAACACCGTGACTCATGTCAAGTAAGAGAGCAAGAACATAGGAAAATCCTTACATCTGTTGCCTTATTGTGCCAGTTTAATGCCTATGGAGATAGATAATTGGAGCTTAAACTGCCTTTGTCTTGAAACCCCCCATTGTCTGAGCTCAAAACACCCTTAATCCATATAATATATTAGTTTTGTACATCATGTCCATATCCTCCTTGCATTTTGCCCAACTGTTTGAGCCCAACTCGAGCGCTGAGCTGCACTTTCTTGTGATTTTCACGTTTACATACAGGGGGAACCAGCACTTAATTACAGCACTGGTCAGTTTCTGCTTGCTAACACTGTATATATAAGAGTAAATTCTGTGCTATATACTCTAGGCTGATGAAAATTCTCAATCAAGGCTCTACTGAAACAAGCTCATTCTGCATTTTGGGCAATGACCCTTTAACTTTAATTAAACTTTATCAGACAATACATGAACCCTTGTGATGCACTGCAGCCGTTTTAGCCTCAGTTTCAATCAGCTGGTAATGAAGAGCTATAATTAAATACAGTAAGCTTCAATGAGTGACTGTTAAGGAGATATAAATCTTATATACTATGAATATATGAGGCTTTACATGCAAAAAGAGTCGTCACTTTTGCATGGTGCAGAATGAAAACAAAGCTTTCCTCACCACATGCATACACATGCTCAGTCCGGAAAGAAAACTTCTATTAAGTCTTGCGTTCTTACAATTGATTCGGACGATACTTCACCACAGAGTGCAGTTCTCTCTCGAAGAATTGATTTGCATTTAATCTCTCTCTCTCTCTTCTTTATAAATTGTTGCTCACATTTTCAGTGTATCCATTATGCCCCGCTCGGCATCCAGCAGTGACCCGGCTCATAGCGGCAGATAAACAACAGCCCATGTGGTATGACCTATCAAAAGGACACAAAAATTACATTTCAGGAAAGTGAGACATTGCATTAAATTTCGGGCATTTAGCCGACGCTCTTATCAAGAGTGACTTACAATGAGTGCATGGGTCGAATAAGATTAGACTCCAAGGTCGTGAGCATTTCAAGCAACTGAAATGAGTGGATGAGCCGAAGCAGCAGCACTCAGACAAAAGATATGAGGCATCAGATTATGTTACTGCGTCTCTTGAATTTTCACACATAGAAGGAACGGTCTAAATAAAGAAATCGAAATGGGATTTTTCTGGAGTCAAAACAAGCAAAATCAGAGGGAAGTACAGGAGTAACATTGGCGTGAGGTGTGTGTGAAAGAAGCTATATTAGTCTTTATGGTGCTCATAAAACAAGTCCTTTCAGATACTGTGGTTACTTTGAAATGTGTTTGGTAAAATCACTTTCAATTCACATGTAAGTTGTGACTGATTTGAAGTGGCTGCCAGCTACAGGAGCAAGATATATCTGATCTTTTATCACATCCTCACACAGTATGCTACTGTGGAGGACAAATGGGAAAAAAAAACAAAATAAATTATCAATTATTATGCTGTAAAATATGATTTGTGGTTTGGTTACATTCTCAGGGTTTGTCTCTTCAGGTATACTTTTACTCAGGCTCTGCTCAGGGCTTTTTTTCTAATCATTAAAGAGCTACATGCTGATAGAGGCTAATGTGCTGTTTCATCCAACATACCAGTAATTAAATTTACACAGATTGTCCCTTCAGACAAGGAAATAAAGTGCTGCAGGGAGCAGGATGCCAAGCAAACACAATTAGGACTGGAAAAAAAGAGATATACATACTGATCCTGAAGGAGCAAATGAATGAATACATCAGTCAATCAATAGTGTGCAATATTTTGCACATATATTTATCACAACTGTGCAATGATGTTAACTGTGCAAGACATCAACATGTGTTACCAATAATTATGGAGAATATGTGAATTTAATTATACCAAACAAAATCATACACTGAAATAACTGACATAAATCCAATAACATACATGTCAGACACTCATAATGGCATAATGCAGATATATCTCATTCATGTTTCTCTGCTGAAAATAGACAGCTAAGATCAACAGCGCTGAAGAGAAAGCATGCACCGCTCATCAGAATACTTTGCGATGCTCCGTGCTGTCTTTCTCTCTGAATATTTTTACTGACATTTTCTACAAGAAAATTCAACAGCATTGAGTGTTCATCCATACAAAAATATATCACCTTTGTCCCCTCCTCCACCGCCTACCTTATGTCCATTTGCTCCTTATCAAAGCCATGCCTTCACTCTGCTTGCCAAACAACTTCAACTGTAAGGTAATGTGTAGAAGGAATAATGTTAAATAACAGACAGCAGAGTGGCTGTGGTACTGTATTAATGCCCACAGGCCAAAAAAATTAAGTCAAAGCAAGCAGACAGCATATAGAAATGTATAAAAACTGCACTCTATACCAACACAATCATAGGCACACATTTGTGCAAATATACAATATGCACCCAGAGGTTATACTGACGGTGTTAATATTAAAATAAGAAGCAGAAACACAGTACAAGAAGTATAAATTATAAAGACATAATAAAATAAAATAAAATAAAATAAAAAAATAATAACAAAATAGTAATAATAATATAAACTCAGTGCAAAAGTATTAAGACATAATACAATAAAATGATAATAATAATAATAATAATAATAATAATAATAATAATAATAAGAAGAAGAAGAAGAACAAAATTAATGAAATAAATAAAATATATAACATTATATGGCAATGAAAATGCAAACTCCCTGTGACGCACAATACAAATAAATAAATAAATAATTTAAAAATTAGTCACTGAGTAAAAACAAGGTTCTATAATAGCAGAATAGCCACAATAACAATAATAATAATGATAATAATAGCTCATACTAATTGTAAATAAATAGATAACATATGCATATAACATCCAAAATGCTGCACGTATAACACAAATACAACACTACATTAAAACAAACTATACCATATGAAGCGTCCTCAGATATAATAAAGCATATCTGGTAAAGTACAGGTCTATATCATATGTATATTTGCGTAACACATATGACATGTATTATAACATCACACTGTATATATAAAATATAAAAAGACCCTATGATGCTATAAAATACAATATATAATAATGAATATTGTACCTATCAGACCATGGACCATGTTGTCTACCAAAGCCGAATTTTGGGAGTGTTTTCCATCCTGTCTGGCTTGTAAGTAGTTGTAATAAATAGATGATTATTAAAACACCATCATGATTAAAATGTGTATAATTTGCTTGCTTTTTAATATGTAATTTGTATGAATAGTAATTAGTTTTTCACTTCACTGTCCATCGCACACTCAGCAGTGAATTTGAAGATGGCATTATAATTAGATTGAAGATTTAATACTTTATCACCATGTCAACGGGCTGAGTGTAATTTTTGCTTTGGTGCAGCTCAGTTAAAAACACATAAACAGCATGTGGCCAAGCAGTGGCACATATTTGCGACCCCGTGCATTTACACTCATGAGTCCAGAGTGGAAAAGGACAAAAGCTAATTGCACATCTTGTGCTCCATTCCCCCCACCAGGTCCACTCTGCTAAGCGGCACGTTATTACTTCCTCTTTATGTGTTTGATGTGAACAAGCAATTAGGTATTGGAGAGTAATTAGATTGATTCATTTTTGCTCCCATTGCGAGGTCGTTATTGTGGATATACCAGTCAGTAGGTAGAAGAAATCAGTGAATAATTTAGCTGTCTAAAGGCTAATGGCAGCACTCAACAAGCCTTTGTGTTTTGACCTCTTACTGCAGTAACTGCCTGCAGTACAATAAAGCATATAAATAATAATCTCAATTCAGTATTGAGCGGTTCAGAGCTGTGTAAATCACAACATTTTGGATGAGCATTTTAATATCAAGCAACAATAAGGAGACTCTCTAAACTTACAGTAATGGACTGTTTTCACAGATTTTTAGGGATTTTATTGAAAGCGTAAAAACAAACAAGTGCTGTTCAGCTGTACCTTATCAAAAACAGAAATGCACAGCCAAAATATAACTCCCAGCATCTAAACCTGACAGAAGTGAGGATTTTGTTTTCCCAGCAATTTACTATCTGCAGTTTTTCTTTAATGCTCGTCCATCAGTTTGCAGGTTATTCGAGGTTTCCAGTCTTTCAGCCAGCTTTGCAAAATAAAAGGTGAGCAGAGTGAAAAGAAAGATGGGGAGGATGCTTACTGTGTGCATTATTTGTCTACACAGAGCACATGCCAGACATCAGGACATCCTGAGTTTGCTCTCTTGGGTGTGATAAGGTTCATCTTCATGCTCTGTTTTATCTCATCAAATCCCTCAGTGGCACGACAGCCCAACGGTGAGGGGATTAATCAAGCCTGTGTTGGAAGAATTAATTTTAATTGGATTTAATTATTATAGTGACCTGTTTTATCACTGTACTACGCTCATTTAGTGTGTGTGTTTTCTACATTGACCTGGCAGAAAAAACACCAGCAGTGTTACAGACAATTTGATCTCACCAACATCATCTCAGTGCTGAAAGCACACATTTCACAAACAGCTCCTATTCAGCAACAAAGTGCATGCTTTAGCAGCATGGACTGTATGGCAAACAACAGCTGAAATCCAATAAAGCTACGATGTGAGGATAAACAGCCGAGCAGTAAACATATTATCTCCAACAAATGGTGCAGCTCCCATTCCCCCCTTCCTCTGATGTTACTCAACTGCATACATGCTAGTGTTTTGCCCTGAAAGTAGCTCAAACACTGTGGGACATTCATGTTTTCTTCTTTTAGCAAACTATAGTAGAGCTTTTAGTGAATTTTATAAGGGTAGAATTATAGTCCGTGCAAGCAGTGAATGGTTTCACTCGATCAGTGCAGCACAGCCCATTATTATAAACCCTACGGCTTAAGGCAAGTTAGAGTTAAGACTATTTAAGACTTTTTAGTGCAACTCGGGATGAAAGTAAAGACAGATTTTGTAATAACCAAAATTAGAGAGAAAAAAACAAACATGAACCAACATCAGTGACTTAGTGTCAGGGACAGTTTCTCCCAAATGACTACAAGTGGGAATAACTTGGCATTTTTTTTGGCTTTTTTTTGTGATTTTCACTCTGTATGTGGGAATCCACCACCTTGATTCCCATCGTGCTAACACTAAAAAACATTTTGCATTAAATACACAGTATGCATTGCCTCGTACCAGTTTCAGCCACGCTGCAAAATCTTGGTTAAATTCCCGGTTTTCGTTGAGTTAGCTCTTCCCCATGTTGTGCAGGGTACAGTGACAGCTAGCTTGCAGACAGTGGATCATCTGCGCTGAGCCATGGCTGAAAATAAAGTACGACTGTTGTTGGTTCCACCATCCTGATCGGTGCGACGTTAATACAAGAGGCATTTTAAAAAATGTATATGTTACCAATTATTTTAGGGGTGGCATGGTGGTGCTGTGGTTAGCACTGTCACCTCACAGCAAGAGGGTTCCCATTTGAAATCCAGGTTGTAAGGTTCGAACTCTCCTGTGCGGAGTTTGCATATCTCCCTGTTTCAGCGTGGGTTTTCTGCGGGTACTCCGGCTTCCTCCCACAGTCCAAAGACATGCAAGGTTAGGTTAGGTGGGTGGCAGGTGACTCCAAACTGCCCGTAGGTGTGAATGTGGGTGTGAATGGTTGTCTGTCTCTATGTGTCAGCCCTGTGATAGTCTGGCGACCTGTCCAGGGTCAGCTAGGGGTGGAGTAAAAAAATCTATACAGAATTAGTATCACAATATCTTTATGTGGCAAATATATTTCAATATATTTTATTGCAATACTCAGCATATCGCAACATATTTAAAATCGCAATAATATTGTATCGTGACCAAAGTAACATGATGATATCATATCGTGGATCCTCTGGTGATTCCCACCCCTAGTGTCAGCTGGGATAGCCCCCCCCGATAAGTGGTTGGAAAATGAATTACTGAATTATTTTAGGATTTATAATGCAACTTCAGAAATAAAGAAACTCCTACTTCTCGTGTCTTAGCATTTTTAAGACTTTTGATGCTTTTAATGCCAATTATGGCCTTATTTTTGGTGAATGACTACAGTGCCTTTTGAGACTTTGTAAGGATCCACGGAAACCCTGATAAATGTGTTCATGGAGAATCTCAATGGCAAAATTATGAAGAATATCCTGTTTAGTATCTGAATGTTTTGCGGTGGTGCAGCTGATTTACTGATGACAGAAAGGAGCCTTATTTTTCCAAAGATCTCTCTTAAAATCAAATCAAAATGCTACCAAATCTGATGTCTGAATTTCTCACAGAAACTAATTCGCTGTAATTGAAAACCGTTTTGTGTATTTTTATTGACAGTTTACTGGAGTCGAGGATAAATGAACTTCAAGCTGTTTCTCAGTCCGTGTTGAGGCTCTGTGTTGCTGCATACAGACCAAAGCAGATGTATTTAACCTTAAGCCATGGCAGGCTGACTGAGCACATTTTCTCTTTTTTCAGCAGAATTCGTACAGTTGCTCACATTTATCTGTTAGCTGCCCAGTTAAACCACAGTTGTTTTTTTTTCATTCTTGGCCGTTGAGCAGCTCCGCTGAAGCAGTTTGGCAGTGCAATAGAGGGGATCAAGAGCACCAGAATAGTCGCTGAGAGTGTTTTACTCATTCACTTCTCCCAATGAGATTTTTTTCATCCTGTGTGAGGAATGAAACCAGTGACCTTCAAAGCAAATTCTCGCTCCTCTGATGTTTAGGCTCACGTCGCTCGCTGCCACATATTTGACAACGATGATATTGGTGTGAGCGTTTCCAGAGATTTATACATTGTAAGCTCATTTTCCTCTCCTCTCCCTTTGCCTGTCTCTCATTCCCCCTCTCTTTCTCACACAATCTTCTTCTGAGTTCACTGGCAGGCTGCAGACCAGAATAAAGGTGTTTCCCATTATGCACTGTTCCAGAGTATAATCATCTTCACGGGCTAGAAAAACATCATTACTCTATCCAAACGATATGAAAGTGAAGCACTTGACAATGGAAACATAGCCTAAAACAAATTCCCTCCCACATGCAAGAGACCAGAACTGATCTTTGAGGAAATCGAGAAACAAACGCTGTGTGAAACCTGGAACTAAAATCAGTAAAAATCCAAATGAGCTTTATTTGATGGTATGACTAACATCATGTGCTGTGACTATAGGTGCACTCGTGGAGTAATCCACATACAGGGTGATTCATCATGCATGCCTCATTTTGCACTGAGGACACACTGACTGAGACGTTTGCACTATTGCACCTTTTTTCACCGTGTTCAGTCCTGATGTAAAAGAAGCATTTAAAATCCAAACTCTTTTGTTCTCTAAGTGCGAGTCCTCCTTTGCTGCACAATGCATTCTCCCTGACTACTGCACCACAGAAAAAGACAAAGGACAGTTTTTAAGGTGCAGCTCAACCTTTGTGAACCACATGACTAACAAAACACATGAAAATGTACTCAATGACACAAACTTTATCAGGCAACAAGTCCTTGAAATTTAAGAACAAAACACGATTCGCCCTCTAGAACTGAATAGATGTCGTCTACTAATTGGTTTTTCTGCTCATTTTGTGTGCTTCTTGTCACTTTTTGTTTTTGTATTTTAGTAATTGACAGGAGCTGATTTTTTTTCCTCTTCTTTTTATTATTTGTTTTTCTCCATAAGTTGAGGAGAGGTCATATACTTCCACCAAGATCCACTTGACTGCTCCTGACATTTCTTATATTTCATTATCTGGATTGTACACGGTCTCATGTGGGTGCAAGTAAAATCATTTAAAATTAAATACAATGATGCACAACAGTGTTCAGATCCGAAGTCATAGGTCCAGTGTTTGGTTGACTCATCAACCCACCCAATGCTATTCTGGACGTTGTAGCTATATAACAAGGTCACTACTATTACTACATCTGCCTTTGTTGATAATTGTTACAGCTGCTAGAAGGCTTTGTCACTTGAACATAAAAATTAGGGGTGTAATGATACATCGATCAGCAACTAACTATCCAATATCATCAATGCAAAGTGAAAACGCTGATACACACTGTCGTCTTTAAGATACACCGTTATTTAGAAAATTCCTATCACCGTTTCCGTCCAAGCGCACCTACTTCCTGGACATTTAAACAGTGCTAGTAGCAGGTCCCTGAATTAAATGGCATCAAAGTCATATTGTGTTAGACCAGTGGTTCCCAACTGGTGGTTCACGGTCCAAAAGTGGGTCACAGGTCCATTTTGACTGGACCACAAGTGACTTGCAAACATGTCAAGTTCGTAAAAAACAGACTTTATTTTGAAGTATGGTGAATTTCTGGCGCAGACCTTTTAATTTATAGTGCTGTTTCCTCCTGTAGAAAGGACAGCTACTTGTGAGACAGCTAACTAACTCGAGGACATGGCCAAACGCAAGTATGACGCTGAATATATTAAACTGTGTGGACCTTGAACTAATGACTAAGGAGAAATCTGGACCCCGTGGCTGGACCAGTTGGGAACCACTGGGTTAGACTTTGTGACATCGACAAAGATTATATCATTGTCCAAAGAATTTGTATAACATTGTATTGTGATTAAACTTGTGATTTACACCCCTACTAATACATGCTATTCTGGGGTGTCTGCAGAGATGACTGGGGCTGTCCCTCTTGAGAGGACAGTCTCGTCAATAGATATACTAACAGTTGAGGTTGATAAGAGAGTCAATAGTTTTGCAGGTATTAAGTCACAAACCAAAGTATTGGACAAATTGCAATATTAATCTGATCATGGTGCTACAGGAAAGGTCAGGGGATTCCCAAAGTTCTTACAATATACCCTCTGTGGACAACGAATGTCTGTACTAAATGTCATGACAATCCATAAAATAGTTGTGGAGATATTACAGTCTGCGACGGACCTGTTGACAGACTTCCCCAGAGCCCCATCAGTGCGTTGCTGAATACACATTCTCTTTCCCATGTACATATACTGTTGTTATATTTACAGCTAGACACCACAGATTACCCCATCTACTGTATATAAAACAGAACAAGTTCAAAATATTCATGTGTTTGCACACCACAGGTTGTGTTTGATTTACCTCCTCAGGCAAGAATACATAAATGCTATTTTTAAAAGGCGCGTTTTGTAAGCTCCTGCTATCCTGGGACACCTGTCTTGTGTAAAGTGTCACATAAGCGGATGTGAATCAGCATTGTTGATAGGAATAAAAGGTTGGAGGGGTCTCTCAATCTGTGATTCTGCAAGAGTTTTCAGGCACAGACTGTACCCAGAGGCAGACGGTGGAGGTGTCAGAGTTCACTGAGTTTACCTGATACAGTCTTTTCTATTACGGCCTCACTGTGGAGTGTGGAAATACACTTATTAGAATGTATTTTTGGAAGTAATGAACAAAACTTTATAAAGTAAATGTTAGTTAAGGGTCTTCTATCTGGCACTGACTTTGACATACTTAAAAACTTAAAAGGCATTTTTAAACATGCGCCCCCATTTTGACAAACTCTAATTTTTTGGCAGTTTTGCAGCTTTGGTGAAAGTCATCTCTCAGAGAAGCTGCACAAAAAAAGCAGAGACAGAATGTCCCAATTTAAACCATCTTCCTCGGACAATCAGGCACAATCAGAGAGACTGTGTCACGCTGGAGGAAATCTGTGCATTTCAAGCTGTTGGAGTTTTGTCTTGGTGATTTCACAGACAATAGCAATATCAAACAAATGAACCTTAATGTATGGTGTAAAACTGAGACCACAGGCCATTAGGAAGTGTAGTGAGTGAATGCTGGAGCTGCCTGGAACAAAGGGATCATTAAGCTGGAGTTATGAACGTCCAGAAGGTCACGTCAAGGAAAAGTCTCCGAAGGACCCTTTGCTGCAGAACGCTTTTCCAACAAAGCAATATCATTACCACAAACTGATAACTAGTCAAATCCTGAGACATGTACCATGGATTTTAAGGTGGATTTAACCGCTTATAAGGACATATTTCCATCCGTAGTCAATCTCCTGCCTTAGTGAACAGAAAAACAGAGAAATGCATTCATTCAAATTTAATACGCTGTTCAGGGATAACACATTTAAACCATCTATTTGTCCAAACTTGTGCTCCGTAATGAAACGTCCAATTGGTCGGGGATGTTTTTAACCTCACAGCTTTGTCTGCTGGTGGTTGACAGCTCAGATAAGGGTGAAGTGCTCCTCTCTAAATGAACTCTTGAGTTTCAATAAAGCAGCTCAGGAGCGTTCTGCGACTTGTTCTCGGTCTTGTTCGGTAACATCTTTTATTGTCCAGCCAGTGTGTTGCAGGCTGATAATTGTAAATCCAGTGGGTATTAATTAGCGGCAGAGGAGGATCCCCGCTAGGTGGACAACGGATAGCTTAATTTCTAGAGCACTTAATGTATTGCCAGTAGTTGAACACAAGTGCTATAAAATGCATCCATCAAGAAATAGCACTGTCCAGGGTGTTCCTGTCGAGCTGAGCCGGACGGTTAATATCCACCTCTCATCTCTCATCTTATTGCATTAAGGCTGGGGACACACAAGAGCACTATTGGCCCAATTTACACAAGATTTGCCCATTTTTGCAAATTATTAGAGACTGCAGTTTGATTGGAATCAACGATCTGCAAATATGATCTTAATGTGAGAGTTCATGGATCCAATCTTTACCACCCCAGTTGACTTTTACCCGATAACATCAAGCGATTTTTTTATGTTTAATCCGCCATCTGCGAGAGTCTCGTGCTGTGTGGGGACCAGAGACTGCTGACAGCCCTCAAGAGCTCAGTTTGCAGCGAAGTGAAGCACAGCGAGCTGAGTGTGACTGTTTGCCTCTGTTGTTATTTTGATTGGAATTACTGGATCATGAGATTACAGGGCCCGATGTAAAAGGACGTATCAGGAGTCAGCGGGATAATCCCATATCATTAAAGTTTGCAGTGTGAGCATATTTACAGCTGAGACATAAAATAATCAGCAGAATATTTACTGTGTAATGCAATGCATAGTTAAATTTCTCCTGATGTGTCCCCAGCCTGTTTGTTTGTCTCGCTGCAGACTGATGGAGATGTTGGCTGATGTTTTTTTCACTTACATAATAAACTAATTATCTTCTTATCTGTTTTTATTTGTTTTGTTTTTCTGCAGAGATTGAGAAGAATGAAGGTGATGAATTGAGAAAAGATGGTGACATGAAGAAATACCTAGATATCATCAGCAATAAAAATATCAAGCTCTCTGAAAGAGTTCTCATCCCGATCCAACAGTATCCAAAGGTAAGAGACACATCAGCCACGTCTTAGTCTAAAAACAACAACACACTATTTGCACCTATTTAGGGTCCTATTTTTTGCCTCTGCGCCGGTGATGCCTGGAGGGAGTCTGTTTTTGGGTTGTTCATCCATCCAGTACTTGTAGACGTGATATCTCAGGAACATTTTGAGGATTTATTATTTTTTTTTATTTAGCACAAACATCCACTTGGACTCAGTGATGAACTGATTAGAAATTGGCGGTCAAAGGTCAGAGGTCACTGTGACCTCACAAAATATGTTTTTGGCCAAAAGAAATTATGACAAAACTTCACACACATGTCTAATAGGAGGAAATGATGAAGTGATGACATGTAATATCCAAAAGGTCACATCATGATGTTTTGCAAGAACACTTCTCTGAGCATTATTCAACTCCATAACTCCAGTAGGGGGGAGACCTTTAGTAGGACACTGAATTGGTGACACTTACGTTGGGTATCCACCTTGAAACTGTGGTGATAGCATGTGTGGATTATGAGACAAGGGGTCCCTGAGCACAGATCTACAAAAGGCCCCACCGTCTCACCTACACACTAACAAGACACACAGATTTAGTGGTGATTTTGCCTATTTTTTGTGTTTTTTTTTTTTGTCTATTTGAGGCCATTTTGTGTTTTGCTATTGTTGTTTTTGCCTCTTTTTGTAGTTATTTTATGCATTTTGGAGTTTCTTTGCACCTCTTTGAGGTCATTTTGAGTCTCTTCCTGGTCAGTAAGCGTTAATTTGGGGTGACTTTTTGAAGGTGAAGGCCGGGGGTCCCCTGACACTTTGCGCCCCTCTGCCTGTGCTTGATAGGCCTGTTCAATGTATAGATCTTCTGTGCTGCCGAGCTGAAGATGTGTATGAAGCATCCACATTTTAGAATTTGTAGCTTATTTGCAGCAACATCCATATTTGAAGCATCGTCTACTGTCATGGTCACATATTAATCTGGACAGACGTGGATGTAAACTGCTACTTGGCTGGTTGGCTGAGGCATACAACTGCTAGGCAGTAAATCTAGTTTATTTTCTGTAAAAAGATAAATAAAAGTGACCAGAATGTAAATTTACAGCATTTTTAAATGACCAGAAATGCAAACTGAAAGGCAAGATACATTATGCAAGGGCCACATTTGAAAAATCATCATTAATTTTAGCTGTCAATCTGGGAATGGGGCCTCTTAGTGTAATCTGGGCTCTCTTGCTTCACCTCTTTGCACAAATACTTTTGGCACTGAAAAATCCCACTGAGCATCGAACGGGCTAATAGAAAGTCACCAGGCAGTGTCTGCTTATTTTCATGTAGTCATCAAAAAAACAAAGTTTTTAGTGCACTAAAGCACTCAAGGGTACAGTGAAGAACAATGACCATAAATCACCGTGTGACACAGTACGCCTTATTCTGACTTATGAAATGTCAGTCGTGACAAAGTTTGAAACGCAGCCTAATGAGGCTGCTCCATCAGGCAGCTAAGCAACGACACGCAGCTGCTTGTGGGGAACCAAAAGCCTTTACTGCCACTGTAATCAAGGAAACCTGCTCCACTGAGTTTGAATTCACACAGTCATGCAACAGGCAGCTAAGAATAATGGCATCAGTGTAGCAATACAGATTGCAGCAGAACATATTTCGATATAGTGTATTGATTATTTGTCCTGCTCTGCAGGTACAGTATATACTGCATTCGCTCTGGAACTGTGGGTAGACAGACAGATCACTAGGGAGTAGTTTTTTTTTCTGTGCTTCACTGGATGTATCATTTTTTTCTTCTGAATGTAGTACATCTGTGTCCAGCTTTTGTACAACGTCACAAAGTTATTTTTAAATCAAACCATTTAAAATCTTATCTGAAAGTACACAGTAGGTTATTGATTTTGAGACATATGATAATTTACACTCATTGGCCACTTTATTAGGTACACCTTGCTAGTACCTGGGTTGGACCCCTTTTGCCTTCAGAACTGCCTTAATTCTTGGTGGCAAAGATTCAACAAGGTGTTGGAAACATTCCTCAGAGATTTTGGTCCATATTGACATGATAGCATCACACAGATCGCTGCAGATTTGTCGGCTGCACATCCATGATGCAACTCTCCCGTTCCACCACATCCCAAAAGGTGCTGTATTGGACTGAGATCTGGTGACTGGTAACTTCAGCAGGTCGTCTTGACCATGTCTACATGCCTAAATGCATTGAGTTGCTCCCATGTGATTGGCTGATTAGCAAGTTGTGTTAATGTGCAGTTGAACAGGTGTACCTAATAAAGTGGCCGGTGAGTGTATCAGGATAGTTAACTAATGCTCTCAGCTGCTTTTCATTACATGGTAGCCTAATAAAAATAAGAATATATGATTAAGGATACTTAGCATCCATGAGTGGCTTAGACTATTAATTTTAAGGTTCCATAAAACAAAACTGCAACTCCCGTGTTGTTGAGTCGCGCCCCTGGGTGTAGTGTTTCACCATCTATGCAACATTTTCTGTATGCCAAAAAAATCTTGTGCTGATGCATCTTGTTTTGGATGGTGCAAACTCTTTAAAACTTCTGTCTGCTGATCAGAGGTTTTTGGTGTGACCTTGCCGGCGCCCCCATCATACAAAACCTGCAGGATCTGTTCTTCGCTGTCAGTTTGCAACAATATTGCTAAAATCTCAAACATATATGGCCGACTGTTGCTCAGCTCTCTGCTTCCACACTCTCTGACACTTTTTGTCTCTAAGCACTCATTTGAAATGAATCACTTGTGGTCACTTTTCCTCTTGTTGTCGCTGCAGGTTTTGAGTGCTCAGGAAAGGAGTTATGGGGAAGAGATCGTCAACAAAACACTGACCGTGTCCATTTTTCAGTCTTTGTCCTGCGAGTCACGTCCCTTTCCTTTCCTAAGTCTTACCCCCAACGTCTTGTTTCATGATCTCACAGCTATTTCATTTCAGTTGTATGATGTTTTAAATGCAGATTACCAATTTTGTCTGTCTCATTAGAGACGAAACAGAGAAAGGAGGATGTCATGAGGGCAGAGCAACATTTAACTGCGCCTCAGGAGCACAGGCGGTGTGCTTTAGTCCAGTGAGCCCCTCAGGACACTCCATAGAAATCAATTTGCTGTTTCCTCCTCAGGATCAGTGTTGAGAAAGTAATTAAGCTGTGCTCAGGAACTCCTCACTCTATTAAATAGATTTCGAATCTATAAAAAAATGCCAATTGAGATAGTTTCTTGGGAACAGAAGACCCACAATGACTCAGGGATATCTTTCTGTCCTTGTGTTTCTGCCTCATTAAGTGCATTTTCTGCCCAAACATTAAACCATTTTTCACTCAACAGTACTTTCTAACTGTGAACAATGAATTTTCCTTGAACTGTTATATTGTGTGCAAGTATGGTCAATCCATTCTTCAGAATAAATGTTGTATTATATGTTTATACAAACCACAGATATTTAACATTTGTTTATTATTATGTAGCAGATGTGTTGAGACCTTGCATTTCTTTACATTTAAACAGTGCTGTGGTTAAAGTGTGGTTATGTTTAGGCACAAAAACCACTTAGGTATGGTCAGGAAAAGATCAGGTTTTGGCTTAAAATACTCAGTTTTTATGGCACAATCACAGCTGAAAATGCAGCCAGTGTCCCACAAAAAAAAACCTTGTGGTGGTACAGTCAATGCTGCAAACTGCTGCCGATATCTCGCTAAAAACACCTGCTCTTGGTGGCAAAATCTGGAAATGCCAGTGTGTTGCAAAAAAAGATGTCTCACCATCCACCATCCCCTCCACCTACTGTTGAAAAAGTCAGCTCATATTCACCTAGCGGCCACTTTATTAGGTACAACTGCTTGTTAACAAAAAATAGCTAAAAGTCCAATCATGTGGCAGCAACTCAATGTATTTAGGCATGTAGACATGGTCAAGATGACCTGCTGAAGTTCAAACTGAGCATCAGAATGGGGAAGAAAGGTGATTTAAGTGACTTTGAATGTGCCGTGGTTGTTGGTCACAGACGGGCTGGTCTGAGTATTTCAGAAACTGCGATCTAAAGGGATTTTCACACACAACCATCTCTAGGGTTTACAGAGGATGGTCCGAAAAGAGAAAATATCCAGTGAGCGGCAGTTCACTGGGTGAAAATGCCTTGTTGATGCCAGAGGTCAGAGGAGAATGGCCAGACTGGTTCAAGATGATAGAAAGGCAACAGTAACTCAAATAACCACTGGTTACAACCAAGGTCTGCAGAAGACCATCTCTGAATGAACAACACGTCCAACCTTGAAGCAGATGGGCTACAGCAGCAGAAGACCACACTGGGTGCCGCTCCTGTCAGCTAACAACAGGAAACTGTGGCTACAATTCACACAGGCTCACCAAAATAGGACAACAGAGTCTGACAAGTCTCAATTTCTGCTGCAACATTCAGATGGTAGGGTCAGAATTTGGTGTAAACAACATGAAAGCATGGATCCATCCTGCCTTGTATCAACAGTTCAGGCTGCTGGTGGTGGTGTAATGGTGTGGGGGATATTTTCTTGGCACACTTTGGGCCCCTTAGTACCAACTGAGCATGGTTTAAACACCACAGCCTATCTGAGTATTGTTGCTGAGCGTGTCCATCCCTTTATGACCACAGTGTACCCATCTTCTGATGGCTACTTCCAGCAGGATAACGCACCATGTCACAAAGCTCAGATCATCTCAAACTGGTTTCTTGAACATGACAATGAGTTCACTGTACTCCAATGGCCTCCACAGTCACCAGATCTCAGTCCAATAGAGCACCTTTGGGATGTGGTGGAATGGGAGATTCTCATCATGGATGTACAGGTGACAAATCAGCAGCAACTGTGTGATGCTGTCATGTCAATATGGACCAAAATCTCTGAGGAATGTTTCCAGCACCTTGTTGAATCTATGCCACAAAGAATTAAGGCAGTTCTGAAGGCAAAAAGGGCGTCCAACCTGGTACTAGCAAGGTGTACCTATTAAGTGTACATGTAATCAGAATTGTGTCACTTTAGAAATGTTGAAAATGACAAATTTAACATATCTGTGGTTTGCAGATGCATACAATGCCAACATTGTCTTCTGGTGACTGGCTGGTATGGTGCGTACACTCAGAGGGTGAGGGTAAGGATAGATATGAAGTACAAGCCGTATATACACATACAGTACCTGTACTTAAGGCCTTAAATGGCGTCTCTCGCAAATAGTCAAGCCAATTTTGTGGAGACACCCATTTTCCTCTTAGAGACTACAAATTAGGACTAAAGGGAAATTATTGTAGAATAGTAGAGTACCCATTTTCTATCCTACCTGCTGGTTTGTTGCACTCACCTGGTGTCCTGTTGTGAGTGAGTCAGCTCCTGATTAGATGGTTAATGAAAACCAGTGGAGTCAAAAACAACCAACGCTGAGAACCACTGAGCTAGATAATGGAGATATGAAAAAAATGTATTAAACAATATACTCATCATCATGAACAGAAAATTCACAGGCACAATTCACAGGCTCAGAATCCTGGTTCTTTGTAATGAACATAACGGTGTTGGCTCTGCAAAGTAAGCAAAGCAGTGCAGTCCAGAGGGACAGAGCAGTTGTCCAACAACAACTTCTGTGACCTAATTGCACAGTCAGCACCCCACAAGACACTGCAGTGTCACTATCTTAAACATCTTGGTAACACTGCACTTTCAGTTAATGGTAATTAGCCACATGAAGCAAGTCTTTGATCGAGTGCACGGCCTGCAAAGAGGATGAGAGAAAAAACAAGTAACACAGAGCTTAGAAAGATGAGTGAGATGAAGCAGACAGCAAATAAAAGTTCAAAAGAGATTTACTTGACACAATTTGACACCGACAGATGTTTTCAGACAAAACTACTACCGTGTTTTTATCTTTAATTTTTGATAATACGGTGTAAGAATGCATGTTAACATATTCACTACACCTGCAAAAAGCTTTTTAACAGCTACATGACAGATCAAAGAACAGTCACTTTTTATATCAGTTTTCTTTAGTGCTTTAAAAACATTTGTTTTTGAGCTAGAACAGATAAACATTAATAGTGGGCTGCTGTGAAAAATGTTTGTACATCGTGGCTACACAGATATGAATTCACTGACTTATATATTTGATTTTTCACTCTGACAACATCTGTCCCCACTGAGAGGCACAAACACATTTTACTTCACTTTGTGTCACAGCTATTTTCTAACGCTGACTATTCAGTAATGTCCAGTCTTTCTTTCTGTCTCTTGTGACAAAGTATAAAATGTCATAAATCTGTCCTTTCACGTTTCAGCAGCTTAACAGTGCTCATTCGTGCCTACAGCTGCCATCTTGCTCCGACGTAATTAAATGCAAAGTAATTAAATTATTACTTGTGAGAATTCTTCTGCATGGTTTCGGATTTGACGACGTGACACAGGAAGATTGATGTCGTGCAGTGAAACAAGCAGTGCTGATGAAATCATTCTTTATGGTACACTGACAGACGCATACTGTCGGCTGTAAAGACATGTCATAGCAGGAAAAGCACAGGTGTAGTTAATAACATTAATGAAAGCTGCATTTAATTGGCCAGTTACAGGGCTATTAATATGCATGCTGGTTCACTATCACACCGTCATGTAAGGTTATTAATTAATGACACGTCAGAATGTCTGCTGAGTTTAGTCCTGTTCTGTAATGCTCCATAGTTTCATGGTGTTTGTTACAAAACAAGTATGTGACTGAAACCTTTTCAAGCTTTGAGTCAGAGAAAAACTACGACATCACACAATATCACATGACATCATAGCCTACTGAGACCCAAACTTTTGTTTGGTATGCATTTTTAATTTCTCCTAGCTATCTGGGATCAGTAGGATAATAAACTAGAACTGAACTATAACTTAAGCATAAAAAACTAAACATGGTCAATGATAATAAAGTCCCAATGTCCTCAAACGAGTACTTCCTAATCTTAGCTTGTTACTGTTGCTAAAATTGGTCGAATTTGTTGCCTTATCAAACTACAAACATTATTAATGGTAAATAACCAAGTTTCATCATGTGATCAGGTTTTGGACCTTGTCTGCTTTTGTGTCAGATCAGCAACAAACAGAGATGGCAGCCATCTTCTTTTTAGTAGGATTAGTGTACTGTGCTCGTACTACCACTAGATGGCACAAAAAGTGTCCATTATCGAGGACAACAGGTCTAAATTAAGTAGAATTAAGTATAAGGTCAAGTAAACCCAAAATGTGATGTCCTTCATATAAGGACACTGTGGCTCAGGAGGTAGAGCGGGCTGTCCACTGATCAAAAGATCAGGCGGTTTGATCCCCGGCTCCTCCAGTCTGTATGTCGAAGTATCCTTGGGCAAGATACTGAACCACAAATTGCTCCCGATTGCTGTTCCATCAGTGTGTGAGTGTGTTTGAATGGTTACTGAGTAGCAGGTGGCACCATGTATGGTAGCCTTGGCCACCAGTGTGTGAATGGATACATTTGACTTGCAGTGTAAAAGCACTTTGAGATGTCAGGAGACTAGAAAAGTGCTCAACAACAAATACTTCACTTGATTCAACCTATTCAGCAGGGACAGTGCATACATTTATTGCATCAAATATGGCTAAAAACCAAATGTTATCTATGGTGTGTACATGGGCAGGGGCTGCCAGCAGCACACAATCTGATGCAATAAAAGCTTAAACATTACTAACAGACAGTTAGTGTATAATATTAATATTACAACAGGCATAATAATAGATATAACTCTCTGTAGCTGACAGGGAAAATCAAATTAACCCCGACTACAACCTTAGCGCACTCACTATCCTGTTTACTCAATACAAATGCAAAATTGAAAAAGCATAATTAACCACTCCGATAAATAGCACATATATAATAAATAATCAGTGATATGTATACATATTATTAATATCTAATTAATTAATTTGATATAGGATTGAAGATTAAATCTCATTCTGGGTGGCTGATCCGTGGTTCAATCCCCGGCTCCTCCAGTCTGCATGTTTAAGTATCCTTGGGCAAGATGCTGAACGCTAAATTGCTCCTGATGGCTGCTCCATCAGTGTGTGAGTGTGTTATAAACTGAGTAGCATGTAGCACCATGTATGGTAACCTTGGCCATAAGTGTGTGAATGTGTGTGTGAATGGATGAATGTGACTTGTGAGATGTCGGAAGACTAGAGAAGCGCTACACAAGTGCAGTCCATTTACCTGTTAAAAGCAGTTAAGATATAACTATTTGGCATCACCAGTCAAAACTATTAAGTTAATGCCAACAAAGCATATTTTAAAAATACTTTATTTGATTTAACTTATTTAGCAGGAACAATGCATACATTTATTGTATAAAATATACATAAAACTCTGCATGGCATCTGTATGTGCAGGGGCTGCCAGCAACATGTAATCTGATGCAATAAAAGCTTAAACATTACTAACAGACAGTTAGTGTATAATATTAATATTACAACAGGCATAATAATAGATATAACTCCCTGTAGCTGACAGGGAAAATCAAATTAACCCCGACTACAACCTCAGCGCACTCATTATCCTGTGTACTCAATACAAATGCAGAATTAAAAGAGCATAATTAATCATTTTAATATATAATTGAATATAATATATATATGTTGGAGCTTAAGCATACTGTAAAGTCAGTGTTAGGATTTTTATTGTAACGTCATGATTGGTTTATTCGATTTTCCTACTGTATTTTCTCACAAAGTCATCCTTCAATCAGCCACAAGGCATTTGTAAACTAATACTAGACTGCACATGGCACACTACCCTCCCTTACAGAAGCCCCGAGAGGAAAGACAGATTTTTTTACCAAAGTAATGATTTTCACCTGTTTCCATCTGTGAAAACAGGTGAAATTTTGATGACTAGAAAAAAAATTCTCACATGCCTCTTAGGGCCTCCCTATTGCCTCGCTGAATAATAAATTCACTTTAGCTGTCAGCATCTGAAATTCATCGTTAGCTACTTGCTGAAGTGTTGACACAGGAACATGCAGGTGTGTATTCAAAATAGGATCAGTACTTAACCTAACCTGTCAGTAAAACCATATTTAGCCCTATATGTAAGTATGTCTCAAATGAAAAGTTAATAGTTTTGTTTTTGTGTGTTTTTCCACTGTGTTTCGTTGTATGAATCAGGTTGGACTCAAACTGCAAAGCTGCAGCTGCTACGCCTCCAATCTATGTGGATAAAACCTGGAGGGATGATGCATCTTGTTACAGAGCGGCCCTGGTTGTATGCATTATTCACAGGGGACGACTTGTGTGTTTTGTGCACCACTCTCTGTAAAATCTACATTAGGTCTGTTGTCGTTTTATAGCCTGTCAAGATAAAGAAAGTTGGCCTTGGCGTTTTGCTCCAGTGACCTTACCATCACTTTCTTTAATCTCCTCTGGAAAAAAAACAGGGATAAAACCTTGAAAACAGGGTTGATCTCGGTTAACGGGGGAAGAGGTGGTACATCTGTACCTGTCCTCTTTTGACATCTAAACAAATGATACACTCACAGCGTGTTTTTGGAAGCCTCGAAATTGTACGCTGAGATCACTATTTACTCTGCGAAAACTATGATTAAGCAGCATAGTCATTTTCATTATCGCTTAACTAGAATTTATCCTCTGCTGTTTAATGAGACAGCTTGATTAGCATCTCATAACCTTGGGGCATGAAATGGATTTTCAATGGCTGATACTGTCTGCCTGTCTGAGTCCAGTGCTGGGACTTCTCTGTATGTGTGTGTGTGTATGAGAATGTAAAATGATTTCTGCCCTTTTAATTAGCAGCACTTTGATTTGGTTAGAAACAAAATGGACATATTTCCGCTCTTGTCACATTTAAACAAGCTTGTTTCTGAAGTATTACCTCTGTCGGGTACGTGCTTTAACTATCCATTCGGCAGGTACATACAGTACACAGCCCATAACACATTAAATTGTATTTTGTCCTTGCGGGTGCCACAATTTTGAGCTTATCAGTCTTGGGTTATTGTGACCTTTAAATAGTGCGGCAGCTGTGCTCTACCCAAAGAGGAATTCCATTTTTGTCCGCCCAGAGATGTCAGTGTCCCAAAGAAAGGCCTATCATGTGGAAAAGGTGTTTTGCTTAGATAAGTGCTGAATACAGTAGAGGCAGTCCAGAGTGTGAATTAAAATTAAGTACGATAGCATCACAGCTCCACTCTGGGATTCCACTGAGTCAGTGTGTTTGTGTGATGACTTCGTCTGCCACAATGCTGCTCATGAGATATAATAATGATTAAAATGCCTCCCCATGTTAAAAATTGCCCCACATAAACAGTGACCCGACGCTACACCGAATAATCACTCTAACAGGGTTTTCTGTATGTAGTCCATTCATTCTGGAAATGTGTCAGAGTCTTGTTAAATGTCAGCATGCGGCATATATTCACTTGATTTTTAAGTGTGCTGTTGATTGACACTATTGTCCCACGATGCAGTTTAAAACAGAAATGGAGGAGCTGCTCACAGCTGGAGGAAATTAAAGCCAATTGTAATTCTTGGTGAGAGAGCTGCAGGAGGACCTGAGGGAAACAAAAATACAGGAATATATGTTTTCAAATGCATTTTGCTTCCTCATTAAAGCTGCTCCTATCAGTAACATTGGATCAAATGGCTACACGTAACTGAGTTCGTAGTTCGTAAGACAAACTAAGCATAAGTGAGAATTATTACCTGACTCCACAACATTTTTCAGCTTATTGTTTTGGTTTTACGGCCGACAGCTTAACTTTTTGGTTCGCTCTCATGGCTCTCATCACCCTCACTTTGTAGGTGCAGCAGTCAGCTGATAAACCCGCTCTTTGCTACGTGCCAGCGCCAGACAGCAGACAAAGTTAGAGACTAGCTGGTGAACACAGTATTTGCATTTCCATCCATCATTTTCAAATTGCGCATAAAAGAACCTTAGTGAAAATGCCAAAAATCAAAAGAAGATCTCAGATTATCACAATACGTTTGGGGGGGGGGGGTCCTGTGTGCTTTCTGTTATCATACCACAATTGTTTTCCTTTGAGGTTTAAATGCACTCTTTTGATGATGTCATCTTGTTGCACCTTCTTCTGCAAGGGTATACTGGCACCTGACTGGAGAATTAGAACACGTACTGCTTATCTCAAAGAATCAACTCCCAATATTCACATACCAGTAATAGATGGAAAAGTGCAGAGATAAGCATTTTCTTTTGAATACTTCCTGAAAATTCTGTTAAAATTTGCACTACATTTGGATGAAAACCCAACTAGGGAGGCATTTAGCAGCTAAAGAGTCGGATATCTTTCTCAGGAGGTGGTGGAGACCAAACCAAAGCAAAAAGGAAAGTCAAATTTGACTTATGTTCATCAGATAGTCACAAACATGACTCCAAATTCATGCTAATGTTGCTTAGTGTCTGCTTAGTTGGCCAAAACAATCTTATAATACGGGGTTGGGCTATATTACAGTATGTAGCATGCAACAGTAGGAATTTGGCAAAACCATGTCTTCCATGGGAGCTATTTGGAGCAGGCTATATGTGGCAAATCAGGGCTGTATTCTCATGTAATCTTGTGATTCTTGCATGGTCATGTGATTTTGTTTCCTCATGATATCGTGAATCCAGCTGCCTAAGAATGTAACATGATTTTGGGGAGTCAAGTTGTAAACACAGAAATCTGAAAACACTTACTGTTCTCAAGAACCTTCAAGCTTCCATTATGAAAGACTTTTAGTTTTCCTAGAGTGTTGTTTTTTGTTTGTATGGATGTTCCACATAAAAAAAAGACAATAATGCTCTAAGTTTCCAAATGTGAAGTTAGTTTTTTAAAGTAACTGTCTGTAAACACATGCCTAAAGTGCATGAATTTCCTGTATATTAACTGCCAAACATGAAAATGAGTACATTGGTATTAGTACTGATGTATAATCGTGAACTTGAGACGCAGTAACAGTGTTGAGTATATTCTTCTCTTTTGTTGCATTTTCAGCAGTATCGGTAATGCTCTGTCTCTCCATTTTCTGTAAAAGCGGAAGAGATTTAATTTAAAAGGTGTTTGTCGTTAGTCATTTAAAGGCCATAGCTTGTTAGAGACTCGCAGGAAAAGATTGCATAAATTGATTTTTTTCTTTGCTCCAACAGGAAGGCTGTGTAGCTGCTGCTCTGACAGCAAAACACAGCTTGTCTGGAAGAGTTTCATGGTCTTAAACAGCTTTTGTAGCGTCGCGGCACTTTGGCATTTCTGGCTGCTCGTCTGTATTGATCTTGGCTCAAGTTGTTTGTCACCTGTTAAAATATACAGGGATCATGATATTTGTTGTGTTTACTGTGTGTGTGTGTGTGTGTGTGTGTGTGTGTGTGTGTGTGTGTGTGTGTGTGTGTGTGTGTGCGTGTGTGTGTGTGTGTGTGTGTGTGTGCGTGTGTGTGTGTGTGTGTCATGGGGGGGGACCATCTGGGTGACAGTGCATATTAATGGGAATTGTTACATTTCTATCAGAACATCCTGCTCCTCTTTGTTGTGATGAAGATGTTGCATTAGGAAAGGGAAGATCTGGGTCATTTTGCCACCTTGTGCAAATTTTAACAGGTTTCATTCTTTCATTCTCCTTATCTTACCATAGAAAAGATTTTTTTGTGTGTGTTTATGTTGTTTTTTTTAATGTTTTGACCAAAGACAACATCCACATACCTCAATATCTGATAGCACTGGAGCAGGTGAACAGTAAATCTCCTCCTTCCCACTAAACAACCACTCATCTGCTTCCTTTAATGTTTGTGGAGCTGATAGAACACACTCCTCTGACACGCTCACAGCGCGGTCATCCATAGCTGTCATTAAAGCATAAACCTCCACCTGAGGTTTTAATCCTCCTATCATACGGGACCTGGACTTCCCCAGTAGCACAGCTCGCTAACCTGGCAGTAAGTGCCTCAGGACATCTGCAAATCTTGCCTGGCCCCGGTGCACTGCATTAAAGGGCGGCCACCGTGCACATTTTCCAACTTAAAAGCCGAAAAGGTTTTTGTGTTATTAGCTCTGCAGTCCCACTTGACAAGTTGCAAAATTTTCGATATTTCCATGCTTAACATGGAACTGACCTCATACTGAAGCATGGAAACACAGGCTAGTCTGGTGCATAAAATCATCCAGCGGTTGCTTTGATTTTTATTAATGCTCATGCTTTCTTTGTTCTTTGCTTTTTTATTTAGCTTCTCATCTTATGACTCTTATTACTTGCAGCATTAAAGAATCAGGGCCGCGAGAGTGTAAAATATTTACAAGTATCATTATTTTGAATGTATGGAAAAATATTCTTGTGTGCAGCTCTGACACCCAGCTGGGATGCTGGACTGTGTGTTCATGGAGATCTCGGGTCTTGTAGGGCAGGGGAGCGACGTGGTATGAAATAAAGATAAAATGCAACAGCCTGCAGCAGAAACAGTGTTTCTTTCATCAAACAAATAAATCCTCTTATAGACAACAGGGATTATATTGTTTTTCATAATGTATGATAAGCTACATGTGGTCAGACTTCACTCACCAAAGTCCATATGAATATTAACTTCACACTCGGGGATTTTGTGGTGCATTACAGGTGCAAAACTGTTTCAAAAAGATTAGTCACTGTGTTTCTTCATTTTTCTCAAATAAGCCTTTGAGGAGGGATGTTGTATACATGTAGTATCGTGCATGGGAGAGGATCAGTATTATGTTACACTGCATTAGTTGTAAAAAGACAATACATTTGAGCTCAGTGGGGTCACCTGAGTGTGTGTCAGTCACCGTGGTTTCCAAATTGAGAAGAAGATGGTTTACGTGTCTTCCTGGCAGCTATATCGAGTCTTGTGTCAAGACCTGGTTACAGATAATGCCAGTTTTCAAATGTGGTGTATACAGAGAACAACCACAATGAAAAGTGTGATCTATTAAATAACTTAAAAAAAATCTTTAAATATTTTGCCTCCACTTGTTTTAAATACAGCTATACAGAGGCCAGACTTCAGTGTAGGTGAATACATATGGGTTACACATACAGACTCAGGATGTACCTGCCCACATGTGAAAGCTGCACTGTTTCTAGTGCTCAAAGTAGGTCCTGTCTACAGTGGCTTTGAGACCTAAATGTACTACACCTTAAGAGAGTACTCCACTGATTTAGCACTGCACTCCTATAACACCGTGCCACAGTTGCCTCACAGGGAAAAGGCTCTGGGTTTATACCTGCTGGCCAGCTGTAGCCTTTTAATGTGGAGTTTGCATTTTCTCCCTGTGGCTGCGTTTGTCTTCTCTATGTGCTCTGGTTTCCTCCCACATGCAAAAGATGCATGCAGATGAGGTCAATTAGCAGCTCTAAATTGCCTGTAGGTGTAAACGTGAACAGTTTTGTGTAAATATTCACTTGTAGATTATTAGCATGGCATTTCTGTATGTTTTGTTGTGTTTGGCTGCGTTTTCTGCTTTGCGTTTCATCACATTGCACTGAAGTGTTGTCAAAGTGGTAAATGTGTTTCTCAGTTTGCTTGCATTTTGTCTATTTGCATGTGTTTTCCTAGAGGGATTCTTCACCCACAAAATGATCATTTGTATGTTGATTATTCACCATGTTCTGCTCAAATTTGTGAAGAAGTGTTTTTCTCAAATGCCTCCACAGTGAACGAAAAATTAAAAACAGGAAATTCTTGATGAATTGACCTTTTGCTAAGCCCCGCCCCTTTGTGATGGCCCAACAAGCTGTCAGAGTAAGCATGGAGCCCACACTGTCACTAACTGCACTCCCTGAAGAAATATTATCATATTTTTGGAAAAATGAAACAGTGATTCCAGAGAGAAGCAGACAGAGGGGTCTACAGTCTGTGTTTGAAGGATATATCCAGGATGTCAAACTGACTCAGCAGCAACAACAGGTTAAAAAGACAAAGATAGTTAGAAGCTAAAGCCCAACTATAGGCTACAGATCACAGTGTAAAAGTGAACCATCACATCACTGCTGGTCGACACAGAGGACAATCAATATAAAGGGGAACTTTGCTGATATTGAACCAGCTGTGTGTCATCACAGTGTGTGCAGATTAACGTTGTTCGGCTTCCCCCCGTGCTGCTGCCAGCACGTAGACCTCCACCACTGGACAGGAAGGGATCTCCGGGGGAAGTCAAACAATGTTCAGCTGCGCACAGTGCGATGACACACAGCTGGTTGAATATCAGCAAAGTTTCCCTGCTTCCCTTCACTGTTTCCTGTACAGCAGGGTCGGTCTTTGTTTCACTGTTATAATCATTACAAAGCAAAAGCAGCATGTGTATACATTCAGTAGGCTATATCTTCAGTAGCTAGCTAGCTAACCCTACACTTTTCAGGGTTTGATTTTGGTTTTGGAACAGGGAAGAAACATAAATCTTTTTCCAACCTCTCCAGCTAATGAGTATCATTAATACACGGCGTGCCCCAGGCACAACATTTAGCTTCAAATCCACAAAACCAGCCTGAAAATGAAGGAGATCTGGAATGATTACATTAGAGTCAATGGAGCACAGCTCTGTTGTTTTACCCTGGTCTGAGCCAACCTGATGCTACGCTATGATTGGTCAGTCTGCATCTGGGGGCGGTACTTAGCAAAGGGTCAAGTAGAGTAAAGACAGCAAAACTATATAAAAACAGCCATTGACAAACTTTTACACAACTCTTGCTGTTTAATCCAAGTCTCAATACTGAAGTCATATATTCAGAACTCTGCTCATGCATTCATCTGGGCAGAGTTCAAGCGCACACACTTGCCCAGGCACGCTACTTGTATGTGGGAGTGTTTTAAATAGAAAAGTTTTAGAAAAATGCATGTGTTTGGGAAGTACTGAGCATACCAATGGATAAATGAGACTTGGATTATACTGCACAAGTTGTGTGAGAGTTTGTTAACAGATGTTTTGATATAGTTTTGATGTTGTTAAGTGCGGCTCCCATTTACTCCAATTCATCAAGATTTTTCTCTGTTTTTGAATTCTTAGTTCACTGTGGAGGCATGTGAGAAAAACAAAGTTTTATCCATGAATTCAGTGCAACATGGGAAGAGTAACTGATATACAAATAATCATTTTGTGGGTATAGTGTTCCTTTAAGTTGCAGTGCACTGAGTTCTTAAGGCCACTGAATCTGTCAGCTGTGAGGAGATTTTTAAGAGATCATTGTAATCTTGATAATCTTGATCAGAAGTGCAATTAAGGAACAGGCCTCAGTCACCGAGGGTCTTGTGAAAAGTTCTTAGCTCAGCTTCATTAGCAGCTCCGCAGACTCACATTAGTGTGACCTGACTCAACCTTCAACTCCTGCTTTAAAACCTGTAGACTTGTACAACACAGAACCTGACAAAAATGACTTTAAAGAATTCATATGGAGACCAGTACATCAGAATTCATCCCGCACAAAAGCTCTTAATTAAATCTGTGTCCTTCATGTAAGAATTAGACTTTGTGAAATACAAAGAAGTAGATCACTGCACCCACTTTATCACTATTTCTTCAACGTCTGAAATATCTTTGTACGCAATTGTCGTATTCACAACACCCTTCCGTCTAATATCTGCATAGTTATCAGTGTTGAGACTGCAGGGGGCACATTGCATCATTTCAAACCTCATTTAACACCGAACCGTGCCCCTTTCTAAAGCCCAAATTGCTCGCCATGGAGCTGCAGAGTGGCTCCAGACATTCATTAGCTTAATGAAAACAGGCCACTCTTCTTCTACCGCCCAGCGAGCGCGTTCTCGACTTAGCCGCAACGACCATCTGCTCTCAAGCTCCCTGCCAGCTATAGGATAGTCCTGTCAAAGCAACCCCTGTGAAGAAAGGCATCCACAAAGGTGCCTTAATCATTCAGATCAGAGGACAGGCAAGGACAGTAGGGTTGCCTTTTTTTCTTTTTTTTTTAAGATAGTCTCATTCTGCGTCCCCTGGCGCCTCCCTAACCTGAGATGTGGCGTTCACTCGTGATGTTAATGATGCTCATGAAATAAGCTGAGTGTGCAGTTGTCGGAGTTGAGTTGCAGCAGCCACACAGCTGGCACTGAAGTTATTATCCGCCCAGCCACAGTGGGAGAAGCTGCTTTGTGAAAAGGTTAATATCATTTTAGGGTTGGCCAGAGTGTGTTGTGGTGGGCGGCTGACCACCTGTTCAGCTCTGGAGGTGGTCTCTTATCATCTCATCCAGCAGCAAACATTTGAAGGTCGAACCATTTATTACAATTAAAAAAGTAGTGTGTGAGATAGTTTAAGCAGCCTTTATGTGCTTGTTTTAAGAAGTAGAAGAGTCTCTGGTTTTCTAATTGATCTTCTGCTCATATTTTCTTCAGAAACAACCCATTCGACTACAGTTGTGAGTTTCACCTCACAGATTAATCACCACTAATCTCAGCTGTGTTGCGCCTTCAACAACCCAGAGCTACTTTTCTCAATATGAACACTAGCTGGTGCACAGCGAGAGGGAAATGATAGTCAGAGCCCCGAGGCTTGAATCTGATAGTTTGTCATCTGGATAGTATTACTTAATTTCCCACTGGGAAGAAACTCATTATTTCTGACTTTATCTCAGCACTGACCTCTGGAACAGTCTCAGGAACGTTATTGGTTTGAGCCCATGTTCTCTTTTCTTTTTTTTTTTTTGCCTCGGCACGACATGGATGACCCTAAACGCCAATAAGACACATGACTAGCAAGGGCACGGTTCAAGCAAATGGATGGATGCGTATGTTATGCTGGGCAGCAGCTGAGAGTCCCCTTCACCATTAATGTGCTACACACAGAGCACGATTCTATTGATTTATCACAGGCTACATTACAGCTTTTTCTCACATGATGAATGGTGAATGGAATGTGAGATTATATTGATAATAATGACTAACAGCCAGCTGACATCTTTTATGGTCAACCTTTTCTTCAAACGGATCAAATTCCTTTAACATCCGACACATAAAGACTGTCTTCAGAAACATTTCTCCCCACACAGAAGTAAGCTTTTTCATTTTTTGTCCTCTTACATATGTTGGAAGCATTGATAAGGCGTCTGATTGCTTTTTTTTTTCTCCTGTGTCACAGTTTAATTTTGTCGGGAAGCTGCTGGGACCACGGGGAAATTCCATGAAACGATTACAAGAGGAGACAGGAGTGAAGATGTCCATCCTCGGCAAAGGGTCCATGAGGGATAAAGGCAAGGTAAGATATTGATTTGTGATGAAATACGGTGGTCGGCCTTGTTCAAGATATGGATCAAATGGAAATATTTACAGAAATGAAATGCTTGAAATTCCACCAAAGCACAGTAGAATATTCTAACCACCAATATCTGAGCTTAAACTGAGATGAATAACACCAGAGTAGAATTAATAGCTTTCGGGTGACAAACATATGTAGGAGAAAATGGGAATGTTTTTCTGTGTGTTGTTTAATAGCATATTCTGTAATAGTCAATTATAAATGCCAAGTAATGAATCTCTTTGCCAAAGTCATTTATCCTGCTGACTTGTGGTCCCCTGGAGCCAAACTTATCCAAGCGTGTACACAGACAGTCTGCTGTTCACGCTTTTAACAGGTCTCAGTGTGCTGCTATAGAGTTACAATGCTATCATTACTGTAGCCTCCAATCCAGACATCTAGACATGACAAAAGACTTGAAGTGTTACCACCTCTTTGGTGAAACTGGAGCTGCATTTCAATACATCAGGAATATGATGAAGGTAAAATAATGCGGAGGTTGTTACAACTTCTTTAAAGCGTCTGTAATAAATATTTTTATGATAAAAATATATCAACCTGACAATGTGACAGAGTTCCCTCAGAGAATTATCACCCAAATCTGCAGCTCCTCTCAGCTCTACAGAGCTTTGCAATGAGTTTCAGCTCACTACAGGGGCGGACTGGCAACAAAAAGCAGCCCAGGATTTTGCTGTCAAAAGGCCCCAGTTTGATACAACAAACTTCAACTGACACAACATGTTTGTGGATCAACAAATCATCAATTTAAAAATCGCCTGGTGGTCCACAAGGAGCCAGTGACTCGCCCACAGGGCATGTTCTAAAAATAACTGCGGTCAAGTCGGCTGTCACTTGCATCTCTGTGGTCAAATGAGCCAACGCTACAACTGCAGTGCACCCATGTACTGACACTCATGGTAAATGCATTCACATGACCCAGACTGAGCTGACAGGGAGAGCTAGTGATGGATTTGGCAAAGATAGGGGAAGGATAGATGTGTGACTAGGTCCAGTTTTCAAATAAGGTGATAAGAAAGCATATATAATGCTGGAGTTGGGAAAAAGAGGGACCTAAGACCAGCCCACCAAGAAATTTTACAAACTTCCCAATGTCAAGTCTGTGCCAGGCTCATTGTTTAGCGGTCTGTCCTGCAACTTTACTGTTCTGGTTCACTTTCACTACCCACCATCATAGTATCCTTTTCAGCTGCAGCAGCTGTTCCCAACAAAGAAGCTCCAAAAACTCCTAAACTGTACATTACCTCCTCAACACCAAATAGCTGACACACACAGTTGGCGACTAGCTGTTGAACACAATGGAGCATTTAGCAGCTGAAGGGCCAGATATTTCCCTCAGTGGTTGGTAGAGACCAAGTAGCCAAAAAAATCAGTTACTGAAAGTCAGTATATTAGTCATTTGTGCAAAATGGAGTTAAGTTGAGCAAACAATCACACCTTAAGGTCCATTTAAGCCCCATTTCCACCAAACACTTTCGGTATGGTACCTTTGGAACCAAAAGTAACCCTTCAGACATCGTACCTAGACCCTAACGTTTCCACCATAAACAGTACTCTTAAATGTGGGCAGGGTTGTTGTCGCTCACTGTTCCGTCCAGCACTCACTGTATTTCCTCATTACAGGTTACTTTTGTGACACAGACAAAAGTCTGCACCTCGTTTATTGTCCACAGAACGAGGCTGCACGCCAACATTTTCAGAACAAAACAGAACTGGCTGGAGTGAGAGTGTCTCTCCATGAGATATTTAAAAATAGCAGGTTTGTGTATTTATGCTTTATAAAGTGATGGTCAAAGTTGTCACTGTGAAATTTAAGGCATGTTGATTGATTCATGTCGCTTACTCATGCATTGAGTAACATTACAAGTTAATATTCCACCTTAAAAGTTGCCGGCTGTCGGCCCAGTGAATTAAGTTATTTATTTTTTCTGCCTACAGCTGCTGCCAGAGGCAGCAAAACATCCTTTCATTTTATAGTTAAAGTCTACTAATAAAACTCTCCATGGTATGAACAGTGGTTACATGAGCCTCAAAACCGGCCACAACTCGGCCCCAAGCAAGAATGACTGTCCACTATTGACCAATCAACAGACTGCAGTGTTCACAGCTCTGCCTTTTAGTACCAGTTCTGTGTGCTAGGTACCCCAACAGAGGGGTGACCAAACATGGGAATCAGTTCCATTGGTACCATCCACAACTTTTCACAGTGGAAACTGAAAAGAAAATTGTACTGAACTGTATCATACCGTACTGTTCGGTGGAAACAGGCCATTAGTTGCTACTGTGGAGGTTTCAACCATATCACACGATCTTTATCTGCACACACAGTTTGCCCAGTTGTCATGTTACTACATAGCACAACAGTGGAGCTGTGTGTGTGTGTGTTTAGTTATTTTGAGCTTTGACACTTTGTGAAACAAAATATAACACAGTAAGAAACACCATTTTCATTAATAATTAAGTGAGACTGAAAGCTCTTTCTTGAACTTCAACATTAGATGACAAAAACAATTTCAAGGTCCATTCAGTTGTTATTCTGCTGCTTGTGATCACATCACATGACTCTCCTCAGCAGACAGAGACGTTCTCATGGAAGTACAAAGCAGGTGCAGTAGGCTGATAAAGTATATGTACAGTGATAAAGTACAGTAATTTATTATTGTAATTGCTATATACTGTAGTTATAAATCTCTCCCAGCATCCCATCATATGGGCCTGCAAAATGTGCAATTTTGAACCATGTAATCTTCTGGATGACTAAGCTTTTGTATAAGTCAACTTAATAAAGCCCCAAATTCATCAACAACTGTATGGCTTTGTAATTAGAAATTACTGGTAATACCTTTTCGCATGGATTTCCATCCAGGCCTAATTGTGAGGCTCTGACGAAGACTAAAGGCACTGAGACGTTTCTTTACCATCACATTTTTGAATGTGCCTTGGCTGGTGCAAGAGTTCATTTAAAACTTTGGCTTCCTGCCACTAAGTCCATTCAGTTTACTCATGTGCTGCATTCACTTGTCTGCAGTGTGTAAAAATAAGTAAAGAGGTACTAAAATGTATGCAAAAATAATGGTTTATTTACCTGACTGCAGTGCCTCGGTTATGATACTGCACTGTACACTACAGCATGACTTTTTAATATTTAATAAATCAATTACTAGATGCTGCTATCACTAACACGGTGTCTGTTTCACTTGGAGTTTCAGTGTGAGGAAGATTCATAGTGCTGTGTGCAGCACAAAGAAAAATAAGAGACCCCTCACAGTTTCTTACGAAATGCCGGCTATGTAACGATCTGCTTTAGCTCGGCGTTTTCTGTGTGCCATATTGATTTTGTGTACAGTCTGGCCAAGTCTGAAGGACTCTGTGATGAGACTGACACCTTAAGGTCGTGACTGAAAGGCTGCCTGCCACTTGAGGCAGCTGGGCTTTACCAGTGAGGTACAGACATTGCACAAGTCCCATTACAAGCAAAAGTTGTCATCACACATTCCTGCCATCTCATCCAGTTCGTCAGCAGGGTGCATCTGTCTTGCCGTAGGGTGATATCTCAGGTTTGGAAATTTTGTATCAGAGCAGCCCACCCACACGTATTAAACCATATGCTCAATATAACACCTTGTGCACAGATATTAGCCTGGTTAACATGGTGCTGAGTCATAGCGCTAAAGCAGAGAGTCCTTATTCCACCTCTCTGACTCTAGATTGTTTACCAAAGCAAACACTGCAAGGTTAGAGAGAATTTTATTTCTGAGTTCTTAAAGTCCTTACAGCAAACCTAATATTGATCGATTAAACACAGGCATACTGCAGCCATGGAAACTGATGTATAGAACCGAAAACATCAAGGCTGTCTCCCTTTTTGTGGGATAGAAAACTGAAGATCCCATAGATGTCAATGCACTTTGACATGTGTCTGGGTTATAATTTTAACATGTCTGTATACATGTCTCGCCTTAAACAGAGATTTGTTTTATTGTATTTTAGTATTAGACATGTCTAATAATTGTTTTGCGACACTGCCTGAACCTTAGCCTTCCTGATACCTTAATGAATGTTGATTGTTATCATGTCCCTTGAGTCCTTCCGCACCAGGTGGGTCAATGACCCAACACAGTGGCCGGATATTGCTTATTAGGACATCTGTACACATTTGTTTGAATCACCAGGTATTGTTGGGCTAATTGTTGTCTTTAAATAAGCAACTTGTTAACAGCCAATTGTTTAATCTAGGCTGGGCTGAGACTGCAAATCATTCTCATTCCCAGGGCGTCATAACGCTGCGTCACGTCCCCTCCACGTCTCATACTGACGCACAAGTCATCCTAAACACACTGTAATAAGTGGTTAACTTTGTTGTGGTTAGGTTTTGAAAAACATCATGTTGCACATTAAAACAAATACGTAACATGATGTAAATATGCCACGCACCTACGTAATGTTATGTTTAAACAGTGTTGACTTTTGGTTTCACACTGGACATGAACAGCAGTCTCCTGGATGAAAGTCCGTGTTTGTTTGACCCATACGACATAATGCAGAGTTTTTTGCGCTTTCTATTGAGTCTGTTGCACTCAGTGGCAAATATTTGGGAAGGAGGACAGGCGACAGTCTTTGTGATTTACCACACTGACAGTGAATATTCACATGTCTTAAATGCCTCATATCTCAGTGTGAGAGCCTTTGTTAACCCACCACACAACAGCTTTTTGGCCTTTTCCTGGCTCTCTCCCAATGTGAGAGAAAGCGGGTTTCTTTCACCCAATAGGGGGCAATGCCGATCTGATCTATAGCTTTGCATGTGCAGCCCCTGCTGTAAAAATCTGCCACACACTTCAGTAACAAACTATTGAAACAACTCAGAGACACAGCCGTCCGCCCACATGGACGTTTTGATCTGATCCATAATGACTTAGGCTCTCTGACAGTGACTGTGAAGCCTGCTGAAATTTTTAGAGTGATTTTTTAATTAAAGCTGATTTCTCCTGGAGGGTGGAGAATGGCCCTGTGATGCAAGGACAAAAGTTTGAATCCCCAGACTGGCTGGGTGAGTGGCACTCTCGCCTGTCTTAACAGCCACCATTAAGGTGTCCTTGAGCAAAGCACTCAACACCCAACTGTTGCAGAGCGCAGTGAATGAACACACATTAAAAGAATATATATATTTGGAGATTATTTAATAATCAATACATTGTTAGGGGTGTTGCAGCTGCGTTTGTAATATAAGTAGACAAAATGTCTTTACTGCAGGTCTGACATCACTTCCAATTTTTTGTTCAGCGTAGAATTGATTTTACAATGTAACCGGCTCATTTTAAAACACAGTTAGGACTGGCCTCGAGCTATATTACAGATCTTTTAAGCCTTTAAAGCCAGTGTGAAGCCTCAGGCGGGGGCCCCCTCAGGGCCTGGGTTAAGACTGAAGGGTGATTGGGCTTTTCTTGTCATCAGACTCTGGAACAGTTTGCATGAGTAGCTTGAATCGACATCTTTTGTTTACTTCAGTGGTTTCTTGTAGACTTGCTTTAACTCAGTGCCCCCTATCCAAGGGAACAGTCACCTCTTTGCATTCCTAATTTTTTGCTCCGTGCTTTTGCCATTTATCCTGTGGAGCTGTCTTGCGCGTGTGTGCACCACACAGTAATGTAAGGATGAACTCAGGAGCAGCACTAAAACATGAATCCAGCAATGAGACACGTTCAGCCAGTCAGTATTTGAATGTGAAAATCTCTTTTGTTTTATTTTTGCAATTTTTAGAGAGTGCTTTTGTTTTGTTTTGTTTAGCACCATCTGTGGGGATGATTAAGGAATTTCTAATCAGATAAAGAGAACCTGTAAACCCCGCCAAACTTTTTTCTCACTGCTTTTGTTCCTGGGATGTAGAGAGAGTAGTTTTATAATTAATGTAGAAAGAGAAATCATACTGCACCTGCTGTTTGTCTCCGTCATGGTGACACCTGCATCATTTCCCTCTCCTTTCTCCTGTCTCTCACAGACAGATGGATCTCTGTGTGTGTCTGCTGTTTTATTGATCAAACTTGTCATGCTTCACCTGTCCACCAGGCGTCCTCAGTGTGTCTTCCTGCCCACCACACCTGTCCCTCATCTGCTAATTAGTCTGCTGCACCTTATTGGTCTTTTTGACTGCAGACTCCTCTTCCTGTTTGACTGATTCTGCCTGTCTTGTTTGTGATACAGTACTTTAATTTTTATTGTCTATTAGATGTCCCTTTTCAGCCTTGTTGAAGGGCACTATATCTGTCATTTTGTTGCCTGATATCTCCTCTTGTGGAACTTCAAGTCCATTTGGCACAAGCGGTCACCAGTCTGACCATCAAGATTACTTGAACTAGCCCATAGCTTACGCCATGTCTGGGTCACAAGATGTCAATCCACTTAAACATTTCTGAGAGATGTTTTGGAGCAGAGCCCGCAGCGCTTTCTTCACAACAAATCACAAAATGCAATTTCTGTCTGAAAAAAAAAAAAAAACATTCACTGGTGCCAAGCTCTACTATCTAGTCTGTTATTCTTATTTTTTTTCTATAGTTGTCAGATGAGCAGTAATTATTCTGTAGCAGTTAAGTTATTCCTTACACAAGTGAGGGAGAGGCCACATATCATTCAGAAATGTTTTTGTGTGTGGTACAAGTGTCTTGTGGTGATGAATGTAGTGATCGCTCAAGTGTCTCCTTGTCTTGAAACTAAATCAAAAATGTTTCTGTGGTAGTCTGCCTTTCCAAAAGATGTTTATGATGAAAGAGGGGGGAAAAGGGAGGAGTTGGGTGTCACAGCAAAACATCTTTATTCAAATTTTAGAGCAGGAAGACGTAAAGTGACTGAATGTAGATGTTTAACCAAGCTAGCAGCATGGCTCTACAGGTGGCAATGACAGTCTGTTTGTTGGGCAGTCAACCACTTTGGTCTAAACTGAAATACATCAACAACTACTGGATGTATTAAAGGGAAATTTTATGGAGACATTTATAGCACCCAGTGGGTGAATCCTTCTTTCTTTTGGCGATCCTATGTTTTTCAGTGGGTCAAAATTTTAACTTGTTTAGTACTTTGACTACCAAATAGCAGCGGCACTGCCAATGGATGACCAAAATAATTGACTCTGTGTGTTGTTTTTAAACTTGGGTGGTACACCTTCAAATTAAAACCGTATAGTTTATTTAAGGAATACGGCATTTTCCCTTATTATTTGAGGAGGCAGATTAGAAATGGGGGGAGAGGGGTATGACATGCAACAAAGGTCCCAAGGCTGGAAACTAAACCCAGCAACCCCTGTACCCTCAGCAGGAAGAGCAACAAAAATCAGTCCAAACTGTCTCTAGTCATTAGTAAAACATTAAATATTCTCATAATTAAAGCTATAGATTGTAACTTTTATGAAAATAACTTTGTCATATTTTCTGAAACTGTCACTATGCTCTGAAAGACGTACACAAGACAGATAATCTGTGAAAAAAAAAACATGTCCCTAAAGTCTCCAACGCAGCTGGCAATCATGTCAATTGCTCCGTGATCTGCAGTCAAATTTAAATCAACATTCTGTTAATGCATTACCTATCTCTCACTTAAATGTTTTCAGTAACACATTTTAGTGCACTGTTTAGCTGTAAAATGAGAAAGTTGGTCCGGCAAACATTCTCATTTTACCACTAAACAGTACACTAAAATATGTTTCTGAAAACATTTGAAGCAATGCAGTTGCAGATTCATATTTAATCTTTGCTGCCTAGTTTGACTGCAGTTTATGAGCGGTGACTGACATGACTAACAGCTGCTGTGGAGACTCCTCGGCGCTGAAAGGTTGTTTTCCATTCACCTGCATTAAGGCAATTAGAAGTGCTACAAGGCAGCAGAGTTGGCAGATTAGTGCTGTATGAATGCAGCGACAGTTTCAGCATATATGACAAAAGTTATTTTTTAATTAAAGCTACCAGCTGTAGCTCTAAGTGAAGTATGTTTTATTCATCATATTCATCCCACTTTGTTTTGTCAACCTAAAATGTACAATATAACCAAAACTGACTTCCAAATCAATACCTCATTGATACATCATTATGCAACAGTGTAATTACTACAAGTTAATCTAAACAAGTTTGCGATGTGTTATTCATTAACATTAGCATAACATTATCAAACAACATGTATCCTGGCTTCTCTTTGATGAGTACACGTCCTTCACTTGCTTTCTTTTCTCCACAGGAGGAAGAATTAAGGAAAAGCGGGGAGGCCAAATATGCCCATCTGAGTAACGATCTCCACGTTTTAATTGAAGTCTTTGCTCCACCTGGAGAAGCCTATTCCCGCATGAGTCACGCCTTGGAGGAGATAAAGAAATTCCTAGTTCCAGTAAGTTTAATACTTCACCTTATTCTTTCCTCCTAATTTTCATTCCTGTGTGGTATATGAACATTAGACATTACCGCTGACTTGATCATTTCCCCACCAGGGTTATTAACACAAAGACTTTACAGTATCCAGGGTTTGTTAACAGAAGAGTAAAATATAAGTGTGACATTTTTCTCTGCACTACAACCACTACCCTGCACCGCATGCTCTCACTTACAAACCAAAAATAATGTATTCAGCAATTAAAGTGCAGTATGGAAAAACTTGCAAGACTCCAGCAACTTAGAGCCTGGAGAACTTAGCAATAATTAATGTGCGTGTTGTGTACTCTTGCTGAGTCTAAGCTGTAAATATTAATCAAGCTTTGCAAATGTGACAAGCCTAATAGAGGAATTGTGCTGCATGAGTCTACTTTATGGAGTTCATGCTTCTTCTTATGTGGTGCCGATGTTCTTACAAGTATTGGGCCAGGAGGATGATGATACTGCATCTTGCATTGTGCAGTTCATACCCTCCAAAATACAAATAACTTAACACTGTCTGCCAAAAAGCAAGAAGAATAACAGGGTTATTCATCTACTCCTGATATTTCTGTGTGTTAGCTTTCAGGGAGAATACTCTATATAATCATTGCACGTCTCCCGTATCAGATTTTCTTCAAAAAGATGGCAAATATTTCACAGAAAGGATAGTTATGGTATTACTTTCCCTGTTTGCAGTCTGTTAGATAGTTTAGATTTACTGTAGTAAAGTGAAAACAAGGATGAGGGCAATGTTGACACCATCAGACTCGCTCGAGTTTTCCCCATTCTTGTTTCCACCCCTCAGTGCCTTCATGCCTCTCCTAACATCAACTCATGATCGTCATTATCTGCTGGTGCAAACAATTATGGTGAGAAGTCAGGCCTGACAAACAGAACAAGCCCCTGCTGTACAATGATGCATGCATCCAGAGTGCATATTGGAACTGTTAACACGCTCGTACAGTATGTTGAAGCAACTTTTGTGAAATCCTATGCCGAGGTAACATTCGGCAGATTGGTGGTGTAAATGCCCACCAGGCGTACATTTTCTCAGAAATGCTAATTTGCTTCAGCGTCCCATTTGTGCTCTGATGCGCGTTGCACTGTGCGATCCACACCAGCCTGTTCTAGTAATAAAAGGGTCAGATCAGCAGGGGCTTTTATGTATTGGCGGTGGTGGGAAAGTAACTGTATAAACTGCAGTAAATACGACGCTTTACTTGCATGCACAGTCTTTCCAAGAATATAAATATACTGCTGGCAGAGTCTCAGCTCTCGCCTCGCTGCAGTACCTTGAGAAAAGCTGAGGTATTGTGTATTCTGAATTATTCTAATAACAGTGCAGCAAGGTTTTCTAATTAGTGAACACACAGGATTGGCTGTAATACATTTCTTTTTAAATAGGTCCACACATTCAGTGAGCACAGACAGTTTAGGCTAGACAGTTTGAGTCTTTTGTGAAAATGTGCCAGCAGAACTAATGATGCAGGGTGACTAGGAAGGAACCGATTCAGTGAGATTTAACTAAGTGACAAAAGGGCTGAAAATCATTACTGCGGATGAGGATGCACTGTCTGCCATATTTGGGAGGAAAACCAGTTAGTGACAGGTGGAAGTGGACCATAAACCCTCCAAATGCTGACTTATTATTATAAATGCTAATCCAGACTGCGCGGATGGCTGCTGAATACTGGGGGAAAAACATCACATTGATTTAAGTTTCATCTTGCTGCTTAATCAGATCTTTTATTTCTTCCTCACACTGTCTTTCATAGTATGGATGAAATACCAGAATATTTTAGGAAACAGGAAAACATGCCTTTGTCCCTAAATCCAGCCTATACTATGTCCACATCGATAAAAGTACATAAAAAATAAAGACCATGCCGTCTATTTTATTGCTTGCTGCCGCAGGGATCTTATGGATTTGCAAATAAACTGCACATAATGTAACACAACAGGCATCTGTCAGTATCCATAGTGACAGATGTTTCCTGCCTCTGGTGGAGAGTGGCAAGTGCGTCCTGCTGTTTATTCTGTTTTTATTGCTGCAGTGTGTATTAGCAGAGATGGTTACTGTGCTGTCAGAGTGCGACTTCAAGTGAATAGCTATTGGGGATTGGTTTGGTTGAAAATAATAATCAGCATGGGTTTAACAACTTGTAAATATTGTTAATTTAGCTTCTAATGTTTATATTTCCAAAAGGCAGAATAATGTAAAGTTGTTTTCTTTGATTGTAATTAAAGGGGAACTCCACCAATTTTACTCATCAAAGTCTGTTTGCTGGTTTTAGGGAGTGCTAAGGAAGCTGTATGATGTGAGGTCACACAATTTTTTATTTTTTTTTGTATCTTCATTGCAACATCAACTTGCACAATAAACACACTGCAAGGGATATTGAGCTTTGAATATTGTAACAATATATTAAATCTCATTCTGTCTGTAGGTGCTGTTTTGTCTGATATACACCAAGCAGTTAACTCTCAATCAGACAGAGTGCTCACAATTAGGTATCGTCTGATTGGTCAGAATCTGCACTAGCAAGTGAGCTTTATCAGATTAGTGCTGCCACACAACTCTGGATGTTTGAAGGAGGAAAGTGTGACAACAGGTGTTTCTCAAAGTCTAGAAAGGATCCTCAAATGGCTGAATTTGAAGGATGCTACGTCATCAAACCCGGCCTAAGGACTGTTCCAATGTCAAGGATCCTTCAAGTTCTACTGAAGACAGAGTCCTTCATTCTAAGAATTTTTTGTGTGTATCCTCAGCCTGTATAAAGTACCCACAATACTTTGCACACGATTTTGCTGGAAGTGAAGGCAGGGCCTCTTCAATGAAACCTGCACCAGCTGAGCTCGGCAGGATTTAGATAAATGTCATTTATTTGGATTAATATCTCCAGGAGTTTATATCATACAAGCATGTATACTTTCCAATGTGTCCACTGCCAAATAATGAGATTTTTAAAATACTGTGATTAAGATAAATCATAAAAGTTTTTAAATGACCCATTTACAGCAGTGATAGAGCACTAAGTGACACAAAAGTTTTACTTAGCCTAGCTGTTTGTTTCTTTCAGTATAATCCAGAAATATATTCTCCTTAAAAGTCACGTGACTTTAAAAATACTGCGCATATTTGTTCAAATTGTAAAACGACATTTGAGTGTGCCAAAATTATCACAGTATCCTGAAACCCTTGTCAGTCTGCTGAGGGTTAATGTGTTAATCTGTGTCCACTGAATGCTAGAAAGGACTCTTGCCTTGCTTATGTAGTCCAAAGTCCTTGACTTTGAGAAACACCAAAGTGAGTACAGATAAAAGTGCAAATACCAGAGAGGAAGTGTTACACCTAATAATTATTTATTTATCACAAGTAATATCGTTATCACATACTGCATATTTTTCTCATATCCTGCAGTTCTTGTGTGAAGTCTGACACGGTGCCTCAAGTGTTGTAAATTGGTTGGTTGAAGGCCACAAGTTTGAAAATGGGGAAAAAAAAATCTTGAGGTGTGGAGTCTGACAGAAGTGAGCTTACATGACGTCCGTAGCCTGCTCCACATCTCTGTATCAGGCTAACACACTGGCAGTGTTGGGCCCGATAAATGTTATTTCTTACTCATTACTTGTTACTCTGTTCAAAAGTAATAACATTACTTAACTTATTACTCCCTGACAACAATAATTCGTCACACTACTTGTACTCGTTATATTACTTTCCCGTTACACCCCATAAAACTGCCTGAAAGACTGCGACTCACTCATGGAGCAACATTTCATCCACAACATATCCAGCCTCAAGCTTTATCACTTCTTTGAAGCTGCAGCTGTCCATGAATAAAAATCCAGTTTTGGTTGTTCAGCTATGTAGGGCCACAGCCAACGTCCGCTGCCAAGAAGGGCTCACCTTAGGTGAGGTGTATTTCCTGGAGCTTCACGTTGTTGTGCTGTCGGTGATAGTCTGTGTTTTTTAGACCAGATGTTTGAAGACATGTTTTTCGCAGTGGAAAGAGTTTTAGTCCGACTACCTGCAGCAGTAGTGTTCTTGTGATCTTTCCACCCAACAAAATCAAAGCAATGGGAATATTTCCAGACACTAAGGTCAACTATTCCATCCTCCTAATTAGCCTCCTGCTTTGTGGCTTCTATTCTATTCTATTCTATTCTATTCTATTCTATAAAATTGTATTAATAATTAGTTACACTAATTGTTACTGGAAAAGACAGTAACACATTACTGCCCAACACTGCACAGCAGAGCCTCCAATCATACTGTCAGCAGTAAAGTTGCACTGTGGTGAATACAGACAACCGGTCTGGCAAGGATAAAAGAATGCGTTTGATCAATCGTGAGTTCGATAACGTTATAGGAGAGCAATTCTAAAGTGGAGGACCATTTTTTCTAATGTACAAGACATCAGTTTGTTGTCAGCTCAGCGTGAGAGATGTAGAATGCACCAAACAAAAGTGGCCCAGGAGAAAAGATGGACTGAATTTATGATCCAGATACAAACATGCCTGATTCTAGCCAGCTGGTGTGCAACACTATTGCTTCTCTCTGCCGGCCCACCAGGAAAACTAGCACTGTTCCTGTGGCCAGCCTACCCCTGCTGGTGTGACATTATGCCTCAGAAACCAAAGTGATGCGGTCGGCAGGATCACAGAGACGGGTAGCTGTCTCCCACAATGCCACATGTGTAGTTAAGTGACTTACGCTGCTGGTTGCAGCTGAAAATCTAAGTATGTACCAGAGCATGTGTGCTGAGGTGAGTGACTGTATGCCGCTCTCATTTTTTCCCTTCACTTACACTCCTCTCCCATCTCATCTATCCTCCACATCTCAAATGTGCTCCATCTCCCACCAAAGTAAAATCCATTTTAATGTGGCATCACGCCTGTGATGTCTGAAAATAAATGTCTTAGCCCTATAATTTAACAAAACCTGCCTCCCACTGAGCTCACATCTACAAAACAGGAAAAAATAATATTCATTTCTTTTCTTCTGATATGAAAAACTCTCCGTATGTGGTGTATGCACATTTCATCTAATATAATCATATTTATCAAAAAAAAATCACAATCACACGAACAGGCTGTGTGACCATTTCCAATTACGATTTCACATGCATAATTAGTGTATGTTGTGTTATTCATTTAGTCTTCCTGAGCAGAAATAGAACACACAGACCGCCAAGAAGTACAGTTTGTCTGACTGTGGGCTTTATCAGACACTGAAGCGACTGAGGAGAGAAAGCTTGTCTGAACGGAAACCCTCAGATCTGCCGTGAAGCAAAATCTGACTACAGAAATGCTGTCAGTGCTGTCAGCTCACAGTTACGCACCCTAGGAAAGAAAAAAAAATGCAAACAGGAACCTAATCAGTGGAATACTATACATACAGGCTGAGAAGCACTGGAGAAGGACATAAGCTCCTGCTTTTGGCTGGATGAGTTTGTGGCCTTCATCTCCGGCCAAGCTGCATTGCATTTTGGCAGACAGAGGGTGACACAGATGCTCGAACAACATGTGGTGGTAATTTGTTTTTGCATAAAGTCAAACGTGAAGTCAAGCTAAAATATTCATGCTATTAAAACTGACTGTTTTGTGTTTGAATTTAATGTTAGCTATTTTATCCATGTCATCCCAAAGAATGAGCCTGAGCACCATCCCTGCAGATTAGCCTGGTGTTGCGGAGGCATGCACTTATGTACAATCATCTGCATTATTATCTTCAGCAAAGATCAAGACTGCGCAGGTGTTCTTAACAATGCAGGGCCATTTTAACTGTGGAAATGAGGGAGGTGCCATTTGTGTTAAGCTGACTTTGAAAGAACTCGATGTGAAAGAGCACATTTTTTAGTACGAAATAGTTCATTTTGTTCTATAATAGCACACTACACTGTATGTATATGCGATTGTCACATGTAGGTGGTGGTTCACTTTTGCTTTGCTGCATCAGGACCTCGGTAGTAGCATTTACTGTAGACCCCAATCAGACAGAGCACACTTTAGCAGCTTGGGGCAGCTTTTTGTAATTGTTAAGGTGTTTTGCTCGCTGCCTTTGTGTTGTTGAGTGCCTCACATTTTTGCACGAGCACCTTGTGCTGAAAAAATTGTAACTCAGGGCAGGAAAGCGCTCGACGTCATCAACGACATCATTAACTGTGGGCCTTCTGTGGTGGCTATGATAACAAGTGTGAAGTTGACGTTAGCTCACTTTCAGCTTCGCCCTGGGCAAGCTGCAAGACATATCTGAACAAATTGTAGCCTCAACTACGTTCTAATGTTTGACCACTCATAATTAGGGCAGACAATTCTCAGCAGATTGTCAAACTGTCCCCAACTCATCCTAAAATACCCACCATTATCCAGGTGAAGCTCCTGGACCAGCAGGTGGTACTCTCAGGGATTTTTCCAATTTCTGAGGGTCTCATGTATCCACACAGATCTCCGTTTCCCTGTGTTCAGTGCCCAAATGCCCTCAGCCTGTCTATTTTTTAAATGCAGATTTTAAGGTACAGATCCATGCAACAAAATAACAGTTAAGCTAAGGACAGGTGATCTAATGGTTGCCTAGCAACAATAAAAAAAAAGACAGCAAACTGCAAAAAGCACTGTGTATGATTGGGGCAGGCTTCAACAAAAAGGCAGTGCGGTGTGCCTTGTGTTTTGTAACCTACAAAACGCGCTCTGTCTGACTGGGGCCTTAGTCTTCTCTGTATTCAGTATTAAGCTGTGGTTATGAAGCTGCACAGTAAAATTAAACGCACAAGCACAGGTCCAATAAGGAACATTTATAAGTGTAAACTTTTGATGACACTAAATACAGAATTAAAGTCCAGATCAGCACCCAGTTCTTTTGTTAGGAACTAAAATGAGCAGCTCATGCTGAAAAACGTTCAGTACAAAACTTGACAAATATCATATCAAGATGCAGATTAACAGCTGCTGCAGCTGCTTCTGTGCCTCTGGATCGACTGGCCTGATGTGCTTTGGGAAGAGAAGAACATCTTTCAGTAGGTTGTTATGCAGGACAGCATGTACTGTAATGGTTTTTCAAAAAAATAGTGCTTAGATGCAGCATGTGCTGTAGGAATTTACATTGTTCTGAAGAGGTGTGAAGTAAAAAATCTGATTTTACCATCTGTCTTAAACCTCATTCTAAAAGCAATACACTCACATGCACTGGTCTTCTAATAAATAATAAAATGTGGCCTGTTAGTTTGTGTATATCTGGAAGTTGACACAGTTTAAATATTTTTGGGTGGTTGTGAAACAAACTCATCGTCCAAGGAGCCCATTTCTGCAATATGAGTGCATGTTTGTAAACCCATATGTCCCTGCAAATTGACCCGTGTGCCTGCTGTGTAAGGGAGCATGATGTATCACACACTTAAATTCTGCCCATCCAGCAGTGCGAGCACGACACTTTGTGAGTGCTTTTTTTCTGAAACATCCCATTTATCAGATATGAGAGGGCTGTGAGGTCATCTAGACGGATGGAGATGGTATGAGTCCTTTGAGTTTGCTGATCTAACACAAGATACATTTCAGCACACACTTTGTCAGCTCCTGGAAATTGAAATGGGTTCATTCACATCCGCAGGTGCCATAAATCTGAATCTCTGAATATGCTGTATGTTACTGCTGAATTCTTAACTCTGAACTCAAAAGAAACTATTGCATCTCCTGACATACACCCATCTGACATCTTCATGTGATAATAGTGATCTCATTATAGTGATGTTAATAGTTTGGATCAATCTGTCCTTGCAGAGAGGAGTATATCAGGAGACGCAGGGGGCATGTCCCCCTAAATATTTAGAACATGCATTTTCTCCCCCAATAAAAGCATGAAAGTAGCAGAAAACGTTAATTTTGACAAGCTAAAAGTCATTTACACGATAAATTGCTGCATAAAAATTCACCAAATTGCAGGAAATTAAGTGTTTGAGGCCCAAAATTCTCTGGCAGACCGCCTGTTTTATTAAAAGGAACCCTATGTCCTTGTCCCTGCAGCTACCTTGAGTTAAGCATAATAGCAAAGTCCAACAAAGGCCACAAGGCTGATTCAAAAGCTGGGATAGATTTTTTTGTCTTTGCTTATCTCCTTTATATTTTGTTTCTGTTGGAAGATTTATTTACTCAGTAAAATCATGTCACTAGATGTCTGAAGGTCTCGGAAGAGATCAAGAGACGAGATTGATTTTCCGAAAATTCAGAATTCATTTTTATGTGGCATTGTTGCCAGAAAAAATGTCCAAGAATGTAGAAGCAGTTCTTTCATAAATGGTCCTGCAGCCAACACACTCGTATCACTGAGATATATGAAAGATAAAATGCACAAGGCAAGAAATCAGTCAATGCAGCTGGCAACAGAGACATGTAGCAGGTAGACCCAAACACAAGAGTGATTGGTATCGCTGTGCCTCGTGTGCCGGCCCCTTAGAGTCTAACTTTAGCTCTGTGAAGGGCATCGTGTGTGTACAAGGTCATGCATGGTCAGAATTAATCTCAGTGAGTAAACAGTCTGACCCGAGAAGCCTCAGCATGGGGTTTATCTCTGTATACTCATGTTAACGCCTCTGTCAACAGTCAACTTTTACAAGCTCTGGCAGATTTGTTGTGCTTTGGATAAGCTGCCAGCTTTCCAATTAAAAGCCCTGCCAGTCTCCTTCAAACCATCAGAACGCTGTAGGCCTTATTAATTCATTTACAAGAGCTGCACATGTGTGCAATGTGTCAAGTGTTTTAGACATCTACCGTGAGTATTTTTTTTTTGTCTTCTTCTGTGACATGTGGGTGTCAAAATCTGTTCTTCATATGGTGCCTGCATGACACATATCCTATTACTGTAAATGGAGAGCTGCGACAATGTGACAGGAAAATGATGATGAAGTTTGGTGTTATGTGCAAGGTGCACAAATATACAGTTCTTGGAGCGCTGTGGTGGACTAGTGGTTAAGATGCAGATCACACACAGTATACTCTGATGTCCCTGGTTTGGTTCCAGCTGGGGACCTCTCATTTCCCCTCTCACTCCCAGCATTTCTTTTACGTATCTACATTTCAACTGGATAAAAAGTACTTCATGAGACAAAATATAGTGTGATTTTATGGAGTGATACTTTGTGTTTTCCTTTATCAGTACCTGAATACTTTGTCATTGTTGAACCATGATTCTGCTTCGTGTGGGAGAATATTAAACTGTCTATGGGCAATAAAATGAACTGAAACACATGTACAAATGTTTCTAAATGGCTGGTTGAAGATCTAAAAATGTGATGTTATGGTATCATCTAGTCCAGGATCAAAGCTGATCCCCTCCAGGCTTGTTTTAGGACATATATCTGCTTGAAATGAATCTGTTCGCAGTAATTTGTCTGTTATAGTTCTTCCTCAGTAAAAATTCAGAATCTATAAATATGGAAAATTTAAAGGTGCCCTGCAGAGTTTTCTTGTAAACAAACAAAATTTCTGTTTACATTCAGCTAGTTCAGTTAGTCACGACACACTGTGCGTCTCCTTGAGATTTAAACAAACATGTTGACTGCATTTCCTTCCTCATAAAACATTTGCAAACCGTTGTTTACATCTATGTCTGCTGGCTCACAGACTTCTTTCTCACTGCCTTTGTTGTCACAGTGGGGACGCACACATAAAAACATTTCTCCATAGCATTCATAGTGGTCAAAAACCCCACAGGGAGCCTTTAACTGTTGGATACAGTTGTATTGTGTCACCTTTGTGTTATCTTTACACCATCACAGTATGATTCTGTGTGTCAATCTGTGTATATACTGTAAATGGTGTGCTGATTTAAATCAATGCCAAAAAAGGACTTTCTTTTCAGCTGTTGTCTTTACTACGCTCTGAAAAGAGGGGCAGGGCTTTACCTGGCCTCACCTGTGAACATCACCTTTTGCATATTCAGTGAAAAGGATTGCTACTTCCACTGCCAACTCTTGATTCCAAAACAATAGGACATACATTTTTAGATAGCCATTTAATTGTCCAAATAAATGGAGCAGATTTCATACATTCCTAAGGCTTAACAAAATCACCTCAAGTGACCGAGTATAATCCAGAAATACATTCTCCCTAAAAGTCATGTGACTCTGACAATACCGCTTATATTTGTTCAAATTGTACATTAGAGAGTGCCAAAATGATCACAGGACCCTGAAACCCCTTCAGTCACCAGAGGATTACTGACGCACACTTGAGGGCACTCACTGGCTTGTTCCAATGTGTGTTCACCGAATGCTAAGAAGGACTTGCCTTGCCTCTGTAGTACCTGACTTGGAAGGATCCTTCTTACCAAGAAAGGATCCTTAACTTTGAGAGACACCAAGTTTCACTTACCCATCCTCTTTTTTACTACATACATGCTACCCCCTGGGGCATAACATGCATAAATGTGATAGATTTTCATTGCTACGCAGACGATACGCAGCTGTACGTCCTATTAAAGCCTGGCACCACCAATGTTTCTAGTTTTATGTCCTGCTTCACTGAAATGACTCTGAAATAATTATAATTACTCCCTCCAGTCCTAGTTCTACGACCATTGACAATATCTTTCATAGTCTGGGTGCCCTATCTAATAACATCAAAAAAGAGGCCCATAACCTGGGAGTCATCTTTGACTCAGCACTATCTTTTGATGCCCAGGAGACTGAAGTTGTGCAGTCCTGCTTTGCCCATCTGAGACATTTAATGAAGATCAGGTAATTTCTTTTCTCTGCAAATTTAGAAAAGGTGATCCATGCTGTTATCTCCTCTAGACTTGATTACTGTAATGCACTTCATTCTGGCATCAGCAGGCAAAACATCCAAAGATTCCAACTTGCACAAAATGCTGCTGCCCGGCCTTAAATTTTAACTGAAAGAAGCGACCACATCATACCAATCCTTGCTGCCCTTCACAGTCTGGCTTTGAAGAGAGCAATATAACAGCTTCATCTTCCTGTTAGAAATCACTGTCTGAGAGCAAGGTAAAGCGGTGAAAATATTCTCAATATAGGGCACACTTATACTGATATTTATTTTTTTCAGTTGGACTTTTTTTAGGAGACAAAAATCCTTTTTTTTGCTGACCCCTCCATAGCAGTAGATTGCTTAGTTTCTGTGTTGGACTCCTGCCTGCTCCTTCAAACTGTGGGCGTGCCAACCGCCGTCTACTGTATGTAATATACTGTCTGTGAATAAGTACCCCATATAACCCCACTATTCCTTTAAGGTAATCACAGAGAAGCTTTCCCCCTTCAGCACATGAATCTGAAAACAGCCTTCAAGTGTCAAACTGAAAATCATTTGGCACAGTTAAGGTCAAACATCCAAGTGAAGTAGCAAAACTCTAAATCATTTTTGAGTGGAGGGGGACTTTAACCTTTTTGAGATATCGTGACAAAAGTTGTAAATGAGCAGCTGATGCTGAAAAGAGCCACCAACATTATCAAACTGAGAAAATGATGAATTATTACACTAAGCGTGTGATTGCACATTTGGCTGCTAAAGTTGTCGCCTGATAATGAGTCGACAAGAATTTTATACTTTCCACATGTTTAGGCAATAAATGAGTTTCACAGTCTTTGCTGCTCCCACGGAATAATTCAAATCTAATAATAGGCTTTTATTGAAGATCTGATTATATTCAGTGTCAAAACTATGCAAATCCTAGAGTGGGCAAACACTCTGCTATGATATCCTCACGATTTAGTGTGGTGTAGGTGGGCTTATAGATGTAACATAATAGAAATACACAGAGAAGCATGAAAAGATGGTGTAAAGATAACACAAAGGTGACACAATACAACAGATTATGAGATTATACTGTATGAGTGAGCTGTAATCTGACTCACACAGGACCTGCACACCCATTAATGTTCTGTCCTTCATTAATCCACACAATCCACACGGAATCATATCTCACTGACAGTGGCGGATCGTCCGATAGGCGACATAGGCAGTCATCTAGTGGCATACTAGACGATGATGATGAATTATTACACTGAACGTGTGTATCTAGTGGCACATTAGAAGGCTGTGCCATCAGGGGGGCCAAACCAGAGGCCTGAACTACAAAGCCGGTTCAATTTACCCAGGATATCTTTTCGTTATCTGGCTTGATTAATCCTAACGTTGGCCATCCGTAAAGCTGGTTAGCAACTAGTTTAGTCACCTCAAACCAAAGTTGTTGAAATCTGGCACTTGGGCAGTGACTAACAACGTCAGACAATGACGGAAAAAGCCATCCTTTAATATCAACATGATACACAGCTGGTTGCCATTATGGATTAACGGCGCTTGACTGCATCAGGGGGAAACGCGGCAGGACAAGAACGAAAGTTAAAGCAGCGAAAGCCCAAGTTTGGTGGATGGGTCCAACAAACACGGACTTTCACCCGGGAAAGAGGTATTCGTGTCCCGTAAGATTGCAAAACCAAACCCTGTTCTTTTTTCCTAAACCCAACCACGTGGGTTTGTTGAAGGAAAAAACAAACGTCAATTCACATTGTTGTACTGATGTAGTCGGTTTATTTTGAAATAGACTGTATGTAAACGTTAAATGTCCAGTGAAAATGGAAGTACATTTTGAAAGAAGACAATGCATGAAACAGGCAGAACTTGACATGCTGTCCCAGAACGTAACAACCAACGCACCCAGGGTACCTTGGAGGGCGTATGTGGACATGGAAAGTCCATGGCCAAACGTCGATATGTGACAAGGCCGGAGTGAGAATGTGTTGAAGAGGCAGGGGTGGTAATTACAATACATTATCAGAACAATGAACAAAGGAGGCTACTTCATATGACAGCGACTGCGCGACAGTAAAATGTCAATGTAAACGATACTCTCAAATCTTATAATGGAAAATGTAGAAACGATGGAAATACTATCCAGAAATTCACTGTCGGACAAGAACCTTAAATTATGTGTAGGTACTACTAGGCTATATTTGACATTACTATACAGTATATTTTGCTATATAGTTGGATAATGATGGATAAATCACAGAAAACACTTTAAATTAATGCTAGACTGTTTCTGCTACTGAAGTTAAGAGTGTCAAAGTAGCCTATTGTTAATGACTGATGAGATCTATCTGACTGAAATGTTGCATTTATAATAACGGGAGCCAATTAACAGTGTGTGGATTTATTTATTTATTTATCATTTGCGATTATTTTACTTATAAAATGTTATTTTTCTTAGTTCTTGTGTTATTTTTAGCGGCAGTGATGGAATCAGAGTGTAAAATAGCAACACTGTCACTGTGGACTAAAATAAAATTTGCACAAGTTAAAATGCAGCTAAAATAATGTGATTAGTGTTGTAAAAGATCTCTCTGTGTGTTAGAAGTTCTGTTTTAAAATCAGTGGAAATAGAGCCCTGACACAATGAAATGAATCTGCTGACCTATAACAGCATAAAGGCTCCTCTTTTTTTCTACCTGAGACTGTGGACTTTTGTCCAAGGATACTTTTTTCCTCAGAAATCTGACTGGTCAGTTACCACGGTGATTTATCCCAGTAAAAAGAGAACCAGCTTTGTAGTACTGAAAACCAAGAGTTAACCCTGAAGTTACCTTGCTAACTCCAAGTCCTGCTTCATAGTACAGACGGTGTAAGTTGAAAAGAACTTCTTTTTATTTAAAAATCTGTTCTGGATGACTAAAGTTTTTTGGGCTTTCTTGCTCTCCTTTCAGTTCACTGACACCCAGTCAAACAGTCAGAGAGAAATACCAAACAAAGTTACAAACTGTGGCTGTCATGAAACACAGAAGATAACCAAAGAATTCGGTTTCTGCCTCTGCAGCTTTGTTGTCATTACAAAAACATTCTGCCCGGGGTACCAAATCTTTTGGGCTTTGCTCATGTGTTTCTAAGAAATAAGCCTGTTTATCTGTCAGCAATGACAAGATAATGAATACTGCTTTGTCCACTCCCTTATCTGCTTCGTAATGATCCGTATCATGTTTGATAAGGGGTTGAGGAAAAATGGTTTGTAATCACAAGATAACGATATTCCACACAAAGTTGTTGAAACTGTCAATTAGGGTCTGTCTGTGCTGAAAAAGTAAGGAATATTTTATGTTGTTTTAAAGTGAGTGAAAGGGTATTTGATTTAGTATTCCTTCTATGTCCTCCTTTTTCTCAGCATACAGGTTTGGGAAGTTATTTAGAAATCTTGTCCTGATCTTGTTGGTTATTTTGTCTTCTAACAGAAAAACACTTCGTCTTCTTTTCCCTTTTTTAATCATATAAATTTACTGCTAACAATGAATCCACAGCTCTTTGATAAATATTTTTTATATCTAATCTCTCCCCTGCATTTTTTGTCCAAACATAAGCAAAAGAAGACGTTCTTTATTGAGCATTCAACACTCAGCAATGCCGCGCGTTTCCTGTGCGCGTCAAGATAATTTTGATTAGATGACATTTGCTGCTGTTCGGAGCATCTGTTGCAGTCAGAAGACAAATGTCCTTGTTTTTGAGACATGCTGTATTTTGTTTCCCGCAGGACTACAATGACGAGATCAGACAGGAGCAACTGAGAGAGCTCTCCCTGCTGAACGGCTCCGACGAGTCGAGCAGAGGGAGGACTGCGCCGGGGAGGAGCGTACGACCAGCAACCACAATATCCACGAGGTAAAGTACTAAATACAGCGTGTGAAAGAAAAAGGCTCTGAAAAGGTTGAGTTTTTGCGTGAATATAATAATCAGGGGTTACTGAAGTTATGAAATTCTGAAGGTTACCATTTTTCTGAAAGATTTCTGAGGAAATGTATCATCTTTATTTCAAAACACTTTAAATTATGTTTTAAATTCATACTCAATACTTATAGGGTTTTTATGTCTTACAGGTTAAGAAAACTTGTCCTCAGCATTTGTTCTTGCAGTTGTAATCACAGTTTACATAATGGAAAAAATCATCAGGGTTATTTTCTAGACTGGAAGTTCCTTTTAACACTGTTTTATTGCCAATAATTTCCCTTAGAATAATAAGAATGACATCTGTGTTTATGCCCGTTTTTATAAGTGCCACCCAGAAACTCTTTTTTTTTTTTAAATTGTCCTCAAGCATCTTTGTGAAAATATCACAATACTCATAACTGATAAATCCGTCTCTGCTGTTTAAACAAACACGTTAACAATTATGATGATAAAGAGAAGCAAAAAGAAATGCATTTAATTAATTTAACTATAATACTGACAAAACACTATATCCACAAATTTAAATATGCAATCTCACATCCTGGTCTCACTCCCAGGGCATCAAAAACTGCTGCTTGGTTAGTGGCCCTCTGCTGCAGATATGGAGACACAATGCACCCTTTAGCGTCTGTGTGAGATGCACCCGGCTTTCAACACACTCCAATGTAAACCCATCAGCGTCATTATTAGATGGTCACTCAAACTGACCTTAAAGAGCAGGAAAGTCTGCTTAGGACTCCAGTCATGGCTGTGTTGCTGTCGTGGTCCTGCCTGATGCCTATTACTACTGCTATTATTACTAGTCAAACTTCTACTGTTATTATACACATGATTATTACTGTCACATACATATACCATCATATATTAAAATACCAGGATACTATTATTACAATATTATTACCAAATTAATGTTATTGTAGCTGTTGTCATTACTGTTTGCCCTGCATCTCTCTGTCTCACTTTCTCTTCATGTATTATTTTGTCATATGGAACTGTACATTTATTATGTTGATCTGTTCTCGTTGAGGGTCCGAGGACAGAGGGATGTCGTATGCTGTAAAGCCCTCTGAGGCAAAATGCGATTTGTGATACTGAGCTTTATATCTAAAATTGAAATTTAAAATAAAATTAGGTTGGCGGGGAGGTGGATGGGTCCAACAAACACAGGACTTTGACCCAGAGGACCAATGTTTGTGTCCTGTGTGTAACAAGAAGTCAACATTGTGTTATTTTATTAGTGTCAACCGTGATCTCTTCCTAACCTTTGGTGCCTAAATTAACTGCTGACCCCTTTTGCTTAAAGATACAACATAAAAAGCTGTCCCTGCTGTAAATACAGTGACGACCAAGCCTCTACAGCTACTGCCAAATCGTCCAAATATGACGAGTAAAGATGAAATCATGTTGCAACTCAAAATTCTTGCCTTTGTTATTTGGTAATAAAATCAAACATTAAACTACTGATATATGCTCTTTTTTAAAAAACGCTTTTATGTAGAGACTCCCACTTTGTTCCTGTCATGCTCTCAATTATCAGAGTTTCAGGCTGCTATATTTAAGACAATAAGTAATGTACTGGATAAAACAGTAGACCTCGACCCCCTCGCTGTCCTCTTCAGAATCTCCTCTGCACCCACTATGCCCAAGACTGCACAACAAATCCTCGCTTTAGGACACTTATTCTATTTGTGAGATACTGCAGTGTCATTTGAGACATCCCCTTGGTTACTGTCATTGCTAATGAATCATTTTTCTTTATTAAGTTAAGAAGAAAGGGAAAAAAGAAATCTAATGTTTATCCTCATGAGTAAATAATCTTCATGTGTAAATCCAGTGTAATGCCCCTTTAATTGTGTTCCATAGTCAACTTTACACTCATCTGTGATTCACTGCAATATGATGTATACTAAAGCTAAATCTTGGTGTGCAGTGTTGTGAATGACAAATACATATTTTATTAATTAAGAAGGAAGTAGCCACCTTCATGGTGAATTTTCAGATTAATTGGTTCACTGGCAAACATTTCAATATTTCACATAAACTTGTTCTAACTTCTCTTCCTCAGGTTGAATTTAATAGTTTCAAACAGTGTTTCCTTTTCAATTTTTTCCAGTTATGTCTTCTTCTTCATAACTCAAATATTAGTTGATTTCCATGTACTGTAGCTTAAGGGGATTTTGGGATGCAGGCCGGACAAGCTGCAGAAAAAAACTTACTGTTAGAGAGCATTTGATTGGCTTAGCCATGCGTGCAATTGCTGGTGTGAAACGCCTGCCTCTTCCACTCTCCTTTTAAGTTAGTTTTTAGAGCAAATTGTCGGTAATCTACCTGAGCCGTGGCGGTCCCTCAGGAGTAACCAGGTAGAGTTTTCCATGACAGCCTGGCCTAATTCAGGCACCACATGTATATGAGCTAAATCCTGCGGTAACATGGGACGCTCCCAATTTAAAGTCAACACCACCACCACTTCCCTACCTAGATTTTCTCCTTATGGCACAACGATAAGCGATTATTGTAAATCTCCATGAAAAATATGCACCAGTAATTCCCCTTTGAGTGTCTGTATTTTTGGATCACAATGGGCTGCTACCTAGTGAAGGATGTGCCAGAGGAAGAAAGGGTATCCTAGCCCACCTACATCATGCTGCTGTTAAAATGCTAAGTTAGCAGACAATAGACGGCTTTACGATGCTAAATCCACCCTTCAATCCCTGTGGTGTTCATGTGGCTCTGCTACTGGACAGTCACACCTCCATAAAAGAAACAATCCATCTTAAATTCCTCGTGGCTGCCCATGTCCTTTGGCCTTTAATGTGTCTCTACTGGACAGTGTTGAATAAGTCTTTGTATCTCAGTAACCTGAATGCACTCTGCAGCTTCAGGCAGATGGAGGTGTGATTTTGTACAAACACAGGCTAGGCGCTGCTCCATCGTGCTATTGAAATATCCGTGCCGTGTCCCACAGGCATGTTTGCAGAGCTGAGAAAGACACAAAGTGACACTCTTGAGCCCTGTGATCATTACGAGATCTACCTCAGTGCCAGCGGAGGTTATGCTTATCTTGTGTTTCACCCGAGCACACTGTACGACAACCACCAGCTGAGGCAGCCTGCACATATGCAGCGATAAGAGGGATTTAACACATTCCTTAATGTCTTAACTCCACTTTTTCGCTGAAATCACTGCGGCTTATTTTACAAATGTTGTGGAGTGAAGATTCTTAAGGCAAATTGACGCCATGTTTGTCTGCTTGTTTGCTTTGCCAGGGGCCACAGAGGCACAGGAAGGAGTGCAGCAGCGCCTCGGGGGACAGCGGCAGCGACGCACAGCAAACTTCCCACGACTGTTTTAACGAGGGAGGCGCAAGCTCCCAGAGCCAGGGGGGCAGCGGGGAGCGCGGCGTACAGGCCCCCACTGTTAGCAGTCACACATGAATCATACGACGACTATGTAAGTCCAATCCTCTTTGCCCAGACTGAAAAGTATAGCTGATAATAATTTTACTTGAACTGTGTGTAAATCTGACTTGGCTTAATCCCCTTTCATGTGATCTGGATGAGTCTTGCACTACATGGAGAGGTAGGGCATTCAGGGACACGGGTCTGAAAAATTAGGGCAAGCAGAAAATTACTACAATATATCTTTATTTAATTAACTTCACTTAAAAGCATACCATAATCATTTTGATCTAGGCAGCCATTGGTTTCCGTTTCTATCAGCATAGATCAACTTGCTTGACTTAAATGTTGCTCAGGAAACATTGTCTTCATCTTATTTTAGTAAATCAAGGGTATCATCTAATCTAATGTAGTTGCGTGCAGGAATTAATTTTGCTTCCTCTTTTCCCAAAACCTTTTAAAACTATAGTTTTTCTTTTCATGTCAGGTGAAAATGAACACATCCAAATAATGTTGTTGTTCAGGTTTACAGATAAATATTGCAACAAACAACAAATAACAAAGATGATTAATCTCTTTAGTTTTGTTCAAAAGTAAAATCAGCTCAGATTTGAGGTTTTCAAGAATAAAAAAAAAACCATGCACTCACAACAGCATGCATTTAGTCTGTTTTTTATTTACCCCTCTGAGTGATTCTAGTGCCTTACTTGTCACAGTTGCCACTCTCGCCCCACAGATGAGGCACTCTGTTGTGGGACAGCTAGCTCTCTCTGTCCACAAAAAGCCGTGAGTCAACATCTTTCAATGTAGAGCCAGAGTTTAGTTTTATTGCTTGGCTCAGGTTCCCAGCATTTTTTTAAGTGTGCAGAAACTCCTATTTTGGCATTGTCCTCATGCCGAATCTGCAAGTTCAACTGCACTGAGGGCTGTGATGTATCAGCTCTGAGCTCTATTTGCCATGGCAAACCTGTCCATTATTTGCTCTGACAGCTGCTATTTCTGACGGCTGCTCACCTGAATACATGCAGTAATGTAAATGTTACTTCCCTTTTTGATGCCGTGAAAACTTTTTGATACAGTAAAATAGGACCACTGTGTGAAATGACAGTCTGAAGTCCAGTGGTTAATCCTCAAACCATTTGCATTATGAAGTCTGAAAGTCAACTCCATAGGATGAGTGATGAGCAAACATGTTTTGGTATGATGAGAATTTGGTCACTTGAGCATTAAAAATGTACCTGCGCCAGATGTCAGTGCCTGGGGGGAGCTTTAAAAATCAGCCCTTGCTTGTAGCTGGTAGACTTTCATTCTGTGTTGAATTAAATGGATAAAAATGGCTGCCTGAAAAGTAGCAGCTGCAGTAAAGTAAATGTGGTTTGTAGTTTATTAGAACCTACAAAAGGCCAGTGGGGATCATAGTATGTGAGCCCATTTCTGCCAGTGTGGCCAAAAAAAAAAAAAAGAGTCCTGTAAGTCATTATAATAAGAAGCTTCCTCAAATAAGTATGACAAAAATAGTCAATATTGCAAAATAATGAGAACTTTTTCAAAATGACTTAGTATCTAAAAATAATGACTTCATATCTCAGATAAATGACCTAGTATCTCAAAATAGTGATATATTTATCTTAAAATTAATAAGTATCTCAAACTAGTGATGTTGTTTCTCAAAATAATGAGACACAGTCTTAAAATAATGACATAGTACCTTAAACAATTAGAAACTTTCTGACTTATTAATCTCAAAATGACTTAGTATCTCAAAATAATACTACCAGGACTTATCCCAAAATAATGACTGAATATTCAAATAATGCTTTAGCATCTCAAAAATAATGACAAACACTCAGAAATGATGATTTATCTCAAAATAATGACACATTTGTTTCACAATAATGACTTACTAGAGTCCAAATAATGACCTCTTATCTAAAAATGACTTACTTACCTTAAAGCAATAACTTAGTATCTCACAATAATAAAAAAAAAAAAACTCTAAAAAATAAATCAAAATAATGAAATCTCTTGAAATAATGACACATTTATTTTGAAATATGACTTATAATGACTTAGTATCTCAGGGAAATGACCTAGTGTCTCAAACGTATTAATCTCAAAATGAATTAGTATCTTTAAGAAAGAGTCACTGATCTAAAAATAAGGACTTAGTTTCTCAAAAAAAATAAGAAACTTTCTCAAAATAATGACTTTGTATCTTTAATAATTAGAAACTTTTTTAAAATAGAAAAGACTTACTTATTTCAAAATGACTTAGTACTTTGAAATAATACTCCTTAATACTACTAGTACCATCAAAAATAATAACTTATCTCAAAATAATGACTTCCTAATATCAAACTAATGACAAAATAATTACTTAGCACTGATTCTTATTACTTTGACATATTAGGTCATTATTTTGAGATAGTTTATTATTGTATTAACTTATGGGGTTTTTACATCACATTGGCAGAAATGGGTTTCCATAGGGATTTGCAAAGGAAACAAATATACTATAAACATATAAAATGTCATAGGTAATATTACTAAAGGTCACCTTGAGGAAAAATGGCACGAGGCTCTGCATTGTGAATAGCTGCACTATTTATATGCAAAAAGAGAAGATTCCACTTGTAAGAGTAGTCAGTGCCTTGACCAGTGGTCTGTAAAATCTTTGTTCACATCACTTAAAACAATGCTGGGATCCATATCAAAAAATATTCAAGGCCCTAGTTGAAAGTACGCCTGTACTCAGATCTTGGGAATTTCTCAAGGTCATTTTGAAAAGACTACACAAGGTGAGCTCTAAGTTTCATCAAAATGAAAAAAGCAACACTTTTACCAGTCTATTTCCTCAGAGCCTTCCTGCTAAGCAAAGCCCCCATGTGTGCTGGCAATTGAAGATTGGGCTGTCTGCATGGGGAAATGCACAAGCGCAGTCTCATTACCAAACCAAATTGAGTTCTGATGTAGAGCCTGTGTATTTCTGAGGAGTAAAAAGCGAGGCATTTCTTCTCTTTGTAATTGGAGGTTGGAAAGAAGGGTGGGAGCGCAGAGACTAGGGGATTATGGAAAGATGAGTTTGTCCTGAACATTTTCTTCCCTCATATCTCACTTTGCTATTTTTTTCTACTACATTACACAATTTTCTTTGAGCATGTTTCCAGAATGTAGCACGGCCTCTTTATACAAAGGTCCAGGTTTGTTTGTTTTTTTCAATCACTGAGCATACAAGATGCCGTACCGCGTGTTGTTATTCCGCTACAAGAACCCTGCACTGTACAATCTGCTGAAACACAATATTAGATCAGCGGCAGTTGATGGGCCTTTGTTGCTACATCCTGTATTTGTCTTTGGGAGAAAAGTACAGTAGCGTGGATGGGTATCATGTAGATGTCTCCAGAGACTGTTGATTGATGGACTCCGTCAAACTGTCAGTCCGTCTCATAAAAGTGATACTGTGAGAATGTCCATAATTGTATCTAATCGAGGGTGGTATTGATTTAAAAACTTCAATGGAAAGCGCGAGGAAGCTGCTAGTTATCATGTATCGTTTTTACTTTATAATTTATGAATGCAACTTTTATCTTTCTCCCACAAATCTCACCTTGCTGTATCCTTTACATCAGCACTCTTTTCTCAGTTTTATTTGTTCCCTCTGGAGTGAAGTTGTTTTTGCAATGACTGACGGTGGGCTTTACCATTCAGGTGTAGAATGCTGCGAGACTTCACTTGTCCAACACTTGTTTAAACCATAAAGCAGCCCTGCCAAAAGCAAGGACAGATTCACACTCCCGAGTGTTATTTCATATTATACTGTAACAAATATTCAAGGCCAAACTGACTGAGATCTGATGGATGTTAAAGGATACAGCTGTTGATAGTTTATATTTTGTGTTGCTGTCAACAAATCCCATCAAAAAACCAAAACCAGAAATGAATAAATAACAAGTATCATCTGTGTAGCCAGAGCCTAAATATATCACGTTCCCAAGCAGCAACCTCCGGGGCTGAAAAAATGAAGCTAACGTGCCAAAAACTACAGTTCCTTGAATGGCCACTTGAGGCTGTCTCCAGAAGTGAGTCAATACCCACAGACCCCCATGTTAAAATGCCCAAATTTACAGCAGAAATAAGCATGTTTACAGCCTGGAACAAAAAAGATTTTGGTCTTTGTAGTCAATTTCAACATTCATGACAACTGTAAGGGGGGTTAATATTTATATAATGCACAATCAAGGTCGTAGCTGCTTGAGTCACAGGCTGTCTGTGAAGCGTCACCACAGTCTATGAGTCTGATCTACCCCTTGCTCCATCACGGCTCCTTTCATCTGGATTTGGGGCAGTAGTAGCTCAGTCCACAGGGACTTGCTTTGGGTACAGGAGCATTGCAGGCTCAAGTCCCCATCTGGATCATATATGGAGTGTGGACTGGGAGCTGGAAAGGTGCCAGTTTGCCATTTGGGCACTGCTGAGGTGCCTTTGTGCAAGGCACCACACCCCCAAATGCTCGGAGCACTTATTCATGGGCAGCCCCCTCGCTCCGACATCTCTCCATTTAATGCATGTATAGGTGCTGTTTGTGCATGTGTGTGTAATTTGAGCCTGTGAATATATGACAGAGTGAAAAAATGTAATTTCCCCTTGGGGATTAATAAAGTATATCTCCATCTTCTACTTCCTCACCCTCTCATCCAAAAATGGTCACTTCTGGCTCCAAAAAACCAAGATGGCGATGGCTGAAATGCCAAACTCAAGGCATCCACAAACCATGCTACATCCTTAATTTTTTTTACAGTCTATTTTGTTGTCCGAAAACTAGTTTAACACATTGGTGAGGCTCACTGTTGCAACTTAAGCCCTGTTTCCACCAAACACTTTCGGTATGGTGCATTTGGAACCAAAAGTAACCCTTCAGACATGACACCTAGACCCTAGCGTGTCCACAGCAAATAGTACTCTTAAATGTGGGCAGGGTTGTTGTCACTCACTGCTCCGTCCGGCACTCACTGTATTTCCTCCCTTATCAGTCTGCACCTTGTTCATTGTCCACAGAACGGGGTTGCACGCCGTCATTTTCAGAACAAAATACAACAGGTTGCAGTGAGAATCTCTCTCAATGGGATATTTAAAAATAGTGGGTCTGTGCATTTAGTCCTCCTAAGGCAAGCTCAGGAGTTTAGCGTTGCCGAAGCCCACAGGAACGACGCTCAACGCTTTTTTTTTTTTCTTCGAGTGAGGATTAGAATATATGCAGTTCCCATTATCCAATCAAAATTAATATATATTTTTAAACACTTGAAGATTCACTCATTGCTAAAAGTCCATGTCATCCAAGAGAAACAATAAAAACCAAAGTAATGGTCAAAGTTGTCATGGTGTGTTGATGGATTCACGTCGTCAACTCAGGCAGTCGGCCCAGTGAATTATTTTTCTCAGACTCCAGCTGCTGCAAGAGGCAGCAAAACATCCTTTCATTTTATAGTTATAGTCTACTAATAAAGCTCTCCGCAGTATGAACAGTGGTTACATGAGCTTCAAAACCAGCCACAACTCAGGCCTGAGCAGAGTGACTGTCTGCTACTGACCAATCAACAGACTGCAGTGTTCACAGCTCCACCTTTTAGTACCAGATCTGTGTGCTAGGTACCCCAACAGAGGGGGGACCAAACATGGGGACGGTATAGAACAGTTCCATTGGCACCATCCACAACTTTTCACAGTGGAAACAGAAAGAAGAATTTACAAAGTACTAAGAAACATGGACTCGTAAACTAATGGAACAATACCAGCCAAATCCTTTAAAAGGTGACAACTTGACTTGACAAAATCACAAGCACTCATGGCATTCACTGTAAGCAGAGCTATTTAGCATCAGGAATCAGGTAAATTAGGTTTCATTAAAATTCTGTGACAGCACACTGATTGGCAGTTTGTAAATATTTAATCACCAGTAATTAACAATGAGTAATTTTTTGCATGAATAATTTTTATTAAACCATAATTAGTGGAGAATATCTTCCTTTAAAGCCAATCATTTCTTTTCCACTTCCTACTTATATTTATCTAAACACTGGTAGTTTTATGAAACACATTTGCTTTTCTTTATAAGGATTTTAATAATATTTTACTGTGGGGTTTTGTCAGTATACAGAACATGGATTATTTTTATCAAATAAAATAATAAAAGAAACATCAGACATTCAGCATTTTGGAGTTGCATTGTCCCACATCCTTTTATGCACAGTCAACACAACAACTTATTAACATCGCTGCACAATCTTCTGCCAGACTGCGATTTGCATAGGATTGCTTATCTAGAACCAGCACATGCAGTTACACATGCCTCCTGTACTTGCAGTCATTGTGTTTGGTGAATGAATGACGGACTATTTATACAATTGAGGTGAAGTTCCCATAAACACTTCCTGTGTTTCTGCTGTGGAGCAGGTCATCATGTAACAGGGATTCCTCTGGAGACCGTAGTGATTAATGGACTCTGTCACGCTGTCAGTGTTGTAAAACTAATACAGTGACAGTGACCATTACTGTACCTCTTAAAGGATAGCAGCGATTTGGAAGAGAAGTGGATTGCAGGGGAGGGTTCACTATGTATAAATTTAGGTGTCACCTCCATGGGATGTGCTACAAACATTTTTATAAGTCGAAGTCAGCATTATTGCGTTAGTTTCATCGTCCGGGGCTGATGCGCTTTAGTAACAGATTCTTCACATGGTGTCATACAAAATCCACCTAATCCAGAATTTGATGGTTGTCAGGCTTTCAGCTGTGAGGAAAGATGTAAGTGGGCTTTCTAGTATCATTTCAGATAATTTGATAAGCCTTTTGATGATGTAGTATTCCATAAAGGATCAATTGATTATAGGCCAATTTGGGAAAAAAAAACAGATTAAACATGCTCAGTTCAGTCATTTAAAGCACATCATTTATTCACAAACACATGTTGGGCCACCTAAGCACCAGACTGGTTCTTACTGTCTGACAGTGAAAGTGCTTGAAAAGCAGATCTGTCATCAAGTGAAAAGACATCTGTTTTCAAGTGATAAGTGAAGTGCTGGCTCAGCAATCAGCCAGTTTCTTCTGTGTGAAACTGTATTATTAATTGTTTTACAACTGTACCAGACTAAATCTCTTCTCATGTTGAACTCTCACAGTACAGTGTTCAATCTGATGTGGCACTACTTTTCAGAATGTGTTGTGTAGTACTTACAGTTGTTGCAGGTTTGTGATGCTGTCAAGGTACTAAAATTACCACTGTTAACTAGGATTTTGTGACTTTTAAACAAGCTTTAATGAGTGAATGTTGCTAATGCCCTAGCCAGAGCAGCACTGAGACACTTCACTGTAATCATCAGCATAAGTTCCTCCATGAGAGAAGTGCAAAGGGAGAGCAGAGGGAGATTAAAGATGTGATTGATGGCATTTTGTATAGACTGGGACCATGGCCTCAGTTTAATGTTAAAGATCAAATCCCATCTGGATCAAATCTTATCTTTTAATGTCAGGGCTGATGATAGAAGAGAGGAATCTGGGGAGTGATGCAGAATTCTGTCCCTGACAGCAGACCATGAATCGTACAAATTGCTGGTAAAAATTGAAACGCATAGCTTGGTTTTTAAACCTGAGCCCTGCAACCATACCGAGGCAGTGCGGGAAATGCCATAATGTGATTAAACACAGAGCTTTGGGAGGCTTTGAAGAAAAAAAAGTCTAATCTATCTACTGTGGAAAAAGCAAAAGGACACCCTTTTGAAATGGGGGGGGAAAATTCTCCCTATATCATCTATTTCATGAACATAAAAGATGCGTGAGATTCTGTGTATTTCTTGAAGGAGAGCGGTTTCTCAGGCCACCTTTATGCACATCTGCTGTAATTGCTTTGTAACAATGGGCTCAGACACTGCTGAGTTCACATTTGTTTGATTAATTATGGAAATTCTCCATGCAGAACTCTCCTGTTTATTAAAACAGATGTATGACACACACTTCCACTCGATTATTTAATAGAAGAAAAACTCAGGTAGAATGCATAATGGCCTCCGCTGTGTCACCGGGGACTGGAGCCGCGTGTGAGGGACGAAGCAGACAGATGCAGTTATATTTAATGCTAAACCAACGAGCACACCAAGTACAACAATAACATCTGGAGTTTATTTTGTACTTGAGCCTCCGTTCAGTCAATATGACAAACATGATACTATTTAATGTCACATTCTTCAAAGCAATCAAGGTTCATTCTCATGATAATTATGTCATGTGGTGAAATTTGTCCTTTTCTCATATTTAACCCCAACACAAGTTGACTTAATACTGTATTCAAAAGTAAACTCATATTTTAAGTGTGTAACCAACAACAAAAGGCGCCTGCTGATTGAATTTGCACAGGTAAAAGCAGTGAAGAGCAGCATCTATTCACTGAGACAAAGGGCTGCAAATCTCATTTTCCTCCCCATTCTGCAGTGTGGAGAGGCATTCACAGGCAGCTCCCTATGAAGATCAGTCACTGTCAGGGGACATACAGGTTGTCAATTGATAATGAAGCACAGTGCTAAGGGCCTTTAGGTTCTCGCTGTCCTAATTACACTGAGCGAGGACTCTCCACCCTTGTGTTAACATTTGATTTATTTCCTCTGCCTTGTTAAAAAGGACCAGTGTTAATTGTTTTTACAGATGAGAGTCAAACTGGAGGAATCAAGCCTCATTAATTAGGGGCTGGACTATTTACACATAGCACCTTGTCGAATCTGAATGCAGCCTGTGTTGTGGGTCAAACTAATACTGAGGTCAGCGGGGGAGATAAGAGAGAGTGTGATGAACGTTTTGTTATGTTTTCTTTGAGCTGACATTGAATGAACGGCGTCATTATACATCACGTGTTGTGTGGCTTCTCTCCAACAATGCTTATCTGTATTGTTCCTTTTAAATAATTTAACAAATAAATAAATACATTTCAAAATTAATTTTAATACAAATCCTGTCATCTAGAACCACACAGAGTTTGTAAACTACCAATGTAATTAAAGAGTCACCTTTATAATAGCTCCCCAGAGTTTGCAGCTGCATTGTCTTCCTTAGTCTGACAGATGCTTGGTTGTCATGGAGATAGCTCGGTTGTCATCACACATTTCGCCACTTTAACGTGCGATCACACATTCCTAAACATGTACTTATTTATCTGACATATACTTTCAAAAATGGATGCAGGACCAAAAGTCATGCATCACTTATTAGCACCATGCTAAAAATAAAATGGCGCTGCAGACAACAAAGCAGGCAGACGCTGAAGCACTTGAAGTATACATCAGTTTTTGAGGCAATTAAGTCAATTATTCTACACCGAACTAATCAAAAACAGGTTGTCTAGAATATGTCATTAGCTGTGGCTAGTCAGCTCCTAGAAATTATGTTTATATACAACTGTTCTGAACAGCAAATACGTTTTAAAAGAAAATACATCCAGAGCTAAATACATTATCTATTAACATAAGGAGGAACTATTTCTAATTAATGTATCTGTTGGCACAAACAAAGATGTTGATACTCAACAGAAGTAAAATGCATACTGTCAACGTATTTCGGTTGTTTACTGCCAAAGTAGGCAGTCTTGCAATGCAGTGTCCACTCGCAGTGACAACAGTTTTTATGAACATTTAACCAAATTAACGATTTTTCCCTAACCTTAACCAAAACGCTATTGTTGCCTAAACCGTAAAGCCCAGTTCAGACCAAAGATTTGCAATGAGAAGGAACCTTTTTAAAGTGTTGTAGCAGTGTGAACTGGCCGGTCTGAGCTCAACTCAAGCCAGCTGATGGTATCTTCTACAACTCAGCTGGTCAAATTGCCGGCGGCTGGTTTTAGGACAAAACATGTCACCTGCCTCTACGGCTTGTAGTGAAGTCCTCTGGTCAAATCAAAAAGACTACAGACAGCGTGTTCACTTGCTGCGGCAGGTGCTCCGTCTCCACCGAGCCCTCTGTTTCCATCCCCACCGTGTGCCAATGTCAGACAGTGGTGGGTCACTGCTGCTGTTCACTGTATGTGCTTATGTCCCCTCACACACACACACACTCCCATTGACCGAATAATTGGTGCTGGTTATTTATATTATTGTGGTGTATTTATTATGATTACAGTCCATCTGATGCTCGCTTGGTTTCTGGTTTGTGCTGTTTCAACACTACTACAAATGCAACTGTGGGCAGTATCTCACTATCACTAACCTCATTCATGTTTTAAGAGGCTACAAATTATATTCAGCCACAAAATAAGCTTGAAATCAGAACTAAAAGAACGGAGAGTTGTTGCATAGAGATGATACATCATCTCATCTAGTTGCATTGGTGTAAAACGGCAGGTTTTTAGAACGCTGCAGAATGGCGTACTGCAAGTAGCTGCTTATTTCAACTCGTCTCGTTGCAAATCTTTGGTCTGAACTTGGCTTACGACAAGAGACCTAGAGTTCTGGGGTCAAAGCCTAAAGCCTACACATCAATGTTTGAAAATGATCTCTGCACGTATCCCGTCAGTGATTATGTTGCCGCAAAAAACATAATTAAGACAGTTCAGTAACATAAAAACGTGATTTTAAGGAGACAGGGATGGGCTAGCAGCCGATAAAAACCAACTCTGTGACTTGGTTGAAACCTGTGGATTGCTTTCAACGTGTCGTTCCTGAATGGGGCTTCTGCCGATGTAATCTGTAGCCTTGCATGATAACACAGCAACCTAATGACATGCTCATGGCTTTGGAAGAAACACAAAGTTCTTTTGTAATGCAAGGCAACTGCTGTTTGCAGTGTTTTGTCAGTGCTGACTTGTCAAAAAATGCTACAGAGTGCACACTGATAGCAGATTCATGCTGTCCTGTTGAAAAATGATTTCAAACAGGGGTAAGTGTACTGGAAGAATCTAAGGAGCATATTTTTATCTCCATTATTATCTTCATTAACATCTTTATCTGAGATTTCAGGGGTAACATATTTTGATAGGCCAATATCCCCTATCCAATAATGCTCCTATTACAGAATCATTTGATATTACAACACAACTCACAATGTGCAGAACTGCTAACTCACTCATCTTGATAGGTAGCACATATTGACCTATCGGCTGTTTAGCGAGGCATGATAATGGCTCACAATAAACCAGATAAACACAGTTTTATCAGTCCTCACATTTTTGTTCCAGTGCTTTTGGTTTTGAAAAGATAACAAAAAAGACACCACCCTTCAAACTTAAGCTGCCAAAGTATTGCTCTTTCTACAGCTCCATGAAGGCCCATGGTCAATTAGCCTTTACGTAGCTTGCAGTTTTAAAATACAACTCGACTGTATGACCCAAAGCGCCTTTAGAAGAAACTTTGTTACACTAATAATACTTTTTTTTTTTAAACTATAGTTTAAATTTTAACATTTACTCAATGGAAAGTATAAACCAGACAGCTGCTGTGTTAAAGTGTAAACAGCATCACAACACTGAGATAACTTTATCAATACTTTTCTCATGGTGAGCTGAGTGCACACACATCTTTCCAGTAAACAAACAGCTACAAACAATATGCTGGAAAAACAGTAGGTTTAAATGAGTTCAGCATCTCTATCATTTATATAGTTGTTTTTTCTTTCACATCTAATGTACTTAGAACAACAACGTTTATTATCCGCTAAGGCAGCACAAAATGTTACCACAGGTCATTGGTCAAATTCACCCTTTTAATGAGTATACTGTGAAGAGCTCAAGCTTTACATGACTTCTTATTGCTGTAATTTTATCTTGACTGAAGGTTTATTTTTATAATACATTTGACTGAAATTAATCCACTGATTGCTTTACATTTACGGTCCAGCGTGGAGCGATTTGTCACATGGGATTGCTAACAAAACAGTCAATTACTGAGATACGCAGGTCTCCGACTCGGCCTTTGTCGGGAAAGACTCATGCAAGAAAAGGAGAAGTATTGGATCCTCTGAACAACTTAATCCCTGACATAATCCCTAACTTTAATTTAGTCAAATTCATGTTCGCACAAATAAAGGCGCATGGAAACCAGAGCCGTTTGAATCAGCGTTACCCGACAGGAGAGAGAGAGCGCGCCTTAAATATAATTTCTTTTGTGTTACTGCACTTGATGTCCTTCACACTGATGTGACTGCAAAGGTGTCACACAGCATTTCCTAAAGCAGCCACACTAAAAGCCAAGATGATATTACTCTATTGTTACAGGCAGACAGGAATAACACACTGTTGAGGTCACTTCAGGCATGAACCAGCTTCACTGAAGCTTTCAACACATTTCATTCTGCTGATTTCGAACGTTTTCGATCTCTAAAAAGAACCGAACACTTGTATGCATCTTGATTTGAAATAGCAAGCTCGCAGAGGATTAGGAGAGATTAGATCGTGATGAAAAAGACACATAAGCACTTTAAACTCCACTAAATATCTTTCAATGAGCAAGATCCAACAATTACAAGAGCAGACAAAAGCTAAGTTTACTGTTCTGCACACGCTTTGGCCTCGCTCCAGTTAAGGTGTTATTCAGGTTAAGCTGTTTACGTGCACCTTTGGTCTGCTGAGATTGATTATCTCCGCTGTCATGAATAAACCATCTAACAGAATATTATGTGGAGTACTTTCTTCGGACGCATCAGTCCACACAAGGGCGTAGGTTTGGTTTCACTGGGGCGAATCAAATGAAGTCAAAGGTGTTTGCTGTTTCCTGCATTTATATTAATCTAGCAAAAAACAAATTATGATGAAGCTGGTTATTGTGTCATCCACACCTTATTTTTATTTTCTATTAAAACTTTATTTAATCAGAAAGTCTCTTTATTGAGGGTGACCTGGCAAAGATAGCGTACCAAGGTTACGAAAATTAAAAAATACAGCGTGTCAAAAACAGACAAGGGACAATTGCTCATTGAAAGACACAACAATAGTAGTGGTAAAAAAAAATAGAAATTTTAAATGTTTTGTAAATTGTTGCTCTATTACTGAACTAATCAATAACAATTTCTGGTGTCCTTGATGTTGAACATCCCTAGTTGTGATGAATAATGCTTAATATCTACAGATATCTATAAAATATTCAGGAGAGAACTGACTATACATAAAAACATAGAATACTTTTTTTAAAATACCAAAAAAATAAATAAATAAATCCCACACCAAAGCGCTCACTCCTGCTCATCAAACTTAATTGCTGTGAGTGTAATTGAAAGCAACTCTGACGAGCATATCAACTCCTCTCCTCTCTGATCTGAGTTTTGGCAGCTGGACAGTCAAAAGATATATTGGTATGTTTACAGAGATTTTTGGAGTAAATCAACTCAAACTGGAAAAAGTGACAAGGACAAAAATAGATATTGAAAATCAAGCAGGACATGTCCTCCCTATATTTCCCCCGTGGAAATGACACCCTTGAGTCCACTAGTAATAAAAAAAGATGAGAAGGAGCAGCAACCTTCTCGGTGTCTAATACATGATGGGAAAAAGCTGATGATCCTGAATTGATGATATTATGTGAAAATTTATGCAGGTGACAAAATAAAGTTAAAGGAGTGAGATGTTTACATGCCACAGTAATCAGTTTAGTATTAGAATATTTGATCATCTTGGTATCTCTCCTTCATACAGCTGTGCAGGACACTTCTTGTATGAGAGAGAAATGGGAAAAAGAATTAAATATCCAGATTGTAGAGGATCAATGGAATCATAGTTTAAAACAGATTAATGAATGTTCTATTAATGTCCGACATTGCCTAATGCAATTTAAAGTAGTACATAGGTTGCATATTTCCAAATCTAAGATAAATAAATGGTTCCCCTCCTTTATTTCTTATTATTTTTTCATATATTCTAAAAGACTAGGTGTCTGTATCAGTTTTGTAAATGCACTAATTATCTTCATATTGCACTTGTTTATTTACCAGTAATTTTTTTATTCATATATATTTATTTATGATCTGTGCAAACTGGCACCACTCTCAATAAAATGCTTTAACTATAATATCTGATCATCAGAGGTGGGAGTAAGTCACACATGTGCAAGTAGCAAGCAAGACTCAAGTCTGAACCTTCAAGTCTCAGTTAGTGTATTGACAATAAAGCATTTAAGTCCCTCCTGTAAGTCAAGCAAAACAAGTCAAGTCATATGAAATTCTGATTATTCAATAAGCTTATAAAACTAGCTAAAAATACACAGTATATTCATGCATCTCTCTTTATGGGTTTTATAGTGACGGATAAAGTTGGATGTTGTGATGGTCGTGTCACTGTCACTGCTTTGGCCTCTGCTGGTCTGCTGTGTCCTAGTATGCTGCCAGCTTTGCACATTGCACTATGAATCATCCAATTATGTTTCCAGAACAAAACAAAACTATAAATATATAGAAAATGCAAATATTTCATTAAAAAAAAAGTCAAGTCCTTTCAAGCCATCTGTCTCAAGTGCTTCACCTCTGTTGATAACGGAAGTGTCTTATAGAGTTATAATGTTTACTTGCACTGACATTTCTGTCCCTGAAAGCTTACTGTCATTAATACAGTACACTGCAGAACTGATACCATCAGTTTCCTCATCAAACACAAAGAGGATATTCCTTCTGTGTTGGAAGAGGACAACAGTGCTTTATGTTTATGACAAATATACAAACAAGGGTAATAAATCAATGTTTTACCTGCTTTAAAGCTGCACAGAATGGAGCCTTATTTTTTTAATGTGGTTACCAATACTTACAGGAGGAAACGTCAGAGGAGAGACATTCTGCAAAGCTTTTAGACAACTGTACATAAATCTCACAAGTCTTTACTGTGTGCTGCATACTCTTGGGCCATTTTTATTTATCATCACTGTAGTTACTTGCTGGCTTTTTCTGCTTGTCTCGAGCAGCGACTTATCAATAGTTGAGATCCATATTGCAGTTTAAGTCTGAGAAGGTGTCTATTAGGCTCCACTAGTGAGACATGCTCCCCTGCAAGCCTTAATCAATAATCTCTGTTGGACATGAATTTTTCCTGTTTCCTCTCCTATTATAGACACAAAGTAATGGACTTTGCCTGCGGAGCTGGGTATTGATTGTTTTTATATTCATCTGTAACCAGTTAGACTGCGTAGAGATGAGGAGACTTTAATGCTTCCTGCGTGTTTCCTCGCAGGGCTATGATGATGGGTATGGTGGAGAATATGATGACGAGAGTTACGAAGCTTATGAGGATAACTACAGCAATCAGTCAAAGAGGTAATGTTTACACGTGTACACACAAATGCTGGATAAACAAAAAAGGACTTTTTTTAATGACCATCTGTCTACTGTCACCTAGAATACAGCATGTGAAGGTTCAACTGTGACCAGCTGTCATATGGAGCATCCCTGCTTTACATTTCTGATTTACATATGTCCATTAATAAAAAGTTGAGATCTCCACTTAACTCAATTTCCTTACTCATAACATTCACACTGAACCGTGAATTAACACCGTTATCTTTAATTTGACAAAAGGACAAGCCTGGTGATATTTATATTTTTCTTACTGTAAACAAATCTCATGAAAAGACCAAACCAACAATGAACTGATCCTGCTAACAAGTGTTATGTTACAAGCCTGTGTATCCAAAGCCTGATAGTATATCCTGATTTGTGACTATAAAGCTCCACTGTCATCCAAAAACTATTAAAAACACATCAGTGAGCAACATGGGCACTGTAGTTAATCCCACATACATCGTCCTGCTGCTTTAAATACTCACTAGAGTACCAAATGTGTATTTATCCGCAGCTGAAACTAGTCCCCAACAAATGTACTATTTACACTGGTCTGAGCAACGTTTGCTAAAAACTACAGTGCCCAGCTGTTACAGGACAAAGTCCTTTCTTAAATAGTAAAAATACATATATGTGACCTCTTTTTAAAAATGGTATTTGTTGATAAGAAACATTTATAACAGTGCCAAGTTTTTTTTAACCAAATCAAAAGCATCTTTTCTTATTATATTATGAACATATACAGCTTGTAGTTCTCTATTTTGACTGATGTTTCCTCTCTGTCTGATTTAGCATTTCAGATTATTATGAATACGGACATGGAACCAGTGATGAATCCTACAACAACTACAGTAAGTACGACTTATTTTCTGTTTGGCAGAACTTTGTTTTTGTCAGCTGAACATCCTTGATCCAAACATGAGTTGCACTGAGCAAAAGGTCAGATGTCAATCACAGTATTAGAGCCAAAACAATTAGTTGATAATGTGAGTCACTCCACAGAAAATGATTTGGCAACTGGACGGCTGATTCATCACTTTAATACTTCTTGCAAGCAATACTGCCAAACGTTCTGATTAGGACCTCTCAGAGGGCTGCAAATTTTTGTTTGTTTTACATCATTAGACGTTTTAGGACCAGAGGAATTTTTTCATATTTCTACCCACCCCTTTTGTATTGTTTTCGCCCTGCAAGAATTACGAGTGGTCACAGATCTCAGAACACTGTTTTCAGAGTGGGTACGCTCCAAGCGCAAGAGCAACCATGAGTGACCTAAGGTTACATTAATGTGTCAAACACATGAGCCAATGTGGCACCAGCAAACACCATTTTTAAAAACCTTCTCACCATGTAAACAACAGACAACACAAACAACTGTTTGTGACAAAAAAAATGGGAGATCACACGGACAAATGGACTGACAATGAAGTTCATGCTTTACTAAGCATATATGCAGCAGGGGAAATACATGATTTTGACTTATCAAAATAGGCATAGAGTGGCTTACGTCACTCCAGCATTATTATTGATGCTGCGAATGAAAACAGAAAAATAAGACTTTAAAAAGGTATGTAGCTCTCCAATGTATAGTCATTCTACAGTACATATGAAATGTTACAAAAAGTTATGCACACAGTTTGTATGAAATCTTATGAATCAGTGCCCTTGCCAGTAAGATTAGGTTTGGGAAAAGAATTGTGGTGATGTGATCAAGTGATGGCATGACATATACATTGCATTGCATGTATGCAACTTAAAATAACTCAACGCTAACTTTTGGTTTTACATGAGACACAGGTCCCGGTCTCCTGGGTCAAAGTCTTGTGTGTGTTTGACCCATCCACCACACCCCAGACTTTATCACCCTTTATACTGCGGGACCTGATTTCCTACTTTGCTTCTGTCATATAACGGCAGACAGCCCTGCAGTGTATAAGTCACATGATCGCATCCTCATGGCTCACAATTACATGGGCTATAAACAAATTATAGTGCATTACTTTCCATAGGTATAAGTATGAACAGTGAATGAAAGACCCTGAGTTCTTAGAGGAGCTCTACAGAGAGCACCCAGAGCATTTTGGTCTGAAAACGCCTGTTGTAAATTAAACATTTATGGGTTTTGTTACCATAGGCTTTAGGAAATGGTGGTTTTTTTTTTGTACTTTTTCACATAAATAATCAAGAAAATAATTGTTAGGTTACTAAGAATGAAAACAATAGTTAGTTGCAGCTCTACACACTACGTAGGAAAGTCCAGCACTGGGTTGTACCATCTGTATTGGCAACAACTCCTCTGCTAAAATGTTTTCCAGTGCCATCCTTGTGCCTAACTTTAAACCAGTACTTTTACAAAAGCAAAAGTAATATGCCTCTTTTGTTAGAGGTAATTAGCCACATTTGTAGAGTGTGTGATTTTAAAAGCAGACTTTTTAAAAAACATCCTTGTATTTAAATTCATTCCTGACCAGAAAAAAAAAAAAAAGTCTTGGCTGCACAATCCTGGCTGCTGCTGCACTGATATTTAAAAGATGTTGTGAAGCAGAGGAACAAAAGGAAAAAGCCTTGTGGTTCCAACCCACTTCTAATCATCCTCACCCAGGGGGCTGCTCCTGCATGCACCACATGACCTGCATGAGCTGCATTTGACTAGAGCAGTAAATGTGCCAGTGGAAGCTCAGGGGGCTAACCGATGCCCGTTGTAAAGGTGGAGTGTTTTGCCTTTTGGATATGTGCCCTTGTAGGCTTGTTCCAGAAAAGCTGTTACTATTGGCTTAGTAACCTCTGCTGTGCACACAACACTGCTGTCAGGTAAACACAATCTTGTATCTCCAAAAACACCAACTGTTTTGGAAGTTTTATTCAATCCTCCAAAGATTGTTCTAGGTTCGTAAGAAAAAGTGTATGCAAATTTCATCTGACTATTCATTAAAACATTTAAAGCTTCAGTTTCAGCAAAAATGTAAAAAAAAAAATCACCATAAGTGGTGTTACAATGTTGTCACATGACAACGGCGATAAGCTGGTTGCCACAGCGGGTTTGCAGGCTCATTCATTTTCAGCACAATGAACTGTGCACTGGGGTGTTGAGGTCGGACCAAACCAAAAACCAAGGGGGCAATGATTTGATTTTCTGCTCCATAAACACTTTCTTATTTGGAAGCAGTGCAATGTGCCATGCAGCAGAGGTGGCTATCTTTATGTAATTTGGCTCTAAGGAAAGAGCTGCTGACAGTCACATCTCCGTACTGGTCCAACAGAGGGCAAAGTGCTTATGAAAATCATTTTCTGTGGAGAGGAGCCTCTATAGTAGCTGGGATAGAATTTGCTCGCTTGAGTTTTCTTGTCTTTGGTTAAATGGGTTGTGAGAGGGAAAGTATACGATACCCGAGCTCACAGTTTGACTTTGTGATAGCACGGGGAACGCAGCAGCTTTCTACAATGTGTTTTTTAACTGTCTTTGCAGAGGAGGAGTGGGCCACTACCCGTCCCAGTCTCAAAGCCCCAGTTTTACGGCTGACAAGAGGGGGCTACAGAAAACATCCCTATGGTAGATACTGAAGGTGCTCCAGATATGTGACCTCCAATTTCAGACTTTTTATATATTTTTTAAATTCCTCATAAAATGTTGTAACGTTTGCTTTTTTTGTTCCGTCTCTTTCAGAAATTGAAATAAAAAATAACCCCATTAAAGCACATAAAACCACAAACCTTAACATTACTGCAGTATTCAGATTGCTTTATTCATTCAGGACAGAGTCATTTTTGAAAAATACAGAGAGGAAATGAAAAGTGACTTTCACCCACGCTCATCCATGTACAGGAAGGTTGTTCTTAAAATTGGCTGTTTAAATGCTTTTCATTTCCCCTCTGCCCCCCCAAAAAGTAGTTACTTCAGATTTTTGACATTAAACTGCAGATTTTTTTCTTATAAATTATGTGTCAGACTTTGACAAACTAGTTTCCATTCATTGTCTTTAATGCAGTGATGATCACGGCTTACTAGCTAACCACCATAATGCCTGTGAGATGTTGTTTGCCCTTCAAGATGCTCAGATCAGGCAGTCACAGCTATAATGTCTTTGTTCCTATGGGTCAGCAGCACAGAGCACATATTTAAAGCTGTCAGACTGGGACTCTGACATGCTTTTCTTTTTGTCAGGACATTATGAGGCATCCAGTGTCAATTCTGTCCTACAAAGACTAACAACAGGAACTACAATTTTGGTCAGAGTTTAATTATGACTTTAATTAAACCTCTGGATATCTGTTCTGGCTTTGTGACAAAATGTCCTGGTTCAATCTTGTTCTGCTGTAGAGAAAATAGGATTCAAAAACTGCAGGAACTCCAAAATCCAACTAAAAGCCAAGGCAAACTGCAGTAAATGTAGTTACAGTGCTCTGCCTTGGGTTCCTGGAGATTTGGGATTCTGTGGGGCCAAGAAAAACCGCAGTGTGTTAAAGCTAATGGTGACTGTGAGAATAAGAATGATGACGATAACAAAACAACTGATAATGTGACAATGACCATAGCAGGATCAGCAATGAAGATGACGATAATGTAATCTTAATTTAGGTCAAATCTGATGAAGTGACGATAACAAAATGATAATTTAGGGTTGTTTATCTATACAGGAAATACAAATTGAACCTCGTAACAAATGAAAACAGTTGATCTTATAAGACAATAAAATAGCAGTTACTGCATTTTTGCATTACCTATACAACAGTTTAAAGTAAAACAACAACAATTTTAGTGCATTTTTGGGATTATAGGTCAAATCACTGATCATAGTTTTTAGAAACAAAATTACTCTTTGAACACCCACTTAATAAGTGCATTACCACATTTCTACTGTACCTATAAAACATTTGGCTGGACAGGCAAAAAAAATGTGTAGCCATTTTTCTCGCTTTTAGTGTTAGCATAATTCCTGCAGTTAGCCTTTGTAGGGCAGAGCTGTCATTCACGATGACACTACAAATCCCACAAAACAAGTGAAAGTCTAATTTTTCTCACATTTCAGTTGCCCCTGCAGTTTGACACCCTAGTGCAGTGGTTCTCAAACTTTTCGTGACCAAGTCACACCAAAGGGCGAGCCAGAATCCTAAGACACATCTGTATTTAAATCACTCTTATCACGACTAGTGTTTGTTTTTAGTCACTAATATCAAATGACAAATGACAGCCAACTATTACTGATGAAATATTTCTGACAAAATGGTTCAAAAATTAATTTGAAACTTTTTAAAATTACATCAACGCACCAATAATAATTTCCACGGGGAAGTGTTAACAAATAGGTTCTCCGTAATGGTTTTTTTAATTAAATTACATTTTTTGGGGTAGAGTTAGTCTCTTTAATAGAAAATGGGTGTGCATAACATACTGATACAGTCAACTAAAAATTAATTAAGAACTTTTTGTATAGGTCCAGTTTAATATTGCTATAATAATGTGTGGTTATCACAAAATCCCACGACACACCATTTGAGAACCACTGCCCTAGAGTGTGCCCTTGTAAGGGTGACAAGCAGGAAGAAAGAACTTTTATGAATTCAGTTTTTTTTAATCGCTTTTTAAAACATATTGACAGTTTTTTCCTAATCTTTCATAGTATGAGAAAACAGCGCACACACGGCTTTGCTCATTGTGGTTCACCCAAAATGACTTTCCAGCCAGGATGAGTCTTTAACCAGCCAGAGCCGCAGAGCAAATGTGACTTAGAATTTAAAATGAGCTTTTTTCAACCTCCACCACCTTTCTCCACAGTTCACTGATTTGTCTGGCTGAGGGCTGTCTGGTTTAAGTGGATCTTTGCCAGACTAACACTTATCGTGAAGGCTTAACCTTGTGAGATTCAGACTGGCTTCTTTAAGACAAAATTGTTTTCCGCAAATGTACTCATTATTTTGCTTAGTTAAGATAAATCAAGAGCAGATTTGTGGCTGATAATTTTGGAGTGTCTGCAGATCTTTGTTGGGTCTGCAGAAGCTTCACACCCTGTTTGATTCCAACTGTGGCTTTAACTTGCTGCATGATCTGTGCCCACTGCTCTGAACACAAATGACCTAATAAACTTTATTAAAGGCAACAAATGGAAACTTTTCCAGAATTGAAGACCTGAACACAAAGTGATTAAATTGCCTGAACATTTCTTATAAAAAAAAAAGTTTAATGTTCAGAAATCTAAATCCAGCCTCGAGTGTCCCCATAACTGATTGCTATATGAACCTCTGATGACTTCATGGTAAAACTGAGTTGATACCACAGACTAAAGTTAGCCTAAGTTATATTGTGACTTTAAATGATATAAGATGTGAGATCGTAATCGTGCAAAACTTTTCTTTGTTTGGGTTGAAAGCAATCAGCAATGTACAGTGTGTAATTTATAATGCGTGCTTTGTTCTGTGTGTAATCTGTATTTGTACATAAAGCATTTAATAAAAACAACATAAACCTCAACACAGTGTGTAAGACTCTCTAAATAGGAGGCTATGGAGCTATAAATTGGTCTTTGTTTTCATGCAGTTTGTTAACATAAACATCTGCTTGCAGGTAACAGCTAACTCGTTTCATAAAGAAAGCCCACCAACCTGTCCCAAATGACTCATTTGTTAAATAATTTATATTCCTGCTCAATCGTCCTTGAATCTTTGATCACGTTCTTATTTGGAAACTAATAAATTTCTTTCTTTAATCCATTCTGTGAAGTTTTACATCATTAAACAGACACTGATTGACTCTGAGAATGATACGGAGTAAAAAGAGGTAAGAAGTCCTCATATATTATCATAATAATGCGCTCGGCGTTTGAAGCTGGCTCGTGAAGAGCATAATGGGCCATACAGGATGTACTAGATCTTGGTATTCACCCTCTGATAGTATGCACTCAGTGTGCTGTGTCTTTTATCTGCGACTCATCAATGTCTCTGCTAACCTCTTTCTGCATTTCTGTCATTTAACCTGAGAAACTTGTATATATGCACTGCAACTTTCCGTGCTTTAAACATCAAAGCTGAAGTCCATTTTAGCCATTTGAATTCTCTTCTGTGATTAGTACACCTGAAGCCTGGCTCTCATTAAGAGTGTAGATCACGGGACTGAAAGGAAGACTAAACACTAAGCAGGTAACCCTAATAATAATGCTAATTTAATCGGACAATGCTAACTTCCTCCTAAAAAAAAGTAAACCTGCCCTTTTTAACCCCAAATAAAATCCCTTCATGTCGCTAACTAAATAGCCCATAAGGAATTCAGCTAAACTGTGATAAAAGAAATAATAATAAAAGACACTAAAATAATGTCCGGCAAACTAAACATCACATCAGTGATATAAATAAATGCCAAAAATTTGCTCAAAACTTCTCATAAAATTTCATGAAATTTATAAACACCTTGAATTGGTTTACTTTTTTCACAGTGATGGAACGTAATGACTGTTCTGTGCTATGTGTTGCATGCAGTCTGTCAGTGTGTACTTGTTTATTATTCATGACACATCGGAGTGACATGTTCCTTATCATGTTGTTTTGTTTTTCTCTGTAGTTAAAGAAACACACTATTGTGTGATTTGGTCAAAGCAGAGACGAATGGAGCAGGTGAGTGGAAATGTTTTTACGTTGTCACATTGTATGCTAATTACAGTACTTGTGGTCAGGTTTGTAGAAATCATTTACTTTTAACATTTAAATGAGACATAATTAACAGAAAATGAGCTAGTTTGGCTCACTCAGCCTCCTTGATTGATTTCATTTTCCAACCAATTAGCAAAGACTCATAGCTAACAGTTTAAAGCAGACTGAAACTTCCTTTGTGTTAATGAGTATGAGTTTGTGTTATTACTAATTCTCCTTTACAACTGAACTTGTCCATTTATGTTTTGTGATTAAGAGTAATACTTTCTTGTGTCTCACTGTGTGCACACTGTCAAAGGAGTGAAATATAATTTCCACCTCGCTGCACATTCTCATGAATCCACCATTAAAGCTCATTTACATCAAGTACAAGTGTTACAGTGCACAGTTTTCATAACTCTGACATCTCATTAAAAACATAATAAAGCACCGACATGCAATTAAAATAATGGAAACAAAAGGGATAAAGGAGAGGAAATCTTACTAAAGCTGCAGTGCGTTTAGAAGTAATCAATCATCTGATTAACACAGGAGAGTAGAGACTATATGAGGCTGGGATGCAATGTAGTGGTCCTTAAGATTAATTATACATAATGCAGAAAAACAAACAGCAAGTAAACCGTAATGATATTTACAGTACCTACATTACCTATTATTGCATGCCTTCTTTTCTGTCAAACAAATGCGTTTTTCTTCTTTTGTCTGCACCACTTATTTGCATCTTTTCTTTCTGCTGTTTCTGCTGAAAATCCTATTTGTGTGTATTTTTCACTCCAACCTGTATTTCATAGCTGTGCAAACACAAATACACTTAATCCCAACGGACAGATACCGTACCTGCTGGTCTATTCATAATTCATACTCTTCTTCTGACATTGTTCCAAAGGTGCAATTCTTTCTGAAAATGCATTCAAAGGCGTAACACCTTAATTGCACACTTGTGCTGTTAATGCATGACAAGATTTATGAACAAAGCTGACCCAGAAGAGCAAGACACAGCACCGATAGTTGTTTATATTGGTGCTTAATTGTTAAAAGATAGATTTCTCCTGCGAGGCGGCAATAAATCACGATTTTTCATTTGTTACACGCACAAATATGCTATGATTTTTCCCTAAAATAATTTATTTTTTACTCATCGCTCTTAATGGGCTGTAGCAACGGGTGCAAAGCATATTAATAGGATTGACTGAGACAGGCGAGACAACTCTAAAAAGCTAAAGTAACTTCTTTCCAAATTATTTAACTTGAATAGATTCTGATCAGTTTTTTAGGTGCTGTATGTGACATTCACAAACTTTATATAGCACTAAACCACTGTGTCCTACATAAAGATATAGTGGAGTCATGGCGTCCTGAGCAGAGAATGAAGTCACACTACCTCTGTATGTGTTGTAATCTGAGCTATTCTATCACATATTGTAGTAAACCTGTCCGTCTGTGCGTGCATGTGTGTGTGTATCCCACTTGATAGCTTGTTGCTACTCTATACTGCGCTCACACAATGGTTAATTTTTATACAGCCTGCTCTCACTGAAAAAACAACCACATAAAATCGACTGTGCAAGCAGCTTATTGATACCCATGCTTCCATTTATTGTAAGGCTGTAGTAATTGTTACAGAAGCAAAGGAGGAAGTGACGTGACGTAGCATAAAAGGTGAAAAAAAAATCTGTGTAACATACAAATTTTGAAGAAGCACCTATAGTGTTAGAGGGGGAGGGTGTCCTAACGTCAACTTTGACTTCTTTAGATAACAACGTAGCCTAGTATGCTAGCAGGGGTAGCATCCTACAGTAGTGACATGTTGTATGTGACATACCTGTAAAACTTCAATTAATAGCCTGGGCTGTTATTGCTTCAGTCACTGAAATCAGCGGGCCTGTATTTGGCACAGGTGTCTACATGGGACAGGTTTTAATTCCTTTCTCGAAAACTGTTGCTCAGCAGAGAAGGGAAATACAGTAATATTGCTTATTTAAACCAGTATGAATATTACATGTATAAAAATTAGGCTTCACATAATATATTGTTTATAAATCATTTGATTTAGCTCTGACAGGACAGGACATCAGAGAGAAAGAGAATTACGGCACCCAGCACACTGACACAACACCACTTTATCCTGTTTAAACAACACTCACAACCTGAAATAATTTTCACGAAAAACCCTTTTAATTATTTTGTTCTGGGGAGCCTTACAGACGAAAGGAATATGAATAACTTACTGGGTAACTGAGGAATGGACACATGATTTAGGTAACCAACAACCCCGTTTTATACATCCAACAAACTTCTATAAAAAAATGAACTGCTTGGCGACCTGACCTGGCATCTAATTGAGTCTGGTGTTTATTTGTCAAAATATGTAGCCACACCAGGCTAGTAAAAGGGATTGGGCTTTTAACTGAAGTTTTACAGTATATCATGTGAGATGCGTCAAGCTATGTCAGTGACAAAAACCTAATGAGGTAGTTTTGGAACCTGAACTGCAGCAGTTTCATAATGCCAACGATGTGTTTAAAACTGTGACTGTTATAAGGTCATTTCTGTCGTTGAGGGGCCGTTATATAAGCTGTTTTTAAAGTCAGGGGAAATCGACCTCTTCTGTCATTTACGTATGAGAGAGTGTTGTGTTGATACCAGGATGGCATCATCACCACCGTCCTGTTCTGCCCGGTTGTTTAGCGCTGTTTAGGGTTAGCTGTTAGCCACCGTCTCAGCCACCTCCATGCTGAGAACTGTGTCCATACAACTCATACGCTCTAAATTTTTGCATAGGGCCCCTTTAAAATGCATGAATACTTGCTCACAAATGTAGAGCTGGGAACTTTTGTTTCCTAGCAGGTTTCACTGTAAATACTTGATTCAGTGACAAGAAATGCTTTACAAAGAACAAAGAGTCAGTCAACAGTCAGCTGCAAACATTAACATGTTACAGTCTCAAGTGTCTCACGAGGAAGTGTGTGTACTTTGGAGTTATTTCAGCTTTGGAAACAAAAGAGATTACTTTCTGCAAAAGAAACAGAATTTTAATTAACGAACAAAGTTCAGGAGGAACAATCTGTTTTTGTCTGAATCCACAAAACTTCAGATTTAATGAAAGTACTTTTCTCCAAACTTTATGAAACAAATCCTGCTTTTAAACTGGGATAAAAGCATGGCAGCTTCCATTTATATCCAACAGACTTTTTCCTTGTATTATTATATAATGATGGGCCAGTTGCTTTAACATGGTGGCCAAAATAATAGACACACGTAGTGGCATTAGTTGTTTTTGTTTAATTTCTATAGTAATGCTGAGATCGTACTGGCAGCTGGAGTGCCGTTCAGCTGTATGGTACAATTACTAGACAGTCTAACTCTGCAGCTCTGTAACACGACTCACATCATGCTCCCTTTGCCTTTCTGCAAAATAGCATTTTCTACTTGTACTTGTGCTTCTTTCCAGAGCAGAAGGCAAGGGAATCTGCTCCCAGAGGACTGAAGATTGTGCTCAGCCATCAGACATGTTCGGGCCCTTCATCAGTCAGGAAAGCAGCTCGGTGCGTATTTCAAGTTGTTCTACATAAAGCATCGAACTATAAAGCTGTCTACATTTCGCCTTAGTACTGAGTTGTGAAAGATTACTTGTTAAGGTTACATAAATAATTGCTGAGTCAACTTAATGCAAAAAAGATGCAAAAAAGAGTTTGCACTTCATGAGAAATGTCACACTACCATGCAGTATATTTTTCAGGGCAGTTTTGTCAGCTTACATTTTTGTAAATCAACAATTTAATAAATAAATATGAAGAAAACATATTCGAGGAAAAACATAAAGCAGCTCAGACAGCTAATTGGAGAGATTCATGTCATTTAAGGATGATTGGTGATTAAATCCAAGTCCACTGCTATATTATCAAACTGCCAAGAATTAAAAGGATGATGATTAAATAGCTGTAATTGAATAATTGTGAATAGTTGTAAAGTTAATTCCCTATTTTCAGCTTCCCCCCCTCCTTTCTCAAAACTAACTCCCATGTTTATTTGCACCTACGAGTTGGAAGTGATCAGTGTTGCTTGAAACTCTGTGTATGCCAGTGATGTTCGTGCAGCCTTTGCCAGAAGCGCTCTCAGATCCATTTTCATAACAAGCCCGCCGCCAGCTCGAAACCAGCCAAGAGCCGAAATCCCAAAGCCTGCTACGGATGTTGATGCGTTTCTTAAAGTGAATGCCACTGATAAAACTCTCACATTCAGATTACAAAAGGATTTTTTTTTGTAAATAGGGGGAACCATTACTCATTGTACATTTCTCTTGTTTTCCACAAAGAATAGAGTCCGAGGTGCTTAAAGACTTTGCAGCTGTCTTCACATTTCTCTGCCATTAGTCCACACATGGATCCACCGTGATTCTTGTCCATTAGGCAGTCCTGGGCTGCAGCCTCGGGCGCAATAAAAAAACTGGCAGCTGTTTGTTTTTGTTGGTTTGCCAAGTTTATCACCTCTGGCAACGTTGTTTATGCAGCCCGAACACTCTTAATAGAATACACATTAGTTTATTTAGTGAATACTCTCTGCTTATGCATCTGTTCCTGTGGAAAATAAAGATAAATTCTGGTTGTATTAACTTTTATGTATTGTACACAGAGATGCGAGGAGAGATGAAGGAACATGAAAATATGATGGCAAAGACAAATGACTCACAGGTAAGGAGGTGACTGTGTATCAGCTCTTATTTTTCACTGTTAGTCAGTGGGTGATTTGAGGGGGAATGATGGGGGATGCCGTCCCTCTTGTTAGCAAAATGACCAAAATGCATCCCCCTTGTTAACCTGCCATCCCTCCTGAGGTCACTAATAGATGGATCCAGACCTATAACCTATAAATTATTGAGGATTATTCAGTTTTGACATCTCACATGATGTGACTCAGTCAATCAAACCTCTGCATGGTGATAAAAATTGCAACTCAAGTCAGTCAGTGAGTGGGATAAAGACACACGGGAGAGACGAGACGAGAGACAACAGTCGACGATATTAATTTAGTTATTAAATTATATATTTTGGGCGGGGCAACACAATGGTTTGAGTTGAAGGTGTGAGAAAGAATAGTCTCAGTAACATTGTTATCACTGTGCTACATTACAGAGAAATACAAACCGTACTAATGAACCTTCATTAATATAGGCCTATATTTTATCTACAAGTGCACGTCACACACTGAGCGAGCCGCCTGTTAATGACGCTGTCTGCAAAGCAGTAATGATTGTGCTAAGTGGCTAATGGGCATGTAGCTACTTCCATGTTTCAGATGATACGTCATGTTTGTAGTCGACGAATGATTTTACATATCAGACTTTACATATCACCTTGGGTTCGTCCTTCACCTTCTCAAAATGATCCCACACTTTGGATTTCCTGCCCGACATGTTATTAACTAGCCTGTGTAATAACATCAGGTACCAGCCCTGTGAATTAACCTGACTCCTGTCTGACTGCTGACCTGTGGCCACTTCCTGTATTGGTCCTCTCAAATTAAGTCCGAATAAAGTTTCACTTTTTCTTGTCTGCAGCTAAGCGACCAATGAAATCTTGCCGACTAATGACCGTTTCTGGTCGACTAACGTTTGGTCAGCTATCAGGGGGCAGTCCTAATACTGACTATTGAAACAGCATACATGCAGTTAATCTTTACCTGTGTATTAGTTGATTTGCTCTGTATTTAAAAACTGCCTGAATCTTTCTGTTTTTGTGAATATTCTTAAAGGTCTGCTGGAAACACTAATTGACCAGTCCAGGAGGACCAAGAAAAACAGGCTTAAACAGTTTTTTGAACAAAACAAAGAAACTTTTTTTCCTCTTCGTTGGACCACTTGATAACTGGTTTTGACTTCTGGGTTAAAACTGGACTGTTTAAGCCATTTGAGGATACGGTTTCTTTCACATCTTTACTCACTGCCTCATTCTACTTCGACTGGTGTTCTGCTAACTGTGGGCTAACACTGGACAAAGGGTTGTACTTTAAAGGAATAGTTCGGCATTTTGAGAGATACTCTTTTTTTTTTTGAGTTAGATGACAAGATTGATACCACTACAGCGAAAATGAAGCAACAGCAAGCAGCTAGTTAGCTTAGCATAGCGCAAAGACTGGAAACGGGAGGAAACAGCTAACCTGGCTTTGTGTTCAATGTACAGCACAGTAGTACAGGTTTGCTTTGGACAGTGAGGCCACCTGCCTCCTGAATTTTGTGTCTTCCTTTACATGAATAAATTTCCACCATAAATTGGTACATAAATATTCATTGAAATTAAGTGTTTGACACTCAAAATTTCCTGTGGGAGGACCCCCATGCTCCCACTTCATATGTGTTGAAATGACACCTACACCTTGCTGTACAGACACCAGAATGGCATCAAAGTTCTCAGTATGAAAGCAGAGAGCTAGACAAACATGAATTATTCTAGATTTTCCCCAAAATGTAGAATAATACCTCTCCCAATTTTAGTACTAAATCTTACTCCCATAGTAGGGCTTTGAAGCTTTGAAGTTTCAGTCGTAACTATGACATTCGAATGCTGCGCAGCTTTTTGTTTTTTGCATGATTAATTCTGTTTAAACCTGGTATTCCTGCACAGTTCCAGATAAAGATCAGGCTACACTATCATTAGTGTCATACTTTTTATAGAATTAGATTCCACTATTGGCTGCAGAGGATTGTTTCCGACTCCTGCGATCCAAACATTTCCAATAACTTCAGAGCTCTGTTGAGTCCAAAAGTCATTTTTTCGGGGGGAAAAACAGATAGATATAATAATTTCCAAAATTCACAACATACTTTTATTAATTGAATATTCTGCTTCAGTCCATATTTTTGGGAATTGAGCCTTTCAAAAACATTTGTTCTTCCACGTGTTGCACAGAAAGGGAAGCACAAACCTGAACTAACAGGGCAGCACCATAACTTATATTCATTAAAGATTTTGTTTGAGGGTTTTTTAGGATGATGCCATCATAAAAAATGATGACAGACATTCAAAGCCTTATTGGAAAACCTCAACAGAAGCTTTGAATCTTAAAAAAAAACAAATAGAAGAAGAAGAGAAGAAGACATTCAGCACAGCCCTTTCTTCCAGTGCTGTCACTGACTTAGTAATGAGACAAGAAAAATAGAAAAATAAATATGCATGATTGAGAAAAGAGGTTGCACAACTCGAGCTGATACCAACACATTCTGCAGTCATGTAATGATACCATCTGCTTGTGGGTTCACACTGGCTGAGAGAAGGAGGGAGAGAGACAAACTCAGATATGCAACGCGCTGTACTCGCTAATTCAGTCAACGGCTGTGTGAACAAATAAATGATGGCTGCCAACTCCCATGCTTAGTGCCTTATTTTCTCCAATAATTGCACCTATTTGTCCTTAACAAGACAATAAAAGCTCATTTGAAAAGGTTGAGGTGAGAGTGGGAAGGTCTATCTGCTTCCATCTCCATCTCAAGGACGAGCTGATTGTCTCTGGCTAAAAGCTGCATCTCCATACAGAACGTCACCCTGGATGTCAGACGCGTGTTGACAGATTATAACTGGGGGATTCATAAAGAGACAGCCGGTGGATCGAGGGGAATTACTGTACTGCATTTGATGCACACCCAGCCAAAATGTCAGACTCGGGGCTCAAAGGCTCGCTGCATATACAAACTACTGCACAGCAAGGACACAATGTCATTTGTCATACATCCTCAGAATCCATTCAGACAGATGACAACATGCCTGTCACATGAATATGTCTACAGATTATTATATAGACTGAAAGGAACAGAAATAGAATTTTGAAATAAATATTTTGGACTTATTTGCTTTCTTGCTGAGAGTTAGATCTGACCTTTAAATATGGAGCTACAGCCTGGAGACAGTTAGCTTAGCTTAGCATATAGAATAGTCAAGAACTATCCATCACAAAACAATTAAAAAAAAAAAACACATTCTTGTTTTAACACTTTTTTGTAGGGCGTAATCAAACAAGACATAATGTGTTAATTAGTGGGTTTAAGGGGTTGAATTTTCCTTTGTACAGAGCTAAGCTAGCTTTTTCCCTCTGTTTACAGTCTTCATGCTAAACTAAGCATCTCCTGAATCTAGCTTCATATTTAGCATGCAGTCATGAAAGTGGTATTGATCCTCTATTAGTCCTTGACACGGAGTCAAATAAGCATATTTCCCCAAAATGTCCATCTATTCATTTAAATATTTACAGTCATTTTGCTCTAGTGTATGTTTCTCTTTTCTTGTGTGTGTTGCAGGTTGTTGAGCGCTGTGAAGACAACGGGTCGCATTCCTGGTGGACAATAAAAGTTTTAACTTGTGCTAAAGAATCTAAGTGTTATAGTTTTTTGACTTGTAAAAATGTCTTCAGGTTAGCAAATATTCACCAGGCGGCCTTCCATTCACCTGGAAGTCGGAGCTGGTAATGACGTCACACCTGAGCTGACCGCGTTCCAGTACAAGAGGTCGAAAAACCAAAATGTTGTTAGCAATACCAGTTCTAGCCAGGTTAGCCATTGCAATTAGCAATACCAGTTGGTGATAACTCATTAGCCAACGCTGTAATTTATGCTTACAAACATGGTAGTAATATGTCCAGAGAATAAAGTTGGACAGTGCTGTTTGTATGACTGTTTAAATGAGACCCAAATAAAGCAGAAGTGCTAATAAACAGTGTATTGCTACAGCTTTATATTGGATTTTAAGGTCAGGGTTGGTGAGGCTTCCTTGACTTCAGGGGGCATTCAAGTTAAAATTTCCAAGTGGAAACTTTAAAATTCCCAGTGCAAATGGAGCACACCAACAGTCCATGGTGTCCTTGCAGCAGAGAAAAAAAAATGCTGATGTTAGAAATGTGTTTTTAGCATAATGTCACTTCTGTTCAGATTTATCACAACAATATTCTGTATTTTGTACGATGTTGTGGCCTCAAGTAAAAAGCACTTAACATTGGAAATATACAAGCACATCTCAACACGACTGCACCTTATTCTAGCCGTGTTGTCATCTGGCGGCTGCTGTCATTACCAACCCGAGTGCACCCTGTGTCTGTTCCCAGCTCACTAATAAATGGTTCACTTAGTGCTGCCAACATGAACATGTTAGTTCATTAAGCAAGTCGAGCCCACTGCTGGCGTTCTGGCCAACTGTCACAGCTACTTTACGAGCCCAACCCGTCAGTGCCGCCGGAATATACTTCAGCAGCCAGACACAGCTCACACCTCGTGTCAGTTTCTGAGTGGTAGTCATAATGGATGGCGCCGTCTGCATCTCTACATATGGTACGCAGTGATTAACACTTGAGATTGATAGAAGCAATACAAGCATCCCACTGTTTAAATAAATGTTCGCAAATCACGTCTTTCTGAATTTGTTTGTTCATATTCGATTTACACAACAATAAATCGATGGCCTCGTAAACCGGGCACATCTCAGCTTCTCGCAACATGCTCGACTTGAACAGCTTGCAGGGTAACGACTCAGATTTGAGGCAGAAGATCATCCATTGCTTATCTTTTTGGGTGGAAAGGGATTTCATGAATCTGCTCAATTGTATAGCAGACTCATTTCATCAAAAACATCCCACCCCTGATTCTGGCATTTGTTTAATTCATTTACTCCATGACATACACTCCACGCAGCCTGTCAGCCGGCGCAGCGTTTATCTTCCTCGATATCACTTGATCTAAGTATTGGAAACACAAAGACACCAAAGTGGGTCAGGATCTAGGCGAGTACCCAGAAATGTTCAATGATGCAAAACAGTGCATGGTTATAACTCTAACACACAGCATTTCCCCCCAGCCAGGGACGGGTACCTGAGCAAACTCAGCTCTGTTTAGACAGCTGCTTGATGAGCCAGAATAGAAAATGAGGGCTTATAATCACCCGAGTCGAAAAGGGCCTCTTCACCAGCGTAGCACTTGTGATGAAATGGTGTGCAGAGTCAGAGTCCTTGACGTGTTTTGATGATTCTCATGTTGTTCGCCTTGCGACAGCAGGCTGGGATCTAAGCCAGGTGACAGAAGGTGAGGATATATAGCTTGAGCTGCAGTTTTAAAGAAGTTGTGTGCTACTGTAGACAGGACTACTATATCTGATCTTAGCTTCCTTTTTTTGCACAAAAACAGCCCCCTCCGGCTCATTAGAGGTTTTTTTGAGAGATGATGAGTTCTGACATGTTGTGCTGCTTTGTGCGTGTGGATAAACGAAGCAGCAAGTGAATTGGGCTAACTATGTTTTCTACTGATGAAGTCATCGAGTACACAAAACGTCCTCACAATTACAGAGCTGCTTTGATGCACAAGATTTTGTCTGGTTCAAAACATTGTGGGAAATGTTTTGCAGGATGTTGCTTTCCTTGAAACATTTGTAACAAGATTATAGCCTGTTCTAAAAAACATGTACCCCAAGAAATACAATATTTCCACCCGAAAAGACAAAATCGACATCCATTATCATAACTGTTTGGGCTCAAGGTGTGACTTTGCACGAGTCTGTCTCAAGGAAAAGTAAACCATTTCTCTCTGAATAATGTCTTCAAACAAACACCGGAGTCTGAATCTTTTCCCAATGAGTGTTTTCATGCATAATGCAGATACAAGCTGCTAAATACATCTCCATATTCAGATTACAAATAGCTATTTATGAATAAACATAATATTTCCTTGGCAACTGAGCTTCTGTACACCACAAAATGCAGAAATAACAGGATAAGGTGTTTATGTGCCACAGTGTCCTTGATAATGATGGCAGACAATCCATAGCTTATGTATATTTTCCACTAAATCAAACAGGATCAGACGTATATGTATAACACCAAATCTAAGCAGGATTTACTGTGATGTTGAAGTTACGTGCTGTCTGTTTATTTGCCCTACCAAGTGTCCTTTCTGTGATCACTGAGTATACATCATTTAAATAATTTAACTTGAGTTTCAGTAGTTCTTTGTAAATTATATTAAATCATGTGTACTCAAAAAGCCTTCAGTGGAACTGCGTATGACTCATAACCAGCTGTCTACTTGAAGAAGTTTATTTTGGAGCAACATCTGTTGTTTTATTTTATCTGCATGTTGTTTTTAAATCATCAAAACTTCATTAACACAACAATGCACCATAGCAAGGGTGAAAATTAGCTCTAGTTTAAAGGCACAGTTCACCCCCAAATCAAAAGTACATATTTTCCCTCTCACATGGATTGCCATTTATCAGTACAGGTTGTTTTGGTGTGAGTCGTCAAGTGTGAAAGATATCGGCCATAGAGATATCTACCCTCTCTTAAATATAATGGAACTACATGGCTCTCGGCTTGTGGTGCTCAAAGTGCCAAAGAAATGCATTTGAAAAACTCAATAGCAATGATAACTCATCACTGTATCCTTTGTAATCAGATTGGGGGGGCTGTCTTTAAAATTTTGTGGACTTTTTCAGTGGCATTTTTTTGTTTTTAAAGCTATTCTTTGCCTACTTCCAGCATATTTATGTTTGTACAGTAAGCCAAAAACTGAAAGAGGCTATGCACTCCGTTCATAGTACATGTTTTGTCTATACCTAGGGCAGGGGTTGGCAACCTATATCAAAGAGCATTTTGGCCAAAAAAGAAATCTGCGTGTCTGAAGCTGCAAAACATATTTGAGCCTCATACAAAGAGTAACACAGCCTTTTAAGACAAATTCAACATTATTAATAGATCTAAATGAGCATTCATTAATTGTTTATTTATGATTATTTGGTACTTAAACTTTGCAGTGTTGCTGATGAAAGCAAACAAATTTGTCCATGCACTACTAAATTCTCTATTTTCCCCTGAGGCTTTTTACATTTTGGATTTAGAATCCACAGCTAACCCAGCTAGGACTCAGGACTACTGTAGCCATCACTAGTGATGTTTTTAGAGGAAAACCCAGCAGGCCACAGATGTATGACGCACATTTAAGTTGACCAAATGTTACAGCTTTTTTTATTTATTTATTTATTTTAAACCGGTGTATAGGCAACACATTTTTACAGCTGATTTTGGGCCAAAGACAATACATAAAAATAAAAATGTTAGAAAAAAAAAACATAAGTTATTCATTTCCATATAATTTTCAGTCAAAGCCACAGGGAGCCACTGGAGAGGCATATATGTGCATATTTTTTATTTTGTATTTTCGTCCTATGTTGTCTGTCTGTAACTTTACGTTGCTGTCGGTCTTGGCAAGGATACTCTTGAAAAATACTTTTAATCTCAAGATGTTGGTGGGTTAAATTAAAAAAAATAACCCAGTTAAGCAAGATAATCCACAGACCTTGTTATGAGCAGTTTTATGTAGGAAATATTTCTTTCTACTGAACTACAGCTGCCAACTGAATCACCGCGCAGAAGCAGGCGTGCAGCTACTGCTACTCACCCAGCACCGCTGCGCTAGCTAATGTTACTGCTTAGCTGAGGAGGACGCCATCAATGTTTAGGCTGTCACTAGAACGAGCCTCTTGTCCATGAGTAAATGCACACCTCTTTCTGCACAGTGATCTGGTTGGCAGGTAGAAAGAAAATAGTTCTCACAATAAGGTCTGTTGATTACCATAAGTAACCGGTCATGACTTTGAGCACCACAAGCGGAGTGCCATCTAGTTCCACCACACCAGAGAAAAGGGGAAAAATCTCTACAGCCAATATCTTCAACACTTAGCCAACCACACCAGACCTTTCTAGACTGATAAATAGCACTACAGGTAAGAGAAAAACATGTAGTTTTGATTTTTGGGTGAACTGTCCCTTTAACACCCAACATTTGTTTCAGGGATCCTCTCATATTTTGTGTACTTTTCCAACTCATTCTCTGTTGTGTGTTACAACCTCAGTACACAACCAACTCATCTTCTTTCTCACTGTTTCACAATGCAAACTAAATTCATGTCATTATTCCAGGTGAGCCACTCCAATCATGGAAATCCAAAAGTCCAATCAGCTTACAAAATACGCCCAAGATTGTTGTAAAGGATGAAGGCACCGCAGGTATCTCTCTTCGGTTTTCCAGCTCTTTTCTGCTGCACATAGCCCCATGAGTTACAGCACAAGACGCTGCGTCGGATAAATACCTCCGACAGGCGAGACTGTGATGTAGCTGTCAAGATTCAGAGTCACGGACGTCCCCAATGAAGCCTTTTTGTTTTGCCTAGATTGTATTTCTTTTCACAGCCGAGGAAATGATACACAGTTGTTGAATTCGATGTGGATGACAAAAAGACCTACAGCAACTATTGCTCAGGGAGCAAGGTGATCCTTCTAGCCCACATGAAAACAGCGGGATATTGATTTAGCCGTTGGTTGTCAGTCAAGGTCATGTCTTGAGTCTTACTGTCCCTCTGTAGTTTAATGAAAAGCATATGACAAGAATGTGAACTTTCTATAGGGAACTCTTTACAGCAGAACAAGGGAAACTCATTAGACCTGACACATCTCTGCAAAGGACACTGAGGGCTTTTCACAATGACTGACAGTCAACGACTAATGGGCACACCACACTAATACCATAGGCAGACATGCAGCATGCAATGATAGCAGTGACAGCCAGATAATGACAAATTGCTTGAGCTATTTTCAAAAGAGTTAATGTGTCAACTCTGCCACATTCAATGTGTGAGAACATGTGACAGGAGGATGCTTATATCCTCCTTACATTTCACATACTGCATATGCAGGTTCAGCCATTACATCATCCATTACACATACCTCACGCTGTCATCTGTGAATATGGCCGGGCAACATATCAATTATATGTTGATATCATGATATGAGACTAGATATGGTCTTAGATTTTGGATATCATAATATCATAAGTGTTGTCTTTCCCTGGTTTTAAAGGTTGCACTACAGTAAAGTGATGTAATTTTCTGAACTTAACAGACTGACTTCTGGTAATGCAAGCATCTGAGTAGCCACATTTTGTCGGAGCTCTGGCAATATTGCCTTTACTATCTGTCAAGTTATTGTTTGGTTTTAGCTTCAATGCCTGCCTGAACCCGACCCGGCATAGAGAACAACAGAGGATGCAGGTCAACTCCACTCAGTTTCTTCATTTATTGAAACGATGAGCATTAGGTTGATAACCGATGGCATCTCTGTGGTCATCTGTGCAATGATGCAACCAGCTTTTTTTTCCCGACCTGACTTCTGAGCGGGAGACAAACAAAGGACGCGCATCTGAAGGCTGATACAAATTTCATCTACACCACTGGAAGATTGGGTCACTTTACCGGTTAAATGAATCGGCTCACCGTTGCCTTTTTTTTCCCCTCTTTTTTGCATGCTACTTAAATTACATGATATTACATAATTCTATCATCACAAAAGAATCTAAAGAATATAACAGTCTTTTAGTTTATGCCTTAACACCCCCCACTTGACCTCCTGGTTCTTGAACCCAAGGAGGTCACACCATTCTTCATGTCCTTAAATTGTGGGGATTAAGGTGAGTTCTTCTCTGGCAGACATGGAGATTGAGAGTTTTTCTGTGTGTCCATCCTCTCCTGTCTGTCGCAGCTTTGTTTTGCTCTTCTACAGGAAGCAAGACGACTATACGCCTTAAGTCTCTGAAGAATCTAAGCAGGGATTTTTCCTTCCTTCCTTCGGTCAACTTTGTTTCCCTGGACTACCTTCTTAGTTGGAACAGGGTAGCTTGGGAAGGTCCTCACATTTACATCTCTCACGATGCCCTTCTTGTCAGCGTTGACACTGACAACCTTGGCAAGCCTGTACTGTCCCCTTAAGGCATTCTGGTCTGCGAGCCAGACAATATCTTCAACAGCCACATTACGTTCACTTGTGTGCCACTTATTTCTCACAAATAAATTGGGTGCAGCCAGCTGAGTCCACTTCCTCCTGAATCTGTCTACTTCTGCTTGGACAACTCTTATCCTCTTGTAGGGATAATCTTCAAATTTGAAGCTTCCTGGGTCCCCTTTAGGTTCAGCCCTGCCTAGGAATAGAGAGTTTGGGGTAATGTATTCTACACAGTCCTCTCGGCTCTGAGTTCTGGCATCAATGGGTCTCTCATTGGCCAGGTTGGCTGCCATGTATAGGAATGTCTGAAATTCTTCCCATGTGAAGACTCCATCTCCTCCCAGATTATACAGGGCCCTCTTCACGATACGACCAGCTGCTTCAGCAGCTCTGTTTCTGTGAGGTGAGTCTGCTGGATGGACTTTCCAGCTCCATTCTGTTCCATGTTTGGCTACTTCATTTTCAAGCGTTGTTCTGTCCAAGTGGTCCAAGTGCAGGTATAGCTTCTTGAGAGCAGATTTGGCCCCTACAAAGTTGTCACTGAAAGTTGCAACATCCTGGGCTGCAAGAAGAAGATCTCTGAATGAATCCTCACACTCTTTCGCAGATAGCACAGCTTTTCTGGCTCTGGACCTTGCCTGTTCCTTTGAAATTGCCTCCCATTTTGCCTTAATAGCAGTTGATTCCTTCATTCTCTCTTTCCATTGTGTGGTAGCTCTCCAGACCCAGGCAACAACTCTGATCAGCTTAGTTAAACTGCTGAAGTTCTCTCCCCTGACAAGTTGCTTGACTGCAGAGCCAGCTGGAGCTCTCTGGATTGGTGCCTCTACGCTTTTCTCGGGTTCACGGGTAACAGGTTCTTTACTACTCTGCTCTCTCCTTGCCTGAGCTGTGGTCAGTGCTGCTGAGAAGGCTTTTCTTTGGAGTTTATGTATGCCCTCCTTTGCATTTGCTGCAACTTCTTTTGCTGATTTTTTCAGCCAGTCCTCTACTAGCTGTTTCAAGAAACCAGGTCCATTCTGCCATTCAGAATTTCCCTGGAGGTCTTCTGGAGTAGCTCCCCTTTGTTATATTGTCAGCAATATTCTGGTCCCCTGGGATCCACCACCAGTCCTCAACAGATCCGGCTTTCTGTATTTCACCAACCCTGTTTGCGAAGAAGGTTTGGTATCCATAACTGTCTCGTTGGATGGCTCCCAACACAGTTTGACTGTCCAGCAGGTGGAACCATTGCTCGATTTCCATTCGACTGTGTGTTTCGATGTACCTTATTAGCCGGACAGCAAAGACAGTGCCACAGATCTCTGCTTTGACTGGATCTCCCTTCTGGTTTAGTGGTATGAGCTTAGCCTTGGACTCAATCAGCCTCACTTGAATACCTTGATCTGTTTCCCACCTGAAGCATACCGCAGCACCATAGCTGCTGTCACTTCCATCTGAGACAGTTATCCCCTGGGGATTTCCAACAATGCCAGCTGGTGTGAGGCTTCTGTGAAATGTGATTTGGCTAAGGCGCACATACTCCTCAAACAGTCTGATTGCTTCCTCTCTGAGGCCTTTGGATAGTGGCGTGTCCCATGTTTGTAGGGTTAGACTCCCACCTCCAGCCTCCTGGAATGCTTTCCTGACGGGTATGACTCCTTTCTGTTTAGCAGGTGTGACAAGACCAATCAGATCATAGAGCCCAGCTACTTGGCTTAGTAGTTCCCTTCTGGTGAGAGGGTCAGGGGTCTTTCTTCTCACCTCCTCTCCACAGAGGTCTTGGCCAACTCTCATTTTCTGCCTCCTCCTTGAGAAGGTGATGGAGGACATCACATACAGTTTATCTTCCTCCACCAAGTATCCAAATCCCAGGGCCTTGTTGTTGCCTTCCCTCATCAGATTTGGAAGTATAAGGGCCTTGTTTTCTTCTGCTAATGGCCCTGGGCCAGGATTTCCTGATCCACTTTGCCACGACCAAACCCATGGTTTGAGGAAGAATCTGCCAGTTTTCAGAATCTCCTCAACTCCATCTGCGCTTTTGTCCAGCCTTTCTAGGTCATTGTGAGATGACAGGATATTGTCCACGTAGCTATCCTCCTCAAGGATTCTACGCTCCTCTTCCAGGTGAGTGAACAATGGTAGTCTTGCTGTCTACCACATAGCCACCTGTGCTATGCACTCTGCTGGTCAGTCGCCAATGTTGACTCTGGTGATAGCATACTCGGCGATTTCCTCCTCAGTGTCTCTCCAGAGGAATCTGTGGAGGTGCATCTCCCGATCCTCCAGCTACACAGTTGTACATTTCCGAATGTCCCCCAGAGCTGCACGCACTCCTCTCCTAAACCTGAGCAGAACGGCCCGGATTGGATTAAGAACATCTGGCCGTTTTAGTAGGAAGGCATTCATAATTAGTCCTTTAAACTTCTGGCTGCTGTTCCATACTAGGCGGACTGGTGTTGTCACAGAGTGGCAGTTTGGTGCTACCAGGTGGCTCACATACCACACTGGTCCTTTCCAGTTATCCAGCATCTCCTTTGTGAGTTTCTTTGCTGCTCCCCGCTCCACCATTTCATGTACTTGAGCTGCGTAGGCAGTCTGCCAATCCAGCTCTCTCCTCAGCCGCTTTTCCGTTCTCAGAAAGGTGGCTTCTACTCCAATCTTGTTATTGGGAAGAGAGGTTGGGTCCTCAACCCAAGGATATTTGGCATCCCAGTGAGGAGCATCACTGTGCTCATCAGCATTTACATAGGTGAGGCATTGCTTTATAATCTCAAGTTATTTTTCCTCAACTAGCGTCATTTCTTTTCCCCCTGGTTGGCATTTGCCCCAACGACATCCTCCCCACTTTGGTTCACAGGCTGCTCCAATACTGTCCCATTTCCACCATTCCAGAAAATTTTTACCGGCAACTGTACTCTGGGTCTGGGTTTGAACTTGCTGCAACCCGCTGACTTCACTGTACTTTACTGCAGCTGTCCTCATGGAGTGAGTAAAATTCGTTCCAGATTTGTGTGCTGTCATGTCCACTTCCTTGAATAGATCTAGATGAGCTCCACCTACTGTTTTCCCCAGTGGGCCCTCCCACAAGATGAGGTCCCCAATGATCTTCACTCTCTGTGGGGCAAACTTGCCATCTCTGTGACTGATCAGCAGGTCAACAGTCTCTGGTCTCCTCAAATCATCAATTTCAATTTCTGGGAAGAATTTCTTCAACTGCTCAGGTTTGACGACTCTGTGCACTTTGGCCATTTCATTCAAACCATAACAAACAAGTTCATGAGCTTTTTCTGTACCTTTGGGTGTCTTGATCCTCAGTCTGAGAAGATATCGTCTGGTTTTAACCTTCATAGCCATCCCTCCGACCAAAGTGATCTTTTCACTTCTCAACCTCAAGGGCAGCTGAGGAGGAGCCCACAGCTGCTGATCATTGGCACAAGGTTTCAGGAGTCAGAGTATTTATAAAGATCTGAAATTTGCATCACTTGGCCTTTCCTAACAATGACTGAACAAGCCAGAGCCCTAACAAGCTAATTACAGTCTGAGACCCTGGTAACAGTTGTCTGGGAGCTCAAATGTCTTGGGGTGCCCAAAGTTTTGCATGGTGCTCCTTTCCTTTTTTTCCCCACTCTAAAATTGTACAACACAAAATGATACTCCAATCTTGCTTGAAATGTTGAGAAGCATGTTTCATCTTTAACTTAATGCCTTTTTGAGATCAGTTCATCTTCTATACACTTAACTATTCACAGTAAAAGAAATTTTGACCAGGGGTGCTTAAACTTTTGCATGCCACTGTATATCAAAAATGTCATGGTGTAGACATTTTGTGAAAACACCAATACAACCCTACAATATTGTTGCAATATTAATAAAGATGTTTGGTCAAAAACATTATATTTGAATTCCTCCATATCACCCAGCCCTACTATGGAGCCAATAAATATTGTTAATTAAATGATTGAACAGAGTGTAAAAAGATATAGAGTAAATACAAGTTTATAAATGTCAAAATGACCAAAAGCTATTAATTTCTTTCACCCTGCACTACATCTCGTCAGTTTTTTGGGTTCCACAGTAACCATAATTTGGATGGAGTCATAAACAGCAACAATACTCCACAGCCACTGTTCAGACATAACTGAATTATTACTCCACTGCTGCTTTGTTTCTTTGCTAAAGTGCCTGAAGAGTTGCTGCAGTAAGCCGTTGGAAGTCGATAACGAGCTTACATTGACCTCACCTTATCAGTGTGGCAACCCGTGGAGCTGTATTAGCGCTTTGTCTCAAGTGAAAGTAGTCCACATCATTTCCAGGATCGAATGAAAGGCAACTATTTAAGAACGGCATACAGAGCCGCTCTGACACTTTCCAATTAACACTCTTCTCAGTCCTGCATTTAAGACCTTTTCGACCATAATGCGTGACTGGGAAGAAAATGTTAATAGGCTTTTAAAAGGAAATATGTTTTGATGTCAATGTAATTACTTGATTATTTTAAAATGTCAGTTTTGCAGGTTGCTGTTTCCTGATTTGATTGTCTTGAACACATTTTTTTCTTCTGCACAAAGAGCTGAAGCCAAAATAGATTCTGTTGCTTGGAGGCAACCCTATATAAAACACGATTACAAAAAAAACAAGGAGTCATCAGTCAGTGTGTATACCATCTAAGCCCTGTGAGGTGTTGACATTATGCCAGGGGGTCACACTGATGTAATTCTGAAAGAAAAAAAAAAAAAATCTCTTTGCAGCTCGCTCAGAAGTTCCTGGCTCAAATGTGCACACGTGTGCAGCCCACCACAGCTAAGACATCAAACTAAAGACAATTATGGGGCTTGGGAAAACTGCAGTTCTCTATAGTGAGTGCTGCTGGAGACCCTGTGAAGATGAAAAATGCATGTCAGTAGTGAAAAACCCCAGCTCCCCGAGGGGTGCTGAAGCTATGAACCACAAGAAAGAGATTAACCAATGCAGCTGTGAGAGGGAGAGGTGAGCTCCCTGTTCTCCCCTGCTCTCCCTCGCAAACAGATCATTTCTAAAATGATTTGTTTTTTAATAAATGTTCAATGACAGGTCTGATTTAATGGAGCAAATAATTTGTGTCAACTTGAAGGGCCCAGTGAAAGGTTTGTTCTCACAATGACAAATCCAGTGCTTTTGAAAGTACAAAAGCAGAGAATCTCAGATACATTTAAACAAAACACTAACACTCCGTTATGATACTGTTTTTGTCACTGTGTCTCATGGTCATGCCTACAAGATAGAGCATTACATTTCTTTGTTATTGCATTTGGCAGAGTTTCCCTGATAACACTTTACAGAGATGATATGAAATTGAAGCAGCTACATGCTCCGGCTCTTGTAATAGCAAGTTATGAGCTGTAACCAAAACAAGGAACACTATTCATCTAAATGTTGGTCTCAAATTGAAATGGATGGTGTGAGAAAGCCTTTTATCTGACTAGAACTTAACAAGCTCTACCTTTTTAAGAAGGTGTCAACATCGAATATAGGAGCGGAAAAAAACTTCTTTTATCATTAATCTCAAGGGGGCAATCTGGTGAACCACTGTGAGCACCGGCTCATCAATCGATCAACGTCAAAGACGAAATCCAGGGGATTGCTCTTAACTCTGGTTCCCCAACACTCCCATCTTTTGAATTCTTATCTCCCGTCTGTTCAGAGCTGACACAGACCTAACTCTGTGTCAGCTCATGAAGCATCAACAAGCTCCAGCGCTCTGTCTCCGCCGACACTCCCTGCAGGGAAAAAGGACGGGCACTCAGCTGGTTGATTGTCAGGGCCATTATGTCCCCCCAACATCCCACAGTCCCTGCTTCCACAATTCCCTCCATTAACAAGGGGGTTTGCTTTCCACTTCCCCTTTGATGTGTCACACTCTGCTGCAGATTTGTTTTTAATATGTGTGACTGAATCCACTTAACTGGTCGTGAGAGGAAGTGAGAAGACATTTTTTTCCCGCGGAGCAGCCATTCAGTGCCAACACTGCATCCACATTCTAGTCTCTTACTGAGTGTTATGTTAAACCACAATTAATTAAATGAATCATCATCAGAGAGGCAGCCATCAATATATATATAATCGACAGTATGCTGCACACAAGGGACAAATCTGAATATGGTTATTAACAGATAGTCTGTATTTCTACTTAAAGGGATGGTTAAACATTTTGGGAAATACACTTATTTGCGTTATTGCTGAGTGTAAGATAGGAAGATCAGTACTGCTCTCATCTGTCGGTGAGATACGAAGCTACAGCCAGCAGTCGGTGAGCTGCCTGAGGTCCTCTAAAGCTCACTAATAGACCCCTTTACTGTTAGTAAACAGTGTGATGTTTTTTTGGTGGGCGGGGCTTAGCTGGGGGCAAAACAGTTCTCCACAGACATAAGCTAGCGCTGGTAAGCAAGTTCTGTTGGCTTGTTTTAGACAATGAAGGAAGATGGTACAAGTGGTGCATTCAGAAATACTCGTTCCAAATGCTGGAGCGCACTCTGGCACAAACTGGGTCTTTTGTAAATTTGGAGCACTGTCGAAATGTACTGTTCTGTTATCCACAGCACCGAAGCAGCAGAGAGCCGAGTGGAGTGAATGTGTGATTAACTAAAAAGTTTGTTAGTTTAAACAGGAATATAACACTCCGTTCTTCAACTAACAGAGCTCTCATTTTAGCGTAGAGCGTCAGACTAAATTTACAAACACACCATGTTAGGTCACTCACTCTCTGGGACCACGAGTGTTACTCAAATAATAAAACACTGACCAACGGGACCAGACTGGCCGACCCGCATGCTCTCACTCAGTGGATGGATGATTTGACAGGATTTCCGAAGGTGGGATTTCCGACTTTGTGGTTGATTACTATGCCAATCTTACAAAGGAGGACAACACCTGAGCGGTTTCCTCGAGTCTGTTTTGCTATCGAAGGTAACGTTAGCTAATGCACTAAAAAGTTTGCGTTACAGAGAAATCTGATATCCCTCTTTATACCTCCCTAATTTCTGATTAGGTGGACATGATAACCCTTAATACACATAACCTTATTCATCCAAACAACAGGAAATACTTTTTCCCTGACCTGATATAAAGTGTGTGCTGAACATGAGAGCATTTTTGATGATCACCTTCCTCCAGTCCTTTCATCTTATCGCATTTAACCATAATTGTCTTCTTTTTGTTGACGGGCAGTGGCGGCTGGTATGTCATAAAATTTAGCTTTTAAGCCATGACTCCCTCTATTCTGGCTCCCAATAACACAACAAGATGACATTTAAGCTCTGTGGTAACACATCGCATTATGCCTCCTACAGCTAAAAAATTGACATCACAGTGACGTCGGCCCTCAAAGGGTCTATAAAGACAGAAAATTACAATTACAGGGAAATTCCAAGTTGTGGATTTACTGGAGAATTGTGTGCTGGACGATTTCTTGGCTGGGCACAGTGGGAAAGAGTACTACAGTATTGTATTCGAGTAAAAGTAGCCTACTGCTACTTTAAAAACATTATTCAAGTAAAAGTACTTGTGTAAAAATGAACTTAAAAGTAAAAAGCAGGTTAGCTAAAATGTACTCTGTGTAAATGTCACAGTTTTAAAAGGGGTTTGATGAAGTACACTGTTAAATTAAACATCTTTGGGCTACAAAACATATTACATTAAAAGTCAATCTATTCACTAGAAGAACAACATTAGCAACAAAGCAACAAGAGTCCTGATGTCCGAACCAACAGTAAATTCCCTTACAGGGCACTTTGCAGCTTAAGAAACAACTAATTATCAGTTACAGAAATATATAACTCTTTTTCTCAGTAAATTCTTAATACAATTAACCAGAAAATTCAAATAATTAAATTACACTGAGCACAAGAACTGAAAAGTCTATGGACACTGAAATGGGTGCACAATCCATTTAAATTAAATAGCTTGGTATAGAATTAACAATAGAATACAACATCACCAAAGCAGACAACACACTGAGCTGTATAAACAATATAAACTTCACAGCAGCTGCAGCTACAACCATTCATACTAAAGCAAAACCATGACCAGTCCACTCAGCCTCTGTGTCCCACTGTGCTCCTCAATGTTTTCAATTATTTTGAGCTGAATGAGACTCTGCAGTCACATTAGGAATTATTGTCACAAACACAAAAAGTCCTCACACACCTCACTGCAGAGAAATGTTCCTCAGTGAACGCAGTAATCGTCGCTGGAGGATCTAACATGAGCATTTAGTGTAGCACTGCAGGTATTAACAGATAGCCAGGACCAGAGTCTACGTCCAGAGAAGCAGTTTATAACAAGCACTCAGGAAGTCTTTCACCACCACTGACATCACGCTCTACCCACAATTCGCGCCAATTATCTGCTATTGTGTTTGAGGTGCAAACAAGCAGTCAAATGCCATTGAGATCACCAAGATCGATTGTTTATCACTCTTCAATATTGCTATTTTCTTCTGTTCCAGTGCAGATCTATGGTGACGTGGGGTAGTGCAGGACCTGCTGAACCCTTATTTAATGAAAAGTGATGACAGGAGCTCCAAATATTTTTTTTTTTTTTTTTTTTTAACATCCCAACATTGAAAAAGAGCCCGAGAGAAGAGCACTCTGGGTGCAGGGTTGTGCAGCAACACAATGGGAAACAAAACCCATTTAGCTATAAAAACATTCCTTATTTTCTCACATCTGCTCAATTTGCCCCTTTCAGGACAAATACTCCGAAGTAAGGAAAATTAGGTGTAGGCTGCTTAGTAGCGTCAGTGTATTGTACAACATATTTTTATAGTTCAGTAGAATTATTTTATTGTTTCAGGCTCTCCATTTCTATTCTGGTTTTAAAATAGAGCTTCTAACAAATGCAGAGATTGCTTATACCAATAAACACATACATTTTTAGCTTCATTTTAATTGTGTAAAGTTTATTTTATCCCTAAAGTGAGAACAGAAAGTGTGGCTGATTCTACACTCTGATTCCATCGGTGCAGTTATAGAACAACACGAGACGAAAGCTGGAATTAAAAACCAGCAACACTTAACTCCAGTGATTAGAAATGCAACATTTTGGTCGGCTAGATCTCATCAGTCATTAACTTCTTTTCCAAACTTTGCTTCGGGAGCAGAAACAGTCTGACATAAGCCTACTCACAGTTTGTAAATCATTCAGCTAAATGACTTTCTTTGTAGTGTAGGCATCAGAAGTGTCTGTCAGGTAAATATAAATATGTTGAAAATCAACTAGTGGCCTTTCATTTAATCATTCATGATTCAACCCAACATCACCAAGCAATCTGTACTGACTATCCCTCAGTCCACAAAGCTTCAGCTTCTATTTATAGCACACTGGAGCACTTGGCAGGAGCTGAGAAATGTAATCAGATGACATTTACCAAAAAAAAAAAAAATCACTTAAAAAAGGCCTATCACATCCAGATCAAACAGAAAGTGTTTGCAATATGCACCTCCTTAACCACTGTTTGCAACTCCAATAGCAAGGTGGCTTAGTCGCAACCCTAAATTGCCTATATGTGTGTGTCAAAGAATAATACACCAAAGGATGTTTGAACTGCTGGCTTAATATTGTATGAAAATTTGCAGTAGATAAAGGCATAAATGGGCACCAAAATCACACATTACACACAGAAGAAACTGGACCTCAAAATCTCTTAAAACCATCCAGAACAAAACCCAAATCTTAGAAAAAAAAGAGGTATTTTCCCAATTTATCTCACTTTGGTTTCATTTAAACCCATCTGAGTTCAACAGATAACTTCAACTTAGGGTCCTTTAAGTTCACTCAGTTCTAAGTCCACTTTTCATCTTAGTTGGGCCTTTTTAGGCCTATCTGACTCCCTGCGCTCCAAGTCGGGACCTTAGATCTTCAAGCCTACCCTCGCTAGTCATCCCTGGGTCAAGGCTGGTAACCAAAGGTGACAGGGTTTTTGCCCTCAGGGCTCCTACAGGCTCTACGATTCTCTGCCTGAGCTTTTCCTTTTAATGCCTAATTTGTTACGTTTGTGTTTTATTTCTTTTTGTTCTGTTTTTGCCTCTCTGCCCAGCAGTTTTCTGAGCTTTTAACATAGTTTTTAATCATTGTAATTGTATCTTGTGTTTTATTTTAATGCACTTTGTGACCTTGTTAAGATAAGTGCAACACAAATAAAGTTATTAATTTAAGTTACATTAACACTACCTATTTGCATGACCAATTCAGCACAAAACAAATGGAAAATAAAATACAATTTAAACCACAAGCAAAACTTAAATTTCACACAACAATATATATGATGAGTGAACTCAAATTTAACAACTCAGTATGTAAACAGTCCTTCATACAGTAAGTTCCACTGCATGCTGCAGCAAAATAAAGTTTAGTCCTACCATGATTCAGCTGTATCAGTGTCCTGTAGAAGCAGACGTCTCTCATGGGTGGCTCACCATCTTCCTTCTCCAGCTTTAGGTGTGCAACCACCAAGTGAACCTCACAACCAAAACCTGGTCTGTTTAATAACAGTGCAAGATACATGTAAATGTTTTGTCGCACATATTTCATAATAAATAAATGAAGTACTTGAGGACTAGCACCACTCACCTCACTGACAAGGCTAAGCTTCACCATGCCTGTCAGAAGTAGCTTCTTAATTCGCTTTACACAAATTACAAACAAAAAAAATACGCAATATAAAGATATTCACACGGTCTTAGCTTAGCTACGGGCGACAGACATTTTGATGCGTCAGAGTAGGAGCAGCACAGGTGTATTTAATTACGTTAATGACAGCTGCGTTACATTCAGGGGAAACCCTGGTGTTGTGCATGTTAGCTAACTGGAATAGCTTACTGGGAGACTTAATGGAAGAGTCAGAATGTCTGCTGTGAATAAAAGTCCATTTCAGCTGCACGTTCAGCTGGAGGAGGCAATCGCATGCTAATTAAATAAGTTAAGTATTTTTAAAGTATTTTTTAACTCACCAAATCCTTGTTCAAGACTACAACAAAAAACAAGAATCCAGCAATTTAGACAGAAGGTGAACAAAAAATCATGATGATAAGAAAGAAAGAGCTTCTTTACCCTTGTTTTCCTTCTCTCTCTGTTTCCCAGCATGCACCTGAAGTGGGTGTGTTTGATTTGGGTCACTAAGTGTGCTAACTGGTGGTGCATTACATTAGTGATCAATTAAGGTAGATGTAACCTTTTCTTTTAACTATGGTGAGGTACAATGATGCAAACCTAAGGACGTCATCCTTTTGTTTTTAAACAATATTTTTATTTTATTTATTTTTTTTTTACAAATTTCACATATACAGACAACAAAGCAAACATTCACAATAATTCACATATTTAAAGGGAAAAAAACAAGTAGGCCTAGAGACAAACAGACGAAATGAAAGAAAACATCAGACTTTTAAAAAAAAGACAATAACATAAATACACTCTACAAACAGCTATTTCATAATCATTGTGTACCCTGATGTCCAAGAAATTCCAATAAAAGTTTCCATATTTTTTCAAATTCTCCTGCCCTTCCTCTAGTTATATAAATCAGTCTTTCCAGAACAACACAAAATGCCATCTCCCTCACCCACACGCTTCTCGACGGTACATCAATTTTTTTCCAAGATGGAGCTATCATTCTGCTGGCCTGCAGGAGTCCAAAATCAATTAAAGTTGTCTGTTGTGAACTAGTAGCAAAGTTCTTTGGATATATGCCGAGTACACACAGTTTTGCCTGGTGAGGTACCTTTATTCCAACAATCTCAGATATAGTCCCAACAACAGTTTTCCAGTATTTTTACAATTGTGGACACTCCCATACACAATGGAACAGAGTCCCCTTTCCTTCTGAACATTTAATACAAGTGTCTGGGATGTCAGGGGACCAACGGTTCAGCTTGACTGGGGTAATGTACGTTCTCATTTACCATTTGTATTGCAGTAATTTCATTATCGCATTCCCCCAATCAGTCTCTTCTATGTCCTCTTGAAGATCTAGTCTCCATGCCTTGAGCCTGTCTATAATAGACGCTGTATCATATGTTATTGAAGCTTTATATGTGAAGGAACTCTGTTTGAAATAGAAGGTAATTTTAGGTGTAAGTGTTGAAGGCATCCAAGTTAAGATGTGAATTGGCAGCAGGCATTTACAAATTTAAAACATCTCTTCCTAGCATTTTGAGGAATGACGGTAAAAGTACAAACAACCAAAAGGGTGATTAACCTTAAATAACGATCCAAAATGAAAATGTTAACTAAAACTCTAAGGTGGGTTTTTTGCTTTATTTGAACCAACTACTTCACTGTCAGAGGGATGTGTATTTAAAGATAATGGCAAGGGGTGACATTTAGTTCCTCCTTTCTCCAGATTCTCCCAAATGTCATCCGTGAGTATTTTCCCATCTACAACCCAAAGTCCCATTGGGATGTATTAAACACACAGCTCTCGGATGTTTACTTAGCTGGCAAAGACAGCAGAACAAAAACTATTTACCATGACAAACATTGCTCCTATCTGCTAACAACAGCCTGAAGATTGTATTTGGAAAATTATGTATACTAAAAATTTGACCTTTCACTTGTAACTATTTCAATTTCCCCCAAGGACTCATATGACTCACTAGAAATTGTGACATTTGTTAAAGAAATTGTGCAGGCTGATTACTTTGCAAAGGTGAAGATGAGAGTAGCACGAGTCGTTGCAAGACTCATAATAGGAATTGTGTTAAAAGCATATTTCCTGCTACAAAGCACTTTGTTTCCAAGATTAAGAGCCTTGATTACCATTTATATTTAATTTCCTCTTTATAATGGCTTTCAAGTAAAGCAGCTTGATGGCATTTTATTGTGTCACAAACATCGGAAATCCATTACTGGAAAGCATGTACAGTAGATGCATTAAGAAAGAGAGCTCAGTTTGGTGCTAAGCCTTACCTTTCTCTTATTAATTAACTGGTTAATAATAACATGTCTAAATACATGAGTTGTTGGTGTATAGAAGAACCAAATTCAAAGCTCTTCACTTCACCTGCTTGTTCATTTCCATCTTAACTGGTGGCTGGATTTTCTCCCCAGCACACACAGACAGCAGAATTTCCTTCTGTTTGACTTGCATGCTTTTGGGATGCAGAGGAAAACCGATGCAAACAGAAGGTGAGCATGCAAACTCTACATGTGGCTGGGGATTGATTTTTTTGTTCTTGCTGGGAGGCAGCATTGATGCTGCCATTGGCTTGAAATATAAAACAAATTTAGCAGGAAAGTCAGCCACTACAAGGTGGTTTCAGAGAAACTGTGTGAGCCTGTGTCCTTCCTACAAGGGTTTACACAGTACGGTGAGGATGCACCTGTTGGCGTCATTCCATCGGTCTAAATCTGGAGATCCACCAGTGTCCATTACTGTCTCTTGATGACGTTGTTTGGTATTGATCGTACCAGCAGATGGAGGCATCAGTTACACTCCCATCAGCGTTTCTGTCCAGTTCTTATGAACTGACAGTTGTTATGATGCAGAGTGTGATGTTGGGCTCCTCATGTTAAAAAAAAAACACCATCCGTGTTGTCAAACAATACATCTATCATTAAGTCTTCTCTCCGAACACAAAATTAGCGAGGAGATGTGACAACCCTGTTGATTGTAAAATTGGAAGCAAACGTCCTGCAGCTGTATGTAGACTCATCATAATTTCCCCGGGCGTTGTCTCATTAACCTGACAGATGTGTGAGCCGCTGCTCATGTGATTAACTTTGCTCACAAACTCTTCACTCTTTCTAAGCTTCACCTGCAGCCATGCTGTCGCTTCCTGTTAGACTTTACGTTGGACAAAACCTGTGGAAGAGGAGAATTACTTGCTAAAAACATCCCCAGCTCCTGCTTTGCTTTTGGTAAACAGGTTTTAATCACTGCGCCACACATGCAAGTTTTTTTTTTCACCCTTCTGCACATTGTTGTGGATCAAACTGCTTAGTAAACACTGACCATCTATTTGATCCCCATAAAGTTTGCCTGACTGAGGAGGGAGCTTATGTTTTCATCTTCCTCTCTGCAGTTATTTTTCCCATGAGTTATTTGAGCTTTGAAGACAGAATTTAATGAGATCACACTGTTGTATATCCACATTTGACTTGAAAAATAACTGCATCTCATTCGGCTATATTTATCCATGCCTGTGTTTACCATACTCTCCTTCTTTATTGCCTGTCTGGACATCGTGGCAAATCATCCCAGTGTGAGTTTAAATACTTAAACTCGCTTCAGACTGAATCAATAAGATGATAAGTCACATGTAGGCTGCAATCACAGCCATAGAGGGCAAATTATATAACATCTAAATAACAGTCAGGGGTTTACCATTAATTGTGAATCTAATACAAATAAAATAGGGGAATTTCAGCATTGGGGAGTTGGAGCTTGAGATGGATCGGTGGTTTGGTGCGGCTTCCGCTGTGAAGGCGAAGCTTTCGATTTACTGGTCCATCTACATCCCAACCCTCACCTATGGTCATGAGCTCTGGGTAGTGACCGAAAGAATGAGATCGCAGATACAAGCAGCCAAAATGAGTTTCCCGAGAGGGTGGCTGGGCTCAGCCTTAGAGATAGGGTGAATAGCTTGGATATATGGAGAGAGCTCGGAGTAGAGCCGCTGCTCCTTCGCGTCGAAAGAGGGTCAGCTGAGGTGGTTCGGGCATCTGATCAAGATGCCTCCTGGGACGCCTCACGTTAGAGGTGTTTCAGGCACGTCCCACTGGTAGGAGGCCCCGGGGCAGACCCAGGACATGCTGGAGGGATTACATATCTCATCTGGCCTGGGAATGCCTCAGGGGTCCCCCAGGAGGAGCTAGAAAGCGTTGCTGGGGAGAGGGATATCTGGGGTGCTTTGCTTGGCCTGCTGCCCCTGCGACCCGGCCCCGGATCAGCGGATGAAAATGGATGGAGTTTCATTATATTTGAGAGAAGGCAGACATCTCTACAGCCAATATCTTTAACACTCGGCAACTCACACCAAAACAATCTACACTGATAAACAGCACTACAGGTAAGAGGAAGAATATGTGTTTTGGATTTCGGGGTGAACTGTCCCTTTAAGCTCTGTCCTCCACACTCGAATTTAACTAAAGATGTAGTTACTAATTTAACCTCTATCAGGCTTTACTTCAGATCTGCTCAAACTTTTTATTGCCTTGTAAAAAAAAAAAGCATTTCCTAAAAGTGTGGCAGCGACTCGGGCGCAGCGAGGATAAAGTTTGTGACTGCAGTGCAGCTAATTTGACAAGAATCCACTAAAACCCCCAAATAATCTGCTCTTCCTCCCACTGAAAGCTAATACTCCATCATGACTGCACAACCTTTTATGAGATCCGAAATGAGGAATGAGACAGTTATCAAATAAATTGTGCTCATTTTTATAATGCTCGAGGGCGAGATGTACAAGTGTACGTTATGGGATGTTATCTAATCCCTAAAAATAAGCAGGAAACAAAATGCACACAAATTCCAAAATTAACCAGAGCTGCTTCTGGTGAAGCATATTGAATAACAAATCAAACTGCTGCACATTTGGTCCCCTGGGTGAAATTATATTAGGGAGAGGACAAAGAGAAACATCATGCTGTGAATAGAAATGTACAATGGAATCAATGTTGAGTATTCAATACTACTGACGGAAAACCTTTCAGTTGGTTCTGCTGCTTTTGCACAAGGCAGGTGATAATTGTATTCAGTAACTCTCCTTTATAATACTTTAAGTTTTGCTGTCTTTTATTTGAATTGATATAACTCGTCTACGGATGCTATGCAAATGAACCCGAGGTTGTTGTGTTTGCAGCATTTACAAGCTCCCGATTGCAACACACTCACAAAGCTTCACTCCAGCTACACGGCACATCCCTGCATACAGATTCACCCTGCATGTCAGCTTCCATACGAGACTCATGGAACAAATGTTGCGGTTCAGTCTTGGATTAAATTTCTTGCCCTTTCGGATAATGCACCATCCCCAGAACACCTCTCGCCCATGTAATGAGCAAGAGGAGAGAACAAATTGCACGGCGAAAGCAAGCAAGTTCATGACTAATGATTGTAAATCCATTCGGAGGAGATAAACACCGTCCTAGTCAACTGCCTGCCCACAGTCTAAGAAAGTGCCAGCTTTGTCAAATGTAGTCATGCACAACCAAATATTAAACATCAAGGGTGTCTTGCTGACAGCAGCCCAGCTGCGCACTGTTATCCAGTTGCCTTATTATACTGGATAAATCCTCTCTGTGTCAAGCACCATGCCTGGATTTTAAGACCTAATTTAATTCAAGCTCTGTGCAGCTCTGGTGCAGGCCGTGTGTTTGTGCTCTGACGTTACAGGCTTGAGAGAGTGATGAACTGTGGTGTGAGTGTCAAAAAGTCTTTAAAGAGAAAAGCCTGTGGAGCAAATGTGCATAATGGTATGATTTTTTTTTCCATTTGGCACTCTCAGGGAGATCAAATTTGATTTAAAATTCCTAATCATTAAATTACAGAAGGAGGTTTTCATTCATACATTCAACATTTCCCTTGACCTCCTGGAAAACACATTTGTATTCATGCAATTCAGGGCTGCCTGTTCGCTGCCTCTAATTGGATCTAAAGTTAGTGATCTTATAAAATGCATATAGTAAGAGTGGAGATAAGAGCACACCACTGTACCTCCTACAGAACAAAGAGCAGCAGCCTGTGTTGCCACTCTAGTGTGAAAGGTTCCCGAGTTTCAGCCAGCCACTTTTCACAAATCATTGCAGACAGAAGTTGGAGAGAAGACGGAGGAAATATCTCCTGACCACGTATGCTTTGAATAAATTGCATTGTGCATTATGAGGCAATATTCCAAGGCGGCATAATACAACTGTGGAAATTGTTTATTTTCATCCGTCCTCCTGCCACCATTCATCCATACTCCTGCCAGCAAATACAATGACATTGTTTCTGAGACAGCTGGGAAATGTTCTAGTCATCACCCCCACAACCACGTCCCTGCCAAAACTCTGTGCACTGAGACTGGGCATAAGCCATCTGAGTTCAGACCAGAGGGAAAACAAAGAAAGAAAAACTGAGAGACTACTTTTAACACTCGACTGAAACAGCAAAATGTCACTGACATAACAAGGAATTTTAAGGTAGGAAACTCTGCTTTGGTCTGAGGTTTATAATAATGTCAAGCCAAGATTTACACAGTCTGCTATGTTGACAGTAGACAGTAGACAAATCAGAGAGAAATAACTGATATGCAACTTTAATACTTAAAATGTCATGTACATTTAGAGTTTCCACCCCAATCTCCAGTCCTCATAGAAAAAAATGTATAAAAATACATCAGGCATCTTGAAAATAAGAGTCCAGGTCCTCTGTGATCTCAGCCGAACCCTGAGAGGGGTTTGCTGCTGCATCTCGAGCTGCGCCGGATCCTCTGGCTGCTGAGTTTTCCTGCGACCTCTGTGGAGTGTCCATCTCTCGCTTTATGTCCTTGCCTCCTCCCAGAAGTTTCTGGCTCTCTATAAAGTACTGGTTGGGGTGATTGAGCGAGAAATTGGCGTCCTCGATCTGCTCAATAAAATAAAAGGAAACACAGGAGAAAATAACAGTCTTTGTTGTCACAGAAGTAGCAGGTTGGTAAAATACTGACTGACTGATTCAATGCTTTGTCACCTTTTATGAGATGGTGGTGGAACATCTGCTTCATAGGGCACAGTGTGGAATGGTTTACTGATTTACCAACAATTTACTAATTTATTAACAATGATGAGGACAGCAGGCTTTCATGGCCAAATTAGCGAGCTAATTCAGTGAAAAGATGAAATGCCCTTTCAGGAAATAAAATGTCAAAATCACTCATGAGGAGTAAAAACCTATGAATCAATTAACAGATGGAGTTCGAGCTCTTTCCGTGACCTTTTCATCGTTTTTAAACTATTATGTGATTGTGACTGATAGTTTCAAAACCATTGAATGCGAATAAATGTTTTAAATTACAATTATAAATCTGTACAGAACAGTATCAGCATCCTCCATGTGCCAAATGAAGGTCGGACATTTCACTTTGCTGTTTCTACCTGTTGAACCACTAGAGTGAAGATTATTGTATAAAAAAATGTTTTGATCCCATTTAAGGGCAGTTATACAGGGATTTAACTGAAAGCTGAAAGGGTTGTTGATTAATACTCATAAAATATGACAATACACAATATACTTCAGTCGAAAGTTTGCTTTCATCACCTTTCTGCAGAGCACATCTTTTTATCAGTAAGCAAACATGCGACCTTAACATTTTCCATTTTAGCTGACAACCAGCAAGCAACGCAGCCTAGCACTTAAACTGTTTACTTGCCACTGAACTGAAAGGTTAGAGGAATTAAAGGAATAGTTTGACATTTTGAGGAAAACTCATTTGTTTTTGTGTTGAAAGTTACTGTGTACATTAGGCTGGAGCCCAGAGTGTATTAGCTTTGTTTGGCTCCTTGTCATTTTTACTCTCACATGTTTATGTTTGCGTACAAAACCAACTAGACAGTGTGTTAATGAGTGACCTTTAGAGGTGCTGGCACTGTAGGTGGATTTTTTTTTCACTTTGGAAAGAGCCAAGTTGGTGTTTTCCTCATTTCCAGTCTTTATGTCATGTACAGGGTTCCCCCATATTTTCCTGGACAGGGCTAACAGCAAAAATACAGCTAACATTACTTAACACTTACTAAGGGGTTTAATGACAGCGTCGAGCCACTTGGGTGTCCGTGTGAGTTTAATCAGTCCCTCCAGGATCTTGCGGCAAAAAAACCTTGAATTTGTGGCCAATTTTGTCAAAAATTGCGGCATTTTTCTGTGATTTTTTTTGTGGGAAATTGCAGCAAATTACAAAAATTGCAAGTCAGGAGAAAAAAAATTTGATTTTTTAAAATTAGTGCCTCAAAAAAGTAAGTCATGTAATCACTTGCTATAATAATCATACTGAATGTTACAAAAACAGCTGCAAATGTTTCAGTTTTATTCTTAAGTTTTATTTAATCAGTTACAAAACATATCAAAAAAAAATCCTGAGTGAATATTGTAGCTCTCAAACCAGACAATGTGCCTGTAAAACAACATGTAAGCTACATCTTCTGTAAACATAACATTTTAATAAAGTCAAATATTTTGTATGCATTTAAACAAAATGCAAATTCTTATGTCAATACAGAGCGTTCCTCCATACTGCAATGCCATTAGCGCGATTTGATGACATGTTTGATGACATTTCAAATGACATCACAGGCCCGACGACTTCTGGTCAGCCAGAAAAATAGCGGGACTTTTGAAAAATTGCAAGCCCCCGCAAATATTGCGGCCTTTCGTTGAATTTGTGTTAATTATTGCGATCGCAAGATTGCGATTTCCTGGAGGGACTGGTTTAATTTGACTTTTTAATGGTTTGGATTTGGATGTTAGCCGCTGCTGTTTTGTTAGCTTGTGCTAAAGAGGCAGACGTTGAACTGACCATTCACCAGGTGGTGAGCAGCTCCGGAGATGGCAGCAACAGAAAGTTGGCTGATACAGCGAGTCAAGACCATCCAGAATCAGAATGAGCTGAAAAAGGATCGAATGCAGGTCTTCGACTGGAGACATTGTGATACTACCTGGTACTGGGTTATAATGACCAATGGCCTTTCTGGTATCAAGTACCAGTACCCAGCCCTGATGCTATGCTAAGCTGTTTCATCTAGTTTCATGAGGTTGAATCAATCTTCTCATCCAGCTCTCAGTGAATAAGTGTATTTCAGTGCAATGTAAATGTAAATGTAATGTAAAGATGTGCAAAAAGCAAGCCTGTTTCACGGCCACAAATTATGACTGTAGTTTCTGTAGATTCACCCACCACCCCACTCAAAAACACGTTTAATGCTGTGCTTTAAAAATGTGTATTATTTGCAATTGATTTTTCTGAACCTGAGTTGTACTGATTTTATACTGCTTTAATACTATAGAGGAACATTATGAACTGATGCACAGTCCACCCTTGAATTTATATAACCCCGACCAACATCTTGACTGTACCAAACTCAGCTGAATGTCAAGCATTTGAAGTCAAAAATATGTTCTGAGTTTAAGACCTTGTTTTTTTTTTTCTTCAATCCCTGCTTTTCTCTAAAACGAGGTCCTTGAGTGTGACTGAAAGGGATGATGACTCAAGCACCCAAACTAAAACAGATTAAATTAAATAAGTATCCACGGGGGACAAAATAGATCTAAATGCTATAATAAACCTATAAAAATTAAGTGGCTATGACAGCCAGCTAATGATGGAGCTGATGACAGTTCTGGGTCTCCTGAGCCTTCATGCATGAGATGTGAGGACCAAACCCCTGCGTCTGACACAGGTAGCCCCAGTTACTACATGCGTCAAATTAAATCTGCACTTACATTGTGTGTCAGCTCAAAGTACTTCTGGCACGCCAGCTGATAGTGCATCCCTTTAACCAGCTCCAGGATCTGTGACAGAAACAGTGGAGGATAGAAAAAGACATGACAGCAGGTTAGGTTTAAATTCCACTTTTCCTTTACTGTTAAACTGTTGCACGTCAGATATGAACACAGTACATTTACAGAAGATTAAGTCAACATTTTGGGTTGGAGCAGCCCCGTATTCAAAATTGTTTTAACTGGCTTTCGGTCAGCTACCTACACAAACACTCCTCATGAATCATAATGACAGCAGTGAATACATCCTTCAAGACATCTTTGCAAATGCAGTGAAAACAGATCACAGGCTTATTTGGGCTAATTTAAATATTTACGCCCTGAGTCAACTCTTTGTAGAATAACTGCTGGCACCTCTAACACCTACTGAAACACCTCAGTGGTGGGATGCCGTTTTCTCTTATTTTCTGAAGCTCTGCAAAGTTAAAAAGAGAGGACGTGAGGAGATATTTTCAAGCCCAGGCTTTGGCTGGGTCACGTAACAACTCTCCCATTCTTGCACTAAAAGCGCTGTAGTGTTGGCGTGACTGCATACTCAGGGTGACTGACCTGCTAAAAAATAAATCCAAGGTCTTCAGCAGCACTCGCTAAGAGAGAGACTCTTCTGAGGAATCTGCCTGTATTCGGCTCCTTCATTATTCCCTATATTCCTGAAGGCTGCCTGCAGCGTGATACTGCCACTAGCATGCTCAACACTGGAGCTGGTATTAGATCAGTGATGAGCTGTTTTTAGTCTCTGCCAGATATTGCAGTCTTTATTATTGTGTTTAGGGGAATACCAGGAACGTTTGCATAAATGCAAACAAAACACTGATTAGAATGGGCAAACACTCGCTGTGCTGTGACTTTAATTATTTTTTCTCTCACGAAAAAGGGCAAATATCACACTGATGTGATATCAGTACTTCACATCCAATTAGTGAGCTTTACTCTGGACTGGAAGGTTTTTAGGGGATTCAAAAAACAACATGTCGAACATCTACAAGACACTTAGTTGTACTATTGCAGCCTTAACTATTTTTCAATTCAGGTCTTATTAGAAATAAAACACTACTGCAGGAGGAAATTGTGGGTTTCACTGTGGAAACTTTAATTTTGATACTTGTGTGTCTGTGGATTGCTGTGACATTTTGTACAGACATTCATGAGTGAGTCCTTATCACTGTGGTGATCCTGACTTCTCAACTAGCGCCACCAGCAGGCACAAAGTCTCACTCATCCTGTGAGATATAATTTCCTGTATATTCTCTATAATGTAGGTACTGTGAATTCAAAGACTATGTCTAGAAGGCCCTGACACATCATGCCAACAGTCGGCGGTCGGTTAAAGTTGGGCTGTTGGTGAGCGTCTGCCTGCCTTGTTAGTGCAGTGTGTCCTGTACTGTTGGCTCTAGTTAGCGCTAAGTGGCTAGATTAAGCATGTTGATACGGCATTGGCATCAGTGGATCCCGCTGGTGGATGAAATCACCTGATTGGCAGTTCAGCTCAGCGCACAAGAAGAAAAACAAAAAATGAGGAACGTAAACAAAGAGCTAACATCGAGAGGGAGTAGGGTTGAAACACACTTTTTATATGAGGTATTATGATCTAATAGAAAAAGGAAAATCTAACTTAGGATGCTTTGCCGAACAGAGCCAACTATTTTATCTCGTCCTAACTCGTCAGGGCACGGTAAACAGAAATTCTGCCATAAATTACATTGTAGTTATGAAATAAAATAATGTAATTAATGCTTATTGGCAAAATTGTATTGACAAAATGAACACTGCCCAATTAGAAGCAGATAATGCTGGCTAGAAAGCTTTCTGACCATTCGGGAGGCCTACAGTCGACAGGAGGGCACCCACCTGACTGATCCCATTGGGAGACACCTTGTAGAACTGAAGCTTTTGCTTCAGCAGCTCTGGGTCACTGTGGCGGAAAGGACACCCTACAAACATAAAATGAAAGTTAATTAAAATAAATGGATATATAAATAAGCAATTAACACAGCACATTAGTCGTTCCACTGATGGGAGGAGACTGAAATACTCAGCATGTTAAACTACATATGCAGAGATGTTTGTAATGACAATGTCTACAGTCAGCTGTGTCACGATTTCCAGGCAAAGTACTTTAACTAAAAAGCCTGATAATGACAGTAGAGTGGCTCATCACATGGGTAATGGCTTCTCTCAACAGCCATCAACTCACCATGATGGTCGCCTTGGCTGGGTGCGTTTGATAAAATCACCTTCATGCAACTGTAGGGGGTGTAGTCTGTTCGCTTGCCTTCTTTGCCAAACATGTGGCGGATGCTGTACGCATATGCTTTGTCAAACTACAGAGAGACAGAGAGAGGAGAGGGGAGAGAAGGCATTAGCGAGGATGAGAGTGTAAGAGGGACAAGGTTGGGGTGAAAAGAGACATCGTCATACATCATGTCAGTTTTGACAGGGTGTTTTCCTCAATGAAATATAGAGCTATTAGAGAGAACCTGCTGTAGAGGTGTCGTCACACTCGAGATAGCTGAATTATTGTAGAATAGCCATCTTTTCCTCTCATTTCTTTTGCCCTGTGTCCCGCAGAGTCCCTTAATACAATAATATCAAGACCCTGTTTTAAATTAAATAATAAATGTAGGAAATCCCAACACACTGTATCAGTATTCACTGCAATGTGCCCACTGTTCCACCCTAACTAGGCTGGAACCATACCTGCGGCCGCTGCAGGCAAAGACATTGCCTTCAGATATGGGATGCCTGCTCTACCCACTAAACCACCAGGCGCCTCATGTTGAACATTATAAAACAGATGGTTCTCGCCCGTTATTGATTGGCTGAGTCGTGTTCTAAGCAATTGCAAAATACTCTATAAACAGTATTACTGCACCAATTAGTCATGTATTGTCAACTGGAACACAGAGCTGAAGAGGGCAACCGCCAACTGAAGCCCGAATCATTCATCATGCACCAGGACGAGAAAGGTCAGAGGTACGCAACGCTGTCTTTCAATGAATGCACAAAAAAAACATTAAGATGCAGCGACAGAAACAAAGAGAGCCTACAGGGCTTTTTGTTTGAGCAGCCAGGGAACCCACTGTCGCCTCACTGGAGAAATACCTGTCGTTGCTGCCGCCCAATTTTTTCCCCATCCAGAGTGGACAAACTACACCAACCATCCTCTGTGGGTTAATGATGTAACTTCAGTTAGCTTGCGTGTTTTTATTTGAAGCTTAGTATGCTCACTTTTCTCTAGCTATGCTGTCAAATGCTAGCAATGTCATTTTCGATTCAGTGTAGCCTGGCGCTTGGTTTCTCAGCAAGTAAGAAAGAAAGTGAGAGTAATAGCTGTCGATGGTGGATAGGTTTGTGGTCAGAATGTAACTGCAACATGATGAGAACTTTACTTTTCTTTCTGCCAACATTACATATACTAGAGCCCATGAGGGTGAACTTCTTTGGCTCCATGTTGCAACAGATTTGTAAAGCAGCAGGCACTTTCAGGCACTGTGTCTGTGTGTTGAAAAATACTGCATAAATTATTGCATTTCTTGTTGCTGTGTGTTCATTTTATGAAGCATTGCCAGGTATGTGTAGTGGGGTTGCAGCGATATACTGGTTTCAAGCTAAATTGTAATATAAGAGTTGATGCATATACTGTGTACATTCGCTTTTCTACTATACTGAAAAAAAAACCATTTCACTGGACATTGAATTTCTCTCTATTTTAATAATTTTCTGCAACTTTCAATTATTGCAATAAAAACTTTGTTCAAACAACGATATCCCTTCTGTTTTCATTCCTTTAAGGGGCACTCTGATCCTACGGTGAAAATCTCATACCATAGCACCCCTAACATGTAGTGGGTGGAGTTTAATTCAGAAGTGGGTTAGGCCTAACCAGAAGTTGATTTTTTAAGCCTAAACTTTACATGGATTGATCACACATTGCAATATTTACCGATGAGAAAAGTATTTACAGAGCAGCCTCAGAACTGAGCTTCAGAACATATTTTAATCACAAGAGTAATAGATTAAACATAGCTACCAAAATGAGGATTTTTCTTTATCACAAGCACAGATAATGACACATTTTACTCGTATGAAAAGGACATCGTCTGTATCGGATACGCATTTCATCTGAGTATTCGGCTCAACCTTAGTTGTTAGGTGAGACACGGAGCCAGTCACTGTAAACCACGGCCTCTTGCAAAAAAGCTGTGTAAAGTTGAGGCCCCTTGTCACATTTTTTATGTCTCTGAATTGTTAGCAGTTTCATTAAAAAGATGTTTTTCACCTAAACTTCTCTAATGATCTCATTTAATTAACTGTATAAGATAAGAGGTAAAATATTCCAACATTTCTCAAAGGGAGAAGGTCCAAAACATAGAAACTGATTTCAGAACCTATTTTTTTCTCCATTCCTCTCCCATCTGACAACCTCTCAGATTTATTTTAAAACTCACAGGAGGGGGGCTGACCTTTTGGTTGGACTTGAATTCAATTAAACTATGTGAGTCCCTGATTTAATATCTGGAAAAATCATTACATGATCTCCCAAAAAAGCAAAATGCCAAAGTCAAGGACACAAGCGAACTCTATCAATAAAATGTCAACTGCTAAACATCTGCAGACCTTCACATTATCCTCTGTCCAGTTTGTGCCAAAGCTAAAAACCTTCATACTTTCTTTGATGGGGGTCATTCCATACAATCTTCACACTGAGCTCTTTTTATATGTACAGAGCTCATGTGCAACCGTTAAAAATGATTTGCAAGGACCCTGCCTCTAAAAATCAAACAGTAAAATACACACAGCGTGCTGCGGCAGTGGCAGAACACAATCACCATGACTGCTCCCATCATAACACGTTAATGTTGCAATAAAACCCTTGAACTTGCTAATGTGACAAGTTGCAGCAGCAATTCACAAATCCATAAAATCTTCTTTAAGTACAATAAATCAAATATTAATTATGTAGAGCTTCAAAGGATTCAAGAGGCCGTTTTCTGATTTAAGACCCCCCTACTCTATTAAAACGGATCTTGGAACTCCGCTGGCACTAAAGTGTGTTTAATATGTATTATGTGAAATAATTAGGACATAAAAAGATCCTATGTGGTCCAAAAGAAGTGATACTAAGACTTTGAAATGATATATTAAACTTACTTCCTCCAGGTAAGACTGAGGGGGTCTGACTTTTATTTGCTAAAAATGGAGATTGAAGATATAATTTAACAACAGATTATAAAACTCTTTCCTAAATTCTGGGATTAAACACAAACATGTTTTTGACTTGCCATTTTCTAAAGACATTTGATTCATGTCCTCAAAAACAGTATTCAGATTCCCCTCAATGCAGCTCGCAGTTTGTTCACAACTCGTCCTATTTTTACTCGGATTGAATGCAACTCCTCTAAATATAATATGATATTTTCGGCATTCCTTTTAATCACCAACTGTGTTCCTACACTTCAGCCCACACTTCAGATAATCCTGGATATACTCTAACACAGCTGACCTCCAAACTGAGGGAATTCAAAAAATCAGAGTCGGGAGTCTGAACACAAGCACAAAAGCTGCATTAAAGGAGCAGAGCCACAGCTCTTCTAGTGCACAGCTTGGCTCATGGGGCTACATCACTGTAACATCCCCCCACACTCTAGGACACATTCACAAAAACCTGCGGCGATGGAGACAGAGAAATAGGACACAATCAAAGGGATTACGTACGTGTGTGTGCGTCTATGTGTGTAAACTTGGCATGGCTTCTTAGGCTCAGTCCATAGTGACTGATGTGCCTGCAGCTCCTATTTCTCTTATATGTAATACCATTAAAATACTTCCCATTTTAAGCGGCACTACAGGCGTTTTCAGAGCCTAAAAACAATGAAAAGGTGAGGGGCCTATAAAAGACTGCAAGTGTGCACAAGTTAAGAGGTTTGATGTCGCAGAAAGAAAAAAGGGACGGCTTTTTAAAAAGGTCATTTACACCCAATGCACAAATAGAATTTTAAACTAAAAGGCAGGGGAGACAAATTAGAACTGCAAAGGCCCTAAAATGCTGTCACAAGCCTGCTGCACACAGTAAAAGCTGCGCTGTGCATCACACCCAGTGTCGTTGAAAAAATAAAAACTGAATATCCTGTTGGTTGGTTGTATAAATCGTACCTGTTGCTATGCAATTACACATAGACAGCAAGAACAAGTCAGTGCTCTCCGGTGCAAAAACAATGTCATAACACTGTTTCTAAATTACCTCAAGCATGTCGTTGATATTTCTGTGCTAAAATCTCTTAATACCAATCACTATACAACGATACAGAATCTGTGAGCTCATATCAGTTATGTAATTGGCTGGTCTTAGTGTGTATTTCTCAGTGAAAACAAATGCCACTTGTACAACTAGCATGAGAAGTAAAAATTAAGCTTGGCTACATCCTCTGTACAATTTGAGCCCATTTCAGAAATACTGTTTAATTCCAACTCCTACTGCACGAGTAAATTGTCTGCGATGTAAAGTCAAAAGCTCATGATTTATCTGCTCACACTGTATGATCTGATCGTCAGGCTACAACCTGAGTGCTCACACTGTACCTGTAAAATAGAGAATAAAAGCAACCTGTTTGCCCCCGCGGACTGTGGTGGCTGCAGACAATTTTTAATTAAAGTTCCAGTAGGCAACATTGTTTTAGTATAATTGAGAAAAAATGCCATAATATCCTTCAAGCATAATGTAAGTCAAGTGGCCTGAGACAGGCAATAGGTTTCTGCGCCTCAGCATGGCTCTGTATTCAGCCTCTAAAGAAACAGCCGTGGGCCGCCAGGCATCAACCAATCACAGGCCAGCTCAGTCCTATTGGCTGTTGTACTGCAGTTTGCGCGTTCTCGTGCCCCCGGCAGAAGGAGACAGCAAGCGACAATGGCGGATGGTGGACTTGGTAAAATAGCTATTCCAGCATTGGCTACAACTGCATACACGGCTAAACAGCCCAAAAAAAGGAAGACAGAATTAGAAAAGAAAGAGTCTAAAAGAAAGACTGACCATATTCGGAGCAAAACTCGTGTGAAATCGAGCAGCGGCTTAGCAGCGGCTCGATAGCGACTCAGTCGAAAAAATGCTGTGTGCGCGTGCTCGTCTGGTAGGAGGGGCTCAGGGCGGAGAGAAACGAAACCTATCTGAGATGAGACTCAGAAATCAACCGTTTTCTGGCTTTCTACCTACTGCAGCTTTAAGGGTGGTTTGAAAACTCTGGTGCGGTGGTTAGGATTGTTGCCTCACAGCAACAGGGTTCCAAGTTCGAACCCAGGGTGGGTGGAGCCCTTCTGTGTGGGGTTTGCATGTTTTCCTGTGTTTTCTCCGGGTACTCCAGCTTCCTCCCACAGTCCAAAGACATGCAGGTTAACTGGTGACTCTAAATTGCCCGTAGGTGTGAATGTGAGCGTGAATGGTTGTCTCTCTCTATGTGTCAGCCCTGCGACAGTCTGGTGGCCTGTCCAGGTTGTACCCTGCCTCTCGCTCAGTGTCAGCTGGGATAGTCTCCAGCACTCCTGCGACCTCAAACAGGGTATGTTAAGGAAGTATAATGAAGCATGTTAGTTATGTTTGATTGTCATATCCATTGTCATGAAAGGTATAAATATTTTTTGTTGTTGTTTGAATGGTATGAACTGAATTGTAACTTGGGAACTAAAAAGGAATGTGACTGTCTGTGTTGGCCAGCAGCTATTTTATTTTATTTTTTTTGTTTTTTTGTTGTTGTTGTTTTTAAATTACGTTCTTTGTAAATTGATTTCTTGGGATAAAGGAGCAGATTAAATAAGATTATTCTTCTTTCTGCTCCCTTTCATTCTAGATCGGAGAACGTTTGTATTTATATTAAATTGTTCTTTTCTTTATAAATGAATGAAATAAAGAATAAATAATAATAATAATAACAGGATAAGCGGTTGCGGGAAATGAATGAATAAAAGCTCTGAGGCAGGTAGAAGCTTGTTTGCTAGTGGAGGTCTTGAGCATTACACCTGTACAGTTCACAATTATGCACCAAAAATTCTCTCCGTCACATCGCTCTTGATATGAGGAGGAAGCATCAAAGTAGAACATATGCTGTGGCCACCCTAATATTTTCCGTCCATAGTGGCTATGGCACTTTCAGACGCTGTGATTGCCTCTTCGCGCAGTAAAAAGGCACTGACCCTGGGCAATCGAGTCATGGGTCTGCTTCAACTGTGCAACAGCTTGGCGACAGCCGACCAAATTTCTGACGAGTGAGACAATTATCTTAACATTGGATGGCCATTCGGGAGCAGTTCATTGGGCCATGATCAGTTCTCGCCCCTCCTATACGCCAAACGAAGCTGAAATTCTGGCCAACTCTAAAATGAGTCATGCCGCTTAAAAATCGAGTCACAAATGGGCTCAAATTGTAAAGCACTTGGCCAGCTTAAGCACGATTCTCTACACATTTCAGTTTTAATCATTTACATCAGATAACAGTGTATTGGGGCAACATTCTGTTTAATTAAGGACATGGATCATGAATGCCAGCTTGTTGAAACAATAGCACTACTCTGCAAGCAACTCAGCGTAGAAGATAAGCGACACAAAACCTTAGGAGTCCCGATGAATTCCTAGATCTTAATGACAGAATGACCGTTCTATCTAATTACCACGAAATAGCCTCTGTTGTATCTCTTTAAGAAGAAATAAAACTTGTGTTTTGAGGAGGAAAATCATGATATATTTTTATACAGGGTCACAGAAGGCGCTCTGGGCTATTTTCAGAATGTGCTGGAAACACCAGTAATGAAAAAATAACATGGTGTACCTCTGTAAGCAAACTTCCAGAGCAGTTAATATAAAGTGTCATCCCATAAAAATCTGTCATTGTTGGAAAAGACCCCAGAGCAAACCAAAACTATAACGTGAAAAATGGTGTCAGTTAGTGGAAATTAATTAACCTGAAGTTAACATCTGTAAAACAAGCAGTTCAAAAGCAGCCCGACCCCTAAGGCAATACAACACACTAAAATGTGATTCAAATAGACACTCCTCCAAATGAATAGGCTAACTTCCATGGCAAGAAAAATGGATAGATCAAGTTGATTTCATCAATTTTCTCTCTCCCTCTAGTCTAATATTACATCGCCTCTTCCTCCAGGCCTCCCTCTCGGCATCGCTGCCTCCCATCTTTTTCCTCTGTGCCTGTCGCATACTAATGAGCAGGCTTTGTGCAGCATGCCACAAAGTGCAGTCCCTGACTTAACACATACATCATTGTGAGAGCTGCGATCTGGTCAGCACCATTCTGCTGCCTCTGCTGAGGAACAAGAGCTGGGCTTTGTGCAGAGCCCATCACACTTTCTCTGAGAGCTTGTACATGGGAACCAAGCCACCTCAGAAATGGGGCACCGAGGAGGGCTGTAACACGAATCCACTGCACTGTAGTTGCCACGAGGCTTACTGAGGGCCAACAGCAGATACTGGGACAGGAGAGACTGAAGGCAGAGTAGTTGGACACTGCTTCATTAGTCTAACAACATGCTTTAAAAGGTGTCAGTGGCAAAGCTGCACAAAGGAAGATGGGAAATCTATCATGGCTCAACTAAATGCAGGCACACACACAAACATTTTTTATAATCTTTAGAGAGTAAAGAAAACCACAACTCAAAAATAACCGTCCTGACTTTTAACATATTTTTGCTGCAGTGCGAAACCATTTCAAAGAGCTCCTCCACAAATTACTGGTGATATTTTTTGCTTATGTTTCATCTCAGATTAGTAATGCAACCTTATTAGTTCTCTGTATCATTTCCCCTACCAATATTTTCCCCTTAAAATACAGGTGCTCATTGCATTAACAACTAACACAGCAGGATACTTGTTTTTACAAATATAGAAGGAAACATTTGCATTTTACGGTTTGATTTTTAGAGGCAGGGTCCCTGTGAATCATTTTAAACAGTTGCACATGAGCTCTGTTCATGTAAAAGGAGTTAACACTGAAGACTGTGTAAAATGACTTCCATCAAAAAAGTATGAACACTTTTTTTTTTTGGCTCGGAACAAAGTGGATTGGGGATGCCCCCTCATAGTCGACCAGAAAAGTCATTAGTCGGCAAGATCTCATTGGTCACTTAGTCACAGAAAAAAACAAACAAACAAAAAACCGTGAAACTCTATTAGGAGCTGCGCCTTGTCAAAATAAATCAAAACCTGTATGAATGGACCATGTGGGAATTTAATTTGAAAGGACAGACACAGGAAGTGGCCACGCTCAGCAGTTAGACAGGAGTCAAATTATGAACCAATCACAGCCGACAGATATCTTTCCCTTCTTCTGTAAATATTCAGCCTGATAAATACCGAAAAGTCGATCATGTTAGTGCAGGGCTACCCTGAGCTTTACACCTGACCCACAGATGATAGGCCTACACACTTATAAACAGCGCCTAGAAGATGATCAGCTCAGCACTCAGGATTTCAGGTAAATAGGCTATATGATGCAACCGGCCGCCACGCTCTTGAAATCTGCCTGACCTCGCGTTTTCCAGCCAGATAAAAACGCAGCATGTGTATGGCCCCTACTTTACAGGGCTGGTACCTGATGTTATTACACAGGCTAGTTAATAACATGTCGGGCAGGAAATCCAAAGTATGAGATCATTTTGAGAAGATGACGCACGAACCCAAGGTGATATGTAAACTCTGCAGACAAACATTTGCCTATCATTCGTAAACTACAAATATGACGTATCATCTGAATCATGGAAGTAGCTACATGCCCATTAGCCACATAGCACAATCACTACTGCTTTGCTGACAGCGTCATTAACAGGCGGCTCGCTCAGTGTGTGACGTGCACTTGTAGATAAAATATAGGCCTATATTAATGAAGGTTCATTAGTACGGTTTTGTATTTCTCTGTAATGTAGCACAGTGTTAACAATGTTACTGATACTATTCTTTCTCACACCTTCAACTCAAACCATTGTGTTGCCTCACCCAAAATATATAATTTAATAATGAAATTAACATCATTAACATGTAGGCAACTAGTCAACTAATGGCCCTAAATGACGACTATTGGTCGACGAGGAAAATTCTTACTCAGCCCTAAACTGGACCAAAGATGGTGAACATTTGCAGATGTGTGGCTCTTAAAAAGTTACTGACACACTTCACTTGTGTCCTTGAATTTGATGTTTTGCTTTCTGGGAGATCATAAACATTTTTCTATTAGGTACATGTTTTATTTGATTGAAAATCGCAAACTGTTTTAAACACATTTTTTGTGGCTTTTATGGTTTAATTTCCCACAATTAGTGACACAGCACAGTTCAGGTCAAATTTGTCTGTTTAATTAATGTTAGACATCAGACTTGCTAATTTCAGTTTCTATTCACACCACGTTCACTGAGGATTTTGGGCATGGTTTAATGCTTTAACCTCTTTGTCACTTACATTATTCCTGTATAAGAAAATCTGCTTCACACTAATTGTGTACAAGTTCACTCGTTCCCTCCTCTCTCCACACTTGTTCCTTCCACTAAGCAAAAAGATGTGAAAACCTTACAAGTGACAACGTATCTATATTTCAACAGTTAAAAACATGAAGGACTCTCCGTGTAACGTTGTGCATCAGAGACTAGTCAGAATTCTTTGATGTGTGTTCTCATTACATCTGAAACTGAGGCACCAGCAGGAAACAGAGGCTCAAGATATGCCCACAACATGCCAGGATACTTTGTCTGGCTGATGCAACATGTGTTTCCACACTGGAAAGAGTGCAGACAACCTGGAGCGACGTGCCAGCCATGCGATCTGCTACTACAAATTATTATCTGAGGACAACACAGCTTGGGGATCAAGGCCCACCACGCGCACACACTTGGCCAGACTGCCGCACTGGGTGTCCATTCAACTCACAATAAAATGATTTCTTGGCTCTCACCTTGCACCCTGCTAATACTGCAGCTTCTGATGAGCACCCAAAAACGAAGAAGACTTATGTGTGAGATTAATCTGTGTTTATCGGTGCAGGGCCGATGGAAATTTTTTCTTATGCTTTTACTTTTCAAATATAAATTACAAAATGAAAATCATTATAAAAACAGCTCACGTGGCTGATCACTGTGTCACAGTGCAATCAGATCATGCTGATTTGACAAGTGTAAAGCACTCCTAACCAGAGATAGGCAGCAAACACTCTTATGAGGTGGACATGTTGCACTTTTATACATGTATTTAAAACCCAGCAATCATAAAATTACAAGTAAACACAGAGATACAAAAATATACAGTGACAACCAGACGAGAACCATCGATATCTAAATAAAGACCCAACAGTTTATTCAGGATTTCACAGGCTGTTTTTGGGAGTGTTGCAGCCTGAAATGTTTGGTTTCACAGCAGCTCTTCAAAAAAATTGCAACGCATGTTCCAGTGTTTATAAACGATTTTGCGATAAAATTGCTGGGGCAAGTGAAAATTGCAAAAATAGTTGTGATACTGTCTCGGATTCGGAGCGTATTATTATGAGCATTCAGTGTTTTCCACAGAATTAGAATCTATTTATGATGGCAGTGACAGCTGTTCCTGCTGTTTGAAGCAGCACTCAGTGACCGTCCCCATGTGAGGCTCTCCTCCTGCTCTCTCTGCACACTTAGCACAAGCTTACGCACCACAATATGATCTCATTATTACTCATTACAACTTCCTGCTCGGGCAGAAGCCCCGGAGCAGCGATTAACATCAGTCACCGAGCTGTTAATCTCACAGTTACACCAAACCAGCTCGATTCTGTCGTTAAACCTGTTAATAACCACTGAGTAACGTTAGCTTTGTGATGCTAACAGTTAGCCCTGTCACTGTGCGTGTTGTATGTGTGTGTGACTCTGTCCCAAGCACAGAGCTCGGGTCCTGCAGCAGCAGTGTCATGACTAACAGAGAGGGAAAGGAGCTGAATGAATCCTACACTGCATGCAGCTTTACAATGAAATGAGAGTTTACCCATTTAAATAGCCACATTTTCAGTATAGTTGCAGTGACTGGACAAAAGTGCAATGTTGTGCAAAATTCATGGAGACTGGCTGAATTTGCACAAAATCCTGGAGACATTAGAAATGTAAGCTTTAAAATAAAACTCTCATAATTATACCTTCAAAAATGTGTATGTAAAGTGATGCTGTTCCTAAAGAAAGAAAGACAGAAAGAAAGAGCCTGGAATGTATGTGTTTTTTTGTGATTATAAGCCTGAAAATGATTTGTTAGTATTGCATGTTTGCAATCAGGGAACCTTTGAGTACAAAGTTGCTGACATCCTGAAGGGTTTTGCTGAGAAGAGAAAACATAAACTGATGTAAGGCAGAGCTGCAACAAACAGTTTTCCTTATTAGTTAATCTAACGATTAATTTCTGGGGAAAAAAAGACAGAAAATACATAAAAATCCCCTTAAAGGTGAATAAATTATCTAAATAGTTGAAGATTAATTTTCTGTCAACTAATGGATTTATCTTTTCAGTTCTAGTCAATATCCATAAATTTTAAATTCAAAATTGATTTTTTTAACGCTTGAATTTAGTTTTACCATAGATTATGTCAGAGAATGAAGTTAACTTGAATTTTCATATTTCATGAACTTTAGAGTGCATGGTATCTTGACAACATATTCCTAAGTGGCTGCATGAGGATAAAAACTACTCAAAAACCACAGTGAACTTTAAATCTTCCATATCTCACTTAGATAGGCCAGCTGAGGCGAGGAAGCATACAGGGATGTTCTAACAGCCTTTAGTGTATACTGCACACTCATATCTGTAAAAGCAAATCAATAGAAGCCAAGCAATTATCTATTTAGCAGGCAGTTATTTTCATGACAGCTTTGCTTGAGTACATGGTTCAGAAGTCTGACCTTATAAATGTTAATGCATTTCCTTATTGACTAAGTCTGTGTAACAACATATCTGCAGCTATCTAATGACCTGAGAGAGGAAACAAAACCTAATGCTGCTGAATGTTAACAACATCCTGTCAGAGCTGTTAAATAAATGTTGCTGTAGTCCAGGCTCGTTTAAAACGCATTTATATTAAAATCGTTACAACAAGAATACACAGCATGAAATCCTGTCTGTTCTAGCCGAACTGTTCCATCATGCAGAGTCTCCTGTCACTATCGTCTGTGACTCACATAAAGACTAGTGGCTCTCCTCATGCAGAACAAATGTTAATGTCTTTACTGTGTCTCTGTCTTCTATTGAGAGACACAATATCTGAACCCACAACCACTTAAGTCTTCATTAGCCTCAACACAGTGCTGCGTGCAAATAATGATACCAGTGAACTTTCTTTTAATCAATACAGCTTTGATGGGGTCACTCTGTCATGAATGAAACAGCACCACCCATTTAAGTGCTGAATAGCACTCTGGAGAGGGAGACGCATTCAGACATAGAGACTGCTGTCCTATTGTCCACTGATCTGATGTTCAAGGATAATCTTTCAAAAAATTAACAATAAAACTTACTAGGTATTTCATCAGGTTGTATAGTATTTAGAGAAGCTGTTAAAGGTCTAGTGTGGAGGGTTTAGGGGCATCTAGTGGTGATGTTGCAGATTGCAACCTATTGAAAAATCTGTGTGCTGAGCGTGTAGGAGAACGACAGTGGCCAACGCAAAATCCTATATAGTCCTATCTAGAGCCAGGGTTTGATTTGTTCGATCTGGGCTACTGTAGAAACAAGGCGGACTCCATGAAAGAGGACCTGCTCTGTATCTAGATACTTAAGCCACGTGTCCACTGAGCAGTACGGTACGGTTCAGATCAGTTCGGTACACTTTTTTTCAGGTTCCACTGTAAAAAGTTGTGGATGGTACCAATAGAACCGTTCTGTGCCATCCCCATTTTTGGTCCCCCCTCTGTTGGGGTACCTAGCACACAGATATGACCAAGACCAAGATGGTTTTGGTGACTTTTAATTTGTTTCTGTGTAGTTTGAATGAGATGTGTTTTACGATGAGTTAACAAGTCAATTAAGCTGATGGTAGTCTTAGTTCAGTGAAAGAGAGAAACTTGAATTCAGAAGTTGTGCAGTTGTATTTCTCTACATTAAATAAATACATTGAAGAATATTAACTTTCTTGTCATTTCTTGAGTTTATATTGATGGGGGGAGGTTGTGCTGCACACTAATACCGTCATATATCGTATATCTCAGTAAAATTTCAAGAAGGTATAAAGGTATAAAAAAAAACAAAAAAAGATACCACCCAAGCCTATTAACCTTTACAGTCTAAAATGAAGAATTAAAAAACAGTGGCATCTGCCCGTGTCTTTTATGATATTGGTGAACTTGCTTATTGCATATGTCACATTTAAATCAACATGTAACAGGAATTTGAATGTAAGAATTTATATGTAAGTATTCATGTTGTCAGTATTACCTTGTCTGTATCCACTTTGCCTCTGATGAACTCTGACCTCCAGAACTGCAGTGCTTGCTCCAGAGAGAGGCCGATACCTTTGAGGAAGAGGCCGTACTGCATGCGGCCACCGTGGCGCAGATGGTGGTTCTCTCTGAGGCTCTGGTGGAGCTGCCTCATGCAGAGTGGGAATGACTTTCCTGACAGCTGGAGGCAGACAACAATTAATGTCTAACATGCAGATGTGGACTACTACAATCCATTTGTACCTGTAAATACCTATTTACCTTCTTGTTTATTTTTTCATCTTACATTTTAAATCATATCTTCCTTTTCTATGCGGCACATGTTACATAATGAGAACTAATTGGCCCCTGCTCTGGGCCACCAAAATTACCAGCCAAACCTCATTTCTTCTTTCTACACCTCCCATTCGAGGGCGAAATGGCACCTTGAATTTGACATTTCGAGAATAAATGGTCGATGCAACTTACTGAATCAATTTGCTCCAAGGAGATTTTCCCAACATTCTTCTGGATGCTATAATCCTGTCCCACGTAGGCATGACTACAAGAAGAAAAATATATTTTTTAAAAATAATAAATCATCCAGACTGTGACAAAAAGGCAATGTTAATACAATTTTAGAAGCAATCCTGGCTGCCATGAAATCTAATTATATTTGTTTCCTTGATGTAATTAATTCTTTTGTTAGAAAATTAGACCTTACACTATCGAACGGGCGTTTAAGACTGGACACAATCATTTAAAAATAAATATAAAACATGCCCTGTGCCCTCCTGCCAAACAAACTTAAAACCGCTAAGCTGCTATCAGCAGATCTTTTAAATCGATGACTTTGGAAACCCACTGAGTCCTGTATGGCAGTGCTTTACATCACATTGTGTTCCCCCTACCAAAGAGATTAGTGGCCGGCCCACTAATCTCAACAACCTGCCCACTAATCCCCATCAACAATCACACAACACGACTTCTTCCACCCCTATATTCATGTTCTTACTTCTATCTAAAGTAAGATAAACACCCTCACTGTGATCTGAGCTGCTCTCCTTTGCTATTGAAGCTGAAATGAAGGCTGCTGCTATTAAGCCTCTATTTAATGCAAACTTGTGAGCTGTGGCTGATTCGCATTGAGTTTCTCTGGTGAACAAGTTTAAGGTTTTCACATTAAAGGCATCTACAGGAGATGCTGCCTTAGCAACAGAAGTCAGTGGCGGTTCTAATAACTTTCGAGACATTTCAGGTGCTTTGTTGTTGATGGGTACAATTTTAAATATTGCAAGAGGAGTAATAAGAGACGTTTTAGTGAAGAACATGAAGCAGCAGGTTTGTATTGCATTAGAGGTGAAATGTAACCCTCCTACACATCAAGAGAAGAAACGGCTTTTACAGCAACTTTCCTGTCTTCTGGAGCACCACAAGTACTATGTCCACATCACTGGCTCTGATGTCAACATAAAGTAGGCATCCAAACTAGAGCTGACACCATTCCTTGAGGATTTTGAGTAACTCGATTACTAAAACTAATCAATGCAAATTCTTTGCACTGAAGCTTTGATTAATCCAGATAATTAAATACAGCGCACTGTGTTTCGCACAGATGATTATTATTGTCACGCAATGCGCCCACACTGTGGACAGGTGATGTGATTTCATGGTGTGGAACTGCAAAATGGAGAGAGACAGAAGTGACGGGCCAGGGAAAATGACAGCACGCGTCCAAAGTTAGGGATTAATTCCAGCTAAAACAAAACAAATGCTCCGTACAGTGCGTCTACTGAACTAGCCTACCACAACAGCACGATATCATGCTTCAGTATTGCATCAGCAAACATCCAGTCCACAGAGGGTACCTGACACAAGGTCATGTTAACGCTAGAATTTAACATAAACCAACATGACTGCTAGTTTAGATGATGGTCCCACAGTGCTGCTAACTGAAGGTCTGTGTCCATAGCTGGCGTCCCTTTTCCTCTCAGTGAAGTAGTCTCCAAGCAGCAGGCAGAGAGGCGGCATGCTATTACTACAAAACTCTTCCTTTCTTGCACACACACCCCCACATACACAGGAGACCTGTCTCATTTTGTCCTTTTTATATTTACTATTGCTTTTTATGATGCAAAAGTATTTCTTGTCCTATTGCTTGATGGAATAATACATAAAATACTCGATAGCTGCAGCCCTAATCCACACAATATGGAATTGTCATATCCAGGGTGCACACTGAGACCTATTTAATGTATTATTTTATTTTAAGTATGAAAATGCACCTCAGTACACATATTGTATATGTACATATTATAAATCAAGTATTCTATCCTAAAAACAACTACTGGGGAAAAGCACGGCCCCAAAACTGACCCACCAATACAGATATACAATACAGCTGTAAAGTAGTTGTAGAAGAAACAATGCACATGTTGCACTGACAAGACTGAGTAACAATAGGAATAGATGATGCTTCACACGTAGCCGAGCACCACAAGTTCCCACAACATCTGGACTTGTCTACAGGGACAGATGGGGTTTACTCAGACCAGAAACAAGCCCCCAATGCTCTTTGGTGCCAAAGGATCAATCCTGCTAAATCTCCTTTTCAACAGAGTCCTGGCAAAGTGGCAGCAAAGTTATCAATCCTGCCGCTGCTTACCTGAGGTGGTTAAGGAGCGGTTGGAGCCGTTCATCAGACTGCACTGCTGGTAGTGAGCGGGCTGTCAACTGCAGATAAGATGGACATCACATGAGTAATGGTAAATAGTGTAGGTCACTGTCACTATAGCCCAATATTACAGGTTAAAGATTAAAGATTAAGCACTACACAGAACAATCAATAAAATACAGGGTAGCAGCTTAGTGACTGAAGCAAGAGGAATAACAGAAGAAAGAGAGATGTTTTATTTATCGATTCACACAAGCAATTTGACACAATGCACCTGAAATGTTGTAACTCTCTTTTTACACACATGCCACACACTTGCTCATTCAGAGGGGTAGCACAGGGTCAGACGTATTACAGCTTCACTGGAGCTTCTGTATGGAGATTTAAACCAGTGACCCTTTGGCTCTCAAGTCAAGTCCCCACAGACTGAGCTAAAGAGTCTGAGATAATTTTAAAAAATTATAGCACATTCATGCGGTGTCGGAAAAAAATGAAAAACACGTTTTACGTGGGAAAATTCTTTCCAAGTTGGAGCCTATCCCAGCTGACATTGGGCGAGAGGTGGGGTACACCCTGTACAGACTATCGCAGGGCTGACACATAGAGACAGACAACCATTCACACCTACGGGCAATTTAGAGTCACCAGTTAACCTGCGTGTCTTTGGACTGTGGGAGGAAGACGAGTACCCCGGGGACAGGGAGAACATGCAAACTCTGCACAGAAGGGCTCCCCCTCCTTATGTTTGAACCCCCCACCCTGAGTTCGGACCAGAAACCCTCTTGCTGTGAGGCAACAATGCTAACCACGGCACCAGTATGCCACCTTAAGGGAGTACTTCACCCACAAAACGACCATTTATATATCAATAAGTAATGCCGTGTTACCTTGATTCATGCCTCCACATTAAACTGCAAACATTATTGACTTCTTCATCGATTAGAGACCACATTTAACAACAGCAAAAGCATCCATTCACAAACTCTCACACAACTTGCACAGTTTCATCCAAGTCTCATTTATCCAGTCGTATGCTCAGTACTTCCCAACATGCATTTTCATTAAAAAACCTTAATACTGGAGTCTGGCTTCGAAGAAAGCATAGATAAGTATCACTTTCAGTTCAGTTTTAAATGGCAAAATTACAAAAATTAGCATAAATGCATGTGTTTGGGAAGTACTGAGCATATGACTGGATAAATGAGACTTGGATTCAACTGCGTGAGTTGTGTGAGAGTTTGTAAAGAGATGGTTTGATATAGTTGTGCTGTTTGTAATTGTTAATCAATGTGGCATGCAAGAAAAACAGTGTTCTTCACAAATTCAAGGTTACACAGCATGACTAAGTGATATACAAATGGTCATTGTGTGGGTGAAGAATTCCTTTAAAAGCTCATGAACACACAGAAGTCAGAGGAGGAAATGGGACCATCTGATGAGCATGTGACTGCAGTATTAGTACTTTATGTTACTGAATGTTTCATGATGGTACCAGAAGGCTGACTATCACCGCGGTGTGAGGGCCCTTTAAAGTGATGATGTTAAAATTAAATGACACCATCACGAAACATCTGTATCATATGAAACAACTGTCAAGTGCTCCTGATGTTTGGTTTTCACATCCTGTCCCAGTCGGAACACAGAGTTCAGCGAGATGTGAACCGTTTCAGCTGTTTGTGTCACTGTATGCACATCACTCCCAAACAAAAAGCTTTACTTAGTTTAATTGCTTTATGAACATGACTCCAATCAGCAAACAAACAAGAGTCTACAGTCTGAACCATTTCAAGGTCTGCTTTACACAGACACAAAAAAACAGCGTAACATACTATATTTCTGTTAATGTCTGTTAAAATGAACATCCACCCAATAACTGCAGTCATATGGAGAAGCAGCTTTCAATTTCATGCCTTTTTAATGACACATTTTCTGCGATGCCCCTTTGTTGTCCCCAGTGGAGGAGAATAACCATTATAGCAACACAGAAACAGTCACAATGGCACAGTTACAAGAAAAATAGTTTTGGAGCATTATTCCATTCCAACAGTTAGTGGTCCGGATAATTACCAAGAAATGGGAGAATGGCGGAACTGGACCCAGTTGCTCTTTTTTATTTGTTTTTCCTTTTGTAATTTGGAAAAGATGGTCCTGCCTGTCCCGTGATGGAGGACATGTGTTAAAGTAAATCACATACATGGTGCCCACTATGCCAACAGTACGACAGAGACGACGACTTTCTACACTACACCATGAGCAACACACAATCTAATGTCCAATCACACTAGATTGAACACACTGATTGAACTCTGAGATTAGTAAACCGCATCAAAACTACTCAGCAATCACTATTTTCTAATTCTGTTAATTACGTACATTCCAGATTGTCAGTACCCAGTTTTAGATGAGCGCTCCAATTTGCCAGTAGGCATTTTAGATCACTGGCTAAACAGAGTCCACTCTGTCATGAACACAGGCATTACCTGCAGACGCACTGACTGAAAGTGACTACACAGTTAAATACAACCAGCGGACGACACAACAAAAACCACAGGACAAAAATGGACTTTTGTTCAAACTGCCAAATGATTTTCTGTGCACAAAGCAAAGGACTGCCAGTGCTGAGGCAGACTCAAACAGCTGCTTTGCAAAGGCACTGCAATTGGTGTGTCTACTGATAGAGCGCTCTGTGAATGGACAAATTACATATTTTAAAAACAGTCACCCTTATACAGTTTGTCCACCAGAGAGCACAGACAGTTCATCACAATTGAAAAATAAAAAACAAATCTATGGTATCCGTATCGAGATTGTTTGTTTGTGTTATGTGTTTATATTGAACAATGATTTAATTAACTATTCTGAAAGACATGTATGACAACTGCAGAGGTAACGCACATGGATACACTCACCAGCCACTTTATTAGGTACACCTTGCTAGTACCAGGTTGGACCTCTTTTGCCCTCAGAGCTGCATTAATTCTTGGTGGCATAGATTCAACAAGGTGCTGGAAACATTCCTCAGAGATTTTGATCCATATTGACATGATAGCATCACACAGTTGCTGCAGATTTTTCATGATGTGAATCTCCACATCCCAAAGATGCTCTATTGGACTGAGATCTGGTGACTGTGGAGGCCATTGGAGTACAGTGAACTCATTGTCATGTTCAACAAACCAGTTTGAGATGATCTGAGCTTTGTGACATGGTGCATTACGCTGCTGGAAGTAGCCATCAGAAGATGGGTACACTGTGGTCATAAAGGGATGGACACGGTCAGCAACAATACTCAGATAGGCTGTGGTGTTTAAACCATGCTCAGTTGGTACTAAGGGGCCCAAAGTGTGCCAAGAAAATATCCCCCACACCATTACACCACCACCACCAGCCTGAACTGCTGATACAAGGCAGATGGATCCATGCTTTCATGTTGTTTACGCCAAATTCTGACCCTACCATCTGAATGTCGCAGCAGAAATCAAGACTCATCAGACCAGGAAATGTTTTTCCAATCTTCTATTGTCCAATTTTGGTGAGCCCGTGTGAAATGTAGCCTCAGTTTCCTGTTGTTAGCTGACAGGAGCGGCAGCTGGTGTGGTCTTCTGCTGCTGTAGCCCATCTGCTTCAAGGTTTGATGTGTTGTTGGTTCAGAGATGGTCTTCTGCAGACCTTGGTTGTAATGATTTAAAAGTAATTTATTAAATAGGGTTTTCTTCAGAGACCCTCCTATTTCTTATCTAAGGGGGCTTTCACATCAGGGACCTGAGCACAAAAGGTTGTGTCGAGTATGATTCACGTGTACTCTGGAAGGGTACGCCTCCGGTGTGAACACCACCTGCACCAAAACGAGGTAATGGACTTCTGTTTCACACAACTACAAGGAGTTTTTCAACCAGTTATGAAACAGTCTCAGTTTAATACTGATGCCTCTGTATCAGATGGCAGAGAAGCCTGCCGCAGACAGACCCAGATGCAGCTTTGCTTCTGCCTTCAACCTGCAGCCGGAGCTCTGGTGGGAGGCGGAGAGCTCTGCGCCCAACAGCAGCGACTCCCACTCCAGCCAGGAGCAGAGCTTCGCATTGCTGCTCTGCCGGTCCCCGCTGATGACGGTCCCCGGGGCAGCAGTGTCCGTCTACTGTGCCCTTTTCTACACTGAAGCACAACAAACATGTCACATAGTGACAAGTGTACTTGACTACGGAACAACATTACTAATGTGAATACTGAGCAGCGGCAGAGTGGAGAGGAGGGGCACTTGTACTCGTGCACGGTATAAATCAATCATACCTAAAATGAAAAAGACATCATGGATCAGACTGAGGAAACAATCTTCTCTTTGTCACTATTATCACTACTCTGTTTTACAATAAAAGCTGTAATGCTTACATGATTACTTCAGGTGTAGCATTCACACATAACGCTGGCCGATGACACACTGAATCTACATAATTTTATGTAGATTACAAAGGTTGAGACTCCAATCAGACCAGTCATGATTTGCAGGTCTTTATATTGGCATTTTCATCATTTCCTCTGTGTGGCTGTGAGTCATCCATATTGCAGATTTCATCCACCTCATTAATAGAAAAAGTCTATTCATAAACCATAAAGTGCCACTGCCTATGGCTGTTAAGCATGCTTGTGCCTGCTCCCGAGTCAGGACCCCTCGCCACGATGTAACTCAACCTTGGCTGTCTTCTCACATGTATTATAAAGCATGCCTCCAGTCCCCAAAACACCATGTTCCACATCCCTGAGGGCTTTCGACAATGCAATGCATGAGCATGCCGATATTTCGCCTTTGCAGACCCCCTCCACAGCCTTTTAAAAAAGAAAAAAAAAAACGCCGAGCCCGTAGGGATAATGAGCACTTTCATACTAGCTGTCCTAAATCTTCCCTCTAGACATTTTATGTCATGTGTGCATACTTAATTCTCCTCATCTGAACCCTGCATTTTTCCAGTTTCCCTCAGGGCATTGAGAGAAACAACCACAGCTGCAATTTAATATTTTTCTTGTGGAACCAGTATTACAGTATTTACATAAACTACATATCCAAGGTGTGGACATAATATAATGCAAAGTAAGGCTGTGCTGAAGTGAGTCAGAAGGGTGTTTATTAAATCTCTCTTACTTGATTTTAGGTCAGAGTCGATGGTGTTGTATTGGATTATATAGCTAGATGTTTCTAGGCTTGATTTACAGCCCTGTACATACACATACAATATACATGAAGGTGAATTTGTGCGTTATGTTTCCATCATGAACTGCAGCAGAGAACGACTGAATTGTCACGTTAAGCTCAAATACAAATCTTCATTTGTCTTTAAGCTCTCTGCAATGTAACAGGACTTATTATTCATCCTTTCTAAAACAGTGAAGAGCTGCAAACACTTACTGCGAGAGCTTTAGATAGCCTGGTGCGGAAATCGTTGAGAACAATGGTGACAATGTCCTGGTGAGGGATGTACACGTAGCCTGCTTTCAGGTACACTTTCCTCGCTCGCACGAGATCCAGGGCATCTTGAAATGGGACCTTTCAAATAAAACAAGAGCCGGAAAGGAAAAAATGTTTAAATTATGGATGCATTTAAAAGATATAGGTGTTAATATACCATTTGCATGCGTAGTGAGTGTAAGGCCAAACCTTTCATAATTTTAGCTGCGATACGAGGACTTACACTAACTCTAGTGCTGTTTAATAAAGGGTGTGTGATGATTTACATGCTCTCAACGAATAGGACTGTCAGTAAGAGGACCTAAAATGTACATTTAAAGTCAAGTAGCAGGCCGTGACATTTCCCCCCTTCATTTTCATTTTGTGAACAGACAAACTTTAGATTTAAATCCACTCAGCTGTGACAGGATATGACAGTAATCTGTCAATCAGCCCATTATTTTCCAGGCTTTCCATTCATACTGATTTCTCCACTACGTGAACATTCAGTGACTCAACAAAATTATGCCAAAACATTTCTTTAGAAGTAAGGCAAGATACTCACGCAGAGTGGAAATTCTACATTTGGGAGAACATGAGCTCTCCAATAAGTTGATTTAAAACTGCCTCAGGGACCAATATTTTCTCACTTATTTCATATCATAAATGGTCTGTCTCCATCTGACAAAATAATGGCCCCAAAGGTAGGGGAGCTGAAGAAAAAATAGAACTAAGCAGACAAATCAGTGTTTTACAGGCAGTTCACTGCCCTGCTTGGCTGGTACTCTTGGGCATGTTAGGATTACACAGTATGAGTGAAACGCATCAGAAAACTCGTGTGGTAATTAGATTCAAGACACTTGACGCAAGTCAGAAGTTACTCCAAAGCATAGATGTAAGTTTTCCTGTAAATTCTACCTATATCATTTGACGTCACTGACGTCATTGTGTTCAGCCCAGAATACACTGTGTGATTTTGAGCTGCCCCATACGAAAGATGACCAATGTGAAAGAATGGCGATATCTTTGGTCACGGCTCTAAAACGGTGGTCCTACACTGCACAGTGAGAAGTTCAAGGATAGCCGCTGTCACGCTCTCGCAATCAAAGACAGCCTGGGATAAAATTCTTGACAGTGTAAGGAATTTGGGATGACCATCTCACGGTGTGGATGCTGTCACGACCTACGTCTACTAACCAGCCAACTGAAATGCGGCATGAAATGACACACTGGCGCTAAACCCAAACAAACAAACGGATAGCAGCTCGCCATGGCGGCAAAATGCGCTAAAAGAAATGTGTGGGATTCTGGCAAAGAGGAAAACCTTATCGAGTGGTGGCAGCAGAAGCCCTGTCTGCATCTTGTGTCCTCCAGCTCTGTTCATGATCACATAGAGCATGGAAGAAAATGGCAGCGGAGTTGCAGCTGCCAGGTGAGCAACCTAGCAGCTAGCAAACACACATACACCGCAGTATTTGTGCCCACAAAACTTTAGGTTAGTCAGTAAAGTGACCTTCATGTTGTGCTTCACAGTTGGAGAGGTGATACCTCGTGCAGCATCCCTGTGCACTCAGTATGGGAAGCTGTTGCATTGTACGTCATAGCTCGCGATTCAGTAGGCGCCGTCATCGTACAGTCTGTATATGTCAAATTTGATGTCCTACCCAAGTTTATTAGATCCATGTCGCACAGTGTAGTTTATACTAAACTTATGAGACTGCTAAAATCTCACAGTCTGTGGGAGGGTAAACACTGCACAGTGTGTGATCTTACATGTCGTGGTGTTCATTTTACAAAGACAAAGAGGGTTCATTTGCCCAAGTAATCATTTAACCTGTTATCAGCACGGCGATGTGAAATACCGCACCTGTTCTGCTGCCACCCGCACATATGACCAATTAGTTTCACAACCTGACCTGACCCGACCCGCCAACAAGATCTGCAGCCTGACCAAGGCGACAAATCCTACAATAACCATGCACTGTTTCAATAACTGGGTTAGGCAGCACGTCTAAAGTGATTGTTTTGGGCCATTTCTTACATGTGAAACTAAAATAATGCACTTTAAAATAAAAGTAATTCAGAAAATACAATTTAAATGAATATTTTTTGCTTATTCTCATAATACTGAGCGGCACATCTCCACAGTTAACATGCCTGTTAGTAACACTCCTGATTGAAGCAGCTCTCATATTCCAGCTGGCAAAGGAGACAGAGCCGACAAGGAAAAAAAAGTCTGCAGTCAAGGGATTTAACGGTTAAAATATTAAATAAAATCACTATTTTCTCATTTAATTTTAATATATTTATCATTCAACACCAGCGATCCGACCCACATGTCCCTTGTTTGACCCAAAGGTGAACCCGGATATAAAATTAAGACGAAACACCACCAGCAATCACCTTCTTGGCACATCACCAGCCGGGAGCCGACCTGATGCAGGACTCTGCCTGTTATACATTGGTTTGTAATGATCATAGAGGGGCACTGCAGCAATATAGCACTGCACTTCCATAAAGTTGGGGACTCACAAGAGATGGATTTAAAAAGAAAAGGTCAAAATTGTAGCAGCAGAGGCCGAGATACTCTGGCTTTTTGTCGTCAGTATGGGTCAACTCTAAATACACTGGATCATGAGTCAACCATTAATGGCACTCTAAAGTAGTGCTTCCCAACTGGTGGGTCGTGGTCTAAAAGTGTGTTGCGGATCCATTCTGAATGGACCCCAAGTGACTTGCAAATGTTTCAAGTTTGTGAAAAAAAACACTTTATTTTGAAGTGTGGTGAATTTCCAGCACGGAGCTTTTATTTTGAAGTGTGTCTGCTGTAGAGTGAGTGACTAGCAGACAGGTACTTGACAGACAGTGCTTCTCAAAGTTGAGGAAGGATCCTTAAACGGCTGAATTCCAAGGAGGCTACGTCATCGAATCCCACTGAAGGACTGTTCCAGGATCCTTTGAATTCTACCAAGGACTGAATCAGAGAATTTTCAAGGATGCATGTTTGTATCCTCAGCAGGCATTATGTACCCACAATTCTTTGTGTACGATTTGCTAGAATTAAGGGCAGGGCCTTGTCAGTGACGCACACCTGGGCACTTGCTAGCCCGTGTGTGTTCACTGAATGCTAGGAGGGAGCCTAGCCTCTGTAGGACACGACTTGGAGGGACATGACCAAGGAGAAGAAATTGATGACATGGCCAAACGCAAGTATGATGAATATATAATATAAGACTGCATGGACCTTGAACAAATGACCACAGAGAAATCCGGACCCTGAAGCTGGAACCACTGCTCTGAAGCATCTTTTGTTAGGCCTTCCATGAACGGTAAACACCGCAGCTTTTAAAATCCACACCTCCAGTGTGTAACACAGCCTTTCTGTTAAAAATCTGAAGTCTCAAGTTTGATAATGTCATCAGGTTATTCTCTCAAACTGAGTGCTCCATCCAGACTTTCTACACTGAGTAGTACCCCTCATGACAAGTAATCTTAACTTCATGAGTAAATGTGGCAGCGTGCCCCTTTAACATGAAACTCCACAGCACAGAGTGGCTGTTGTTTCATGATTCTGGACACTTCTTTGTCAAACTGAGCATCAGTACAAAAAAATTGCGTCAGTAGCCCAATAATGGACTCATGGGGGAAACACTGGAGCCTTTGATAGTAAATGGTAGAATCACTCTGCAGATAATTACAGGGTGATTTTAACAAAAGAACATTTTCTTCTCTGTTAAGATATCAATGCTAAAACTGCCTTTTCTTTTTTAAAGCTCTGACATTTAGAGCACAAAACAATGAGTTAACAGCACTATGTCTAGATGGCCTGCTTCTTCATTCACTGTGGGAACTACAGGAGTATAAATCGTAGAATAACAGTGTACATAAAAATGTGTTTTGTGGAGGCATAAGCACTTAAACATTCTTAGTGGTCTCAATGGAGAGAAAGAGAAAGATGAGTTACTCACTTTGTAGAAGTCCTGATCCTCCACAGTGATTCCACTGACGGCGTAACTGGAGTTGACAAGTTTATCCGACAGAGCCTTCTTCTCCTCGACACTAATCTGAAAAGTTATTGATGAGAGTGATGAATTTCAGCGAAGAGCTGCACAGACAGAAGTGCGCCAGTGTTTATACACTGAAGGCTGAGGCTCACAGAAACCAAACATCATTTATCAGATGAATGCGCCATTTTTGTCCTTGCTTGACGCATTATGTTTGGATAAATTATTGAATAGCTTTTTTCCATTTTTCCTTTTAGTGTTCACCTCCATTTCATTAAAAACCTGCTGCAGTACTTCCCTTAAGTGGGTCTAAAGATGCACTCAAAAGTAAAGGAGAAACTGAGCACAGAAATTGTTCACATTTAATTTGTTCACATTTAATTTAATTTAATAGCTAAAAATAGTATGGGTGTACATTTATCACCTTGGAAACATAATTTGTTCACAAATAAAAAAAAACTATAGGTTAAGACAAAATGCTTTAAACATTAAAACTTTTTAATCACCCTTCAAGGAAACCCTCAACATTTATGGGTCCTGTAACAGCGATCAAACAGCTCCATCTAGTGAAAATACAGCTGAGCACAAATGCTACTTTCCCTGCTCTGTTTTTGGTTTTTCTTTTCTAATATCCACTAATACATGGTTTTCTGTGTCGGCTTGTTTGTCAGTCACATTTTTAATTATTCCACAATTACTACAGCACCCATACAAAGTCAGGGCACACATGTTATACAGTATTTGTCATCAGTAACATCAATAGATATGATTTTTGCTGATCTAAAACCTCAAATCTGCTCAATGCTTTTGGTGTCTAAACACAGTTTTGTTCATATTCAAATAACTGTATAAATGCATATTCCAAACACACTTTCATATAGTGCCCTGTTTAAGATCAGTCCACAAGCCCATACATTCACAGATGTGGACAGAGGTGAAAAATGAGAGTACCGGAGGTGTAAGTAAGCCTCAGGTAGCAAGACTTTATTTGTAAAAATAGATAAAAGCCATTCTTAAAACAAATAAACCACTGGTCTGATTGATATTTCTTTTAGTGTACAACAAGAAAAAACTGCTTAATGTACATTTAAAAACTCCCATCTTATCGAAACAACCCTCACCAGCTGAATGATATATTTCCTGGCTTGCAAATACACACATGAAAAAAAAATAAGATTTAGGAAAATAAATAAAAATGGAGATATCAGTTTTTCAAATTAACCCTTCAAATATTGTAGTTGTTTTTTAAGCAATGAATGAACCTTTTGAGTCAAAGTATTTTCCTACATTGAAGTAAAAAGTGGGCTGAAAACTTACCGTGTCATACTGCAGGTTATTTCTGTGCAGGAATTCAAGCTTTTGTTTTGGATTCAGCTCGTTGAAGCGGTAACGGAAAAGATCGACTTCCTGTTGTATGAACCACCGTCTCAAGTCCTCCCTTTAAGATGTAATTAAAAAAACAAACATTTATTCAGCTGCATTTGAACGACACTCATTTTCATATCATGTTTAATTCTATTTATTTGACAACAATGATTCTACAGACAGACTTACGTTTGGCAGTAAGCAAGTCTGAGGATGAAGTGGGAGATATGGTCCTTTCTTCGTTTCTCGAATTCAGTCGGTCCAGTCTGAGTTTTTCGGTCATCCTTAATGGGTTAAAGGAGGTACAGTATTTTTATTACATATTTGTTTTCATACTCACGATTTTTAACCCATTAAGTCTAAGTTTTGGCTTGTTGGGTATCATTTTAGTTGCAAGGTAAAATACAAATGAAAGATTTTTAAAGGGGGTTTTATGACTGCATACATAAGTAAAGAGTGTCTCTTATACTTTTTACTACAGTGATGTTTACAATACCAGAGGCATCTTCTATTATTTAAGCTATAATAATTCAGATTTATTTTGGCAAGTAAGCAGCTGACTTTACGCTCACCTCCTCTGTCTCTGTGATCATTTCTTTTGTGTTTTGATTTGCCATTCACACCCCATAGAGTAATTTCCATGTATTATTGTTTTGGCTGTCAGTTCAATGCATGATTATGAACTATTTGATGGTGTCAAAATGCTAATAAATCTGTCAATTTGACCTTGTTTGTCACTGTACAGTCTCGAAATTTAAGCCATAAAAGTCAATGCTGCAGGTTAAGCGATATACATGGTGCCTGTCACAGGCTGAGCCACATACACTCAGCTGGCAGTTTACTAGATGTACACAAAAAACTAGCAACTGACTGCAATTTAAGACAGCCACAGGCACAATGGAGTACAGTGTGCAGCACCTACATATATATAATGGATCAATGCAGTGTGGTACACGTTACATAACAACATGCATGCTTCCTGTGAGAGCCAACACCTGGTGAAACGGTCATGAAATGTCTTTATGATAAAGACTTAAGACTCATGACAGGCAGTAATGTGACAATGTGCGTTGTGCTAAGCATACTCACAGCATCTGATCTGTATACAAAGTTCAGGGTTTTACACTCATGGTCCAGTTTCTTTATGTACAGCTCGGACAGCTTCACATAGCTCACTCCCAAATTCTCAATGGTCTTCAACACTGCAGTGGCAATAAAGAAAGACATTATAAATATCAGGCCCTTTTTAAACAGAGCACACATGTATTTCTCAACAGCAGAGAAAACACTACTTGCAGCAAATAATCATTTAAATATCATTAGACTTGCACAAGGTCTTACATTTCAGTCTGTCCACGGCAAACGCCTCAAATTCAGAGAGAGAGATGTTTTCAAGAGGAGGCTGCACATAGAACTGCAGAGGATGTCCATACAGCTCCGCCTGACCTTCATTGGCGGCGATCTTCCTTCTTCTGCCAGAAAACAGCATAGTTCCTGATGGTGTAGGAAAACAAGAATGTCTTTTCAATAATGAACAATCGTGTATCACAACACAATAGGACACAAGTTGTCACCACGCTGGCATATTTGGTACAACTACAATTTTCAGTACAGACCAACAGGAGATTCAATATAAGTTTATGATGATAAAGTAAGTTGCAAGCCTCTCCTCCAGTGCACCATGGTGTATTTCTGTTTATAAAGGCTCCAGCTATTTTGTCTTCACCAAAGGGTGCTGGCATTTGGGGAAAAAATAAAATGTATATATATGTTTGAGACTAAATAAATAAACATACCCCTGTCAACAATTAGCAATCCACTGACCTCATTTGGTCTGACAAGCCAGAGGATGCTGTGGCCCTCTTTAAACACACAAAAACATTGATTACTGCCTATTCTCTGAGCTGTATAGCTTAACTTGGGCCCCTATAACATGGGCAGCAGATTACAAATTTGTTTACACACCACAAATCATAGTCCACCTGCTGCAGAACATGTAAGGCTATAGAGACAAAATATGAATGCAGAGAGCACTTTATCCCTGTCAAAATATGCTTTCATCTGCAACAACTCTGCTCCAAAGCTGCTTTCACTGAACAAGGTCTATTATGAAGTTCATAGCGCATAAGGCACAAACTCTGACAGGCACCAAACCATTGAAATGACCTGATAACACGAGCTAACGTTAGCTATTTATTATGTTACAACACAGCTAAGATAAATATTACCAGCCTTTCCCATAAACCAGCTGTACCGACAAGACATAATTAAGCTTGAGACGACGTCGCTAAAGCTAACAATACTGTATCACTGGTGCAAAGTTAGTCAACAACAATGACACATTCCCCCAACACAGGAAAGATGCTAGCTAACATACAGTTACCTGCATGGAAAGTAGGTCGACGAGGACCGACTTCTAAAACAAGTTCATGAACGTATCACACAACTTATAACAGACACAATAACTTAATTTAAATGTTTATATTGTCGTTACATTACCGATTAGACGATGAGGCTGCTTCTTCTTAGCTCAATCCCGCCAAACAAAGTGGGTGGTTCAACTAACGCGGGTAAATGATGACGATTTTAGACAAACCAGGAAGAGAAACTCTGTCATACACTGTGAGCGCTCGTTTACTTGTTCCGGCCAGCCCGCCACATCTCTCCCATTGACGACATCCTCTGTGAAAGAATACGACAAGAAATGCTTCCTAATTTTGTATGACGAATAAAAAAAAGTCGCGTATAGCAGAAGATTTAGGATCATTTTAAAATAAGCAATGGCTTTCTCACTGTGTTATTTTTATTACGTTTTTTCGCCGTCGACCTGAGTGCAACACGGACTTTCGGGGGCACCTGCACTACATAACAAACGCACCCAGAACACATGGTTTGCCCATAGGCTGAAATGCAGATTATATTTTTCTAAATTGCAAGGTTTAGGCACAAGTGTCTCTATTTATCCAGCTGATCTCTGCAATTTGTAATAAAAGGTAATGGAAGCTTTGACAAACAATGAACTATTATCTTGATTATCCTGTAATTAAGCGTGAATCCACGAACACAATAAATATTCATAACATTCAAACAACTGCAGTAGGGGGCTGTCAAAGATAGCCTAAGTAGAAAGTCACTAAGTATATTGACTCAAGAACTGTACCAAAGTTCATGCCCTTTACTTGAGTATTTCAAATGCTCTGCTTTATGTTGCAAATTATTCCAACAGCAGTCAGACTCTTTGGCAAGACCGCATAACATAATGTTACACTAATGTATCCGCCTTCACCACCAACCACTTACAACAGCCACTTTAGATAGATCGATAGAGAGATAGATAGAGTATTTATCCATGTCCATATCCTTTGTACTTATACTGTGTACCATGCCTGTTCCATTTCCTATTGTGCAATATTTTACCACTACAGTGCAATAATATTTATAGGCTGTATTTCTCTATCTTTAGAGTAAATATACTACACACCATAAATGTATTTCATATACCCTGAGCAACTAAGTCATGGACTAACAGTATCTGCATAAATGAAAGATGTATGTTGTGCATTTAGATATTATTCTTTTTTTTTTTTTATTACTTTTGTAAAAATTTTTAGGACTCAAATCACTTTTTTTATTTGCTTCTGACTTAATTAATCAAGTCTTACCTCTCATTCTTCTTCTTCTTCCTCTTATTATTATTATTATTGTTATCACTGTAAATATGAAAACAATGTACACAGACGTTTCACTGTATACCAGTTGGTGGCGGTACTGCGATATGTCAACACCGCCACAAACAAAGCAGAAGTAGAAGAAGAAGAAGACTCTCTTGCTGCTTAGCAACAAACATTAGCGAGCTAGCCAGTTGCCTGGCTGGCTAGTTACTCTCATGCGCAACGTAGTTAGCTGGAACGAAGGCTTGCGGATAGATAGCAATGCGTTTTCACCCAGTAAATGTCACAGATTTTACTCAGTTGTCGACGTTAATTAAACTTTACCTGCCGTTTTGATGCAGAGAGCATTGGATACGAGCAGTCATTAGCTGGATACCATTAACGGGCGGAGCAGAGGGCTCTTTTCTCTGGGAAAAGTGGCTAACCTTAGCTAGGTAACCTTAGCACCGGAGTCACTGGCGTCTCCTCCTGCCACAGAGAAGAGCAGAGGGAGGCTGGAGATATGTGAATGTGGGTTAGCTCATGTTGGCGGACACTGGATGATTTGTAACGTGATTTTACAGGTAAGAAAGTGCACACTCTGTGAGTCTGCTAGCTTTACATCTCTCCTCACCGGCACAGTCAGACAGTCAGTCCTGTAGTCATCTTTAACGGGCTACACCAGCAGCTGCCTGGTACCTGGAGACCTTCCTGCCAGCTATTCAACAGGTCGTATCTTGACCAAGGCAAGGGACTCTGATCTGAGGGAATAAAGCAGAATTAAAAGTTGACGAAATACTTAATGCCCCTCTCAGACTTTGGCAATACCACCTATAACAACAGCAAATCTCAACAGAGAGGAACAGTCATATCTTATGGCATTATGATATGTTTATTCTCTGTGTGCTGGTGCCCTGAAACACTGTCTTTTAACAATGCCCCACCTTGGGGCCTGGGGAAAAGTAACGATGAGTCTGTGCAGATGACTCACAGTCCAGGAGAGGAGGTGTGTTGTCTTCTACATACTTATTAGAGTTCATTTATATGTGCATTGTAATGCATAGGATAACCCTACACCATCCTATCTAATATACAGGTATACATTTCAGATTCTCTGTCATGTTTTTGATATGTGTAGTATCAAAGGAAGAATTGTCTCATTGTAGTGTTGTCGTTATACTGGAATTTCTAACTTTGATACAGTATCCTAAAAACTATCGATATGCAATACCATTTTAGATACCACAGGGAAAAATTGACATTCAGGGCATACAGTTTGAAATTCTGTATTTAAAGCTAAATAATCAAGGATATAACATAACAACAACTATTCTTCTCTTGGTTAATATCAGAGAACAGCAGAATAACTGAGGTTAAAACTAACAAGAGAGAGAAGAAAGTGCAGCTTGTACCAGACTGGTGTATCAATACCGCAACAAATTGAGTATTGACACAGTTTTAAATACTCAGAATCGATATGTATTGATAAATCCATATTTTTGACAATAGTATCTCATTGTAGATAGAGAACTATAATAACCAGAGGACCCTCAATATACACAGGGTAGTTATTTGTGCAGGTATATAAAATCAGTTGTTTAAACGTCTGTTTGGTGTTTAGCATACTGGTGTTGATGGTAATGGAGCGTCACACTGGAACTCTCATTTTTGGCTGACAATCTCAGGCATTTTAGAAATGATTGTTGGAGAAGTTTGATGCCTTAACCTTAAATTTTCAGATTGAACCACAATTTGAGTAGAATATTCAAGATATAAAACGTAGTTGATCATTACTAATAACCTGCCCAACGTTATTACCGATGTTAACATCATGATATTTGTGTGTTTGTGGTCAGTCTACAGGTGGCGATACAAAGCATCAGCCAGAGTGCATAGCCAGCCTTTGACTCCATTTCTGTAACTCTGTAACAAATTTCAACATCACATCTAGCAATGATTACGCTTAGAGAGGAAAAAACTGCAAATGTGTAACTTGTGAATCAAACTTGTAGCAAAGAAGGGGGTCTTGAGTCTTAACTTAACATGAGTAATGTCAGTTTAAGAGATTGCAGAGTCGAAATCATATACCAAACATATATTTTCTGTAAACTAATTCCCATCAAAAAGTCTACAAAAACAAGAGCAGGCTGTTTATTTTAAGCCGCTTTTTGCCCGCCTGTTGTAACAACTACTGCGTCACACAGTTCAATTATAGTTGATGAATAATATCGTTGACTGCAATACATATTGTGACTCAAATCCAGACAGGCTGTTGGACACCACAGTCACACAGTAGGTTGTCAGTATCCACTGGGAACAGCTTTCCCACAATATGTTGTTTAGCATTGCACTCAGCGGCCACACGCATACAACTGTGGAAGACCCAGTTGCTATGCGGAGTCTGCTGCTCTCACTGCTAATGGAAGAATAAACACATTGCACAGTCGCTGCAAACATGATCCTCGTAAAATTTACAACAGTTAGTCCGACGCGAGCACACATGATAGTTAAAAGGACAACTCCAGTCATTGCATTTATAAAGCCGTCTAATAGAGTGCAGTCCCTCATCAGTTCAGTTCTTGTGGTAAACTGTGGTACTTGTAGTAAGGAAATTTCAAATTTGACAAGCTATATAACATTTAAAGTAAATACCTTGGAGTTTCCATATGTATACAAAACGATTAATGGAAAAATAAGAGTAATAAATACCAAAAATAAACAGTTGTTGCAGCCCTGGTAACTTGTAATATCAATGTACCTGTGTCTTCTACATTTTTGGTGGCACTGGAGGAGAAATATGTGTTGTGTTATTGCCAGATCTCACTGATTTGTGTGCTAATATGGCATCAAATTAAAGTTGACTTCTTTCTTCCTTTATCTAACCAGTTTAATCAAAACCACTTTTGGTGGAAAAAATGCTGGGATGTTTAAAATTAGTCGAGATATAATTGCTTATCTGTAAAATATCAATGCCATACATCAGTCATTATAAATCATATAAGTGGAAAGGAGCTATTTCTATTTTCTTGTTGGCAAATCTGAACAAAGCTTAGTAGAAGCACAGATCTTACCCATGTATTAATCAGCTTGCTGTCTTAAATTGGTTCAGTTTGGTGTCTCATAAAAGCTTAAGTAAGTAGATACAAGGGAGTAGTTTGATGGTAACTGTTCCTCTGATAATTATAAACAGAAATCCATGTTGATCTTTTAAGGAAAGAAAGCTCACATCTGAATTCAAGCTTGAAATTAATTGTGGCCACAGTTACGGCTTAGAGACCAAGTTTCCTGCTGCTACTGCTGCATGTGCTTTACCTCTCCAAACATGTGTCACACAATAATGTTTTGCTTATTTTACACTTGCAGGTGGTATATGTGTCTGTGTCACGTCACTGAAACTACCCAGGCAGAGTGGAACTGAGTAAACCAGCCAGAGGTCGCCACCATGTTGGAGGAGGACATGGAAGTGGCCATCAAGGTGGTCGTGGTCGGCAATGGAGCTGTTGGCAAGTCCAGTATGATCCAACGCTACTGCAAGGGTATCTTCACTAAGGACTACAAAAAGACTATTGGAGTGGACTTCCTGGAAAGGCAGATAGTGTAAGCAACTTGTTTCACAGACATTTACATTCCTCTGTCACTTATAGCCTATATTTCATCATCACTGCCTTCTCATTGTTTTAGTGTAAATGACGAAGAGGTGCGGCTAATGCTGTGGGACACCGCTGGGCAGGAGGAGTTTGACGCCATTACTAAGGCCTACTACCGTGGTAAGACCCCTCCACCATGACAAATATAACACTGCTGCTCTGGATCGCTGACCTCCCTGACCGCTGAGGTTAAGTTTAGATTCTTCACAGATTTTACGCTCCACTGGCAGCATGGCTTTCAACCAAAGCACATGCACTGCACATGTAGCGCTGTAAACAGGTCTTTGAACTAAAAGTGTGTCTCCAGTGGGGTTGTACTAAAGTTGACCCAATGTTTTTCCATCCTCAAGGTGGAGGATGAATTATATATTAGGTTAAAGTTATTTTTAAAGAATGACCAACTTGAAAACATGAGTTGTCACTGTGTTGTCTTGCAATCTAGGTGCCCAAGCGTGCGTGCTAGTCTTCTCTACCACAGACAGGGAGTCATTTCAGGCTATCGACAGCTGGAGGGAGAAGGTGGAGGCGGAGGTCGGAGATATTCCCACAGTTCTCGTGCAAAACAAAATTGACCTCCTGGAAGAGACCGTTATAAAAAAGTAAGTAGTAGTTTCTTTTTTAGCAAAAATCACACAGTAACAGTAAAGCGATTAATATTAAAGGTATACTGAGCAGGTATTGTTGGTTGCTGTTGAAAACACAACATTCAAACCTGGCCCCTCCTCCTCACTGCTTCTGCGTACACTGCAATCTGCTATTGTAGCTTTGTTATAGTCAAAAAGCAGATATTTTAGCAAGCTAATAAAAGCCCCGTTTCTACCAAACACTTTCGGTATGGTACTTTTGGAAACAAAAGTAACCCTTCAGACATGGTACCTAGACCCTAGGTCCACTTAGCGTTTCCACCAAAACAGTACTCTTAAATGTGGGCGGGGTTGTTGACACTCACTGCTCCGTCCAGCACTCACTGTATTTCCTCCTTTATCAGTCTGCACCTTGTTTATCGTCCACAGATCAGGGTTGCACACCAACATTTTCAGAACAAAATAGAACAGGCTGCAGTGAGAGTCTCTCAATGGGATATGTAAAAATAGCAGCATAGGCAAGCTCAGGGGTTTAGTGTTGCTGGGTCCCACAGGAACAATGCTCCATGATGCTTTTTTTTTCCCCCCAAGCGAGGATTGGGATATATGCAGTTCACAAAATCTGGTCAAAATTAGTAGATATTTTTTAAAACGCTTGAAGATCCACTCATTACTAGAAGTCTAGGTCATCTAAGAGAGACAATAAAAATTAAAAAAGTGATGGTCAAACTTGTCACATTAAAATTAAAGGTGTGCTGATGGATTCACATTGTCGACTCATACATTGAGTAACATTACAAGTAAACATTCCACCTTAAAAGTCGTCAGCAGTCGGCGCAGTGAATTAAGTTATTTTTTCTCAGACTACAACAAAACATCTTTTCATCTTATAGTCAGTTATAGTATGAACAGTGGTTACATGAGCATCAAAATCAGCCACAACTCAGCCCTGAGCAGAGTGACTGTCCGCTATTGACCAATCAACAGACTGCAGTGTTCACAGCTCCACCTTCTAGTACCAGATCTGTGTGCTAGGTACCCCAACAGAGGGGAGACCAAACATGGGGACAGTACAGAACAGTTCCATTGGTACCATCCACAACTTTTCACAGTGGAAACAGAAAAAAAGCGAACTGAACTACACCGTACCATACTGATTGGTGGAAATGGGGCTTAAGCTAAATGCTGGCACCTACCTGTCCAGCAGAAAACAGGCCATCTCTGCATCACTCCTTATCCTAAACCTTCAGCGCTCCCCAGTGAAAATGAAAGCCAACTCCAGATTCACTCTTGTTTTGGAACAAACTTTGTCTGCTTGGCGTTACGCCAGCTTTATAAATACATATTTTTTGGTGCTGTGTCTGCAGGCATTTTTCATAGCTTTCTCTTGGATGCATGCTGTTACTCTCTACCTTTTTACAAAATCCCTACCTCAACTGCATGCTATTATTGGCTGGGAGCTACACACCCCAAAAATGCCCCAAACATAGCAAAATAGGAAGAAAATACAGGTGGAGTCTCTGCAGATAAAAACACAGCCACACTGTTCTAGAGTATGTTAAGTGATGATTAAGAGTGATTTCTTTAGTATTTGTCTACACACTATTTTTACTATCCTGCACAGTGTACCTTTAAGAACAAATGTTAATGACTCTGAAATGTATTTCTTTATTTGAATTGCAGCGAGGAGGCAGAAGGTTTGGCTAAAAGGCTCAAGCTGAGATTTTATCGAGCTTCAGTAAAAGAGGACCTTAATGTCAACGAGGGTGGGTTACTATATTTGGACAACTTGTCTATTGTAAATGAAACAGTCTCATTCTGGATGTTAGTGTCGTAACCTTTCTGTTCGTTCTCTCTTTTTAGTTTTTAAGTACTTAGCTGAGAAGTATCTCCAGAGACTCAAACAGCAAACAGCAGAAGAGACAGAGGTGCTCCACACAACAAGCAATAAAATAGGTGAGGATCCTTCCATACATCATGTTTATGTTACATTTTAAATTTAGTAGGGTGGCATTACTCATATATTCTGTTTTTCCAAAGGTGTTTTTAATACCACGAGTAGTAACGTCTGCAACCAGAGCTCCAGCAACGGCAGAGAAGTCATCACTTTGCGACCTAACAAACAAAGGACCAAGAAGAGTAAAAATCCTTTTGGAAGCTGCAGTGTACTCTAGATAAAAATAATTCAGTTTTAGTGACTAAAATTGGTCCTTGTTTTACTTTGTGGAGGTAGCCACATTTAGAGACCAAAGCCTAAACAGACTGGGAAATACTACTACTTTAATAACCTGATGTCTAATCTGTATCCTAACTTTTCTCCCCACACTGATGGCTGAATTTTCCTTGATTCAGCCTCGGCTCTCCAGCAAATGATCTGTGCACAAAACCTTTCTATCTTGGGGCCCTCCTTGTGGTTGCCTTACGTAACAGCAGCAGCTACAGTACCTGTTTGTTATTTAGATACGACTCGACATAAAAGCTGTCATCAAAAGAGCAAAGGTTGCACTCCTGATCTGTGAAAACTCCTCTTTATGATTTCTACAGTCACCCCTTCCTGTGTTTGACATTTCAACTGTGCAATATGTTTGCATGTATTGTAGGATACAAAAAAAATGTACCATATTTTTTCTGTCAGCATAATATGGTTCAGACTTTTATTGTGGACAAAACACTATCGAATCCACAGTTAATTCTCTGTGCAGAAGTATTTTTGTACGAATCACAACAGTGTTGGGTGATATTTTCACTAAAGTGTTGACATAGTGCCAAATTTCCTCTTTCTGATCTTAACACTGCAGTGATAATGGATGTAACATGAAATGAATAGAATGTGCTTTTATCTATAACCAAATATCAATACCTGTTGACACAAAATAGTCCTCTATATGTCTGCTTACATGCTTATTTACAGATTTGTTAATCAGGACTTGCACAAAGTTTCAAACTTTGTGATGTAAAACATGAGTTGAAGTCACAGTCAGTTATAGCGTTATGTTTTTAATTGCAGTTGTTTACATTTTACATATTTAACTGCTTTTCTTTAACTTTGGTACAGAGTAAGTATCAGTATCTATGGTTTCACATTTCACTTTATTTCTAACATTTCAAACACTAAACATGGTACAATATTTGGATTTTATTTCATGGTTTTGCTTCTGTAGTATCTAATCAATTTATACGTTGTAAATATTATTCTTCTCCTTTTTGACGGGTAAAAAAAGGAGGAGGAGTGGGACCAGGAAGTTGAAAAGCTCACTGCTCAGCAGTGTGTGTCCTCGTGATATGGAGTTCTGAGCAGAATGTAAACCCCAGCACTCTGAACGTACAAAAAGCTGACCTTCAGGATGGGACGTTTTGCTTGTGTGTGCCTGAATATGCAAGAAAATTCAGTTTCTCCTCACTACACGAGGGTACTCGTAAAAAGATCTCCCAAATGAATGCTCAATACTCAGTACAACTAGCTGTGAACTGCGTGTTACTGCCTTGTCTGCATCATGCCTTTTATTTTATTTCCCCCCCAAAACTCATCATGAAGACACCGGTTTACTAAGCACAAAGAAATTATGAACATTTCCATATTAATAGTATTTTACATGCATTTAGAAAACACTGGGCATCTGGGAGTACACGTGCATGCATGTTTTTGTCTTTTTAAAAAGTTTTGTAACTGATCTCAGATCTGTTAGAAGCTTTCAAATGAACTTTATTTTCAAGATGTTAAAGATGGGACTGTTGTGAAAATCCCAACAGGTGCTTAAAATATGTTCCAGTTATACCATTGGTACATAATTATGTCACATTTCAAGCTTTCTCATTAGGTTGTCTGTAAACTGTGCTGTTTTGTAAGAAAAAAAAAAGTGTGGCATAACTGTAATGCATGCAAGCCTTTTTTCCACATCAGTGAATGTGCAGCCATGGCTGCAACGCCACAATGCCTTGTCTTTGTTTACATTCTCCCCCCACTGACCACCAGTAAGCATTTCAGTCCCTCCTCTTGCTGTTTGTTTAAATTGCCTGCACAGGTAAACCTGTACATAATAATTTCCCCAAGCTTTCTTTTATTTGTAACATTGTGTTTACTTTGCCTTTTTTGCTTTTTGACTGAATGGATTTAGCGCACTTTATCATGAAGATGGCATATAATCTTAAAAGAACCGCAAGTAAAAACTAACCATACTTATGTGCTGTCACTCAGGTGTTGTAATGATCTCTGTGTCTTACTGTTACTCTGCTTCTTCACAAATCAAGTTCACACATTTAGATAGACAAACCAACACATGTATGCTCTCACTCTGACAAAGACAACACTCATTGTTGGATTTTTTTAACAATAAAAAAATGTATCGCAACTTTAAGTGTGCCACACTGCTGTGCACCTGATGTTATGTTTGGGGGGAGTTGATGGTAATCTGATATAAATAAAACTTTACTTTTTTTCTTGGGCATCCAGTGTGTGATTTCAGATGACAATATTCTTCTGCCAGCACAATCTCTAAAGGGACAGTTCACCCAAAATCAAAAATACACAATTGTCTTCTTACCTGTAGCGCTATTTATCGATTTAGATTGTTTTGGTTATAAGTTAATAAGCCTCGCTTTTACAAGTTCGGGACTTGTTGCTTTAAAAACAGTTTCAGATATAGATTAAGACAGCTTCAAAGAACCAAAAGAAATTCAGACTCGCATCATTTCAATCTGGATAACTTGGTGATACGCGTACCAAGAACAGGGCCCTGAGTAAATAAAAGTACCTGCTTTATTTAATGTATTTGTGTTTACATCACAGCAATAGGCCACCCTTGTCAGAGGACATTTTTTTGTGTCTTTATTAATGTAAATTAAACATAATCTGACACCAAAACTGCTTTGTGCAAAATGTGAACTAAAATCCACAGCTTAATGTGATCAGTGTTGCCTTCACACAAAGAGGTAGTGTACGCACATCCAAAAACATTACAGAGTGGCTATTTTAAGAGGTGACACAATGAAACGGAAAAGATACTTCATCATTGGGTTCATTGTTTGTCAAGCACGGGATTTTACAAGAAACTGTGACCAAACCTCCAACGGTGCACTATGCCATTGTATCTTTTTCTGTTACCTCAGTGCACACGTGAGCACACACTGTGAAGTGGGTATACACATTTTAAAAAATCAGATTTAGTAGATATTTGAAGGTACAACTTGATTATATGCAGAAATCACTGTAATATTTCTTCTGGTTTAGTTGTGCTTTCTGTATTTTTGGCCCAAAGGTTCAGCATTATAATTTTCCCAGAGGAACTGGACTTGCTGCTACATTTAGAGTCCCTCTAAAAGTTAGTACAGGATTACAACAGTTCTTGGTGAGGTTAGTGGCATTTAAGACATGTTTTGGTGACGAGTCTTATTAACAGCCGTTAGCTTTCGGGACCTCCACTTTTTGGTGATCCATGATCTTGATGTTCTTTTCAGCATTTTCAGTGTTCCTCAACAAAGTCTCCAGCCTCCGCTTGATCTTCTTCTGGTCCTCCAGAGCACAGCTGATCACTATGGCCTGAAACTTCTGGTCGATGGGGACGGGCGGGGCCTCGGTCACGCAGGCCGCGTGCAGGGCCAGCAGCCGCTGCCGGCCGCTCTCCATGTCATCCAGTAACTTTTTCACTATTTCATCGATCAGAGCTGTGGCCTTGTTCAGAGCCTCCTCCTGCTGGGAGCTTCTGATTGTGCCAACACAGATCTCCACAGCCAGCGTTCGGCCCATCAGGCGGTTTGCAGTCAAATTTAACTCCTCTCTCTCCCCTAGAAAATACAAAAGAGGGAAGAAATCAGTGCTGCATCTTGGTGGTGACAGTGGTGGACATAATAAGATCCTCTATACAATGTAATGCAAGGGGCAGCACAGTGGCTCAGTGTCGCCTCAGGGCACAAAGATTCTGGTTTCAAATTCTTGCCCTTATGTCTTATGTGTGGAATTTCAATTGTGCTGCAGCCTCCTCCCACCATCCAAAGGCACACAGCTCAGATGATTGGGATTTTACTGATGTACAGTGGATTCAAACAGGATGGCCCTGCAAAGCTACACTTAAGAAGTGTCAGAATAGTGTTACAACATTTTTTGTGATGTTGAGTAATTAGATTACATTATTTTTTTCCACACAGCTGACAAAACAAGACTTTAGAATTATATATTATTATGTGTATATTGTCCAACACGTCAAAATAATAATATCCTTCAGTTTAATGCAATGTAGTAATACAAGAATGCAAGACTACAGCTTCCACAAAACTGATTATAGGGTTAACAGTGGTGGTATTTATGGCAGTGTAACTGCACTGGATTGTGCCAATTACTGTACTGATGTACATGGAGAAAAATATTGGTTCCTCAGTGTTAAGGTGCTATATAGCACCGCTGCCACTCGAAGAACACTTTAAGGCCCTTTATGGTTCTATAGAGGTTCTCTACTGGTTCTTTCCCTACTAAACTACACTGTAGAACGAGCAGAGAACGTTTTAAGCCCCCATATTGTTCTTGAGAGGTCCTTCACGGGCTTTTTCCTCAGTAAATTAAACTAAACTAAACTAGAGGCATGGGTGGTATTGGCTCTGCAAGCTTTGCTAGACCCTTCAGGAGGGCCTCTTTTCTTTTTCTCTGGGGCCCTTCCACCTCGCAAGTTAGTGGGCTCCATGAGGGAGTTGTCCGTTAGCTAATGCTAAACAGGTGTGGAAATAACTGAAATAATTTGTTGGCAGGGCTGAACAAATATCTGTTAGCTGAGCTAAACAGCAGAGAGTGCAGCTAGTTAGAAAGCTAAACAAGTGCAACACAGGAACAAGCCTCGATTGGGACGTCCTGGGTAGGGAGCTAGCCCACTTCCTGTCGGACAGTTAATTCTCTAGCGAGGGTTCTACTGCTAACGTGTTTTGCGAGGTGTAGTGCAAAAAGATTTGAGGACATGAGACTGTGCAGGGTATTTATAGTCCTAACAGTGTCATTGGCCTTTACAGGCGTTTTGAAAAAGGTTCTTTAGGTTGGTCATGCGAGGACGCAGTCCCCATTCTTATGTGTTGTACTGCGTGTACCAGCCAAAAGGGAACCATAGAGAACCTTATAAGCCCCCGTATTGTTCTTAAGAGGTTCTCCACTGGCTCTTTCCTCAGTAAACTAAACTAAGGAATCAGTACATAATCTTTTAAGGCAATGTATTGTTCTTTAGAGGTTCTCCACTTGTTCCTTGCCTAGTAAAATAAACTACCCTACCGGTTCTTCAGCTTAGTTTAGTTTACTGGGGAATAAAAGCACTACATTAAAATGGCCTACAAACAGTGTACTTCCTGTGAATAACACATTAAAGTCGTGACTCATTTTTTTGCCCCCATGTGCACAGAAATATTCCAGTTTGAAAATGTAACATGTTGTATTTGTCAGTAAGCATTTAGTCCAAAATTCTGAACTTTTATGTCAACATTTCATAAGAAATTATTGATAAGCATTCATATTTCAAGTTTAAGTGTCATTGAAAAGTATGTTGACTCCTCCATGGTGTTATCTGACACCATTTCACCAGATTCAAAAATGTGAAAACAATATGGAGCTTTATGGAAGTGAGGACATGTTTTATGATCATTTGACTGTAAGTAACTTTTGTCTATATTCAATAACATAAAGTATAGGAGGAAATGAGACTCTATGATCTTGGGTGGGGTGCAATAACTATCATGTTGCCTCCCTTCTTGAGTTCCCTGATGTTCTTGAACAACACCACCCATCTTCTATGTTGCATTCAAAGCATAACCTCACTGGATCACAATGTTACAGTGAAACCAGAGCAGCTGCAGAAACACGTGGATTCATGACACATTACAGAGTAGTACACAGTCAAACAGGGTGGATCTGACTCTGTAATAGTTTCTCTGTAAAGTCAGCCTTAAATTCACAGTAAAGCTGTGACTCACCGGCGCTGATGTTTCTCAGTTCCTGGCCATTCTGTATGGTCTGGATCATTTCCAGGATGCTCTCCCTTTCCTGCTCCATGGCCGATGCTGCTTCGCGGAGAGTCTCCACCCTGACACAGACAACAGTACATGACCACAGCCATCCATACAAACCACATCCTTTCACTGGAAAATAACAGGCTGGTGTAAAGACACAGGAATAATATAATTATTTGAGTATCATAATCTATCCATATATATATTGTATGAATACATGCATGCTGTATTTTTACAAATCATTTGAAATAGACATGATCGGCTGCCTCCAATAACATTTCTATATCATACTGAAGCAGTAATACAGTGGTGCTCCATGCTGCCTGTGTATAGTGCACATGGTAGGGCCTGTTACCTCATTTCCAGCTGATCCAAACTTTCCAGGAGTTGTCCGGCGCGATCTGCCATGGACAGGGTCCTGCTGAACTTGCTGCACGAAGCGTCGTTCATTTTGGCTTGTATTTTAGCCTGAGCCATGATGGTAAATTATTATTATTATTGTTATTATTATTGTTGTTATGATCCGTCCCGGAGAGAGATCCCGTGTGCGATCACCACCCTGAGCTGTCCGGCTGACTGCAGCAGAGCCTCAGGGAGAAGATTTCCTAACATGGGCTGCAACTTCCTTCACTCACTCCTCACAGAAGCTTCCCGAGGAGACCAGAACACTGGTTCCCAAAGTCAGGTGCGAGGACCCTTTATGGGTCACTGAGAAGCTCCAGCTGGTCCTAGACATACTTAGATTAAGCTGTAATTCAATTTCTTTATATAACAAATACATGTAGGTGACTTTTTTTTAGCCTAAAGCTTTAGAAAATAGGTAGTTATTATTCCAGTTTTTGGGATCCCTGGCTCAGTGTGGACCTGGTTTTTATTTTAACTGGTTAATTTTTAACATAACTGGCAAATAAGATAAAAGATGGAAGGGCAAAGGCACCTGACACGAGCGCTACAAAATACAGATAGATTTGAACATGAGTGTTGTATGCAGCCATATGCACCTGTTCAACTCTGAGTGTTAATCTGGGTTAATGTTTCAGGGAGTCTGTTGTGCCACAAAACTTTCCTCAACTGAGTGGCCTAAATTCACCGACAAAGCTAGGGAGTTGCAATTTAAGGTTGTATACAGGCTCCAGATTACCCTACTGAAACGCAACAAATTTAATCCTACACTTTCAAAATAGTGTAATAAATGTAAAAATTCTGAAGGTTCGTATTTCTGCTCCCTTATTAATGACTTCTGGGTCAAAGTGTGTGAAGAAATTGATATTATTTTTAAGGAAAAAATGACTCTTGAACTATGTTTTGCATTCTTCTCTTCTTTTTAGTGCAAGATGTGTTGTTCTTCAGTGGATTTAAGATACTGTCCCTACAGTTTCATATTGGATCAGAGCACAATGGCACTTATACTTTTAGAAGCTGGACTATATTGGAAAAATGATGGGGTCCCGGCCCTTAGGTGTGGACTGTATGGACTAGCGACTAGCGTGGACTGAGGTCTCCAAACACATCTCCATGTAGGTTTACGTGCTCAATAGTACAGAGAATGTGTTCTGTGTTAGTTAGGGAATTAGTTGGAAAAGAGGATGTATATGAAGAGATGTACATCTTCTATGCACTTTATTTTGTATATGATCCTCAACTCAATAAATATAATCTTAAAAAATAAAAAATAAAAACTGGGTGGCCTAACTAACTTCAATCTACTTGTGAAAAACACTAGAATAGTATAAGAGATTGTATAAATGACACACATCTATCTGCCATGTTCTACACAGCTTGCTGAAGGCTCTGTAGATTGAAGTCTTTACATCTTGACGTGAATTGCAGGGCTTTCCTCATCACATTCAGTCTTAGAGGAAACTTCACCTCTAAAGCTGTTGTTAGATGGTAGCTGCCAAATTCTACAACCAGGACACTCCAATCCCGATTAACTTGTTCCATGAGTGCATAAACACTCACTGTTTCCCGCCTGTGCCACTCAAACTGTTTTACTATGTTGGAGTTTTCTCCAGTTTCTGATTGATCTGCTATCAAACTAGCAACAATCACAAACTCTGAAACAGACAAGTGACCAAGAGGATGTGAAAAAACTATTTTTGAAATCTGTATGTACAAATAAGAAAGAATGCCAATTTGTAGTGTGAGCTCACGCTGAAAGGAATCTGTCAGAGACCTTCTAATGATTTTGAAGACAACACGAGGAAACTAACAGAACCCAAATTGAAGCTGTTACAAAGGACCTCGGCTGTTTCCACTTTATTTTAGAGCAGGGGTGTCAAACATACAGCCCAGGGGCCAGAACCGACCCGCTTAAGGGTCCAATATGGCTCACAGTCTCTGATATAACACTGAATACTTACTGTTGTCAGATTAAAAGATATGAAACATTGTGTAAAATACTGTCAACCAGCAGCTTCAGTACAAAATGATCTGTATCAGACTTCTATCTTTAAACAATATTAGTGCAACCCTGCTGCTGAGGCACTGACAAACTTCAGACTGTAAATGGTTTGTAAGGCCAAAGATGACTTCACCTGCTTCTTCAGTAGCTTCGACTTCAGTGGAAAATTATTTTAAAAAGTCCCATGTAATGACAGTGAGTAGTAGACAGTCTTAATGTGGAAACACTGAGACATACTGTTGATTTTGCTCATATTTTTCTGAGGATATCATGGGCTGTTCATCATTTGTTTTAGAAATGGAAGCATGTTTTTAGAATGAACTTCTTTACACTAAAAAAAGGGAAAAGGGGTTGTTATTTACATTGTGTAATGGTTTTAGTGGTCCGGGCCACTTGAGATCAAACTGGGCTGAACTAAAATAACTTTGGCAGCCCTGTTTATAGAGGAATGGTCTAATATCCTATCACCTAAAAATCTGGATCTACAACACTTCCAACTACATACAAAGGTTGGCCCTATTCCTTACAGTGCATGCAATACACACATTTCAAGTCTGCAATGAAAACAGACTGCAGAGGGAGACTCAGTAAGCACTGTGGTCACAAGTTCAGCCTCGGTATTTTGCAGCGTCATCGATGCCATCTATAGCACATGTGTCGACACACCAAAGTGTTGGGTCTTCAAAGCAGAGGACATAAATCCACAGCTACAAACCAACCTTCTGCCAACTGGTAGTTGTTTGTTATGGGAATGCCCTATGTTGATTTTATTATGTGTTCACATACTGATACATTTATAAAATGATTAAAATCAGAGGAAACTTAGAATAGCAACTGTTTATTCAATATATTCTGAACACAAATACCTGGTACAAAACATCTCAGTGAACATTGTGTCACAAAAACCAAATCAGATCCTTAAAACTCCAGAAGACTTCTTTTAAGAGCTTCTTCCAACTCTGTAAAAAAAACAGAATAGAAAGATCCAAGTTACACTACATTAAAAAAACACTGCTGGGAAAAATGTAGATTAACCAGTTAATAACAATAGCCTTTGACTGATCTTATAAAGCATTATCAATCACACATATTGAGTTGTTAAATTTCTATCCTCATTAAGTTCCACTTTCACATACATGTTGTCGCTAAGCAAGGCAATACAACATAAAGTATAAAGCACAATTCATCTGCTGCTCAAATTAAAGTGCTGTAGACAGCAATGTAAATACGGTTAAGATGAAAGATTTGTCTCTGTATCAGCCATATGAACACATACCTGCTGACTCTCTTTCTTCTGCACTCAAAGATGGTTCATGGTTCATCTCGTCACCTGATTCATCTGTAATAGAACACAAAATAAATGAGCAGCTGCTATAATAAAATACGTATTAATTAAGATACTGGTTCCAAAATGGTGGTTCACGCTTTATCACCCTTTAGTGATACACACAGGAATCTCAACATATAAAAAAAAGTAATATATTAATTTAAATAAATATGATGCTATCAAAATACTACAACAAATCAAATGAAAATGCTTTTAAACTTAGAAATATGCACATCATCACGTTCATGAACGCAGTGCGCACATTTTGTACGTCCATGATTAGTTACAAGCTAAGCTTTGATGGCAAGATAGTAAAGAAAGGTAAAATAAATGGTTTAAACACACTGTAATAGTAGCTATAAACCAGACTATTAGAAAACAAAGTGCACATCAGGAGAAGAAGCCCTGTTAAAAACTAAAGTGGATGACAGTCAGCTGAGCACACGAGCAGGTGGCTACTTAAGCAGCGTCAATTCAGTCTCCACAGAAACTGATGAGTTTTATGGAGGACTTAATGTGCTAGTTATAGTGCTCATCCTTTGTGCAGTGTGGCTTTGGCTGACAACAGTCAATAATAAATAAACTTGTGATTAGGAATAAACCTGCCTCCTATGAGAACTGTCCCTGGTTAAATAGAGATTGCTTACGCTACTGTGTTATAATGGTGGTCATAGTGGTGGTACTTGGGGAGCCTGATATTTTATGAGGTGGTATTCAGGGTAAAAAGTTTGAGAATCACTGAATAGAGATATTCAAACACCATTACTTATTAAAAAAGGCATATATATGTATATTACCAACCTTCAACTTCAGATGTAATAGAGTATGTCTGGTCCTAATTTTAGCAATGGTTGAGAGAATGAGATATTAAGAGTTTCATGATGGACATGATATCTAGCTTTTGAGGGGAGGTTTAAATCAAAAAACTAAAACTAAAATATGGTGTGCTAATAATATCCTGTATATACATAAAAGTAAGCTACACTGTGCATTTGCTTGCTGTCTATGACACAGTGGTTATGTATTGTTGATTGCCTACTTTCACACGCTTCACTCTCTGTGTTGGTCTGATCCATCTTCAGAAACTTCGCCAGTGTTTCATCTTGGATCTCTGAAATGACAATATGAAAACAGGATTAAATGCTGTGTGCAAAAATATATAATAAATGTTTAAAAATTACAACTGATTTACCAGTGGTGTCTGCTGTGATCTCCACAGCATTGAGTACTTTTACATTGGTGGCTTCTGCTTCCATGTCTTTGCTGCAGGTCCTGGAGCTCTTGCAAGGTTCCAGTGTACAGTGTCGGGAGTGATAGTGTTTATGGAAACTTGGTACACCCATAAAACTCTCCTGGCAAGCTTTACATTCTACATTAAAGGTCTTGTCCAGGTTCAAGGCTGCGTGCTTCGTGTGGACGTGAGTCTTCATCTGTGCATAGGAAGGCACGGATACGTCACAAGGAGTGCACACGTACTGGCATTTTGCCTCAGTGGACAGATTCCTCATGCATTGCGTATATGTTGCTTTCATTTCCTCGTTGCTCTTTTCTGAACCCATGCATGGGCATGTAGGCTCAGTGGTGCTTACAGCAGCAGCAGGCTGAACAATGTCAGCATCATCCATACAGTAGTAGTCTTTGCTGTGAAGACTCTTGTAGTGCTCCAAGAACTCGCCCTCGGATTCAAACTGCATGCTGTCGCAGAGGCCGCAGAAGTGGGAGCTCTGTATCTGCCCGTCATGCTCGTTCATACAGTGTCTACGCACAGTGGACTCTTTGAAGAACTTCTGCGGGCAGTGACCACAGATGAATCTCTGGAAGCTGTGACTGCTCACATCGCTGCAGTGTTTGCGCACGGCCTGTTCTGAGTCAAAGATGTCCTCACACATCCGGCACATCCAAGTCTGCTCTGCTTTTACAGAGGACGTGTCTACTGTGTTCTGCTGGACTGTGGACTTGGTGGATGAATGCCGGGCGACTTCGGCGCTGGTGGACGGCTTGGCATCGATGACAGTGGTGAGCTCCTCGGGAACCTCCTGCTCAGCAAAGAAGGTGTGTCCGCTGTGAGCCTCTGACACGTGTGACAGGATATCTTCATACCGAGGCATTTCCACTTTGCACTTGCGGCAGTAGAAGAGGAAGTTGGAGAGATGAGCTCCCCCGTGGAAGCGGCTCATATGCAGACGAGTTATTGAGGACTCTCCCATGTGTTTGCCACACACGCCACACTGATGGAAAATTTGGTTCACAGCCAAGAGATGCTTACTGGCTGCAGCCTCCTCTGAGAACTGTATACCACACTCGCAGAACCATGCTGTTACTGAATTTCTGCTGGGGCTACCATTCACACTCCGTCTCATCCGTTTGGCTGGAAATTCTCCACCATCACTCCCCTTCTTGTGTCTTTTTTGAAAAGGTGCTTCAAGGCCGGTGGATTGTCTTTTCCTCTGTGCCTCTCTATCCCTCTGGGTGTGTTGAATTTCACTAAACCTGCAGTATTGAAGCAGGGCTTTCTCCATTGTTTTGTTGACCTCCACATCATGCTGGGTCGATTCTCTGTGTTTCTCAATTTCAGCTTGGCTGAAGAAGATTTCGCAGCAAAGGGAGCATTGCCCCCGCACCTGCAGCTGTTTCATCACCTGCACTACAGTTTTATCGGCCTTTGCCACGGCACAGCCCTGTCTGCAGTGCACGCTGGAATAAAGAAAGGAAAACTCAGTTCAACAAAACATCTGAACAATATTTAGTTTCTGCTAAACAAGATTTTATATCAAAAGATATTAATACATGCACATGTATCGACTAAATCACAATGTCACGAGAACCAGTGCTTTGGTACCAAGTCAAAACGTGATAGCGCTTGTTTTTTTCTCCAGTAAAATTCTTCTGGATATGATGGAGCAGCATGAACGCCTACAAGTGTTCTAGTCTGTTGTTTAATGCAAAAGAAACAAGAAGAACGCCTACCAGCATAAAAGAAAAACAAGACATGAAAACTAAAAACCAGCGAATTTTGTTAATTCTTGCCCTGGGAGTGCTGCATATTTACACTGTGCTACAAACATCAGCAGCATGTTGAGGCGCTGAGGGTCTATTGTGCGCTAAGTACTGCACATTTGGCGTTGTTCAACTGGTCGGTGAGAGGTGACAAATGTTCCACTCTGGGTAAAACGCTGCACTTGTCACTGTCAGGACAAACAGTGTACCACAAAGACCAACAATTTCAATGGTATTGGCTATTAAATTTCCAGTATCATGACATCCATAATCACAGTTAAACTTACTTAAAGTGAGCTTGAGCTGCCTGATGTGAGACCAGTACTTTGTGGCATAAAGAGCACCGGACATTGAACGTTGCATCCTTGCACAAAGTGATGAGACGATTCTTAACGTATTGTGAGATGGGAACTGGCAGCGCTCTTCCTCTGGTTTCTTTAACAACAGGAGAAAGTAAAAGGGCCATATTACTTGCTCATATCATATCTCTTATGCCCTTCCTTTAGCATGCTCATGTAAAATAAAGCCTTAAATGACAAGAGACATTTTAGATTTGAATGTGAGAGTAAACTATGTTTACAAAACCTTACCAGTCATGGTGAGTGACTCTGTGAAGTGGTTTTTGGCTGACATGTGCTGAAGACACTCATCTCGGAGGTTGAAGAGGAAGTAGCAGGCAGGACAGGCAAAACACACAATCCGCTGATAGTTCTGAGTGGTGCTGTGACCATCGGCAGTAGATGAGGACACCTAGGGATCAAAACAACATCATTCAAAACATGTTTCTTCTCAAAATAATTAGCGCACTACTGTCAATCGTTATTGGCCACTTCTTTCAAAAACTGTTAATGAATCATTGAAAGAGCAGGCGTGCCATAGCACAGTCACAACATGGACAAACCTTAGATTTCACGTGTTTCCTCCACACTTCTTCAGTCTGAAAATGTTGACCACAGGCAACACAGGCGAAGAGCTCAGATGGGCATCCTCTAAGATTGATGGTTGGGTCACAAGGGGAGTGATCAAACCTACACACAAGGCATGTTATTGCAAAATATCCTATATTTGTACTCAGAGAAATGGTTAAATAGGTAATACATCTATACTAAGATGAACAGAAAGGGATTACCTTTTTAAGTGGCCATCGAGGAGGGATGCATTGTCATAAACTCGACCACAGTTGATCACTGGGCAAGTGTGTCTAGTTGAAATATTTGGGGGGAAAGAAGCAGGTCTGTGTCTTCTTCCAAAACCAGCATTGATCACTCCAGGTTTAGGACCTAAAGACACGAAGGAACAGCATGATAAGTTGACACAACTTCTCCAACATGTAGCATCACTGTGGAAGGATGCACCTTTCATTGGAATGCCTGTATCTCTTAAGACAAAATTACATTTCAATCATCCCCGTGAAGAAAGTGTGTCATTGCAGCAGCACAAACTAGTATACTGGTAGAAAAATCAAACAGTGCATGACAGAAACATGCATTTAAATGTGTTATACTGACATGAATCACCTCCAACACTGAAATATTTACAAGTGAGAGATTAAAAATGTACCTGGCATCTTTAACCACATGTCTACACAGTGTTTTGCTTCCTGGTTGATTCCATTTGTGGAACTAAAGGCAAGCTCCTGTTGTCCACGAGCTCTTTGTAAGATTTGTTTCTCCTGAAAGAGAGACATAAAGAGATGTAGAGTAAGGTGATATATTCTGCATCTTTTTCACACTTGCCTTATATAACATATGTCAGTAAAAAGCTACAGACACTGTTCAATAAAGTTTCAAACAGTATGATCCTGTATGGAGTGAATACACCCCTGTTGTTTCCTCTAGTACTGTAGGTTGTTACAGTTATTGGTTTTCTATACATTCTGCCCACAAGGTGGCACCATTGCTAAGACAATTGACCTTACTTGACCCCTTGTACCAATATACCAAACAAAACAATTCTACTGAGCATTTAAAGTTACATTTACTCTTTAAATGAAATAAATAAACAAACAAAAACAAAAGTCAGCTGGTTATAAACTTGTTTGTGTGGACTTGTTTACACTGAAGCTGCAGACTGGCCATGTTTTTCCTCTGCTAGGGATACAAACATTATTTGCAGAGTAGTTTATGAATAAAATATTATGTATTGATAATAAAGCAGTTGTAATTCAATATAGATCCCAGAGACTGCATCAGGCAGTGGCTTCTTTCTCTTGCCAGTGATGATGTTGCAGGTTTGGACGGAAAAACTAAGAGAATATCTCAGTTCTGATTACATCAAATTTGAAAGTGGAAACCTTAAAGTATAAACGTTTTTTGCTTTTCAACACCATTCTGTGTTTTAAAGAAACTAGGGATGAGCATGAGTCATTTTGCTTTCAAACACAAGACGAAGAAACCAACTGAGGACAATGGTCTGATATAGATTAAATATGTAATAGTGTTCTCACAGTCTCACAACCAACAACTGATAACAGCTCATATTATTTTGAAGCAACCATACCTTGAACGCTCTGCATTTATCTGATCTTTCCTTTTTCTCGAGGGCCACCTGGTGTGCAAGTCTGTCCAGTGTAGATGTAACATGCGCTTTATGGCGGCTGATTTTATCCTCGAGCTACAGGAGAATAAAAAGCACAACAACGTCAGAAATCTCTGGTCAGACACTACCTAATTAGAAAAAGTGTTCTATACAGCAACTTACTGTGCCTGCCATTGATGAACACCCCTCATCCTCCTCACTATCACTCAGCAGATCAATACAGTCCACTACTGGTCGGAGCGGGCCCTCCTGAAGCAAGTGGAAGACACTGTGATATTTAGTGTTCTAAAACACACCCAAATTCCTTAGACTTAAATACATCTGCAAACACTGTATGATATAAAAGGGTGGTTTGTTCATTTTAACTACTGAATGTCTGAGTCATTGTTATACAATATGAAGCAGCAACTCGTATTGTTCAGTTAATCAAATATGATATATTTATGAAGTAAGATGGCAATTTAATCTGATTATCAGGCTAGGTCAAGATTTTATTACACAGTTAGTCCTGTCAATGTCTGAGACTGAAAATAGACAAATACACATTTTATTTTATCCTTTGAACCTATTGATCTTTTCTGTTAATAAAGTGTACTCGTGACTTACTGATACAAACTCCACGTCTTCCACCTCATCGTCATCTGCTTGAGCTGGAGAAGACATTTATCTGTGGAAAAACAAACTGATGTCACTGTTGAAGCTGCAGCCCTTACTCTGAACATGCATGTAAGGGGAGGGTGTGTGTGTACTAGATGGTGTGTGCCAATGCCAGACAAGTGTCAGTAACAGTAATGCTCCAACTGTAGCTTTAGGGTAAGGCCTGCTAACTTGAAATCACTTAAAATTAGGACATATGTCTGCAGCAATATTTTAACAGGCCTCTTACTAGTTACATTATGGTTCAGCTAACCATGAACAACAGAACGAAAACTAATGTCTGGTTAGTTGCATGTCATTTGTCCACATTTTGAGAGATCAGGTGTATCATTGGTTCAGCTGGTTGCCCCACTACAGTTCTCATAAGAAGCAGACCTTGCTAGAATAAGTAAACTAAGGTTGCTAATAATTGTAATAATTGGAAACCGGTGGACTGCTCTCTCTGGGTTGGGAGCGAGTTACTGCCTCAAGCAAGGGAATTTAAGTATCTCGGGGTATTGTTCACAAGTGAGGGTAGAATGGACCGTGAGATGGATCGGCGGTTTGGTGCGGTTTCTGCAGTGATGCAGGAGCTGCGCCCGACTGTTGTGGTGAAAAGGGAGCTTCGATTTACTGTTCCATCTTCGTCCCAACCCTCACCAGTGGTCATGAGCTCTGGGTAGTGACTGAAAGAATGAGATCACGCATACAAGTGGCCTAAAGGAGTTTTCTCTGTGGGGTGGCTGGGCTCAGCCTTAGGGATAGGGTAAGGAGCTCAGACATCCCGAGGGAGCTCGGAGTAGAGCCGCTGCTCCTTCGTGACAAAAGGGGTCAGGTAAGGTGGTTTGGGCATCTGATCAGGATACCTCCTGGGCACGTCCAACTGGTAGGAGACCACAGGACAGACCCAGAACACACTGGAGGGATTACATATCTCATCTGGCTTGGGAACGCCTTGAGGTCCCCCAGGAGAAGCTGGAAAGCGTTGCTGGGGAGTGGGACGTCTGGGGTGCTGCCCCTGTGACCCACCCAGCAAAACTGAGCTTGTTTATCAGAAACGTGTCAGGGGAGGATCCCCCTCACCCCTGACAGAGGTCCCGGTAAAGCCCCGGATGTCCTCAAATCCTTTGACACGCCCCTGCGTAAACCTGACCTGTGCGAGGCCTCTGCGACTGGCCCCTGGCCACCTGTCATTTTACAGAAGTGGCCCCTGGACAAAGCAAGTTCAGTATCTCTGGTCTATGCACCTACATAGCGGTGTTGTTGCACTAGATCCTTTGGCCACCGTTAGCAACACTGAGCTCAGAGCTGCTAAACAACACCCCAACCGTTTACAAGTAACCCGCCACAGTGACATTCCTATGGTTGCATTGAGTTCAGCGTTAAAAGTCACATAGCTAAAAGCAATCCATCGATTTAAGTCGTATTTCCTACACTTTACAAACACTTGACATCGATGTGATGCATCCTAATCCGTCGCTCAGAAGTCAAACTGCCTTCTGATGTGTTCATATTATCAATCATTTCCTGTTCAGCAACTTTATTAGCAGCAAAATCTTGAGATGAGTGTTTCAAGTCTGACGGAAATCCAGCACGGTGCCTAACGTCTAGGCTCTAGGTAAGCTAACGTTAGCTCCCTGACGTTAGCGGTAGCAACGTCTTAACCTCAACGTAATGCAAAGTAAACACGCTAAAGTTCGACCTGGGCTGGCGTTAATGTAATGTGGCTGAAATCAAGACATGAGTGAAGCTGAGCATCACATTACCTACTAGTTACCCTGTTGGCCCCTCAGTTGACGGAGTGGTGCTAGCTACAACATCTCAAATCAAAGTAAACGCAGCTAGTCTGGTCTGCAACGTCACACGGAAGTGAAGCGCTCCTTTTCAACGAGGAGTGTGCCGCACGGGCGGGGTTAGTGGCGGTTGAGACAAAACAGACAAGAGAACAAACTCCGCCCGTCTAATCATACATTGTCCGGGCCGAAGCGTGAGCTATCTCCAACTGTCACTCTATTAGTACTTGATTCTGAATAACCTCATAGCTGTATCTGTACTAACTGTACCCAGGTTTGCAACTATTTACAGAATACTGCATTTAACTTCTGTGCAGCAAAAATATGTGGTCATGCTGGAGTATTAATTGCAGGTGCAAAAATATTTTAATAATGTTTATTTGTAAATGCATTGTGATTATGTTGACATAACCATTATGTTGCAACTACAGTCCATAAACACAACATTCATGTCAAAGAGTAATTCGCATTGTCCAATGCAAGCCTTTCATTAAGTTTCAAAGTCCTCTTGAACTGTGGGCTGAAAGTATTTTGAACATTGGAAGACCAGCTCACAGAGATGATCAGGAAAATATGAGTGCACAAATGATAATACCATTCATGCAAGCTCATATATTTTACATATATTACAGTAAATATGACTATATTTGACATCTCTTACATGAACAGAGGACACATAATTGTGTAAAATTGTTGCAAATAAGAACACATGTTGACATACTCAAAACTCACCACACATGGCATTTACCTGTAGGGGTGTATATATGAACATATGTAACACAAACTTGACATATACTCTGTGTTGTCATAGCTGGAATATCCTCTGAGACCCTGTGTCCTCATAAAAGGACATTACATTTTGGGTTTACTGCACCATATACTTCATTCTGCTTACATTAGACCTGTTGTCCTTGGTCTGGGACACTTTTTGTGCCATCTAGTTAGCAAAACCACAACACACTAATCCATGTAAAAACAAGATGGCTGCCATCTCTGCCATGTCAGTCTGCAGCTGACCCCGACACAAAAGTGGACAAGCTACAAAACCTGATCATATTTAATGATTGAAACTTGTATATTTTTTGATTAAAACATTTGTAGTTTGTTATGTCATACAAACTTTACCAATTTTAGCAATGGTAATAAGCTAAGGTGTTGTTAATTAGAAAGTACTAGTTTGAAGACATTAGGACTTTATTATTGTCTGGTTTGAGGATATTGACCTTTATTATCATTGACAATGTTTAGTTTTTTTATACTTATGAGGTCCAACTACTCTGAAATAGCTAGGAGAAATTAAAAATGCATACCAAACAACAGTTAGGGTCTCAGGAGGATATACCACATTTACTACATAGGTACACATATGCTGACATACAGAATCCTTCATATTTTGTTACTGCTTGTATGCAAGTGTATAAATAACAATAACATCCATTAATCACACTTAATAATACTACATAAGGCAACATGCAGTATATAAGAATAAGCATATAGGCCTACAAACATTCCAATAGTTTAAATGTACAGTAACATACATGTAGGGTTGTAGCGATACACTGGTTTCAGGGTATACCGTGATATGAAAGCTGACGATTATTATACCATGTACATTTACTTATCTACGATACAGAAAAAAAAGTAACTTGACGGAGAATCTCACCTTTATTTTAGTAATTTTCAAAAGTAAGACTTTTTACTCATGCTTACATTTAAATATTGGTTTCAAGTTTTATTATTGTAATAAAGTGTTTGTTTAACCAAAAATAACTCTTTCATTTCCTTCCTTAAAGGGTCATACTGATTGATCATAATAGTAATTCTGTAATTTCGTGATACTGTGAGTCCGCAATATTTTGCTCAGATGGCTAATATACCATGAAAATGTTGTACCATTGTAACCCTACATGATAATCATTTATTTTTTCATCATGTAAAATGTATATTGACACATGCAATGTATAGTATATTGGTTTATTATCTAGACACACTGACATACACAGACAATATAGCTGTTGCATATTATGTTGACACTAGGGGTGGGGAAAAAAAACGATACAGCATAGTATCACAATATTTTTGTGGGGCAGTATGGTATTGTTACAGGGACACCAAGTATCACACAGCAGCCTACTGAACATATTATATAATGATCATATTATCAGTTGCTTTTTTAGTTAACTAGATACACTTTGCTGCAATAAAGTGACTGAAGTGAGGTGAACACACTAACTACTTCATTCAATAAAACTGTTGACAAAGTTTTCCTGTGGGGACATAATGTGCCACCAAAAAAAGGTAACAAATCATAATATATTGTAATATATTTTATCTCAATATTCAGCATATTGCAACAAGTTTAAAATCACAAAAATACTGTTTTCTGTCTTAAGTATCGTGATAATATCGTATTGTTTGATTCCCACCCCTAATAGACACATGTTAACATATAACATATACATACTGATTGGTGATGTCTGGGCTTTTTGTTTGGGTGCATAATGGCCTTTTTAATACTGCAAATAAAATGTTTTTGTCCTTACACTTTGCTTGCCTGTGTCTTTTATTTGACTGAAGAAAAAAAGGCTCTAAATGACATCAGTTCATCCCAAAAATTACATAACCCATGTTGGATTATGATTAGAGTTGGTTCCTATTTTTTGCACTAATCCTAAAAGAGCCTGTTCATTGCACCTGCCTCTTTTCAGAGCCTTTTAGAACAACAGAGCACATTGCACTACTTAAAATGAATCATATCAGACATCCAGATTGTAAGAGTAATAAAATATTGTAGCAACATTGCTAGTATATTATAGGATGGAAATGCACATTATGTGCCCTATAAGCTATCTCACTGTACTGTTGAGCTTCACAGATACACATAGGTCTGTATAGTTAATAGTATGACAGCATCATGGTTTGGTCAGCCGACTCTGCAGCAGATTACTGCGATGCTCAGCTGAATCTGCTGACTCTCCCTGCCCCTGTTGAAAAAAAATAAATAAATAAAACTTGCGTCTCTGCTGAGTCATGCATTGTACCCCACAATAATGATATCAATAGTCCGGGCTGTCTACTTTGAACCCGTGCGCTTTACGCGGTTTGCTGTGCGATGCTTCACGTATGTCAGTCAGTGTCTTTCCTCTCATCTTGAGCTTTCAGCAGCGACACATCGGCAGGAGAGGAGCCTGCTGTCTGAGGCTGCGGGATCTGTCCTACATCTCGCCTTATGATGATTGCTGCGGCGTTTTTGGTGCTGTTAAGGCCGTACAGTATCCAATGTGTGCTGCTCTTATTGTTGCTTTTGCTCGGGACTATAGCGACAATTTTGTTTTTCTGCTGCTGGCATCGCAGGCTTCGTAATGGAAAACATCCAATAAAATCAGTGCTCTCCGGACGCACCAAGAGCCGCGGTGAGTAACGCAGGCCAGCCGCATCTCCTCATCCTGACAGCTCATGTCTGTAACTGCATGTTCTGGATGTATTCATAGTCTGTTTCATATCTTCCAGCAAGCATAAAGTCTTCCCATATCTACGGTATGGGCTGTATGTGACAACATATGCGCACTCATATAGGCGTTAAGTGTGAAACACTGTGGGTGTTATTAGTTTGCAGCTTAAAATATCTGTATTTATTACTGATTATATAACAATCTACAGTTGATATCTGCCATGTCATACTTTAATGTACATGTTCTCATACTAACATCTGTTATCTGTCCCATAGTGGGCCTCCGGTCACATCATTTTCGATCAGAGGTAGGATGAACTTTTTTAATTATGAGCCTGACTCAGTCCCCTGTGCTATCAAACAGCTAGAATGACATCAGGAGTTAAACATGTGAACGCCTCACGCAGTTATGAGCTTCCAGAATAATATGAGAGACGCTTCACCCAAAAGCCTGTTTCTTTGGACTTTTACAGTTAACTGCATGACTATTTTAAGGACCGTGGTGTGCGCAATGCGCATGTGTTACCATCAATAAATAATGTAGGGGATTCTGCAGTTTCATTCTTTGAGGAGTGTTGAATATCTGTGCAGTGTGTTCACAGAAAGGGATAGGTTAAAACTGAGGTGTACGTAAGCCAGGAGAAAAGCAAACTATTGTATGATACATAGCCTAAGCTATTTACAGCATGTCATCATGTTTGATGCCAAAATGTGTCAAGTGGAGATTCAGCCGCTCTGTTTCCGTTTTACGCACTTTGCCTTCAAAATAAAACTACGAAAATAAATGCATGTAGAGAACTTAAAACCACAACTACAGCCAAATTGCCACCTCTGAATAGAAAATATTATATTATGGCAAAAGCTGTCTTAGTAGACATAATTCCTTTGTTTCAATAGTTGATTTTACTTGCATGATCTTGCAATTTTTTAATGTAATTTCATTCAATCTAAAAAGGGGCTTGTGAAAAGTAATGTGGCACATTTTAATAAACTTAAATCAAACTCACTATTTATTAAAAGTGCCACACACTGTAGGCCTGTCAGTTTTGTTACTGTATTACATTTGCATTTTATACACTGAAGCCTAAAAATAAAACTTATTTTGTGTTCTCTTTGGTTTTGAAGTTCAAAAAGCAAAAGCTTCAATAGTTTTCTTTCTATGCAGGTTATGTTATTGAAGCACAGGACAATGAATCCCCACCAGCTCTGGACTGTAGCTGGTTTCAGTATCATGTTCAAGGGCACAACAGCATGACAGCAGCTGAGCCTTAATGTTGAATAGCAGTCTCCCTGATCATTACCTTCAGAAATATAAAGTCAAACAAAAAACAGCTTGTAAAGAAAATCTATTGGTCAATCTCTTAGATTGCATAGTTTGTTTTTCTCTTTCCTGTAGTGATTGGAGTTGCTGACTCATCTTCCTCTAACACTTCTTACTCTGAAATCTAGGTCATATACTACAACAGTGCCTCCCCAGCCTGAATCACAATTAGTATTCATATTACATTCAGAGCTCTTAATTTCTCTTGCTAATATAATCGGTTGCCAGCTTGACATTTGCTCGTGTTTCCCAGGGCTTCAGGCACAGTCCACGTCACGCAAGAAGGAGCATACATGCTCGAGTGACAGAAGAAAAGCCCAATCTGGTTGAGATTCCTGAGAGCGAACCCGATTCGTCATCGACTCTACGGAAACGCAAAGTAAAGAAGAGAGTCCTGCCTGAATTTTACCAGTCTGTACAAGTCACCCCCACACGCAAACCTGTAGGTATCCCCCTTTTAACTGTACCCATGAAAAATACTGATGCTATTTTTTGCTTGCTCCTCTCCACAGGGACCTCAGTGTGCCTTTGAACCTGGTGGATTCAGTAGGTTGCTCAAGGACACAGGGCAAGTGTTTGTCTACACAGCGTAATAACTGCTCTTAAAGGATGCTCATTTATAGATCCTATATTTGTTTTGTTTTTAAGGGTGAGATCACCCCCAGGTAAAAAAAATATATATATATACATTTTTTTCCTCTTACCTATAGTGCTGTTTATCAGTCTAGATTGTTTTGGTGTGTGTTGCCGAGTATTGGAGATATCAACTGTAGAGATGTCTGCCTTCTCTCAAATATAATGGAACTAGATGGCACTCAGCTTGTGGTGCTCAAAGCTCCAAAAATACATTTGAACAGCAGTGTCTCTTTCCAGAAATCATGTGCTGGTTACTCAAGATAATCTGCAGGCTTTATTGTGAGCAGTTTCATTGAGGAACTATTTTCTTTCTACTGAACAACACCTACTAACCATATCACTATGCAGAAGGAAACGTGTATAGCTCACCTATCATCACTGAGCTAGTTAATGCCACAGCTCAGTCAAGGAGGGTGGCATTAATGTACACTTTCTTTTGCATGGTGATACTTTTGCCTTCAGAGCTGCCTTAATTTTTGGTGACATAGATTCAACAAGGTGCTAGAAACATTCCTCAGAGATTTTGGTCCATATTGACATGATAGCATCACACAGTTGCTGCAGATTTGTCACCTGTACATCCATGATGCGACTCTCCCGTTCCACCACATCCCAAAGATGCTCTACTGGACTGAGATCTGGTGACTGTGGAGGCCATTGGAGTACAGTGAACTCATTGTCATGTTCAAGAAACCAGTTTGAGATGATTTGAGTTTTGTGATATGGTGTGTTATCCTGCTGGAAGCAGCCATCAGAAGATGGGTACACTGTGGTCATAAAGGGATGGACACGGTCAGCAACAATACTCAGGTAGGCTGTGGTGTTTAAACCATGCTCAGTTGGTACTAAGGGGCCCAAAGTGTGCCAAGAAAATATCCTCCACACCATTACACCACCACTAGCAGCCTGAACCGTTGATACAAGGCAGGATGGATCCATGCTTTATGTTGTTTACACCAAATTCTGACCCTACCATCTGAATGTCGCAGCAGAAATTGAGACTCATCAGACCAGGCAATGTTTTTCTGATCTTCTATTGTCACATTTTGGTGAACCTGTGTGAATTGTAGCCTCAGCTTCCTGTTCTTATCTGACAGGAGTGGCACCCAGTGTGGTCCTCTGCTGCTGTAGCCCATCTGCTTCAAGGTTTGATGTGTTGTTCATTCAGAGATGGTATTCAGCATACCTCAGAGGAGAGAACTGATGCTCACTGGATATTTTCTCTTCTTCAGATGATCCTCTGCAAACCCTAGAGATGGTTGTGCATGAAAATCCCAGTAGATCAGCAGTTCCTGAAATACTCAGAGCAGCCCGTCTGGCACCAACAACCATGCCACGTTCAGTCACTTAAATCACCTTTCTTCCCCATTCTGATGCTCGGTTTGAACTTCAGCAGGTCGTCTTGACCATGTCTACATGCCTAAATGCATTGAGTTGCTGCCATGTGACTAGCTGATTAGCTCTTTGTGTTAACATGCACTTGAACAGGTGTACCTAATAAAGTGGCTGGTGAGTAGTTCCTACATCAAACTGCTCACAACATGGTCTGTGGATTATCTTGAGTAACTGGATCATGATTTCTGCATAGGGTAATAGCTGCTAAGGTTTTCAAACATATTTTTTTGGCACTTTGAGCACCACAACTTCAGTGCCATCTAGTCCCATAATATTGGAAAGGAAGCAGACATATTTAAGGCTGATATCTCCAACACTCAGCCACTCACACCAAAGCAATCTGAATCAATAAATAGCACTGCAGGTAAGAGGAAAAATATGTATTCCTGATTTGGGGGTGACCTGTCCCTTTAAAGACAGATTCTATATACCCTAATTTAGGATGAACAATTTAACATTTCTATAATAGGTAATCTACTTTTGCTTTATTTTACTTCTTAAAGCCAAATACAAGTTTTGTGTTATAGCAAATATTTGTTGATTATCAAATTAAACCATACATTTGGCTAAGATTCAAAGTGAGACACCATGCTTTAGTTGAAACTCAAAACAACTTAATTAATCCCACTGGGAGAATTAGTGATGTCTCTGGTGTTTTTACATTAGCATGCAGTTTCTAAAGCTGTTGCAGCTTTGCGTTAAAAAAAAAGTAATATATATCTGGCATTGGCAGATCACTGAGCATAAAATCATTAATCTATGCATCATTTGTTGGCCATTCTGTACTTACCAGAGGGTGTGCACAAACATGTAAATGTATCAGATATAAATGTATTTTTTTACTAGTTTCCAGTGTGAATGTCAAATGATGGTCCTCTATTTAAACAGATTCAATGATATCTTTTCATGTTGCCTTGCTGTAATCATCTTAGTTGACATGCTGGTACGTGTCCTCTCTAATCCATTCAAGTCTGTTAACAATTTACTATGTTGGCATGGGAACATATCCTCACATGGATCAACAGCTCAGCTCTTTGTTAACAAGAGTTAGGCCTTCAGTGATCCTTTCTTTCCTTTCTGTTTCCCTATGAATTAGCTGCGCTGCTTCTAAACAGGAGTGTGCTCACCATCCTTCAGTAGCTTTACGGGTTTGTTTCAGATGGCGCCGTTAAAAAGAAACATGTGGAAGGAGACAGTGTAACATCTGACCCATGTATTGATCTTTTTCTTCCTGGTAGGGAATGTATAAGAGTACAGGAAGAGAGAACAGAGAGCTGAGGAATCACAGGGCCTCAGCTGGACATGTGTACTTATGGGAACATAAGGCTTAACCACACTGGCCCCCTTTGGTTTGTCTGTTTTTCTGTATGTGCTGTTGCTCTAATCTGAGAATATCTCTTTCTTGTCCCAGAGAAAAGAATCCTGATCCCACGTTCACAGAATCACCAAGTGTGTGGGTGGTTTTAAATGTCATTTATTGCATCCAGAACATTAAAAATCCTTGTCTCTCGACTGTAAAGGGCTAGAGCTGTTACTGCTGTATAAAGTTCTAGCTTAGTACAAGACTTGACATGACAATGTTTGAACTGACTGTGTTTAGAGGAAACTATTGATCCGTGTGAAGCTGTTGCAACTCCCTGCTTCCATTAGTTAGGTTGCAACACTGCAGATAACAGGCTAGATAACAGACTCAGGAACAAAACAGCAGTTTGGGGTTTTTTCTTATTGACATTGTCAGCAAACAACATACATATCAACTTATTGTGTTATGTCAATATGTTACAGTCACTTCTGATTATTCTTAATCAAATATTTTGTTGCTGTGTGAAACAATGTCCACTTAAAGCTATAGTTATATTTTTACAAAAATAACTTTTTGTCATATTTGAAACTTTTATTGCATCCTGACAGCAGTACATGTACAGACAGATAATCTGTGAAAAAAATCATGTTCCTTCTCCTAGGAACATGCCTCCTCCTAGTGCTTCTAATGGCATTTACAAAAATCTACCGCACCTGAACTGAAGCAACCAATGAGAGCCGAGGAATCTCTAATGCAGCTGTCAGTCTTGTCATTTACACTGCTTGTGAACTGCGATCAAACTAGGCAATACTGATTAAATATGAAGCAAATTTCTGTCACTGTATTACCTATTTGTCACCTCAGATGTTTTTAGTGTACTGTTTAGCTGTAATATGAGAAAGTTTGCTGGAGCCAGTGGGCGGTGCTTTGTTTTCAGCTTGAATGTTTCCTATATGGTGGCTGGGTCACAAACATTCTCATTTCACAGCTAAACAGTACACTAAAATGTTTTACTGAGAAACATTTGAGGTGAGAAATAGGTAATGCAGTAACATAATCTTGATTCACATTTGATAAGAGTTACCAAATATGGCTTTAATGTTCAGAATTGTACTGATATAATTGTTGTGCAGGTGAAATACCTAATGGAGCAGTGAGCAAAGATAAATAATAATACAAATGGCAGAGTTTCACATATTAATTTAACCACAACAGGAATAGCAACCTGAAGATTTATGGAATCGTGAGAGCTCCGAGATGTGCTGTAAGTGAGGAGACTTTAATGTGTAATGCTCTTTCATATACTAGCGCAGGCCTAGATTAGTCCACCATGCATCATTCATGATATATTAGCATGTGTAGCCTACACTAAACTGTGCAAAATGAATAATCCAGAATGTTTGCCTTGTCTCAGTGAAACCATATTCTGTGTTTTTAACTTATAATCTCTCTGAATGACCCTGACTACTTCACATATTCTATTCACAGCAGGTCAAGCGGTTGCAGTCCTGTTTTTATATCATGCACATCACTATAACAGAGAGTGCAACACTGTTGAATCTGGTCATGAATGGGATGATTTATGAATGCATCTGGATCTGTTATTTCAATGTGACTTTTACTGAATAGGAAGTGCACATGTTTAAAGTGTTCTGTCAAGGCTTGATCAAAACATTGTTTTTCACTGATAACCTGTTGTCACTGTGTTTTCAAATTATACTGACAATGATAGTCAAACAGGTTACGGTGATGCCCTTGTGTCCATTTTTTAACAGTAACAGCTCCTGAGCAAAGAATATTAGGTGTTATCAAAGAATAAAGAACTGTGTTCATCCCCTAATGGAGAGGATAAGCCTTGTATGAAGTGATGAATCTTTCTGCTATTCTTATCCCTGTACAGTTTGCTCCTTATATGAAAGACAGTGAAAACCTGACTCAGGAGAACATACAGTTATTCATATAGCAGCCCAACTAATAATTATTTCATAATAGCAAGCATTAACTTTCCTTGAGTCATGTCGTTTCTTTTCCCTTTTAGTGGTAGGAATTATGAATAAGCAGAGAGCTGATAAAAACTGCAACACTAAGCTGCCCTTTCGGCTCTGCACTTTTATCCTGATGAAAAGGCTGCTTATATTAACAGCATGTTGCTTTTTATCAGCTCTGACCGAGCACCAGGAGCAGACTTTCACTACTACTACCATTTAGAAATAGAAATATTTTTTAAGTCTTTTAAGTTCCTCCTCCATCTTTACATTTATGAGGGCTTATGCTTTAGTAACATCAAGACAATCCTGCAGACTCATTCCTTAATGTTCATCAGTATGGGAGACTGGGTATGGTTTTAACAGCACCACTTTCTCCAATAGTGGATGACCTATGAGTCATTAAATACATTTATTGTTTGACCACTTCCTTCCTGAGCTTGCATGTGAAACTCTCAAAGCTGTGTGAGGACGTATTTTACAGCAAAACACTGATTTTCAGATATGAAAGTAATTTTTTGAACCAAGTTTATGTTTTTATTATTACTGATACTTTTAAAATTGGAATTGTGTAACATGTATTTAATTAGAGAGCATACTCTTTAGTCTTTTGAGTAAAATGCTAGGTATTTCATCTTCACTTATTTCATACCACTATACAGCTACAGCTAGCTGAACAATAGCTAACAGGGTGGGGATGGCTGCAACACCTTTTTGAAAAGTGTCACGGCTGACCTCAATGGCAACTAAACACATTTTATCTGTCAACACCTTTTTACAGCATGCCAGGGGAGTTGGTGAAAAACTGACCTAAACAACTCCTAAATGTGAGGTGTGGCAAGGCAGGGAGAGACAGTAAGGTCTATCCCCAATGAATACTCCATCTGCCATGTGACACTGCGAGAAATCACAAAACATCAGAGAAAGGGGATCAGCATAGTTGCCCTTGGGGGCTATCACAGCAGTCAAAAGGTCTTCAATGTGCAACAAAGGGATGTCTTGACTGTTTACTTTACTGTGGCAGTGGACCTGTATTTCGGACTCCCTCCATGTGAGGCACTAAGCATCTGACAAGTACAGGTTTGCGAGTTACACCTTAGTGGGACATGGTTAGTAGTGTATGCATCAGTTTTTTTAATGTACGTTTTTTGTAAGTGTGTAATTTTAAATTCTTCATTCTGATTGTTTTGGCTGATCCCACATTGTGTTACAACTTACCCCAGTTATTACACAGAGATTGCACAGTAGGGCCGCTGAAGTCCCTTCTTTATGCTGCCTTTGCATTTTTACACAGAACTGAACAACAATGACATCATGCCATCCCTGTGTGTGATTTTAGACATCCTGGAAGCAAAAGAGGCATGATGGGCGTGACATGTAACACAACAGCATTGGCCTCTAGTGTGACACATAACATCTGCAGCAGAAATGCTCTCTAATCACCAACAATGGCACTAACATGACAATAACAATCATTTACTGTCCCTGTTATGTGGCGGCTGATCTCATCCTTTGCTCAGAGGGTAAGGAGCTCCTGGCTCTAATCTTTTTCCTAATATGCGGACATTTTTGGCTGCTGTTCCTCTTCTTTTAGTTAGCTGCTAACTGCTGCTAGCTGCTTTTTAAATCTCCCTGTGGTGGGTTGCATACATCGCACGGCGTCAAAACATCACACCAGTCCCGTCCGTGATCCCATCATGCCAACCCGGGGTCACTTTGAAGTCCTTGAAATCCGGCGCTTGGTCAGTGCTGAAAAAAGCCATCCTTTAATGCCAGCATGATATGAAGCTGAGCGGTATTTTGAAAAAGACTGTATGTAAACAGTAAATTTGTGAATGAAAAAAGACAATGCATGTAACAGGCAAAACCTAACACAGCGTCCCAGAACGTCAACAACCAACGCACCCAGGTTACCTTTCACATCGTGTATGGACGTGGAAAGTCCATGACTAAACGTTGATATGTGATGAGGTCGGAGTGTAAATGTTTTGATCCTACCGGCTATCCCTTTAACACAGACGTCAGTTCGGTGCTGTTACTACCTCCGCTGCCATCTTAAAGGAGAGACACCTCTGTCCCCCCATTCTGCGATAGCACCTTTTAAAAAGAAAAGCAATGTAGACTAACGGCGTGACATTCCCTTCTTAAACACTCAGTGTAAAGGCAGCTACAGGAAATCCTTGTATTTGACATCAGTTAATTGCAGAAGTTGTAAACGTGTGTCAAAATCTGAGAGTCCAAACACGAAAATTCAGCAGGTGCTCAAACAAAAAGTGTTACAACCACACCCGGTCTCCCCTACTGACCATTTCAGGATCATAGCAGTCTGTGTTATGTTGCATTTCCCCTTTAAACACTGTTTTATCATTAATCAAATGAAGTGTCATTATACAGGTATTTTGGGCCTCACCCTTCTCCTCCATTAGGTTGTGTTTACTTGCATTTGTGCTGTTGCTCAATCCCAGGTGTGTCAGGGTGCAGCAGGACATTGCAACAGACAGTCACTCACTCCTAATTTTCTATACTGGGATTATGTTGCAGTTAGAGAGGCGTCTGCAAAGGTTCAAGACAGAATAACAAATCTGATATAATCCCCACAAGGATGCATTTAATGGCATGAAGAGTTTTCTTATTTGATTTTGGTTAAATTAGTTTAAATTTAAACCTATTTAAACCAGGTGTAATCCTTTTTTGTGCTCCCATGCTCCTCCCCACCCTCTCAGGTAATTAGCTCAACATATGTGGATGCTTTCACTGCACCCTATGTGGATAAAAACCACCAGTCAGTTATGTAATTGCATCCAAGGTCCACTCAGCAGTCTACTCTCAGTGGGTATTATGTACATGTGTTGTGAAGCCCCTGCCACGAGAAGCTGTGGCAGCCCTTGTCCTCTCATTACCCCCGCGTTTGATGTATTTGTAGCCACCCAGCACCTTTTGTGCAGGGATGGCGCTCTAACACCGCCGTCGCTGTTGGTAGCTGCTGTTGTTGGCTACCGGGTATGACGCGGAGACACATGCAGTCTGCTCTCCCATCACGGTCCAGCTCTGCCTCGACAGCACACAGCGTACCATCCGCTCAGCCCTCTGGAGATCTGACATCACCTCACATCCTTAATGCTCCGATAAGGAGACGAACTGGTGGCCGGAGCATCCCTCAAAGGGCGTGGCACCCCCTTTTTGGAATTGACGCACAAAATGTGTGACTGAAGGGTGGGAGGCTAATAACGCGCAAATAGGATTGTTATTCTTTTTCTTCCAGCTGACAGCTCTCCATGTATACAGTGGTAAGTCTTATTGTTGACCTGGCGGGGGAGCCAGATACTATTGATTTCACATTGCCTTCATTTGGCTCAATCTTTTTATTGTTATGGATTATTGCGAGCCGACGGCGTCCTCACACCTGCGCTCACATTACGCACTTTGACCCGCGATGGTGAGAAAGAATGAGATTTGCTGCGTGTTATTCCTGTGCTGTGCTCTTTATCACTGTGGCTGTGTGTATGTATGTGAGTGTGTATGTGTAACCAAGACAAGCATTGTTCCTTTTCCTTATCCCCGTTTTCTTTTGTCTCACAGAGCTCCAGTTCGGGGAACCCTTCCCTGCACTGCTCCATGTCTTCCTCGGCGGATTTCTCAGACGAGGATGATTACAGTGCGAAATCTGGGTCGGCATCACCTGCACCCGGGGACACGTTACCCTGGAACCTTCCCAGGCATGAGCGATCCAAGAGGAAAATTCAGGGAGGATCCGTGCTGGATCCGGCGGAGAGAGCCGTGCTCAGGATCGCAGGTGAGGGCAGTCTCCTTGTTGTCCGGTTATCACATGGTAATGTGCCGTGACGAGAAAAACAATGAGCGAATATGGTGTGATATACGGTGCATATGGTGGCTGCATGAGCTCATAGCACTTGTTAAGGTATATCTCCTCTTATAGCATATCCACCGTTTTATTTATGGGCATAAACAGGGTCTAAATTTGTGGCACATGTGACGGTATTTTGGTTTTGCTTTTATTTTAGATATGATATATTTAAAAAGTAGCTCTTATTTTTCTTTCTTTCTTTTTTTTTTTTTTTAAATCACATCAGTGCGTAATCACCCATTTTTAATACATTTTTAATTATATGGATTATTACAACAAAAGTTAATAATTAACATTGCGCACGGTGTCTGATTTTAATCTGGATGTATTGCTTACTGTCTTCTTTACTTTGTTTTGTTATTTATTGGCTAATGTTCTTAATATGTTAAAATATTCCGAAAAAGGTTGATAATAAAAGTCAAATTGCTGGATTCAAGCAGAAGAAATGACATAAATCCCTCTGACTTGGACTAATGTTAGTTTCACATTTGGAGGATTGAAGTTTTACAGCATTTAACTAGTTTATAATGAGACTTTGACTCTATTTGATGTTGTAAAATCGATATAGGGGGTGTTGTGGGTGAAGTTTGGCACCTATATCTGTGTGACATTAGTGGCAGCTGATGGGCTCCTGTCAGCAGAGGCACAGATATAATATCAAACAGTGGTCTTGTAAATCTGCCAAAGTTGTGTGAAGTCTCTGGCAGGTGGACTACAATGAAAAGGATTGTGGTCCATGTTACGACCCGGTACAGAGAAGCCTGACAAGGAAACGCGTTTATTATTACACACTGTAAAAAGTAACTGCTCATTCAGTCTGGTTTTGACACCTTAATTTACGCACTCGTGCGATTTCGTGCGTAATTGGGTCAGACTTTTGGAGATATAGCCACTTGTGTTAAGACAGTAAGATTCAGTTTTATTGTAAATATTTAAGAGTCAGTATGGGCTCAATGGAGTTTCTAAGTCAGACATTTTTTGCAGCGCAGCACGTCCGGCAGTCCTTCCTATCAATCTGGTGAACTCCAGGGAGGAAGTGTCGCCTATTGGACAGAGCGCAGACAAGGGAGGGATGTAGGGCGTTTCCTTCAGTGCAACAACAGCGCCGATCACTCTTGAGTCCTCAGCACATACACATGCACACAAACACACACATACATTCACATACACACACACTCACACACACGCTCTGTCCCTGTCCGCCGCTGGTGAATGTCCAGTTTGTGGAGCCCGGGTTATGGCTCAGTACGCACCGCAGGGTTATGGTCTCTCGGACGAACAGGAATACCTCCAAGCCTATGAGGATGTTTTGGAAAAATACAAAGGTAGGATCGATGCTGATTGGATCTTCTTTGGGCTTTTGAGAGGCTGAAGAAATTGCCAGATTTCTGTTTGACAGTTCAGTGACTGTCAGCCTGCCCCCACTCTCTGTGGTGACTGCCTGGTCTTAGTGTCTTTATCCCTGCAGTGGAAAAGTGGGAATATTTCCTGCATGACATCACAATTAGGCTGCATTTTAGTAGCCAGGACAAAGGCTTTATTCTGATTTTTTAATGATCTAATTAGAATAAAGGATTATTTCTCCTGTTTAGCTGTTATATGAAAATATTGAGCTTGAAATATGTCTGTCAGATTCAGATGATTACAGCTTTCTTTGTCCTCAAATTGAAAGGTTGAAATGGCAAAATCAAGTCTGGTGTTTGAGTTACTCATGCTTTCATAATTTAAATGATCTATTTGTACATTTTTAGGGTGAGTATCACTGACTGAATACTCCTCAGCTGACCTATGTGGTCTCAAGGCAGGCAGGACAATGACATAGCAGGGTGAGGCGTTAGCTCATAGCTCATGTCACTTCACTTCACGTAGCTGCTCCTTTAGGTCCATACATCTCATTAATTACAGCAAATCCATCACACATTAGAGGTCCATGCTATTCAGTGTCTCTCTGACAGCCAGAGCTCGCTAACAAAAAATCATCCACATGCACTCTGAGGCCAGGCCTGTGGAGATCCACTGGAGCTGAATGCACACTGACAGCAGCGGTTTTAACTCCCGTGTCTCCACAAAGGAAACCAAAGTAAAACAATAAATGGCATAAACTGTGCAGTATTGTGCTGAATGCTTTGCCGTGAGCGTGTTCTCTCAGCTGTCGAGCATTGTAGCCAGCAGGGCCAGTCAGCTGTGGTATAAGGCTTAAACTCCCTGATTGGGCTCTAACAGGATCATATGATGTAGCATCATTGGGAATCTGTAGCTGTTGTCTTCAGGCAGAGGAGCTGTGACACACAAAGAGCTTCTATCACTAACTGTGATTAGTTTTTACATGTTATATATTGAGTTTGGGGAATATTTGACTCCCTGTCAGTTGTTGCATTAATAATGGACTTTGCAAGGAAGGGTAAGGCTTTTTTTTGGTATTTTCTTGATAATTTCACCAACAAATTTTGAGGTTTATGGAGGCGTTGAAGCCTCACAGTAATGCTGCTAATTTTTACTTTGTTGTCTCAATTTGACCATTTCATGACATTTTTATTTTCATTTTCTTAGAAGCAAACTTGATTCAATTTAATGCCTTTTATGCTCGTCAATACTCTACTCATGAATGAGTGATCCTGGTGGAAACTTGAGATCAGCTAATCATTACATCTAGCAAGCTCACCTCCAACCCTGTTTCCATCAGCTTTGTTTACATCAGTCTTCTCAGCTTTGACCATTAAGGCAGAAAGAATGTATCAACATTTATTTACTAGAGGTCAGTTAAGGAGCGATGTTAACCAGTTCATAATTCATTTGCAAAATTGTTGGCTGTCTGTGTGAGAATGGATGAGTGAGACGGTGATTTATGTGCTAAGATTTACAAAAAAAAGCATCATGTGTGAGAGGACAGCTTCAGAAAGTTAAATCTATTTCAGTATATCTGATTACAGCTGAGAAATGTATGTTTTCCCAAGCATCCAAGATCTTCTATCTTCTTAAAACTGCTTAGTTCTCATGTAAATGTGTCTTCCTAGTCATGATAATTATAATTTACTGTTTCCTTTCCTTCACAGCTGAGATGTTTTTCAGTAGGGCGCTGGCTAAGTGCTGGAAAATTCACTGTTGTTATTGTCACTTTAGTTTTGTTTTCAGTTAATAGGATCACCCAGACCCCCGAGCTTCAGCCCATGTGATACGTAGAGAATCACAGGGAGACATTTTCATAATAAAATCATCAACGGTAACCAGACAAACACAAGCAAACAGCCAGTGGCTCAGTTATAAAGTAGGAAACAGAACTGTCTTTGTCTCGCCAAATCAAGACGTTGCATTGGATCATTTTTATATGTATTTACCTTTGAAAGCAAATGTACTGCAACTTATTGTTGCAGTCTGTGTCAATGTTGTTGAGTTTGTCTTCATATGGGAGCTTGTCACTTGTTATCTGCTTTTATTCCAGTCATCAAACACCTTTGAGGTAATGTCAGCTGACAGTTTCAGATAAAACACAGTAACTGGAGGAAAAGCATGTCCAGGCTTTATTGTAGTGAGTGAGTAACACATGATGTGTTACGCTATGCACTCTTGTTCACCACCACTGTGACCTTTGGTGACCTCTAACCGACATAAATAAATTGGGAAAACCACAGACATGCTGGATGAAGCTCTGACCCATGTTAGTCAGAAATGTGAGTTTAGGAATTTTGGTGACTAAGCATAAAAAGCACCATTGACTGGGAGCATGCATGTTGTTCTTGTCGCTCCAGCTGTAAGAATGCCACACTAATTAGGTATTAGAGTTAATAGTACACTTAACAGAGGATTTGCTGTAATTCAATGCAGGCTTCACAAAAGAGTGTAAACTGGAGGAATGAGTTAAAGACACGGTTTCTTAGACGCACACAACAGTTAATGGCACTGGGCAGTGGCTGCGTGGGATCACAGTGTTCCAGCAGAGCCTGCTCGGTCAGCCGTCAGCATGAAGGGGCCACTGAGTTTATCAACAGTTGATCATCCTCTGACATCAAGACAGATTTAATGGATTAGACATTTGGTGGTTCGGTCAGCTCTTCTTGCAGTTCATTTTGTTTTTAAGATGCCATATGGCGTCGATTGTTTTGTCAGATGTAAAGTATGGTATATTTAGCGCTGTTGATGTAAGATGTGAACACATCTTTGCAATTAACATCCAGACATATTAATTCAAGCTGGAGAAATATTTTATTTTCAGTAGTTTTATGAGTTGATTTTTGTCTTGTTTTTTAGAAAATTGTGTCCAAAACTGAAGAAAGACTGCTATGATAAAACACTTGATTAAAATGTATTGTATAGGGCACTAGCTAAAGCTAAGTCTGCATGAGTACACCACAGCCTATTAAATATTCACTAGGGATGGGACAATGCATGAATTAATCACGAACCGCCGTAAAAAACACTCACAAAAAGTTGATTGTGGTGAATTTCCATTATGGGGAAAATCATGAACATCATGTCCAGGAGCGTCCAAATAGACTGCCCGGGGACCAACAATAAAAGAGACACAGCCAAACAGGCTGCATACACAGTAACGACAAAATAACACAGAAGATCTTAATCAGCATTGGCATATTTTATCAAAAGATATGATACTATTTCAAATAGATGGAAAGCCAGTTTTGTATTAGATATGTTCTCTTACTTAAAAGGAGGTTTACTAAAAAAAGATATATCTGTGATGCAATAAAAATATATAAATAAATAAGTTTAAGTGATTCCAGTATGTTTTAGTCCTATTTAAGAGTGCATATTTTGATGATTATCGGGATAATAACATAAATCACAATATTAAAGCCAAGATAATCGTGACATGTTATTTTTATACAGTCTCACACTTAATAATCTGTTTTTATTCCATAACATTAACATTAAAATAATCATAAAGCTCATTTTCTGGACGTAATATGATAAAAAAGATTTGATAGATATCCTTTTATCCCTCTGCTGTAACGTAGGGATCTTCCTTGAAAAAAAAGATATGAATATAAGTAACTCATAGACGTGTTTGAGATTTATTTCTTTAAGAAGCATCACATGACATACAGCCATACACAGCCAGCACAGAGCCAGTCTTTAGGATGGGATGGGTGTGGTCGTTGCAGTCTGCGCTATGACTTAATCTCTCATGACAAGAGGGATTTCTGTAGATACATTAAGGAAAGGTATGAGTATTAAAATCAACCTCCCGCACTTGTGTTATCTTGTATTATCAAACACAGCGACGAGTGAGAGAGCATTGTGGTTTTTGCACAGTCACTGCCTTTGTCCATCCTCCTGGGCCGTGCCCAGCCCAACCCCTCTGCTCTATGTCGACAGCCCACTCATCACATTCAAATGGCCCAGTGGGCCACACACACAGCAGGCTGCCTCTATGGAGACGGTCTGCTACCGTACAAAAGACACTTTGTTTTTACGGGAGCAGCACCCAAGTTCCAGAGACTTGTTCATGTGTCAGTTTGATGGTAGTGACACTCCTTTTTTTTCACCTTTTCATTCAATGTCAAGGAGCCACACTTTGAAAGTGGTCTCTGCCCACCCACCTCAGCCCGCAGATTAACATTCCACACTGAATATTTTGCATGCACAGTTTAGAGTCCCAAAAATGGAGCACTAATCCACTAACATATGCTGTTCAAAAACAATAGGAAAGGTGCTTTAATTAAACTTAGTTTTACAGGTCAGTTAATCATCTTAAGAGGAGAAAATACACAAACATATCACATGAAGTCAGGGTGCCTGCGGGTCCTTAAAAAGTCTTAAATTTTTTAAATGTAGTTTTGTAAGTATTAGGTTTTAAAAGTCATTTAATAGGAGTTATCCTGGTAGAACAGGCGTCCCATGTACAAAGGCAATGTACTTGCTGCGGCGGCCGCAGGTTTGATTCTGATCCACAGCCCTTTGCTGCATGTCATCCCTTCGCTCTCACCCTCTTTCACTCTAAACGCCGTCTAATAAAGGCAAAAGTAATCTTAAAAGAACTCATTTAATAGTCTTAAATGTGAATTTGTAAGGTCTTATTTGCCACAAACATGTGATCTAATTAAATTTATCCATCATTTAATTTCTTTTTGTTGAAATGAGTCCAGCTGTTTTGCGTGAAAGTCCATGTGTCTGATGTTAAAAATCTTACTGAACCTCATACTGTCGTCTTTACTTCATTGCATTTACCTTTTGGCAGATGTAGATTAATTTTACTCACTCTAGTAATCATATTCCTACATAAAACTTACCTCTGTACAGCACCACATATATACTTACCATTATATTTACCTTTAATGCTTGAATAAAACATAATTTGTCCAAAAATCAGTCTTGAATTTGGGTAAAAATGATCTTGAAAAGGTCTTAAAAACATTAAATCTTAGTGTATGATGCTGTAGACACCCTGGTGGTAAACAACACATGATTTTTCTACTGTAATTAAACAGTTTTTATTTAAAGCATGTGACATATGATTTTTATTTCCTTATGAAAAGATTATTATTATCATTTATTGGATAGCTGGACAAATGGAACGATTTGGTTTAGCAAAACTGTAAACAAATATTTAGATATAGTAATCACAAGGCTATCTAATTATCAGGGGTCAATTCACAGCTACCACAGCCAAAATCCTCCGTGCTAATGAATAATTAAGCGCATTAGATTTTTTTGATCCAACTCCAGCTCAACTTTGTGCTCCCTTATTTCACAATAACGTTTAGCAGCAGCTGCTCGTGGTTTTATTTTACAGGTTTCACTCAGAGTAGATGTGTCCTCAGATCAGTTTAAATCTGAGATGTTGTTTTGCTGTTATTGTCCACCAGTTTGCCTAGATTATGTAAAAAAACAAAATGTTAAAAAGTGAAAATGTTCTCCAGTAAATACACGTACTTGTGCTAAAACATAATATTGTTGTTGTGGCCAAGCCCTCATTGATCTAATCAATAGACTTCATTGAAAATGGGCAGTGTAACCCAAACCAGCAGAGCTCTCAGAAGGCTTTTTACTGCTCCATCGGTCTGTAGCTACAGAAATACATCTGTGTTTTAGTCACATATTAGTCTCACATTTATCATTTAGAGATATACGTGCCTTGTCCCTCTGGGATATATGTGATGAATTGAAATATAACGTTAATGCTTTCCCATGTAGTTGCATTAAACGTGTGTCAGAGTGTGACGCCTGCTCACTGTTGTATTTCTAATGTTGTATTTACGTATATGCTGTCATGGTGATAGGAAGAGCAGCATGACTGAATCTCATTCCACAGCTTTGCTTAGCTCCTCTTACATGAGATCATCTAGTGCGTCTCTGTCCCACCCCTGACTCATGCTCTGTAGCCTCTCCTCTCTCGCTCCGGCAGCACCACCCTTCTTTCCCGATTGCAGCAGATGCTGGGAAGCAGTCCCACACCAGCAGTAGGAAACAGATTTCTCCACTGTTTCAAAGGTGGCCAGGAAATGAGTGCTTCCATCTGTTTTTGTATTAACTCTAAAAGCCTTTCACTTTAAAACCATCGCCATGGTCTCATGGATTGTGTGATAGCAATCGTGACTTGAAAACAGAGAGAGCAGAGTGTGAAGATACGGATAAACATGGCGATTGCAATTGCAATTGCTTGGTTTTTATGAGAATGATGTGAATCCCATACTATGGCCTTCACTCTCTGGATCCAGTTGAACACCTATTGTAGATTTTGGACGGACATGTTTGACAGCACTCCTCACCATTGTCTTTAAACCCCGAATGAGGCAACATCTCCTGAAGAACTTATGTTTATCACTTCAGTAGAGTTTCAGAGACTTGTGCAATCAATATCAAGAAGCACTGAAGCTTTCTGGCAGGCTGTGGTGGCCTAGGGCCTTATTGAAACATTATTTCGGGTGTCTGAATTTGGCTGGTCAAGAAATGCTTTGCATGAAAACTATGAATGCTCAAAGGCAGACACTCTTAGTAGTTGTAGCGTTGTAGCGTTATTTTGTTTATATGTTTAAGCAAATTTGTTCAGTTTGTGGCCTTTTGTATTTTTGGCAGTTTTCAGCAATTATTACTGTTTTTTTTTTTTGTTTCAAAACAGAAATCTGTTGATGTTGAATCTCAAAAATGTTTCCATGTTAGGTTTGCTGAGACGCTGCTCAAAATGTTCCTATGATCATATTAAATCCGAAATACTTTCCCTGTACTGTACTGTAATCTTTGAAGTGTGGATAAAAAATGGCAGATACACCGAAATGGTGCTGTAAAAAAAGGTGCATGTGATTTTAAAAGTTCCATTCATCAGCGCATGTACACAGAAAAAAACAAATCCGACCCCTGCTGTTATAAATGCAGCAAGTATTTATTCGGGATTCCCTTTAAACCCTGATATGGATTCTCTGTAATCTGAGTGAGTGTCTGGGGAGGAAAACAAGATTTCCTCACATGCACAAATACTCACTCAAATGTGGCAGTTGCAGCTGTTGCACATATGCAGGCTTGTAATGGATTGTCAGCAACTGTGTGTGTGTGTGTGTGTGTGTGTGTGTGTGTGTGTGTGTTCATGCTTGTAGTGTGTGTGATCAGTATGTCTCATTAGCTGTCATTAATGCTTCCTCCTCTCCTCTCCTCGTCTTTCCGGAGTGCCTTTACAGTGATCAGTGCGTGTGCCTGAGGGCAGCTTCACCTTCATTTACCGTTTGCTTTTGATCAAGGGTCGTACAATTATTCAACTTCACAAGTGGGGAAATGAGTATTACATTTTCACAGCCAGATGATTAATGTTGCAGATGTCTCTTGGTTGATACAGTCCTTCTTCCGTGTATGCTGCCTGTTTCCTCAGTAGCCTACTTTGCATATATCACTACGCAGACACTCAGACATTGTCTTGGTTTCTTCTTTGCTTTGTCTAAAGCCTGGAGACTAATCAAACACTGACTGGAAGGGCCGCTTTAAAGGCTTGGCAACCTGTTTCAGTTACTGAGTTGTTCCAGTTACATATTTCAGATGCTGCCCTGCCCTTTGAGACTGACTGTAGTTTTCTCACTCACAAAGAATGAAAAAAATGCACCTGCACGTATGCCCCCCACTTATCTTATCATCACACATGTATTTTTGTTTACCACCTATCTGGATACCATGTTCACAGCATGCCTATTATAAGGCAGCGGAAGAGGGTAGCCATATTGAGCTGAGTCATCACTTCAGAGGGCCTTTGTGCGAAACAAACCTCTAATGTGTCATCTAACAGTGGTTGAATAATTACATTACAGGTTGCTCTAAGTAGCAACAGACCAATTTTTGTCGTGCTGTTGCCATTTTTATACTTGATAAACGTCTTAGTGTTGTCACTGTGAGCATATTGGCACGCTAATGTTAGCATTTAGCCTCTGAGCCTCACTGAGCAGCTGTCATGCCTGTAGACTTTACTCCTTTTACAAAATATAGTTTGTGTTCTAAACACAAGGGTGTTTTTTTCACCCTTTGACTCACATTGAATTGAAGTGAAACGAAGGCCAATTTTAATTTTTTTCCTATGTGTGACCGTGCCCTTATACTGGACTTTTAATTCTTGTTTATGTTTTAACCAATGTGTTGCTGCATTTAAAAGGTTTACACTTGAATTGTAACACCTTGTAGTTTCAAAGATTTTTTTTATCAAGTTGCTGGTGCACAATTTATCACTTTGATAATAAATTAAAAATCAGTACATTTGTATCTATGAATGTGTTGGTTACATTTTATTTTACAAATGGTAACAGTCACTGCCACACAATGAAGCATGCAGCTTATTAACAGAACACTGGTATCTGATTGGTGCTCAGTATCGGTATGGTTAATGGCATCAGAACTGAAACTGCTGGATATGTGCCTCCCCTAATTGTTACAAGTACTGAGAGAGGGAACAATGTGCTTTGTGTGTGTTGTCCTCCTGATGAAGCATTACATGGGTCTTGAATAAGCTTTTGGGCGCAGCCGAACTTTTTCCATTTTGGATATTTTTTATATTTCCTGTTTGTGAGCAGGATCAGATGTTGCTCTGCTGTGCAGGACACTCACTACAGTGATCAGAATCAGAAATACTGATCCCTGAGGGGAACTTGGGATTCGTTACAGCTGCTCCGATGTAAAGGAAAAGATCATTATAAAAAGCAATGGTTTCAGTGATTCATATCCTGTCACTGTGTGCAATTTCAGAACTTTGTTATTCTATCATAGTTTGTTGACTTAGATCAAGAACACAGTGATGTACAGTAGACACGTGTTTCAAAATCTCTGTCACTGCTATGCAACAGAAGGCCTTGCAGTTGAAACAAAGCTATACACACACACACACACACACACACACACACACACATGCCTTTGCTTTCTGAGCTGGTTGTGACACAAGAGATGTGAAATGAAAATGTTTCGCAAGAATGTTTAGCGAGTCCTTGTCATGCGCTGGAAGGTCCAGGGCTTTTCAGTTTAGTCTTTATGTCTGTTTTGATTTCCCTCCCATACGAGGTCAAGAGGATTACACCGGCTGGATTTTGATTGCTGGGACTTTTTGACTCTGCTCTGCTCAGAATGTGAGGATATTTTAGGCATCCTGACGTAACAAGACGCCAAAGGGTGTCACCGCTCCCCTGTGCCAGGCATTCTGGGGAAAACAACAATTTATCAGTTCTCCTGTTCACGGAGGCGTGAGAAAATCTAGTAATGAAAGTGTGAAGTGCTGCAGACTGTTGCGTTTCCAAGTCTGGCTGTGTGTTGTCTTGTCGCAAGCAGTTTAGTGCCATTCATGCAGACGCCCAGCCAGTGTCCTGAATCTCCAGTTTTTGAAATCAGTACTGGCTTTCCTAACATCTAATAAACATTCCTTTTGGGATGGATAATTCACATTCACAAACCAGTAAGACCAGGAAAAAAAACTTAAATCCCTCTCCACAAGTACAAATAAATTACCTCCTCAAATTTAACTCAACCACGAGCATTTTGCTCATCTGTCATATTTGTTGTATGTAAGGAAATGAAGGACGTCACCTAAGTGCTACAGATTATGTGGCCTGCAGTTGCAGGGGCAGTGTGGTTTAGGGGTGTTGCTATTTATAGCACATGCACATGTGCTTTGCTGAGGTCTACAAATAAGTGTCTCAGGAGCTCTGTGCTGTCTGTTTGAACGCTGCAGTCGGCTCTTGGCTAGCACTGGGCTCAGACTGTAGACAGGGTCACGAAATGTTTCCTTTTATACAAGACTGGCTGCTGTGTCATGATTTTTAGAGTTTGCTGTCATTCATAAATAAAGCAGTGCACTTGAATGTTCTCATATACACATGTATGCTGGTGAATTACAGGTAATACTTAATTACTGCTGGTTTAACTTCCTGTCATGGAGACACTATTGTTGTTGTTTTTTTATTGCAATTGCGATGTGAACTTGTGTGATAAACTCAGTGTGATATTGTACAGAGAGATTTTATTGAGTTAGTTGAAAGAAAATATCAGTGAAAAAAACACTTTAAAATGAAATTATTTTTATTTTTTATTTCCTTCTTTGTGTTTAATTCACTGCTCACTATGTTTGACAGAAGAATGTTGGAAATAATTACCTTTCATTTTTTAAACAAGCAGTAGGCGATAATATAGAGATATTAAAGCATTCATATTGCATAATTTTCCCATAAGGTGCAGCCCTAGTGTAAATTTTCGCTTCTTGAGGGAAGCCTTATTGACTAAATTTTCTTCACAGCCATTAAGGTTTAAATGTCAAGACGTCAAAATGTAATATGAGACAGAAGTGGTTAGTCAGGCTCTCGTGATCCTTCAAACATAAACCCATTAAAGTCAGAGGTCACAAGCTGCTGGTTAACACATTTCTAAAATGTTCCCAAACCTCAAGCGGACATGAATCTGGATTTAAAGTGAGAATATTAAAACTTTATAAGAAAATTAAAGTATGATGTATTGTCTAACTCTCACACTTTGGAGGCTTTTTACAGTGTAAGCAAGCTTTTACAATGAAATAAACATCACACATTTACTGTCATCAAGTGTGATATGATATGTTTATGTTATTATTAGAAAAAAAATCCCCAAGTATCAAATCAGAGCCAAAATAATTTGTTCAGTCAGTCACTCTTTAATTTGCACCTCAGCAGTTTATTTTAGTGACCATGTCTGTGCTCCAGACTCTCTCAGAGATCCTTATACTATATAAAAACAATTTCCCCTGAAACCTAAAGGAATTAAAACTAAACCTTAATTCAAAACTTGCTAAGTAGCAATAATGGATTTTTTTTTTATTCAGCTCCGCTGTGTTTTGTGTTAAACTTGCAGTTAACTGCCAGAATTAATTTCCCAGGGATGCTGTTTAGGCTTGCTGGTGAAACTGAATGGATAATTTGATGTGGGTATGTGAGATGTGCATTTTATTAGACATATGAAACAAAAATTAAATAATGACACAGGGTGCAGAGGCAGCTTTTCAGTAATAAATAACATAGCCGCATGATTAGCTGTTGTATCAGTTTTATGTGGCTAAGAAAATCAAATATGTGTGAAATGGATTTACGGTGCCAAAGTCCAAGTCATATAATCGCATAACTTAGATATGATAAGCAGAATTAATTGAGCTGGAGAAAGGCTCATACGGTATTTGATGTGACATTATGTCATTGTTATTGTTATGGTGACAGAGCTGTTTGTTTTCTGTCTGATATCTGATCTTTATTAATCTTTACCACTGCATTCCTGTTCTTATCAGATAGTGTACAACTACTGTTTTAAAGGTCACTGTCTTTTGGACTAATTCGAGTTCAAGTTCACTTTTTTATTCGCATAAGATCCTCCAGAGGGCACCATACTGTTAAACACACATCCTCATTTTTGGGAGGCACAGGTACAGAAATAACCTGTCTCATAGCATATTTAAACCGTCTCACTAGTGCTGCTTCTGCTAGTTTAAAGCACTTAAACATGAAGAGCAGAGATGATGGAGACTGGTTTTCACACCACCTTGACTGTTGCTGATGTTGATCTGAGTCTACTAAGGGGGGCTGTTATCCGTAATCTGAGCAATATGTGAAGTACAGTTATTGCTGACCATGTCTGCTAGCTGGTTGATGATGCCCTCTTTCATCTCCTGTCTTTTGCCCTGAGCTGGAGAGTTTCCTGGAAAGCTCAGCCAATCTATATTAATGAGTTTCTCAGGAGAGGTTTATATATTATGCAGCAAAGAGCTTAGATACGGGCATTACAAACCAAATTGGTGTCCTACTGCAGGCTGCACTGCTTTATTCCTGTAATTCAGCAGTGGAGTCACGGGGACAGATCAGCAGTGACACAGCAGCTCTGACAGACTGCTTTCTGTTTCTTTTATCGATGAGTGATGTTTCAGGAAGACTCGGATGTGATAGGCTGATGGGATGCTGCCTTTATGTGATGTGGGGCCTCATGTCAGACCTTGATCTATGTGTAGATCATCACACAAAATAATTGTCACAGCAACCCACTTTCCAATTCTCTGCAGCTTTTACACACACACTATTTTTAGATGAACTAATTGTAAGAATCTGCAGAGAGTACAGTCACAGGGCTCTTAAGGTGCCGCTGATATTCTGGGAATGCATGTTTCAGACTTTATGATAATTCAAAAGCTTGCAGTATGTTAGAATAAAGTGTCAGCAAACATCAAATGCATGGATTATAATGTCATTAAGAGCTGATAGCCGTTATCTGTTCAGTTTAGAGACAGCCATACTTTCACTGTCCTGCACCCGAGGACAGGAGCGCTTTCATTTTCTGTAACTGTCTTATGTAACTGTGTAATTTACAAAAAAAAGTAAGATTCCACGAAAAACTGTGCCATGGAGAGACTGCTTGTCCTTATTTGGTATTTTTCATGTTGTATCATGAAGGGTGTTGATTGTTATTTGCCTGGATGTGTTCTCAGTGAAACATTGTGGTGCGTCTTGGCAGCTGCACAATAGCGAGATAATTATCTGAAATGTTTGCAACCTTAACAATCAAGGTCTGTACCTATCGCTCAAGATACATAGATAAGATTTTTTTGCATTAATCAAGAGCTGCGTGCTGTCATTGTCAGTTATGGTGCATTGCTGTGTGATTGCAGCTTGAACAAACTGGCTGTACCCTGCCATAGCGCTGTGAGTTGGAACCAATTGGAAACATGTTAACAAGGCACTTTTCTTCTTCTTCTCTTTTTCTTTTTTGTAAGAAGCACAGATTTTTTTCTGTGGTTTCTAGTGCTGCTGCTAGATAAACACAAAACCGCGTGGAAACTCAAAATAGTGAGCAGCCATGGAAAACCTGACAGGACTCGTTCTGGGTGCTTGATGAGAAAGAGAGTCACGGCTGCCCTAGAGGCTGGAAAGGCAGGCAGGCAAAAAGAGGGAGACTGTTAGTGCTTCCTCAGTCGCTTATCCACATGGCATCCGTCTACCTGAACCACGATCCTCTCGACAGCCCTCAGGAGCTAGCGCACAGGATGAAGTACTTGCTTAAGGCTGACAGGGAGCGTAGAGCTCACCTGGTAACTCTAATGTGCTGCATGGGTCAGTATTTACCTTACTTGTTCTTCTTGTAATTTCCTTCTAAGGTTAGTCATGTCTGTGCTCGCTCATTGGTAATTGTAGTCAAGATATCCTTGAGCTAAACTTGTTTTGTAACTGAGGTTATTAAAGGGAGGAGGTTATCTGTGTTGTTTGTCCTGTGGTCAAAGTACCGATCCTCCACGGTGTTGTTGTCATTAGCAGTGGAGTGAGTGTGACCCAGCCGGCAGATCGTTGTTGATGTCGTTGACTCTGCGTGTGAGTTTTTTGGTGTTCACTGTGGATGTTGTAGAGGAGTTGTGTTAGGCAGACTGGGAGACGTGGAAGCAGTGAAATGAGTCACAACTGTGGTGGCTGGCCTGAGTCCTGCTCTGCTCCGACACTGGATAGATGCCAATGTTGAGGAAGGATACTGCAAGGAAAATTACAAGTTGTTCATAGTGCTGACGAGGAACATAGTAATGGAAGTGTTCTCTTTCTTTTTATTTATCATAATACTTCTAGCACCATCCACTGCTGTAAATTTGCTTCACTTAGTCACCAGCCAAAAACAATAGTAATTCACTGAGTGGCTGTTAAAATGTGAACATTAACTGGCCGTTTGGCTGGTGGACAAAAAAGTTAATTTTGCACCCTGCAACTATTACTCAGTTTCCCTTTCCTTTCTAATTGCATCCATTTGCGTCCTGGTTTCACATATGTCACTGGCTGCAAGGAAACTATGAAGAGGGAACAGTCATGATGACAGTGACAGTGTTCGAGGAGGCGGCCTCTGGTGCCAGTTCTGTTGAAGTCAATGTGGCGGGCACAGCAAATCACACTATAACCCATCATATCTTTGTTGTTTCAGCTTTGACTGAAAAATCCTTCCACCAGATTAAAAATCACACATTACGTGATGCTTACTGATGTTGTTTTATCTAAATGCGCGCGTTCGTTTTCCTTGTTATTGGTCTCCAAACATATCATGACTCTGTCAGTCAGCCGCCTCTGCAGGAGAGAGCCATGATCTGTTTGGAGACCAATAACAAGCAAAGCCAACACGCATATTTAGATACAACATCAGTAAGCATCATGTAATGTCTGTTTTTTAAACTGGTGGAAGGATTTTTCAGTCAGAGTTGATACAACAAAGATATGATTGGTTATAGTGTGATTTGCAGTGACTCCAATAGAACTGACACCAAAGTCTGTTTCCTTGAATGCTGTCACTGTCATCATGACTGGTCCTCCTTTATAGTTCCCTTGACTGGCTGCAGGAAGTCTGGTTGCTATGGTAATGGGAAAAAACATAATATGGCATACAGGAGAGAGTTGTGTCATTTCAGGCTGTGGGAAATGACATCCTTCTTTTTAGCCACTGGGACTTGTGGTCTTCATATAACTATAACTAACTTTATAACTATAAATCCCAAAATAATGTTGCACATAGAGCTGGGACATGGGCTGGGAGAAAATCAAATATCGCAATGTTTTTGACCAATACTTCTACATTGACATTGCAGTGATATTGAAGGGTTGAATATTGGTGCTTTCTCAAAATATTTACACAAATTTACATCACTTTTGAAAAATAGGTGGAACTGGTTGAGGAATATTTAGGATTGCACTCGCTCTGAGGTGTCGTCAGGACACAGAAACAGGAGACAGGATGTAGATTTGACCATTTAGTGGCTCATTAACACAGCACAGCAGTACACTAGACCCAGCTTGACATATTTCAAATGTAGGTGTGTGGTCTGAAACACATAGGAAAGAAAACATACATGCATCAAGTTATACTGCAAAAAGTTAACTAGGCTTTGCCGATACGGTTACTAACAGGGAAACTTAAACAATAATAATCAAACCAATAATCCCATTAATGTGAATGCTACTCTCAAAAACACTCAAGTGCCCAAAGTGTCGACATCGAACACCTGCCGATCATGTGGCTGGGTCATGCTTTAATAGGGCATATCAATTAACACAGAGTAACGTCCATAGTTGGGGAAAAGTCTATTTTCAGGAAGCATAGAACTTACTGGTTTGACATTGACGCACACAGGAAAAGGCAAGGAAACATGTCAGGTATCCCAAAGCAAAGTCCGTTTGGAATGGGGAGTCTTTCGGCCATGTCTCGATCTGAGCGCTCGCCCTGTCTGAAGCTTGCTGCTTGGTGCTGCCGCCAGAGAGAGATCCATCTTACCAGTCTTGGACTTTAGTATAACTTTACTGTGATGCGGCCTTTAAAACCAGGCAAAGATGACACTTACTATTATATCCAAAATCTAAGATGATATCTATGTGGCAGATTCAGTCTTAGGGTAGCCTAGCGCTGTTGTCCATGGTCAAAACAATTATAATAAAATGAACTTAATGAGTGTGTTAAATGTTGTTGCAAGTAATATTATTATATTATATTATATTTTTCTTCTGCAAACAGTACTTTGTCTTCTTCTGTTAAATGACAGGAGGCAACTAGCGTTTAAAGTGCATGAATACCCCCCTCTACCAGCGGATTTGTTATATTTGTAGTGAGGAAAATTATATAAAAACAGTTGTCGTTATCATTTTATTGCCCAGCTCTTATTGCATATTGACTCTGCAACATGAAGCAACACTCTAAAAAAATGAACTGCTAAATGCTCTAAAACTTGAGTGAGGAGAATTTAATTGTTAACCCATCAGAGAAGAGCTGCTGTTTCCTCATTCGCCTCCGTTCTCAGTTACCACTAAACATAATAGGCTCCATAACAGGCTTATAAAAAGGGGAATTAGGTTCTGTAATGACAGCCTTCTTCAAAAGAGATTTGTGTTGCCCAAACACCTCTGTGGTGATTGCTTTATAATGACAGAAGTTCACTGGTTTTCCTTTTTGTCTTCCTCAGATGAAAGAGACAGAGTGCAGAAGAAGACATTTACAAAATGGATAAACCAGCATCTCATGAAGGTAAGAACAAATGCGTGCTCTTTTTCCCCCCTTTTTCTGTTACCATGTCACATTAAGAATTTCTGTACGTGAAAACTGATCTCATTCATCCTTGTCCAGTGTGTTACCATGGAAACTATACTCGTCAATAAATAGATGAACCCTAAATAACACTTAAAATTCCAACATTTCTTTCCACAACAATCAGCAAACCATTTTCCTCTAACATAAACAACCTACTCGAGAAGTATTGGCAGTGATAACAATTAGCACTCTACATGTTAGGTCCCAACATGCTGACATTCCTCTCCAGATATTATTAAAGCTGGTTAAAAGTCATTTAGCGTGACATGTGCTGCAAGGCTGCAGAAACAGGTTGTCTTTTGTTGCCAGGAATTTAAATCGCGTACTGTGGCACTTCATGTGTTAGTGTGGAATTGAATGAAACACTTTAGCAGACAGACAAGCACTGGCAAGTCTCATCTAATATGTCTTTGTGAAAATGAATCACGAACCGGGAATCATGCGTGATGTTATACTTTGTAGGAGTCATGTCTCAGTGGTGCATTAATCACTGCTATCAGTAAAAATCAGACTTGTTTATGTTACGTAAGGCATAAACATGTACTTATGTGACATAAAAATTAAGGGGAATTCAGTCTTTCATTTTCCTCACTTAATTTTTAAGAGCATAAAAAGACACAACATAGTGTGAGCTGCTCTTTGGTACTGATAAAGATGCATTAGTTGATGCCATGAGTCCTGCAAATTGGATATCTTCCAGGGAGCGAGTGGCTTGCCAGATAAAAATGAGCAGCAGCAAAAATGGCAGAACTGACAGAAACATTTGAAGACCTAGTAATTCTCAAACATAAATAAACTCTGATAAAAACGAGCAGCAAAAAATGATAGAAGGTCAGCTGAATTTGCATGAGCTGACTCAGCAAGGAGAGTCTCCAGAAAGTCCATGCACCACGTGACCCCCCAATATTTTATATTTTTCAGTTTCTGCCATTTTATGTGCAGGTTTGTCACAATATATAACAATTCTTACTTTATTTCACTGTTGTTTTCGTTCTATTTATTTGGCATTGAACCTATTTCCTTGTTACTAATTATCTTAATTATTTATAGCATGCATTTATGCCATTTTCATTTGCAGTATCCATCAATGTGTTTTTTTGTCTAGTAGGGCTATACCAATATATCATGTGACCTGTGTCATTGCACTCCTGTCTCCAATGCATTTTACACCCTGATTAAGACTCTTTAGTCGGAACGCATTGGTTTATCCATGTACTAATAAAGGATTTTTAACTTTAGTCAGAGTGCCTCGGATGCATCTTTTGGCTGTCCGCCTGTACTGTGAACTTTAACACTTGGCCAGTCATTGTTTTATCTTTAAGTCAATCAAAAACTAGTTGTATGCTTTGGAAAATGGACTCTTTGTTCCAGACACCATTGGCAGGTTAAAACAAGATCTTTGGTGATGCTCTTTAACCAGTAACACAGCTGTATGGCTGCTACATACTTACCTTTCTGCCTCAGAAATGCAAACAAAGTGCCACTGTGTTCACAGACTTGTTCTGTTACATGATGCAGTGGGCCACGCTTTTTTCCCCCAGCCACGTTGTATTTATTGTTTTACTTCTGAGGGAATTTTTGTTCTTTGATCATCATCTTCAAAGTGTGGTGTGGGCCATAAACCTGTCCTGAGGGGCCACTTCATGCATCAACCCGTTTCCGCTAAATAGTGCTAATATCTGGTTTTGTGTTCATTGCCGTGAGATGTTTTAAAACAGGAGTGTATTTATTATTTCCAATATTAAATGAATCATGAGAAAGATGCATGAGGCCCTAAGGAGCTTCCAGTTCTGCCTTCAGGAAGTACCTGCTACAGCTCACACTGTTTCACATTATATAAACTTTGTCACATTAAGGAGAAAGACGGAAATAATGTCTATAGCACTGCAATAAAACAGGACACGTGCAATGAAGGTGCAGAGAGTAACAGCCACATGTGTGTAAAAACAATATGCTAAGTACTGTAGATCTTTGAACCTGTTGAACTTGAGTTTATAGCTTTAAATATTTGTGTTTTATGTCATGTTTGACAGACAGATTTTAGTCCTCTTAAGCTTACCATGAAGTCTGTTTCATCCATGAAAAATCAGAGGTGCTGAGTAATAGTTGGGGATCTGCTTTGTTGACCCAATAACATAAGGGTGCAGGTCTATTTTGGCTCCACAGCTGTGGCCACTATCTGGGATTACAGTGCTGAAAGCCCTGTGTGAAAGCAGGTCAGCGGGCAGCGGGGTGATTTCAGAGGCGCGGTATTTAGGACAGGAAGGAGAGATGGGCCTGCTGGAAGGACCAGAGTTGTTAAGTGCCTCGCTCAAGTGCTTAGATAAGGTGTCACAATGATATCCTGAGTGTTTTATGCCACATTAATCTCAGTTTAGAGAATTAAGAGGAAAAAAAGTTTGTCAGAAAGTGTGTAAAACTGTTTTTTTTTCCCTACAAGTGGGCTTTAACTTAGAGGGATAGTTCAGATTTTTTCAAGTGGGGTTGGATGAGGTACTTATCTATGGTCAGTGTATTACCTACAGTAGATGGTGGACAGCATGTCCCCAGTTTGGAGAAGCAGACAGGAGTACCACCATGGATGATAAGCAATGCACAGCTGTGGACAGAGGGCTGCAGAAAAACATATTTTAGCCACCTAAAAACAGGCCAACCCCCCCAAAAAAAACAACAGTTTAAGGATATGTTATATTTAGAATATTTTCACTGCTTTACCTGCTCTCAGACAGCCCTTTCTGACAGGAAACTAAGGCTGTTACATATCTCTTTCTTCAAAGCCAGTCTCCACTGACAAAAGCAGCAATTTTGTCTCATTGAACACAGGAGCTGCTGATCTACTGCTGCCTGAGTCAGTTAGTTTGTTTGTGATTGTGCGACGCTGGTGAATCCGAACCAACCCTTTTAATCACCAAAGTCACACAATAACACAAACAAAATAACTGTTTGAGGCAGTGGTAGACCAGCAGCTCCTGTTTTTAGCAATGTCAGCTTACTGTTTTTGTCAGTGGAGTCTGGCTTTAAAGAGAGCATAGATAAGTTTCACTTTTAGGAGCCATTAATCATGTCTATGTATTTTCTGTCTGTCTGTGGAGTTCGTCACTGGGTGGCAGTGTAGGTTGATGTGGTGGGTTGGATCTGCGTGGGCACAGATTATAAGCACAGGTGGCTCAGGGCGGCCAGATCAGAAAGCGAGGCCAGCGATCATATGGCCTCCCAAGCTTGTTCGCAATGTAAAAGTAATGTCAATGCAATAAATGGGAACCTCACCCATCAGCAAATGCCGCCTGGGCCTCATTCATAAAAGCGCATCAAAAACAGTCTGCGCCCTGCACCCAGCAGAGTGGCTAATTGTTAGTCAGGATAGTCACTACAGTAGGTGACCAAAATATGTTTTTCTGCTGGCCCCCATCCACAGCAATATATTGCTTAGTTCCCATGGTGGTTCTTCTGCCAGCTTCTCCAAACTGGAGGCATGCTGACCATCATCTACTGTAGGTAATGCACTGACTATGGATAAATACCTCATATAACCACATTTTAAAAAAAAATTTAACTATCCCTTTAAACTGAACACCTGAATGGCATAAGAAAGAAACACTGAAGGCGGAGGTTGAGTTGTAGTTTCGTTAGGTGCAAGAATGTGGAAGAGTCAAAGATCTGTTCTTTAGAAATGTGGACTATTATGGTTCAATAACCAGTGATTTCAAAACAGCGCCAATTTTTATTATATGTACAGTAGTTGTACCTGTATTTGTTGTAATTGTTATAAGCTCTTGGGCCATGACAAATACGGAAGACACGCAATTTTAAATGATGAAGCAAAGCAAAAGTAACTTAATTTGCAATCATACTAAACAGAACGTAAAGAATAGGACGTAAGATCAATAATATAGGGAGTGCATGTGTGACCAGTGCAGTGTGGGAATGTCGTTTTTGCAGCTTGCTCACATCTTGCTCTCTTCCTCATGTCCACAGGTACGAAAACATATAAATGACCTGTATGAAGACTTACGAGATGGACATAACCTGATCTCACTGCTGGAGGTTTTGTCTGGAGACACATTGGTGAGTAAACATTTTTCTGTTGTCTTAACTGTCATGTTCAGTGTTCCTTAAAGAGATAAGATCCTAAAACAACAAAGTTATGAAACACCGGTGATGTTTTGGCACATACGGACATGTTGTGTGATCCTATTAAGCTCCTAGAGCAGGTTCCACAGTCTTACGAGATCACAAACAGTTAGATTTTCATTTGGCACCAGTAAGAAAGTGGGAAATCTATTCATCTTCCCATAAAGCAACCTGTCACACCTTTGCATGACTGATACACTTGGTATTTCTTCCTCTCACTTACATAACTGATGGTAAGAGGCAATCCTGGGATTTAATGGTCTGTAATCAGATCTGCTGTGATTTTACATCCACCACTCAATAAAGTCACATTTTTCATGTCCTGTATGCAGGTTTCGAACATGTCAAAATACTATGTTCTTTTCTTGTGTCTTCTTCTTCATCCACTCTGGGAGCTCTGACACTGACGGATGTCTTCATCACTGTGATTAGTCATGCTGTGCTATTAGATCAGGGGATACACTGAGGGGTGGGGCGCTTTGAGCTACAGCAGTAGTGGTGCTCAAGTAGCAACACGTTTGAGTGTGATATTAAATACGCTGATCATCCACACAAGGCTGTTGTCTTTAAGTCAGTAAAATGTAAGCATATCAGAGTTAGTTAGTTAGCAAGAAGGAAAACAAGCTCATTTGTTTCTGGCGAGTTCTTGGCAGCCAATAATTATAATTAACAAAGTTTAACTTGCTAACTAGCTTTTTTTTAATGCACTAACTGCCAAAGGCTTCTTTTATTCTTTATTTGGATCCCCAAGCAAGTGCTAACCAGAATATTAAAGCTTGGCAATAGGATTACTGTGACATTAAAAGCTGCATATTATAATAAGATACATAAACTGCCAGGATAATTTATCCCACACAGACTACATAGATACATAAATGTAGAAACAGCACCGATGTATCAGCTGTACAAGTAATTGAAAATCAAATAGCTACAGCTTCTGTGCCTGTCCCCCCTGGAGAATGTATTTATACACCACAATTACATAAGCAGTTATTTAAAACTTCTGTATGTAAATTCCTGTCTGTCCCCAGCTGGTCACGACTGTCCTGAACTCTTTGACCCTCAGGAGACAAACATTGCCTCTGTACATGTAATTCATGTCATGTCCTATTGAGAATGCCCTCTTGTGAATGTTAATGCTAAGAGGACAAAAATTACTGCACATGACACATAGCCAGCATGAAAATGTGACACTGTTTTTATGAAACTGCATAGTGATGAAGTAATATTACGATCATGAGCAGTTTGTCTTTTGAGTGCAGGAAGCTGTGCTGTAATGGTGATTAAAACACAGCTGGAGTGATCGCTGTCACAGTGGCTCTGTTAAAAGTAGAAGCTGATTGTTTTCAAAATTTTTGAGATGCTAAGAAATCCAAACCTTTCCTTTGAAGGAATTGTCGAAATTGTGCAACATCTTATAGAATAGTCTAATTTAATTACATTTATTATATAAAATTGAAAGTCAGTTTTATGTTATAATAAAACAGTAGGAACAATAGCATCCTCAGGTAATTTTTTTGCCACAGTTTATATGAGTTATTCTGTGGTATTGTGATTTAATAAACAATGTCCTAAATCACACATTATGTTAACCGAAACACAGGGAGCTGCCCTGATGTTAACTCTCTGTTTGTAGCCGTGCTATAAATGTATAAGCAGGCTTGAATTTCTACCATTTTTTCCTGTTAAAATGTTTTTTTGGGGGAGTTTTTCCTTATCTGCTATGAGGGTCCATGGATAGAGGGATGTCATATGCTGTAAAGCCCCCTGAGGCAAATTGTGATTTGTGATATTGGGCTTTATAAATAAAATTGAAACTGAAAATGAAATGAAATTTGGGATAGTTCACTATGTATATGAGTGTAATCCCTCACATACAGAGCACATAGATGCACAGAGTATGTAGCTGGCCTAAGACACTAGTCACTGAGGTGCTGCATGTTATCAGCAGGCTATTTGCAGTATTATTTCATTTCTCTGTTAACATGTCATTCTTTCATCTTATATTGAAGTATGTTGATACTGTCTTTGTGCAGTCCTGAGTTCCTTAAAGGAAAACTTCACCCTCCAAATGACCATTTGTATATCAAGTACTGACTTGTGTTTGTAAATTCTTGAAGAAAACTTTGTTTTTCATGCATGCCTCCTGTGAACGAAGATTCCAAAAAAGGAAGAAAAGAACAAAAACAAAAACTCTTGATGAATTGAAGTCATAGCGAGTTATGTTTAAAATTAGTTAAAAGCAGGCCTATATCAGAACATCAGTTTACAAACTCTCACACAACTTGTGCAGTATAATCCAAGTCTCATTTATACAGTCATATGCTCCTTACTTTCAAAACAAACAGCCCTTTCTGACGTGAAACGCAAAACTTAACAAAGTGAAACTGCTCTCCTCAGAGCCAAACTCCATTGACAAAAACAATAATTTTACCCTGGGTGAACTCGGGAGCTGGTGGTCTACCACTGCCCCAACTGTTAGTTTGTTTGTGTTATTGTGTGACTTTAGTGTTTTAAAGGGTTAGTTCAAATTCACCAAAGTCACACAGTAACACAAACAGACAAACTTATCAAGGCAGCAGTAGACCAGCAGCTCTCAAGCTCAGTGAGGTAGAATTACTGTTTTTGTCAAAGGAGTCTGGTGGCACAGTGGTGTGTGGAGTTTGCATGCTCTCCCTGTGTCAGTATGGGTTTCCTCCAGGTACTCCGGCTTCCTCCCACAGTCCAAAGGTAGGCTAGGTTAAATGGTGACTCTAAATTGGCCTGTTGGTGTGAGTGAATGAGTCTATATGTGTCAGCCCTGCACTAGTCTGGCAACCTGTCCAGGGTGTACCCCGCCTATCGCCCAATGTCAGCTGGGATGGGCTCCAGCATACCCACAACCCCTAACAGGAATACGCAGTTTCAGAAAAATGAATGAGTCTGGCTTTTATTGGAGTATAAATAAGTTTCACTTTTAGTTCTATTCCCCATCAAAAAGGGTTGTCCGTTGTGGCAGTACTGAGCGTATGACTGGATAAATCAGACTTGGATTTTTGATAGTCTTGATGTTGTTAAATGCAGACCCTTATGACTTTAATTCATCAAGACTTTTCTTTGTTTATGATTCTTCATTCACCAGAGGGATATGGAAAAATGTTTTCTTCATGTTATAAGTGTAATATTGGATGAGTAATTGATACACAAATGGTCATTTGGGGGGTGAAGTGTTCCTTTGATGATATCATGCTGTGATGTCCCTTACTGTATTTAAACTGCATGTATTCCTGTGCAAGGAGCCCCAGCAGTTACTCCCTTCTTCAGTGTGACTAACTTTCATCCTCTTAAGAATCTATCTGTTTTCTGTTTACATCCTGTTTCCCCTTCTACTTTCCCCTCCTCTTCTGTTCCCTCTCTTTCATTGGTTTCTGTCCATTGTCTAACTTCCTTTTGATTTGGCCGTCGTGTGTGTCCATGTCTTCCTTTCTCCCCCCATGTGTTGCCTTTTCGGTGATAAGCCGAGGGAGCGTGATTTTCTGAAGACATTGCGGTTGGTGAGTGGGACAGAAGCATGTGCAGTTGAGCAGCATGAGGACACGGTGGATGATGATAAGGGGGTACGTGTGGCTTGCCCCTCCACCCCCTTTTAACAAACTAATTCAGAGCTGTGCTGTGGCCAGTTAACAGGAGTGTAGAAACAATCCCACTGTATGATTTGTCTTTTTGTAGTCTTACATAATTGCTTTAGCAGATATTGTAGTTCTTCTATATGCTTATAGAGTTTCTCCTTTACCTAATTTAGATACATTTGTGATTTCTATGCAACAGTATGTTACATAATGCTGCTTCTTTCAATCAGGAAATAAAATCAGAATCCTTGTTTACATGACCGGATGATACTGATGATGCAGAGGAATGTGCACATGATCTAAAGACCCAGGCATCCTCATGCTCAAATTTTCTTTTTGAACATGCATCAACAGTAAATTTGGCACATTGACCTTGCAAAGACATTAAAAATATACAATAAATTCCTAAAGGATATTGCCCATAAAGCTTGGGTCTTTATATCCATCTCACTAGCTTTGCCCATCATTGAGCCATAAAATCAAAGCGCTCCAAACCTTCGTGAGCATCAGGACATTTTTCATCTGCTGCTTTGACGCCTCACGAGGGCCCCATAGGAGTTTGAGATTCACTGAATGAAAGCTGTGGGAGATGGGTTCATTAAATATTGTTGCTTTGTTATTGAAATGAGCGGGATTCTTCCCTCAGCTGTTGTAAACTCAGAGATATGGCTGAATGCAGCACAAGTCTTCTGCTGCTGCCGCTGCATCCTGGCTTCAACGCATTTTCCATTTCATTACCTCATGCTGTGGCCCCTGACTGTCCACGTGCATTTGCCACATGAGATTGGATACTTACTCGAACAATGCAGCATAATTTTTAATGTTTTTCATTTAGTTTCTCCAGCACAGTATTAAAATGTTTTATGTACACTTTAGCTGTTAGAGTGTGCTAACCAGCAGGGTGACTTGGTTTGTTGTTGAAAGAAAATTTCTAGGGATGCAAATGGTGGAAAATGTTCTGTATATGCACAGATTTTGAGTGGGCCTGCAGAAGTGGTCACTTGTACTACTTGTGGGTAGAGTTTTTTGTGTGTCTGTATCTCACCAGATCAGTGGGTAAGAATCTGGAAGCATGTCCAGTGTCCACCATGTTACTAATCTTTTTTTTTTTTTTTTTTTTGATTTGTCCTCTGTTATTGAAAGGAACTGGATTACCATACATGTCCCTTCTTCCCTCTTTATGTCCACAGCCTCGGGAGAGAGGGAGGATGCGCTTCCACAGACTCCAGAATGTACAAATAGCACTGGATTATTTAAAGAGGCGGCAGGTATGGATCAATCCAAGCACACCCTTAAACTATTGTTCAGTCACACTTTTGATTGGAATAAATTTGAGCCAGCATTGTCACAAACAGGGTTCAGTGTGAATGTGTGTGTTTTTTTTTTCTTTTTTCACTTGCCCGGTCAGGCAAGAGGGTCAGAAATCTACTCACCCAAAGATAATTTTTACTTGCCCCCCCTATAAAAATGGCTTAATCTATTATCAGTTATGTGGGCAGAATGGTGCTGCAGTGGTTGGCATTGTCGCCTCACAGCAAAAGGGTTCCTGGTGGGGGGTTTGAACCCTAGAGTTTGCATGCTCTCCCCGTGTCAGCGTGGGTTTTATCCAGATACTCCGGCTTCCCTTCACAGTCCAAAGACATGCCGTCTAGGTTAATTGGTGACTCCAAAATTAGCCATAGGTGTGAATGCAAGTGTGAATGGTTGTCTGTCTCTATGTGTCAGCACTGCGACAGTCTGGCGACCTGTCCAGGGTGTAGCCGCCTCTCTCCCAAGTCAAGTGAACTGCCAGATTTACTAGCCCAACATGGCAAGTGGACGATCCTTATTGTTGAACCCTAAACCTTTCAAAGTTTAGACTGACGTTTAAGACGCTGGGTTTTTAGCCTACAGTCAGAGTCCCATCCATCATTCAGTGACGCAACAGCAAAAACAAACTCATGTTTCTGCCCCTCCCTGCCCTCTCATGGATTTATAGCAGCAACTGAAAGTCCACATAATAAATTAGGCACAGATACAGGACAGCAGCTGAATGGCACATGTAAATGCATCAGCTCATGTGTGCAGCTACAGTGTATCTTGGGAGCTGCATCACATTATGAGACATTTGTTCACTCGTAACCACTAAGGCTGACAAATGCAAGCAAAGGGACACATGTAATTGAAATGGGAATGCAAGTGGCACACTGTGTCTGAATGTCTGGGCTCAGACACAAAGTGCCACATTGTGTGGGACAGCCTCATTCAGCGGTGATTACCTCGACGCAGCCTCCAACATCACACACTGTTGGACTCCAGGCATTTTCCATCTTTCTTGATGAAACAATTCACTTCCCACAAACAGTAATGGCAGCATTTAGGGAGCGCTGACTACAAATCCCATCAGTGGGGTTTTGGGAGAGCTTTGATTGCCCTCCCCTCCCCCACCGCTCAGGATGTGATGAAGAACACAGCCTGGCTGAGCCGTAGCCAGATGTGACGTAAGGCTTGAGACAAAGGAATCATAGATGGTCACAAATGAGTTGTTCTTTTGTTTTAGCTGCAGTACATACCAAACACATCCATGAATCCTCTGTAGTCATTAAACGTACAACAATTCAACTGCTTAAACTTCCTTAAATCTCCCCCTGCAGCTTATTGATTGCGGTTATTACAGATAATCAGGCTGACACCGGAGGGATAGATGAACTGCTCCATTAACACAAGACTGTGATTAGACTCTGCTTTCTGATTCCTGTTTGTTTGTGTGTGTGAATTTATTAAATTCACATTAAAGTTCACTCTGATATGTGGCAGATTCAACAGTCCTAGCAGGTTTATGGCATTTAATTAGTAGCAAGCATTTTTCTCCCTGTCACCTCAGACCCATTTGATTATAGTAACAGCTTTCCCTTAGGTAATATCATGACAATTGTGCCACCTTGTGGTGCTTGGTAAATGACAGGCGTATGAGTCAAAATAGACAGTCACACTCATATTTGTACTTGATCAGAATAAATGTAGAGGTGAATGCCATGATTTAGAAACCTAAAGAGCAGGTTTTGGACAAGTAGATTTATTGTAAATATGCAACATGTTGATTATGTGTTTTCTGTCATCAGGTCAAACTTGTAAATATCAGGAATGACGACATCACAGACGGCAACCCAAAACTTACCCTGGGATTGATCTGGACCATAATTCTGCACTTTCAGGTCAGTGTTATCATCTCATGGTTTGCTTTTATGAGCCATGATATCAATATGATTGATCACCCAGATACTGCATGATGACTTACTTTCATTTCTGTGTATTACATGTGAAGTGATGAGTTCATAGCAATGATGGCTGTTGATTTTAAACTGTGTCTTTACGTCCTGCTCAATGTTGATCTGTTAGATGTTTGACTGCAGCAGATTTTCAATGTTTGCCTTTGTCTGTGTGGAGTTAAATGATATTTCAGTGCAACAGAAATGCTGCCATGTTTTGGGATTGAGTTACATAATAGCGTGTCAAATGCTTTCAGATTAATGCTTTTAAAATGAGTTCACACAGGTGTCAGAGCCGTGCAGCATGCATTGTGCTGAATGTTGTGGTTGCCGGGCTTCCTTTAATTTATGTTTGATTCGGCTCGAGTTGTAATTTGACAAGGTAACATCAGGTAGCCTCTGGTAGCTGATTCACACAGGGTGTATTGAGAAATGGAAAATGTCCTTACACGCAGTTCTGACAAGTCTAGTGTTGCGTTCCAAATAACATACGTTTTCTTTTAACTCAAGTTTGGAGCTACCAACTATGAAAGATTTTTTGCAAGAGGGTCAAAGTTCAAGGTGCAACGCTGTGACAAAGTGGTATGTCCCAGTATTGTGTGCCCTGCATGCAACAGTACACACTTTGCAAGGGCAGGTGTGGTACACACTAAAAGTAGAAAGAAAAAGTATGCAATTTGGAACACAGTTTATGTTTGAATACAGCAGCAAATGGCTTGAAAGTGGATTTGTTATGTCAGTGCAGTCCACAAAATTCTGCATTTCCTTGACTCTACATGTTTTTTAGAGGATTAAAGATCTGTAGCATCTCCTTTTGAGTGTTCATGCACAGATCAAGCTTTGCATTTTGGAGAGTTGGATTGTTTTCAACATTTTATGTGCTCTGGGCTAAGTTTTTATTTCCCCCTTGAATGTTCTCAAAAATATTCTCCCCAGGAATACTTTTCATTTTATTGCTGGAATGACACAAATCATGTCAAGTGGGTTAGTCTGCGTGTGCATGCCAGGAGAATCCAGGTGTCGACCTAGGTTTATATCCAAAATCTAACAGCATGCGGAAACTTCATACTCGAGCTACTTCTCACTCACGCTCTCTCCTCCCTTCTCTCTGACTGTCTTGCTTTGGATTATTAATATCTTTGACACGTGACTCACGTGACTCAGTGGTCGGTCAGGGACGGGAGTATTGCAGTAGTCTTTCATGCTTGCACCTTTGATTGAGATGATACTGAGTCAGTATCTGATATTAGACCAAGAATGCATCTGTCTGACTAACGCCCTCTTTGAAATAATGGTGAATAAAGTAGTTAAAATAATTTTGCCTGGACTCGCTGACAGGTAGCGTCGAGATGATGCCAACACCTGCTGTTGTCAGTCTCACGCAAGCCCTTGAGCAGGGCAATGGGCCTGTTTCTTCTTGATTCAGAGGGATGGCAGGGCAGGAGAAAATGTTGCCCTTCAGTCACAGTATACACCTTTGGCTTTTTATTTAAGCACAGCTGACAGCAGATTGACATGTATGGAATGTTTTTATCTTACATGATTTGATATGACTGCCTTAAGTATTCAGGATCTGTTCCTTTTTAAAGGACAGAGGTTGATTTAAGGACATATTTTACAGGCCTTTCTTAATGCTGCTGGATAATTTTTTATTTATGTATTAGAGAGAGAACTGACAGGGCGTGTTTTTTGTAATGTTTGACCTCAGTTCGCTCCCTCATAGCTGTTGAAGTTTTGCTAAAGCATACCTTCGGTGTTTTTCAGTCCCAACCCTGTTTTCCCATGTTTTTTTGTCTTAAGTGATAAATGGGAACAGCAATTTTTGAAAATGGTCCAGTGTTGAGAGAGACACAACAAGCTAAAATGTAATCACTCAGAGCAGCTGTCCAACATTAATTTACGTCCTCTAAAAGTGTTTGTTTTTGCTATTGACAGGCTCATATTGTTATCCTAAATGTCTGACAACATTAAGGAAAAGATCCTTACAGAAACACATCTCATTGTTGAAGAGTAAGATCTCTTTTGTTTAACCAGAAACAGCCCCAAAATTGCTATCATGAAACTGACCAGACCCCATTTAAATAAATAGCAGTTTTATGATCGTAAAACACGCTTAATTCAAAGTCGACAAAAGCAAAATAAAACTCACAAAATCCATCTTTGTTCATCTTTACACTGTTTCAATAATCAATTCTGGTTTGGCTGAAACTTACCCGTCATTCACCTGGTTAGATGTGAAAATATGCTGGCTGTGTACACACTATAATGACTGTTTATTTATATAGAGTTTGGCAAAAGTGATTCTTAGGCTTTGTTTAATTAAACAAAAAGCATCTTACTCCTTAACAAAAGGACAGCCTCTGTAGGTATGCTTTCCATAATGTTGTCAGACATTTATAATAACAATCTGAGCCTGTCAGTGGCAAAACAAGCACTTTTAGTGGACATAAATCAACTATGCACAATTGCCCCAACTGTTTACATTGCAGCCAGTTCTAATGCTGCCAGTTCCCACGCTTAATCCTGAACCAATTTCAACATTTGTGGTTCCTATAAGTCGCTTTGATGAAAAACATAAGAAAACAAGGTCCAGGTTAAAAAACACAGAAGTTACCCTTTAAGTGTTTCAGTCACCGTCCTTTGTTTGATCTTGTCTGTTCAGATAAGAAGCTGATTTCATCTCACTATGCTCTATTTCATGTGGAACATGCTGTTGAAAACACTAATGTTTATTTTAGTCCAGCTGGTGACCGTGCACCACCATGGCAATGCACTGTGGTCAGGTGTTTCTGTCCTTGTTTGTCTTGTTTGTTTGTTTTGCCCTGATTTAGTGTCAGTGTCTCTGTGATGTCTACTGCTCTGCACACAAACATATTGTCAAGATTTATTTACATCACTGTTGGAAAAAAAATATTCTCATTAAAATCCTGCACCAAGTAAGGCCATATAAATCATTTTAAATAAAGCGTCATAATCCAATGCTGCAGTAACACCAGTAATTGATAGTTTGGCACTAAGTAGCAGAGTGAGTAATGATACACTGTAGTTTAAACTGTGCTGGCTGTCAGGTGACTTTGACCTTCAGGGAAACTTCAGTGGCGTTCAAATATTGTAAGGTGGCACTGGTTCAGTGTTATTTTTAGTTGAACTGTGAGGTGGCATTATATTTACTCTTTCACACACTTATTTCTCTTATTGCCATGTAATAAAAGTATTGATAGATTCCCTTTACAGTGGACATGTGCCACATGTTGTCAGGCAATGTTATGTGGTTTTATGTGGTGAATCACTTCCTGGTCAGAGCATTTGCCCTGTTGTGAACTGCGGTGTTGGTGATCTGTCTAGATAATAGTGTTTGTTTAAACCATTGGACTTGCGCCCCACCTCTGGCTCCAGCATTGTACGTAGCTTGATTAATAGACAAAGTGAAAGCACTTTGTTGTCCAGCTCGGATTTGCCCGTGCTTCTGCCGCTCTAGTTGACCTACGCTGTTCTGTTTTTCAAAGCCTTTTCTGAGCGGCTGGGACTCTGTCTGGTTCACGCAGCCAAACTTGCTGAGCCAAAATTTCTCACAGCATAATGGGTGGCCATCAGCTGTCATCTGCTTACAGTCTAAACCTTGTCCTCCCTTCCACCTCTGATTACAGACACAAATACTAGGAAACCTAAGAGGCGTCTGTGGTGTGCACATGTTTACTGTGTAACCTGTGCTAAACAGGTCCGTCCACAAGTCTTCCATTCTTGCTCAGCTGAGAACTATACGCACATGGGCCACGTCTATGTGTGCATTTATGGTGTTTGTGCTGGATTAGCAAAGCCGGTAAACGTTTCAAAGGTCAGAAAGGATTCCAGTGTCAGAGGAGAGACTCGACAGAGAGCACGCAAGGCAAGAGAGGGAGGGTGAGAGGGAGGCTGACCATTTCTCAGCTGTGAGTCAACGAAAGGAAAAAGTCAACTCTGCTGTGAGTGGAGTGAGCTCTGCGTCTGGCTGCCGGCTTGTCTGTCACTGTTTATTGTGTGCTACTCGCACAGCGTGAAAATGGCTTTCTGTCAATGGGATAGTGGCTCTTCAGATCAAGCGGAGCTCACCGGATACTTTGCCTGAAAAACAGCTTGTGTTGGGAGTTCAGCACCGTCAATGGGTAACAGGCTGTATGACTGTCAGCCATGGGAAACATCTGTGGATGTGTTCGAGGCCCTAAAGAGGAATGCTATGTTGACCCCAAGAAGGTTCCACTGAGCCTTGAATCTAAAGAGCGCAAGGGTCGCCGCTATTTTCAGAGGAAGAAGAGGAAATCAGGGGACTTTCAGCCTGCTGGGTCTCTCAGGAGTCCTGTAAGTGAGGCTAATACAACTGAGGCCATCTGCAGTAGTGCACAGCCTCAGGGTGGCCAAGATGGGAATGCAGAGGAGTCCCAAACAGAGCTGGATAAAACACCAGAGGTGGAGACACATCTTTCCAGGCAGGGCAGTATCAGCAAAGGTGTCTACGTTGGAGAGGTACCAGTTTTAATCCTCAGAGATCCCTGTAGCCAGACAACCAGGAGGTTACCTTTCAGGTCGGGGAGGTTTTTCACAGAGCAGACGGAGGATGACAGAAGCAGGTCCAGTGTAGAGGGAAAGCTTCATTGTATTAGCACAACTTCCAGAGGCGTCTCGGCGAAGGACGGTCTGCTTGTGAAGAAGCTGCTGCAGCGCCAGTTAAGGAGGGCTGTTAGCTTTGGAGCAGTGGAGCACACGCTGCGGACTCTGAGGGGTAATGACAGACCTGGGAGTGAGGAAACGTTTGCCAAGATTATATGGGGCACTCAGGCACACAGGAGGAGGACACGGAGGGCCCACACCTGCTCTGGTTACGCAGAAGATCTTCCAGCTCCTGCCAAATGTATTTCCGACCAACAGGAGGTAAACCAAGAGCGTGCTATTTGTAGCTGTTATTGGTGTGATTCATGATAGATTAATTAGGGGTTTGAGTCGGGTGTACTGTAACGGGAACATTGCAGGGCTGGTGTTTGAATCATGGAAGTTAAGCACTAAGAAAATATGCTTAAGTTCTTGAGAGCAATGCCAATTTTACACCCCATCATCATGGTCCATTGTGTAGTGTCAAGCATTATGTCATCACTGCTGTCCTGTGTGTGTGTTCACATCATTCTTGGACGTACTGTTACACAAACATCACACTCTGTAGGATGTTTATACACCACAGGCATCTCCATGTGCACAAGCTTGTGTACTTTGGCTGCATAATTTGCCTGAAGCCTGTGTAGAGACAGGAACATTATGTTGACATAGATTTTTTTTGTTAAAGCTCGATCAACAGTTGACTGGTGTTGAACAGCATCTGAAAGAATTGTAGCTTAATGTAGGCGCTTATTTTGTGATGTTCAGTTTATTTGTGGGGCTTTGGTTTGTTGATTAAGAACATCAGGGATCTCGTTTGATATTATAGTGAATACTGTGGGTCACTAGAGGGGTTAAATGTGTGACAGTAAATGATGCTTTTTTTCTTATATATATTTGATATCTTCCAACCCCGTACGGCTGCTGTGTGTCCCCGTGACTTTATATTTTCTTCACTAATGGCTGGCGGAGTATGTATGAAAGTCGAGGCATTACAGAATCCCCTGATGAGACAGTGATTGTCAGTCTTCTCCAGAAGCAGGAACGCTTAATGAGTTTGTATCATGGTGTCATTCCTTCATTTTTATGTTGACAGAACAAAGGAAGTTATTGTTGCTTCCAGGAAATATCTCCCTCATTTAGCATCAGCTGTAGTACAGCATGTTGAAATCACCCTGTTAGATGATTACAAATATCTGGGGACAGTTATAGACACAAACTAATTTTGCTGAAACAAAGAAAGCACAGCAGCATCTTTACTTTATTAGGAAATGTAAATCTTTGCATGCCTGTGGATCCACGATGACTCTCAGTCGTATTACCCCAACCTCCGAGGTTATGTTTGTTTGATTGTCTGTCAGCGGGATTACGGGAAAACTAGGGGCTTGTTTTTCATGAAACTTGGTTGAAGGGGGGGATGATATGCCAAGGAAGAACCCATTAGATTTTGGAGGGGTGGATGCACATATTATTTTTCACCTTTGTTAACATTGCAAGACAGGGCATTTGGCCTCTGCAGAGGTCTGATCTGTTTTGTCTTTTTTCATTGTGGTGTGTTTTGGAAACCTCAGCCTGTCTAGTAGAAAGAGACGCAACAATCGTGTCAAAGTGTCCAGTAAAATGCAGCTCTTCGATATTTATATTAAGTGTGTTCTTAGGAGGGCTAAGGGTTTCCTGGTTTATCCATATCATACTTTGTTCAGGAATCTGAGTTACTGCCAAAGTCATTGTTTTACAGTTCCAGCTAGACAGACCAAAATGACTAAATCGGTGGCTTGTTAAAGTCCTGGGACCGGTTGCACAAAACACCTTAAGTTTTCTTCTTAAGTATGACACTTAAGGCTTAATTTCTTAATTTCTGCCGCACAGAATCCCTTAAAAGGTTTCCTTTGTTAAGGAAAAACGTTAACTCATTTATTGCATTGAAAAAGATTTTACAGCAGTAAAAGTTACCATGGAGATTGTTTGTTTGCTTGGACTCATGCTTGTGATGCCTGTTATCGTCTCACAGAGTTGGCTTGAAAAAATAGCAGAAGAAAGGAAGACGAAAAATCCATACTGGTCAGAGGAGGAAAAGAAGGAAAATCTTAACTTAAGGTGTTTTGTGCAGCCAGCCCCTGTCATACTTTCTCTTAACTGGGCTGTAGAAGTGTGTCAGGCGTTGGAAGTTGTACAGTCCGGATGAGTTGGTCTGTGGGGACTTTTTCTTCAGGATGATGTGATGATGTGTCTCCGTCAATCTAGTCTGAGCTGACTGACTGATGTCACCTGGCTGCTAATTCCTCCATGGAAAAGATTGATTGATTAGTTGGTTGATTCATTGATTATTTCATTGATTGACTGAAGTTCATCTTGTAAAATCTGCTGTGCTATTGTGCCTCTTGGTTTTTGTGCTGTAGACACACACCTTTTAAGGTGTATTCTATGTGCATTCTGTGGCAAACTGAATTACAGTATTTCTGACCTGAGGTGTCTCCACAATTTTAGTTGTTTGGGATGTGTGTTACAGGAAAACAAAGGCTTTAATCAACATGACTGAATGCTGCGTAAACTGTAGATAGAAAATCTTGTTCAGTCATAAATGTGCTTTGAACCCAGCGAGCCAACAGCGCTGTGGAACTCAACCTGTGAAGTGGCACTGTTTGTTTGAGGTCATCGTAATCTATAACACGTCGTATAACAATTATGTCATCTGTTACACAACTCTATCTCACACCTCTGACCTGCTGACAACTTCCATGTTTTCAAGGAAACTATTATGCAGTTTACACTTAATTCACACTAATACATGCCATATATACATTACATCTTGTAGCTTGTGTAGTTGTCACATTTCAAGGTGTTGCTGTCATTGTTTCCAGCTCAGTTATGGTGAGGTCTTATTATTCACAGGTTTGCAGGTTAGATTTGATGTGTCTCTGAACTGGAGCTGAGCAATATAGACAATTCAAATATCACAGTATACTTGACGAAATACCTCAATATCAGTATTAAGATATTGTAGGGTTGACTTTTGGGGCTTTAACAAAATATTGACACAATGAGATTCTTGATGATGTCAGAAAAGTACATCACTGCAGCCTTTTTTCTGGAGACAGTGGAAACAGACTCGAAAAATTTAAAATGTTTGTTTGATATTAAAAAGTTGTATATTTAAATAAAACCAAATTCATAATATTTGGATATCAAAAACTTAAGAATTCAGCACAAATCATGATAGACAATGTTGAAATGGAAAGAGTGTATGAAAATTGATTTTTGGGAGTTGTAATGGACCATAAATTATGCTGGAAACCACATATAAATCACTGAGGCTGCTACAGCTGAGGCTGAAGTCAGGGTTTTATTTCAGAAACAAGTTGTGTTTCTCCTTTGAGGCCAGAAAAAGTTTTTAGTGTTTCTGGATTATGGTGATTTGTTGTACGTGAATGCATCTGCACATTGTTTGCACATGTTAGATACTGCATATCACAGTGCACTGAGATTTGTTACAATAGTAAAGCCCTCACTCATCGCTGTACGTTTTATTCCAGGGCTGGTTGAACATCTTTGACCTTTTGTAGGCTCAGTCACTGGTATTTATTTATTTTTTAAAGCCATACTGGGTAAATTATGATGAAATAGAGATCTGACTTTAGCTACAGTCTGAGATCTCAAGACTTAGTTTTGTTGTCTGGTCCTAGTGCTCGGACTGAGCTGGGGAAGATAGCTTGTATGTGCTCTGCTACTCTCTCTTGGAATAACCTTCAAAAAGAGAAAACTATGTGAACTGGTCTCTACCTAATTTTAAAGCTCTCATAAGTACAAGGAAGAATGAATAGGTTGGTTCTTGTCGTTGTGCGGAGGTGTCCTAATATTTGTACATGTTACTGTGTATCTTTAATGGTTTTTTTTTTGCTGTTTGGCTCTAACCTTTTGTGTGCTGTTGTCTTGGCCAGGTCTCCCTTGTAAAAGAGATTTTTTATCTCAATGGGACAAAAGACAACCTCAATTCAAATTCATAACATTTATTGTATCATTATTTTATTTTTCCATACATTACCTACTGTGTGGAGGTTTGGAGAAATACATACAAAATAATCACAAATCCAATTTTTATGCTACAGAAGAGAGCTATAAGAATCCTAAACAGAGCTGATTATCATGAACAACCAACAAATTCTTCATACACTCACATGCTCTTAAGTTAAGAGATCTGGTGGACTTTAAAACTGCACAGTTAATGTATAAAGTAAAAAATGTGCTGCTTCCAGGCTGTATCCAGACATTGTTGGAACTTGTTTGTTCACAAAAACAAATGTTAGAACAAATACAAAACAAAGATGTCTAACAGCCAAAGGAGTTCATTTGTGGTATGGTTTTGAAAAGTAAATGAAAATGTATACATCACTTTTTGTGGCTTTTTGCATTTATTGGATTGGACACATCAAAGTGTGAAGGAGGGAGAGGGAGAGGATGACATGCAGCAAAGGGCTGCAGGAACGCCTTCGTATATGAGATGCCTGCTAAGCCACGGGTGCCCCTGTATATGAATATTTGTGCGACCTTAAGGATATATAGAATATATTATTTTTAGCTTGTGTCTTTATTTTCATTGTATAAATCAAAAGAGACCAGCAGGTGCAATAAGCTACACCTTTTCTGTCAGCGAAGCTTCAGAGAGTAATGATTTATTATTGTTATTACTTTTATCACTATTAATATGACATTGATATATTGCCCAGCCATACTCTGAACCCAGCTCACACAACTGCACATTGAATGTCAGTGCGTCTTGTATTTAATATTCTGTACTTCTCTTTGTGACAGATCTCAGAGGTCCATGTGATAGGGGAGTCCGAGGACATGACAGCCAAGGAGAGGCTACTGTTCTGGTCCAGGCAGATGACAGAGGGCTACGTAGGCGTACGATGTGACAACTTCACAACCTCCTGGAGGGACGGGAGGCTATTTAACGCCATCATTCATAAATACAGGTACTTTAACACTAAAGGAGCTGCAGGGGTTTTTGCAGAAAAGGAAAACACTATGTGCCGATGTAGCCTGCTCAGGGCGTGTCCACTGGCAGCCTCCTCACTCTAACATCTCTAAATATAATGCATGTATAGGTCCTGTTTGTGAGTGTATGTGTATTTCTGGCCTGTGTGTGTATGACAACAGAGTGAAAAAACTGAATATCCCTTCGGGGATTAATAATGTATGTCTTCTTCTTCTTCTTCTTCTTCTTCTTCTTCTATATCCCGATTTTTCCTTTTACTTGGTATGCCTTGTTTTTCACGCCCCATTGGTCTCTTTCTCTCTCTTGCAGACCAGACCTGGTTGACATGAGCCGTGTGTCGACACAGGCCAACCGGTCCAATTTAGAGCACGCGTTCTGTGTAGCTGAACAGCTGGGGGTGGCCAGACTGTTGGACCCGGAGGGTGAGATCCAAACACACTGTTATGTTTGGTTTGACTCTGAAAACACTCATCAACATGTTGAGTGAAGCTGAGATTTTTTTTGGCTTGAGGAATAATTCCTTTGAGCACAGCTCACTGCCACGTGTTACGTTTGTGACCTTTCGGTTTTTACTTCCCTCATCAGACGTAGACGTTCAGTCCCCCGATGAAAAATCAGTCATCACATACGTCTCAACGCTGTACGATGCCTTCCCCAAAGTACCTGATGGTGTTGAAGGAATCAGTCCTAATGTAAGTTGATGGCATCGGTCCACCAGTAACTCCACCCCAGTCCGAGTGAAAGTGCTGAGAGGTGCTTCATGTGCTGATGATCCTTTTTCTCCGCACAGGATGTTGATATCAAATGGGTGGAGTACCAGAACATGATCAAATACCTCAGCCAGTGGATCAAACACAACGTGGCCATAATGTCCGATAGATCATTCCCCAACAACCCTGTGGAACTCAAGGTATTAAAGATTTATCATTAGTAGCTTTTTTTTTGCACAACATCAGCTGCTTTATTTTACAGAGTGCTTACAATCTACATGTAGCGTCAGGGAGGTAAAGGATAAGTGTCTCCTTCAGATGGATCACGTGCAGCGTCTATCTGCTGTAACCTGAGACTTAAAGTGATATTGATGGATATGAGAGAGCTGCAGCATCCATTTGCTGCAAGAACTTGATAGCTTTTAACAGTGCAGGCACTTTCATGCAGTTGTTTTAAAGACAAAGATCCTGGTTAATATCTGTTCTCATGCTTTGTATAAGGTTAAAACATTTTTATTATTATTATGATCTCTGCTTTCTTTTACAGGCACTTTATACACAGTATCTGCAGTTTAAAGAACATGAAATCCCCCTGAAAGAGAACGAGAAGACAAAAATCAATAATCTCTATAAAATGCTCGAGGTATGCAAATCCAAAAACAGACGATCATGTTGCTTTGATTCACACATTAAAGTGTTGGTAGTGTAGTGTTAACAAATCTGTGTTTGTGGCTTGTCTGACAGATGTGGATCGAGTTTGGGCGTATTCAGTTACCCCCGGGTCATCATCCTAATGATGTGGAGAAGGAATGGGGTAAATTGATTGTTGCCATGCTGGAGAGAGAAAAGAGCCTGAGGCCCGAGGTGGAAAGGTATGTGAAGGCAGTGAGCGTATTAATACTTTGTCTTGCCTGCCTCTGCATAATGGGATTTAAAGGTCTAATCTTTATGGTCTTAATAACCTGATATTATAGGGTTAGTTGTCAGCCAGAAGTCAATAGTCAACTGACACATGTGGACATGTGGCGTGTGCTTTGACAGGATGAAATGTGTGACTGTTTGAGGCAAACAATAAGGATTAAAATGCATATTGCATATCTTCCCAGCAGCAGTAAATGAACCATAAAATATTGTGATCATGAGCTGCTTTTCGAAGCTAATATGCTACATGAGTCAGCATAACATTTTCTGAGGCTGGTGCAGGCTGAGTGCTTCAGCATCACATTGCAAGCGTACTAATGTCTCTGCTGCTGCAACCTAACACTGAGGGTCAGTGTTTTATTTTCCTTTTTGAAGTAGAAATCCCCTTATTATACCGTTGCACGCTATGATGTGATTTCTATCACCATATTTATGAGCTGTTATACACAGTATTTCTTGATCAGATTTACTGCAGCCAAAGTGCACTGTTTGCATATGATAAGGGTGAGTTTTGCTCCGCTTGGATGATAGAGACAAACAAATTCATCTTGTGTAATAAAATAGTGGGAAAAATAGGTGCTTTCAGTTCAGGAATAAAATCATAACTAATCGAGTGTCTAGTTACTTTTAAAAGGCAGAAATTTGCAAATGCTAAAAACACAAAGAGTGTCTGTTTTTTGTTTTGTTACGGCAAGCTCTGTCAAGTTTTTGGGCTCTATCTGGTGCTCTGCTTTCATCAGTGTTTGTTTGCAGCGTAGATCTTATTTCTATGGAAACTCAATGCCGAATCCAAAGACGTCTCTGTTGACAATAGTTTAGACAAGTTTACTCCCTCATTCCTGCTGTCGTGGTCTATAAACACGACATATTTACAGCATTAATGCAGGGTGTGGTGGCAGAAACAGCAATCCCAGCAGTTTGGCAGCACTTTATACAGTCTCAGTTGGTACAAAGGCGTACTGTCTCAACCTGCTGTTTAATTTTTATCCCCTAAGGACAGCACATTATTTCAGGGTGGGAGTCACTTTACACGCTCCGCACCTGGCTGCGCTGCTATAAATATGAGCAAGTTGAAAGCCGCTCCATCAGTTAGGTCTGCGAATGCTCGCAGTCAAACTGTCAAGGCTGGGTCGAGGCTGGGATCCTCTCAGAGGGACGATCAGGATGAGAAATATAGCGGTGGTTGTTTGAGTGGTTTGGAATAGCAGCAGCGGTTTAACATGTGAAGTAAGATGGCCTATTTAGGCGGGTTCTCGTCTGTTAGCAACAGCAGCTTCACCAGCTTCGGCTCCAATGACACGGCTCACACTGAGCCGTTACAAATTAACAGCTCAATCTTTCTCAATAACAACATTGCCTATGGATCCAGGTGAGGTTACAGTGTGTGAAGATTTTTTTTTTGTTTTTATTAAAAGGATAACAACTGTAAACTATAAATCTAATCTTTCTGTTTTTGCAGGCTTGAGACGTTGCAGCAGATTGCCAACAGGGTCCAGCGAGACTGTGTTAATGGAGAGGACAAGATTGCACTGGCAAGAATTGCCCTGCAGTCTGTGAGTTTTGTGAAATCTATATTTGACTTAATGCAACTTGTCATGAAGTGAGACTCCTTAAAACCTTGGTATTTCACTCTGATGCAGCAGTGCACCCTTCAGCGAGCATGAGACAGTGTCAGCCTGTGCTCTAAATGCACGTTCACACTTTATATGATAATTTAAATCGTCCTTTGTAAGAATGCAGAACAAAAATCCTGAATTATTTTGGTTTAATTAAGATGAGAAGTTGGACTGAGTGGCAAAGTACGAGCTAGTTTTATTTCTGAAGCTTGGAAAATTGGACGAACTAGAGATCAGTTTATTTGATGCATGTCAAGGTATGAAGGCATGCAGAATATACTAATCATGTTTCCCATACTTTGTATATTTTCCTGTATCCATGGAAACTAATAGTTTCCCTTGTAAGCCTATTTGGGTATCTATTAATGCAAGATACTACATTTATATCAGAACACAGAGACCCCTTCATCTGAGTAGACTTTTTGTAGTTGGACATAATTTAGTCATTCTGACACACAATAAATTTACAGTGAACAGTAGGTCACATAACACTGTGTGTCGCAGGACGGGAGGCACCGCCCCTGGGTGAAATACTAAGTTTCTAGGGAGTCCTGTGATAAAACAGCTCTCAGTGTACATTCTTTGTCTTGAGTTTTGAGTCTTTCTTCCCCTCAGCTAAGGATGCAAAACGTCTGGAGTCTGGCATCCAGTTCCTACATGAAGCTGAGATTGCCGGCTACCTTCTGGAGTGTGAGAACATCCTCAGACAACAAGTGGTGGACATCCAAATTCTTCTGGATGGGAAATTTCCTTTTGCAGATCAACTGGTCCAAAGGTACAAAAAGTATATCCTCTTGCAAAGATAACACACTGAATCCTCTCAAACTTTAAAGGTATCTCATAAAGTTTTTTATTTTTTGAATACAGGGTGTCAAAACTCCGAGATGACCTCCTGGCGATGCGAGCAGAGTGTTCCTCTGTGTACAGCAAAGGTCGCACCCTGACAACAGAACAAACCAAAATGATGATCTCAGGCATCACGCAAAGCCTGAACTCTGGCTTCTCCCAGAACATCAACACAAGCCTGACACCAGCCCTTACTCCTGCACTCACCCCAGGGGGGTTAGGTACCCCTGGGTCCACATTCACCTCTAGCCTTACACCGTGCCTGACCCCGTCCTTGACCCCTGCCTTGACCCCCGGCCTGCAGCCTGCTTCAGTCCAGAGCTACATGGGGAGCGGTGGCGGCATGGACCCAGGCAGCCTCAGGCATTTGAAACACATGCAGATCCGCAAGCCATTACTGAAATCCTCCCTGGCAGACTCCAACATGACAGAGGAGGAGGTCAACATGAAATTTGTCCAGGACCTCCTGAGCTGGGTGGAAGAGATGCAGGTGAGTAGTCACCATCAGTTTGTGTATAATGTACTGTAGCTTTTAAATGTGCACACTTAAAATAAGATACTGATTATTTTACTATTTTTTTCCCATATTAAAGGTGCAGCTGGATCGCTCAGAGTGGGGATCAGATTTGCCAAGTGTGGAAATGCATTTAGAGAATCACAAAAGTGTACACAGAGCCATTGAAGAATTTCAGATGAGTCTTAAAGATGCCAAGCTGAGTGAGGTAAGTGCGTTTGGAAGTTCTCTCTGTCCTTATAATCTAAGTGGAAACATTAACAACCCTAACAGTTAGTCTGAAATGGTGCTGCAGTTTCCTGCCACAACTCTGAATGCAGCCCAGTTGCCAGAAGTAAAAACGCTGGCATTGTGCGTTTCTGCAAACCACTGATGTTACATTTTTTGGTTTCATAAGTATCATATCAAGTGACAGTTCTGGTTACATATGTAAGATCTGACTTTGTCATCAAGAGGAGGGGAGATGGTGGATGGTGGCGGGTGTTTTTAGCGACACATTGCAGCATTTGCAGCTGTGATTGTGCCACCAAAACTGTTTTTTTTAAGCCAAAACATGATCTTTTTCTAACCAAAACCAAGTCGTTTCTCTGCCTAAACATAACCACACGTTATCCACAGCACTGTTGAAATACAAGGAAACGTAAAGTTACAAATGTTACATATCAGTAGTTTGCATAAACACACAATGCCAACATTTATTCTTGAGATTAGGTTGCTTAGTTTCTGCAGAGGAAATATGAAAACTAAAATTGTTTTTCCCTCTCAGATTCAGATGAACCTCCCACTGAAACTAACCTATTCAGACAAACTGAACAAACTAGAGAAGCAGTATGAAAGACTATTGGTAAGTGATCTGTTGAGCTCTAAAACCTGAGCCATAAATACGATACATTATTGATGCACTTTCTGTAGTCTGGCTTCATGAACGTCTGTTCTCTCAGAGCTGTTCCAGAGAGCGACAGAGCCATCTGGAGAGCCTGCATGAACTGGTGTCGCAGGCAACTCAGGAGCTCATCTGGCTGAATGAGAAGGAGGAGGAGGAAGTTGCCTTCGACTGGAGCGATCGTAACAGCAACATCTCCAAGAAAAGAGACTACCATGCCGTATGTTTTTTTTATGTTCAGTCTTTTTAATTAAGTGTAACTCTACCCGTGAAATCTTTGATGCAGACAGAATAATAAGGGCTTGTTCAGACATTTCTTTTGGGTGTTTTGGTTTGGCTACGTTACAGCTGCATTCGTTTAACAGAACAATAATCTCCTTGAAGGGATTTGTTTATTGTGGCCTGAATGATTAACTTCATACTTTGAGGCAGGATATAGGATTGTGTGAGAGGATGGAGTGACTGGGTTTTTGCCACGGCTGGATGCCAGAGAAACTCTAATGCCTAATGTCTCTGTACTATACAGGACCTAATGAGGGAGCTGGATGAAAAGGAGGAAGTGATCAAGTCTGTGCAGGACAAGGCAGAGCGCCTCATGCTTAAGAACCACCCAGCCAGGCTCACTATTGAAGTAAGCCCTGTGTTTTGTGCTCTGCGGTCAATATGACGGCAGCGTCTCCACCCTGCACACAGCTCCCACAATGATTAAAAGACTGTGAAGTCCTGTAATCTTGTAATTTTCCAGGTAATTATACCTGGCTATTGTGTTTCTTATTTATGAGTTGTCTGTCTTCCAGGCGTACAGGGCCGCCATGCAGACGCAGTGGAGCTGGATTTTACAGCTCTGCTCATGTGTGGAGCAGCATCTCAAAGAGAATGCTGTTTATTTTGAGGTGAGTTGCTGCCTGTTTTTCAGTCAGTATGGCAAAGTGCATTTGTTTGTCACATCTAATTATTTCTGGTTCTTTTCCCCCTGTGCAGTTTTTCCGTGATGCCAAAGAGTCCATGGACTACCTAAAGAGCCTGCAAGATGCCATTCAAAGAAAATATAGCTGTGATCGATCGAGCAGCCTACACAGACTGGAGGATCTCATTCAGGAGTCCATGGTAAACTGAGAGGAAGCTATGAAGTGTGTATGTTCATGCGGAGGTGGTTGCAAATATGTAAATGTTTTTTTTTGTGTGTGGTGTGTCCCCAGGATGAGAAAGAGCAGCTCCTTCAGTACCGCAGCACTGTAGCAGGGTTAGTGGGCAGAGCCAAGAACATTGTGCAGCTGAGGCCCAGGAACCCTGACAGTCCTGTGAGATCATCCATCCCCGTCAAAGCCATCTGTGATTATCGTCAAATAGAGGTATGTAGAAGTGCTTGTTGCCATGTCACCACATTTCATCTCATTTCTAAGTTTTATGTTATGCTAACTCTTTGTCACACCTCTTTCAGATTACCATTTACAAAGAGGATGAGTGCGTACTGGCCAGTAACTCTCACCGGGCCAAATGGAAAGTCATCAACCCAGCAGGAAACGAGGCCATGGTGCCCTCTGTCTGTTTCACTGTGCCTCCACCCAACAAAGAGGCTGTTGATATGGCTGCAAGGTGAGATGCTAGGATTAATTTTGTGTCAGCAAAATGCCGTCCTTTAAAGGTTCAGTAGGTGACGTTTAAAAAATAACTTTTGTCATATTTGCCGAAACTGTCTTTATATCCTGACTATAATACATGAGACAGGTAATCTATGAAGAAATCATGTCATTCGGGCTCCTCCTAGCGCTCCCACTGGCACTCAGAAGAATACACAGCAACCAATCAGAGCCAGGAGGTGTCGCTGATACAGTGTCAATCATTGCGTGTGCACACACTGCTCAGCCCTGCTCCTCTGCACATCTTCTTCTGTTTATTTGTCTTTGCGTTATGTGTTGTTGTTGGCAGCACAGCGTGTGCACAAGCAGTGACTGACATGCGTTAGAGACTCCTTGGCTCTGATTGGTTGTTTTCATTCAGCCACAATGGATTCATTGGAGGAGCCAGACAGACATGATTTTTCTGTTTCATATATTATTGTCAGAGTATACTAACAGTTTCAGCAAATATGACAAAAAGTTATTTTGTAAAAGTCGACTGTAGCTTTAAAGTTAAGTTTCCTCTTGGGTTCAAATGACCTGACTTTGATGGGATGAATTATTTATGTCTCGCTTTTCCTGCAGAATCGAGCAGTTATACCAGAATGTCCTGGCTCTTTGGCATCACTCCCACATCAACATGAAGAGTGTGGTGTCTTGGCATTATCTAATGGCTGACATACGAGCCATCCGCAACTGGAATGTGGCCTCAGTATGTTTGAATAATCATGTTTTAGACTCCCACTGTTCAGCACAAGCTGACGATCATTTTAGTTCATCACTCTAATGTTTGTTTAATCCCACTGTTATTTCTCTAACCACCGCAGATTAAGACCATGCTGCCAGGTGAGCATCAGCAGGTCTTGAGCAACCTGCAGTCCCACTTCGACGAGTTCCTGGAAGACAGCGAGGAGTCGGAGATATTCACAGTGGCGGACTGCGCCCAGCTAGAGAGAGACGTGACAGGCTGTAAGGAGTACTACCAGGAACTGCTCAGATCTGCAGAAAGAGGCAAGGCTCAGATCCCCTTCTTGTCCCTCCCAACACAGAGCTCCTGGTATACATAGAACACCACACACGAGGGAAACACATGGCTCCTTAAGCCTTTTAAGCCTTAAGTTAATGCCTTTTGGAATTATGTTGTTGTTTTACTGATTTAAGAAGAGTTTCTAAAGAGATGGATGGCTTTGCTGTGAATGAGACGCAAACACAGGGATGTTGTTAATGTGCAGTTACGTTTTTTAAATAGGGTGGAATATCTGGAGAATAAAAATACAGGACGCATGTATGATGTTCCATAGGACATCAACATACATCTGTACATGGTCATTTACATTTATGCCACCTCCCCTTTTCTTAAATAGGTTCATCTTATTTAAACAATTTTCCTAATTTGTACCTGACTTCATTTTAACAGTGTACAAAGTGCCACTGATTTCTGCTGCATTGCAACAGGTCCCTATTGGGCTTATACTGTGATAATGATGCCACCTAGAGGTGCACTTGAGCACTATCGTTAATGTGTGTGAGACTATATGTAGGTTTGATGCTCCTTTGTTTTATTGTGTGGTTTTAACCATTAAATAGTTGAGAATATCTAATAGAAGCAAACTTTTCATTGTCTTCATTTTATTTATTTATTTTATTACAAGAAAAAAAGAACAAGACTGTCACTATTTTAAATTCCAATATATTTTATGTGATTATTCATACTTTTTTTGTAATCTGGTAAACAGAGGAACACGAAGAGTCGGTGTACAATCATTACATCTCAGAAATACGCAACTTCCGCATGCACCTCGAAGCCCACGAAGAACACCTGATCAGGCAACTCCGCACACCACTAGAGAGAGACGACCTGGAGCAGAGTCTGCAGCGCATCACAGACCATGAGGTACACATCTGGGCAGCTGTAATCACTTTATATAAGAACTTACTGGTGATTTTATTTTTAATCCTGATTTTCTCCATGCCACTCTACAGAAGAAGACGGCGGAGCTGAATAAGCTAAAGGAGGACCTTGATGTCATGAAGGAGAAGTGCGAGCTGTTCCTCAGACAGGCTGCGGGTTCTCCTTCTGTGCCGACACTTTCCTCTGAACTCACCGTCCTCGTTCAGAACATGAGCCAAGTGTACTCTATGTCCTCCATTTATATGGACAAGTAAGTTGTCATTGTTTTGAAGTGAACACAGTGGCATTTAGATATTTTTATTAGATGGATATTTGCATCTGTGTTCCCTTTGTGTTGCAGACTGAAAACAGTGAGCCTGGTGGTGAGGCACAGCCAGAATGCAGAGGCACTAGTGAAGGCCTATGAATCCAAACTCTATGAGGAGGATGCTATGAACTCTGACATCAAGTCCATCGAGGCAGTCATTTCAACACTGAAGGTAATACACTGTTGCATTCAACATTTCACCAACATTGGCAGTGTCTTTTGTTCATTTTGAGTAATCGTTCCTCTCTGATTATAGCAATGGCGGTCAGAGATTGACGAGAAGCAGGAGGTGTTTCATGACATGGAGGATGAGCTGCAGAAAGCACGCATCATCAGCGACCGCATGTTTAAGGCACATAATGAGCGTGACTTTGACCTGGACTGGCACAAGGAGAAAGCTGATCAACTGAGCGAGAGATGGCAGAATATTCACTCCCAGATAGACAGCAGGTTAGTGTTAATAGCTTTAACACTACATTTAAGCACCGGAAGAAGTAATTTACGAGTAAAATGTGCAAGTATTATAAGCCTAAGTGTACTCAGCAATGTTATGTCTTTAATTTCAGGCTTCGAGAGCTTGATGGTATCAGCAAATCTCTGAAACACTACAGAGACTCCTACAGTAGTCTTGATGAATGGGTTAGAGACATGGAGGCAGAACAGCTAAAGGCCCAAGAAAACAAACCTGAAGATAGCAAGGCCCTGGCTGAGCTGTTAAACAAACAGAAGGTATGACAAGAATGAACTTTCTTACAATAAGATTTACAAAGTATATATATATATATATATAGATGTGTAAATATATATTTAAAGTATCTCTGTTTTTCAGGTCCTTGTTGCAGAAATTGAGCAAAAACAGAACAGAATTGATGAGTGTCAGAAGCACTCAGAGCAGTACTCATCTGCCATTAAGGTAAGCTTTAATTTTCTTCTGGTTTCTCTTATATATTTAATTAGCAGTCAGTGGCATCACCATTTCAAACTTTATTGGGCAACGACTATAATATGTTCAAAACTGAAAACAGCTGTAGTTGAGAAAGAAACAGTGTTGTAAACTTACACATAAATTGCTTTTTTAGGATTATGAACTTCAGCTGATGACCTTCAGAGCGATGGTCGACTCCCAACACAAATCCCCTCTCAAGAAACGGAGGATGCAGAGCTCCTCTGATGCCATTCAGCAAGAGGTAAAACTACGATTTAACTTTGGCAGGGCAGGAAGTTTGTGGTATATGTAGAGTACATCTCAGTAACACGATTGTTGTTCTTTGTCCCGCACAGTTCATGGACCTCAGAACCCGCTACACTGCTCTTGTGACTCTGATGACGCAGTACGTGAAGTTTGCCAGTGAAACACTGAAGAGGACTGAAGACGAGGAGGTGAGAGATCCACATTTTCAATACTTACTGGCTTTCTACGTTGGCAGTGGCTTATGCAGCACGATTTAGAAGCTTGGGGATATGTGGATGCTTAAACTTATGATGCTTGTATAGGCTTCACCTTCTTCCTAGATCTTCTGTTATGCATCAACATATTTCACTTCCTCACTTAGAAGTAGTGAATTGTAAAATAATGTAACCAAATCTCTTTCCCCATTGAGCTGTTGACTTCCTTCGAGGGTTGTGTCTATTGCCTTGTGTGTTCAGCTCATTACAAGTGAAGATATTTGCTTCACTGCGCAAAAGAAGCAAAGGATATGTGCAAATGCAGTGCATGTCTGTCTGCATATGCAGTAAGTACTCATTGCTGGTGGCGGTGATCTGCTGGGAGGAGAGACTTTTTTTTATTCTTTGACAGTAAGTCTTTCTCATCTGGCCTCTCTGTGGGAAAACACAGCCTCTCCAGGTGTTTGTGTAGTATTTCATAAGTATCAGCACTGGCAGAGGTGCAATGATCAAAACAAAATTAAAGGGATAGTTTTGATTTTTTTGAAGTGGGGTACTTATCCATAGTCAGTGTATTATGTACAGTAGATGTCAGTTGACATGCCACCAGTTTGGAGAAGTGGCAGGAGTACCGCTGCAGAAGAAAAAGTCCTACCGAAAAATATCAATTATAGTTTGAGTGTGCACAATATTGTGAGTGATTATTACAGCTCTAGCTCTCCGTCAGACAGCCCATTCGGATGGGGAACTGAAGCAGTCATCTTCAAAGCCAGACTCCATTCACAAAAACAGTAATTTTGGTTGCTGAAGACTGGAGCTGCTGGTCTACCACTGCCTTGATCAGTTTGTTAGTTTGGGTTATTTTGTGAGTTTGGTGAATCTGAATTAAGTCTATTAAATGCCAAAGTCACACAATAACACAAACAAACTAACTGACAGAGGCAGTTTTAGGCCAGCAGCGTTCAGTGATGTTAAATCACTGTTTTTCTCAATGAAGTCTGGCTTTGAAGACAGCAATACACCAGCTTCAATTCCTCGTCAGAAATTGCTTTCTGATGGCAAGGTAAAGCGGTGAAAAGCACTTGAACTGATATTTGTTTTTCACGTTTTATTGCAGCCTGAATCTACTGTATGTCATACACTGACTATGGATGAGCACCTCATACAATCCCACTTAGGAGATGCAAACTGTAAAAACAAGCTCACATCTTGTTGTTAAATGTGAGTTTTAATGATCCATAACGTTTCTGGCTAACTAAAAAATCCCACAGTCTTGAATTTGCAAATTCCTGGAGAGACTGTAAGACGTAAAACATTCATGCAATTTATTCTACAATTTCTAATTTAAAGTGAAACAGTGGATGACTAATTTTTTTGCATTATAGACCAGAAAGGCTTTTGAGAGAGCAGAGAATACAAAATGGACAGAGAGCGCGGAGCTCCAAAAAGCTGCAGGGGAATTAGAGATTAGTCAACTTAAACAACGGGTCCAGGAACAGGATGCTCTGCTGGTTGAAAGACAAGCACAGCTGGAGGAGTTGGAAGGAGAAGTAGAGACTCAACTGAAGACAATTGATGATCTGACCTTCCAGAAATCACAGCTGGAGCATGACATTAATCAGTATCGCACCAAGTTAGAAATAGCGGTGAAAGACAAAGCCGCCAGCGAGGAGGAATTAAGTCACACAAAACAGTTAGTTGAGCAGGCAGAGGCCAAGTGGGCTGTGGCTCAGAAGAAACTAGAGGAGCTCTTAAAGAAAACTAATGATGGCCAAGATCTTAGACAAAGCCCCAAACTTCAGAGGAAGATAAACGTGAAGGAAGTTATTGAGGAACAGGTGCAAAGTGTCCAGGTTGAAGTAAAGGATCTGGCTCAGCAGCTTTTGGCAGTAGAAAGTCAGCTGAAGGTCGACAGCGAGCGCGAGTTAGCTGCAGTCAGAGAAAATGAGAGAATGATGGCGGATGCCCTGCAGCAGAAAGTAGAGGAACTGGTCCTGATCCAGAAAAGGGCAGAAGTGGCTGAGGAGAAAGCACAAGGTTATAAAAAGCTGTTGGATGACAGCAACAACAGATTGAAGAAACTTCAGATGGACATGGAGACTGACAGAAACAACATGAGGCAGAAATCAGAGGATCTCCAGCAGGAAGCACTGAACCAGAAGAAATCAATCAATGAACTTCAAGAGGAAATCAGATCTCTCCAAAGAGCAAAATCCTCCTTGGAACAAAACGCCTTTTTCCAAAGCACTGAAGTTGAAGGCCTGAAAGAGCAGCTGAAGATCACCCAAGGAGAGCTGCAAAAGAAAAACTCCATGGAGCTGGAAAATATTCACAAGATTAACAACTTAGAAGAAGAGGTAGCTTCCAAGCAGGCAGTAGTAGATCAGCTGAAGTTCAAATGCGATGAGCTGACAAGGATAAATGCCTCGTCTGACAGTGATATTAGAGGTCTGCAGATCCAAGCAGAGTCACTGGAAAAAGACAGATCATTTTCTGAACAAAAGATCAAGTCTTTAAAGAGTGAGATAGAGAGCTGGAAACAGCAGCTTCAAACTGCTAAAGATGAAAACAACTTAATGAAGAGATCTGAGCAGGCGTCGCAGCTTCAGTGTAAAAACCTCGAAGCAGAACTTCAAAAAAGTGAATTGCTTGCTTCTCAGTTGCAGAAAAGGGTAGATGAATTGAAACAGATAAATACAGAGATGGAAAAGAATCTGAAGAACGTAAAAGCTAAACTCGATCAGGTGACGGCAGAAATTGACAGCAAGGATCAGCAAATTAAAATCTTTAAATCTCAGGCAGAGGGCACCAAATCGCAGGTTAAAATCATTGAGGAGGAGCTAAATAAGAAGTCTCAGACCTCCCATGAGCTTCAAATGAAACTGCAGGATTACAGTGAGGAGGTGAGGAAAATGGCTGAGCTGCAGCAGAAAATCGAACTACTGAATTCAAAAATTGACAATTACGAGAAAGAAATAACATCCTTGAAATCAGAGCTGAAGTCAACGTTTGCTGAGCAGAATTCTGCAAATGAAAAGATCCAAATGCAAAATGCTGAAATTAATGATTTGAACGCGATGCTAAAGAAAAGAAATGCAGAACTTCAAAAAGAAGCTGTAGAGAGCCAAAGACATCTCAATAAAGTCAAGGCATTAGAAGACGAGCTTTTCAAACATAAGCACAGCATTAAAGGGTTAACCAGCAGCTCAGAGAAAATGACAGAAACCCTAAAGCAGGAGATGTATTCTCTTCAGAGCGACAAGAGAGCAACAGACAAGAAGGCAGAGAGCTTAAATGCTAAAATCTCAGAGCTCAACTCTTCCCTACAAAGAACCAAAGATGAATTGCTGAAAGAGACCAGGGAAAGAAAAGCCAAAGAATCCAAAATATTGCAGATGGAGACTGAGCTTCAGAAAAATAAAGTAGCGATGAAAGAAGTAACGTCAAATTCTGACAAATCCAGATCAAATCTGCAACATGAAAATGCGATCCTTAAGAAAGAGAAAGCTGAGGTGCTAGAGAAAAGCATCACGTTGGGCTCTGAAGTCAGAACACTGAAAGATAAGCTGCAGCGCTCCCAAACAGAGTCTGAACAAAAGCTAAAAGAAAACTCTGTGCTTCAGCAGAGGTCCCAGCAGATGGAGGAACAACTTGAGAAGTGCAAGAAAATGTTAGAGGAGTTGAAAAGTAAACTAGAACTTCAGAAAGAGGGCTATGAGAGGCAGTTGTTGCTAGTGAAGACTGAAATAGAGAAAAAACTTATTCTACTTCAATCTGAAATATCTGGTGAAAGTGGGAAGTCAAAGCATAGCACAGAGTTAGCAGAGATGCTGAACAAGTATTTCAAACAAGACGTCAAAGAGATAAAAACAGTACATCACTCCATTGTGGAGACAAAGCAACCATCCGATCAACTGCTGCAGCAGCAGATCAAACTGGACAAACTGCAGCAAGAAAGAATGAAGCTCGAACAGGACCTCTCAAAGGCAAAATCACAAATTGCCCTATTTGAGGAAGACAGACTTAGACTAAACACAAAAGTGAGCGCTTTACAAAGCCTCTGCAATGAAAAGTCAAATGAGGCAGCCAGGGTGACAGATAGTGAGTGGAAACTGACACTGAGGGAAAAGGAAGCCAGATCTCTTCGGGATCAAATCGAGTCGTACGTCAAAGAGGTGAAAACTCTTCAAGAGAAGCTTTTGACGCTCGGGGTCAGGATGAAGACCGAAAACCAGAGGATAAACAAACAGGAAATCATTGAGACCAGTCGTCAATATGGCAAGGACAACGAGGCAGCTTTGTTGAAGACAGAACACACGGCGAGGCAGAAGATGGTGCCCTCGTATGAATGTGTAAAATGCAACCTGGAGGAAGAGATGCTCAAAATGAAAGTGTCCTCAGAGGTATGGATGAAGTTAGTTCAACATTACCACAGCACAGTATTATATTTATAAAAATATTGTATATTCAAATTTAATACAGGTTTACAAATTGCTTACTTTCCTATTTATTACATTATCTACGTAGCAACTGTAGCTATCTGAAACAGTGAACTGTAGTCTTCCATTACTTAAAAGTTCTTCCAATGTCACATCTACAGATGGCAACAGTGGAGAAAGAAAACACTGGAGTGAAACAAGTCAAACAAGAAAACAGCCAAATCCTCCACGATTCACCAACAAAGAAAACCCTGAATAGCTCTACTTACCAAACTCCCACTCTCCTACAAAAAGACGTGCAAAGTGTGACCTATAAGAGCCAAATCAAACCTGATGAGCCCACGCCTGTGACGACACATGGATACATGGCTCTGTGTGGACTCACTGACCAAGAGCCAAATGAAACACGTAGCATCACTAAGACAAGAACGTATCAGATCAAAGAAATACGGGAAACTGTAAACACATCAGACAGGTGAGGGAAAACTGAGTGCCATATATTCAACGTCACAAAAGCTCCCAGAACTCAAAAGCAGCACAAGTATTCAAACCTTAATCAAGTATAAGCTCCTGGATGAAGAGGTTTGGCGAAAGTTTGAGTTGGGTCACATCACGATGGAAGAGGTGCAAGCAACGCTCGCTCAGCACACTGGCAAACCAACTGTTATTGCTGGAGTTTATGTGGAGTCAAGTAAGAAAAAGATATCCTTCCTAGAAGCTGCTGAGAAGGGCTTCTTAGCAAAGACGTACGCTGTTGAGTTTCTGGAGGCTCAGGCTGCAACAGGAAGCCTTACAGATCTGTCCACAGGGCAAACATACTCAGTTGCTGAGGCCCTGGAGAGAGGTATTGTAGAGACAGGGCTGAAAGATAAACTGATAGAGGCTGAGAAAGCTGTTAGTGGCTACATTCACGCAGGCAAAAAGCTGTCTGTGTTTCGGGCAATGGAGGAAAGGGTTCTTGATAGATACAGAGGCAAGAAGATCCTTGAGATCCAGGTATCCACTGGGGGGGTGATCGACCCAGAGATTGGTGTCAGGGTGCCAGTTAGCATTGCTGTTGATCAGGGTCTCTTGAACAAGGAGATTCTACAGGGTCTGTACGATCCAGTCAGTAACCCCAAAGGTTTCCACAACCCTGACAGTGGACTGAAAGCATACTACTCTGATATACTGAAGGAGTGCCTCTATGACATCGACGGTGGTGTGTTTCTCTTCCCGTTTGGAGAGAAGCATCTCACAAACACCTCCCCCATGAGTTCTCACAGAGTGTCTGTTGTCAGCAGCAACAGCGGCATCGAAATGTCAGCATATGAGGCATTCAAGGGGAGACACATTGACAAGAGGACGTATCTGTTTCTGTCACAGCAGGAGAGCGAATGGCAGGAAAAGTCCATTGTTGACGCCAGTGGTAACACACTTCACATCATCGGTGATGTCAAAGGTGGCCGACAGCTTTGTCTAGAGTCTGCTCTGAGTCAGAGGTTTCTTGAAATATCCGAGCTCGAAAGCTACGGCAATGGGGAGCTTAGCATCTGTGAGATTGCAGACATCATATTTTCAAGAATGGTTGTTGTGGAAGATATCAACAGCCCCATTGCTGGTTTCTGGGACGTCACTCGGAGGAAGAGGCTCTCTGTACTTCAGGGGTTTCAACAGGGCTTTACTGACAGAATCTCTGCCTTAAGGCTGTTGGAAGCCCAGGCCTGCACTGGGGGTATTTGCGACCCTTCTTCAGGGGAGAAAGTTTCTCTTGCTGAGGCTCTCAAAAGAGGTCTTTTAGATGAGGCATTGAATCAGCAGCTCCAACAGTTTGAGCAGGTACATAATGGCATCCTTCACCCAAAGACCTCAAAGACTTTGTCTATCTCCCAGGCTATTCAGGAAAATCTCCTCCCAAAGGATGTCGGTTTTCGCTGTATTGAATTCCAGCTCCTGACTGGAGGACTGATAAGCCCTGACACTCATGACAGAGTCTCACTCGAAGAAGTCATTCAGAGCGGCCTTGTTGACAAAGTGACGGCCTCTGCACTTAAAGATGAGAGGTTCCACACCAAAAGCCTCACCTGTCCAAAGACCAAGAGAAGAATCACGTTCAGGGAGGCACTTGAAAGAAGTGTGTACGACTGCCACACGGGGTTAAGGTTACTAGAGGCTACAAAAAGTCATGGGTTTGGAGCCAAATCAACATTTCATTATGTTTGGGCGTATAAGTAATAAGCATTTATGAATATATGCTTGACCATAGCATAAAAGGCAACAGCAGCAAATAGGATTTCCTGTGGTTTTGTATTTGGCTGCGATGTTACAATGACTTAATGAATGAATGTCTTTTTTTGTGTGTACACATTTTAACACAGTAGTTGATGCAACTTACTCTAGTTCTTGAGCTTTGGTGTTTTGAGTCTGATTGTAAATGTATTTTTGCAATGCCCCTCCCTTTTCGGATGTCTCCCCTTCAGTGTTTTCTGTAGCAAAGTTAACCATCTTGTCAAAACCCCATCTGTTTAAATTGTAGAGATCTGTTGATGAGGAGAAGAGAGAGCATGGTGATAAAGTTAGCAAACTATTGCACTGGATGTCCAATGTGAAACAGCCCCCGAACAATGCTGCGAATGCTCTGACAGATAGCAATGCCAACACAGACGCTTCTAATAAGCCCCAGGTAAATAATATAGTATGTTCTGTTCTGGTATTTTCTGGTGTTTTAATATCCTGCTACACATGTGTTGTACATTAGAGATGCTTTGGTTTAATGGTGAAGAGTATTTTTTTTAATCAAAATGATATCGCAGCCTTTTTGCTGTCACAGTGTTTGATTTCTAATAAAAACACATTGTTTACTTTCTGATTCATGTAATCCATATATGTGATTACTTTATCTTATAACAGAAAAGCATGGTTCATATGGATTTCATGATATATTTGGTTATGTCAGTCACCCCCAACTGATTCAATACTATTAAATGCATAAGTTGCACAAGCACTCACATTTCAGCAAAACCCCAGTGACATATAAATTCAATCAGCCCAGCAGGTTATTAATAAAATATCAAAGTACAGAAACATGGTGTAGTACACAGACGGTCCAAAGCTGACATTATTAAATTGGAATTTGAGAGAAATTTGAAATGTCCCTTAAGTGTCCTGTATTTCACAAAGTGTTGTAATAGTAATAGAATAATGCTGAGACGCTGTTTGGTGATTCAGAAGAGATGGGATGTCAATCATTGATGGTTTATGTAATGTGAGAGAATAGAAAGGAGAATAGCTGGACAAATTAAAGGAATTTAGACCATCATTACTCATGAACTGTAGTCACTTAGAACAAGAGCATAACAATAACCAAAAATGAGAGAATTAGAGACTTGTTTTGTATGTTACTATTTATGTAGAGGTCGCTTTACATCTCTGCGGCCAGTTCAGATCAGTGATAAAACTTAAGCTGAACTGTGTACAATAAACCTTTTAAAGCACACTGTATATTGTGCTGTTATCTGGGCCATGAGCAACAGATACTGACATTATTTATTTAGTTTTGTAAATATGGCAACCATAGGTCAATTAAAATGTAGCAATATAAGTAGGATGTTCAATTTTCATCATAAGTGCTTTTTTTTTATGATTTTAGAACACATAAAAATATGTCAGCAAGGCCTATTTAATAAATTGTTTACTAAATTTGTTGAATTGAATTGAATTTTGTTTTATTTTGTTTTATTATTTACATTTCTTGTGCATTATGCATGCAAACATATAAATAAAATTCCAATTCCAACAATAACAATATAATAATGACAGCTTTGGAATACCGTTTTTTTCTCAATTTTGTCAAGTTATGAAACCACCCCTCTTCAAATGTTTTTAAATATTCTGTCCCTCAGTTTAAGGGAGTGAATAAGAAATGCACAATTCAGTCAAAGGTAGCCATACCACAAATAACAGCCCCAAAAATGACCATAGAGTAATTTGTGACACAGTCTGAACCTTAAGGTTTAACAAAGTTGATGTTTATTGCATAGCCCTTTTACTGGATGTCATTTTTGTGCAGGACGTTATTTTTAATCTAGTCACTGGAGTGTACAGCATGTCTTTATTCAGGAATTAATATATTTTATATAATTAAGTCAAGTGAAAAATGTAAATTAATCTTTTAAACCAGTACCAGAGTGTGAATATGTGTGAGTGTTTATGAGCTTTGTGTTTTTCCTGTAGTCATACTGGTGACAACAATATTTTATGATAACTAATAGAAGATTAGTCATGTAAATTAAAGAGGAGTAATTTTACTACATATAAAGTGTTAACATGCCACTGTTTATTGTTCCAGGTGTCAGTCGAGGAAATGGTGACTAAGAAGGAACAAATTGCAGAAGCACTGAGAGCCACACAGATGATGCTGAACAAACACAGTGACAAGTAGGTCGAGCTACTGTAACCAGACATGCACAATACTTTATCCACTGTTTACAGTCACAGCCTCATTTTGTTTGTTTCTATCTTTCAGAATGACAGAAGAAGAACGAGAAAAGGCTCAGGAGCAGCTGAAGGCGCTCAATCAGGCCTACAGTGAACTCTCCCAACACTGTTCAGATCAGACAACCTCTGCAGAAGAGGTTGGACACTACGCTGTTCCTTCTATTGAGTGGTTTGCGTTTGTGTCCTCTGATGTGTTAGAAAACAGTGCCACCTGATGTTCAGTTGCATGACTAACCTTTTTCCTCTCCTCCCTAGTACAGTGTGAGCAGCTGTCTTTTATTCCTGTCTTTTTATTCTCCTACATTAAGGAGAGAAAACAAAATTGATACAGTTGAAGCCCAGAAAATCAGAGTATGCTGTAAACATGCTTAGTGTCGCCCGGCTTTGGTCTGACATTTCACCATTATTAATGTGGATAACAGATATGACACGTAACCCTTTATCTACTGTATGTGATGTGACTAACTACCCTCTTTTTGCAAGATGCTGGACACTGCATTTCCAGATGCATGATAGCTTTACATGTATTATCCGTCGCTCTCCTGTTGCAACCTTGATGCAGTCTTGCACTTGTGCACATGATGTTTTAACATGCCCATGTTTGTCTGGTGGTGAGTATACATTTTGTCTTGCTTTGAATACTTGACACACAATAGACTATACAGATTTAAATGTTGAAATCAGTTCAGTAATTTGTTGAATTTTTGTTCTTTTTAGGATTTAAAATCCAGTGATGTGAGGCTTGGGACTGGACTCATGAGTGGGGTCAAACCTGTGACCTCCAACCTCTTTCTGCCCGAGCCACGTGTCTGTCTGGACTGGGATGATGCTTTCACTCAAGATCTCGTTTGTAAATCCAACCTGGACTGCTTGCCAAAGTTAAAGGAAGACAGCAAGTGCGTAGAGAGTTCCCATGTCTCTTCTGTGTCGCTCTCAGACATAGCAGCAGCAAGGGAAGGAGCCACGTGTGAAGACCCGATCATCAAGATGATCGAGGTCAAAGAAGTCAGTGATGGATTGGAGGTGTGCTACACAGGGGACATGCTGACCCTGGAGAAGGCTTTTCAGAGTGGTCTGATACCTGCCTCTGTCTATGTAGAAATTCTTCAGAGGCAAAAGACCTGTCAGGACGTGATGAATCCCAGTGGTGCTGAAGAGCCTGTGCAAGACGTTGAACCCCGTGAGGTCAACAGACTGATATTAAAGTGCCTCAGCCAGAATAAATCACTGACATCAGGGAGGGGTGTTAACACTCTGAGGTCTTTTTGTCAAGGCTTAAGTGATCAGGAGGCAGGGTCAGAGGATGTTATGAGAGATAGGCTAAAGGTGGATGCAGCCGTTCAGTGTGATTTGATGAGATCCAGCAGCACACTCATTGTGCTTGAAAATCAGCAGCACTTAATTGGACTTGTGTCGCCCCCTTCTGGGGGAATCCACACCGTGTCCACTACATTTCAGTATGACCAGCAAATCACCACTGACGAGTTCACCAGCACTCTGTTCACTAATCGGGAAAAGATAGCAGCTTTTTACATTCCAGAAACCTCAGAGGTGGTAGACATCAGCGCCTGCCCTTCAGAAGGGTTTGATTGACACTTATACAGCAGAGATTTTGAAAACTGTAGAAATCCCTGATGTGTTTCCTGATGCTGATCACCTCAATGACAAGTTCTCCTCTTGGCTCATGTACAAAAAACTCATAGTTGATGGATGCCATCATGCTGCAGGTTGCTTAAAAGTCGATAACATCCCTACTGACGCAGAAGCGAAGCAGCTATTCATCTCCTACCTGATTTTAAACAGTTATATAGACCCTGAGTCAGGACAGAGGGTCCTGATACTCGATAAGCAGCTGAGTAAAATGGTTAAAATGTTTCTTGAAGACTCAACATTTTCTGAAAACACTGAGAAAAATGTAACTTCTCTGACTTTAAATGTTGGTGATCTTTCAGAAGAGGTGGATTTAGAGATACCGCTGCACATAAACGAGGAAGCAGAGGAGTTAGTGGAATACACGCAACACACGTTTGATCCTCAAAAATTTATTTCATCAGTACATGGAAGAATTAGCTTTGGTGAAAAAACATACGCAGATGAAGAGGCTCTAAAAAGGGAACTTTTAGTAGATGATGACATTGACATGGACGCCACAGAGTCTGGTGTAGTGGACGACATCATGTGTCAGAACAGCACAAATTGGACAAAGTCAGATGAATTTGCTGAGAGAATTTGCAGGAATAGTTCCCAAATTGATGTCAGGGGTGCTGATAGTGAAGCACCTTTTCCAGTGACGTCTGTCCTTCGCACTTCGTGCCCTGTAAACACGACAAATGTTGGCTCACCGTCAAGGATGTTAGAGTCTGAGTTTCCAGTAGAGTCCAGCCGTCAAACACTACCGTACTACCAAGCTGAGTCACTTTATAGTGAATCAGAAGGTACAGATATGACCCAAGATGAGTTTTTATGCTCTGAGGATGTGTTGGAGGGTGAAAATGAACAAGATGATGCTATTCATCTCCAAGATGATGTCACCTTGGGGAGCAGTTATGACCTGGAGGCAGCTCTCAGTCAGGGCCTAATCGACAAGACGACAATACTGAGAATACTTGACCTGCAGTCAGATGAAAAAGGAAGTGTTGCAGGAAGTGAAGAGGACACGATGTCTGTTTTAAGACAGCCAGCGTCAGATGGATCCATATCCTCAAATATTGCTCCCCGTATAATGGAACAGCAGAGCCTATTGAGGTCTAGCTGCACCATTAGTGTAAGTCAGACAGAGATTGAACATGTTTATTTAGAGCCAGAAGCCAGCATATACCCAGAAGACAACTGCACTCACTCCGTCTCCTATGATCATGATCTGCCTTTAATTAATAATGAAGCTGAAACCACGCAGGCTGAGAGGAGGGTTGCTGTCATGGTGCTCGATGTGACCAGTGAGGATGCTAATAACAGAGAGACAGACAGCGAGAATAGAGATAGAAAGGTAGATTGTGAGACAACAGGAAATGTAGGAGAGATGAGTAATTATCTACATCATTCCCCTCCCTCAGTTAGCGGCCACGAGTCTCTGATGATCTCACCCTCCTCATGCAGTTCGGTAACTGCTGAGTCTATTCATCACTCTGACAAATTGCCTTTACTGTCTGAAGACAGTGACTCACAGGGTGGAATCAATAGCTGCCCAACAGAAACGGCTATTGTTGTAGAAAACGCTGCGTCAACTACACCGCCACGTCCATCTAGTCTGAGTGACAGAACCTCCACTGATCCAGAAAGCCAGACTCAACACGCCACTTCTATTAATCACTCTAAATCTGACAGCTCTCCCGCTGATAATGATTTTCCCATTGCTAGTTTTGATGCCGAAATGGGAAATCAGACGTTTAGTGAGAGTGAATTAGACGTGTCCTCATCACATCGTCATGTGTCGACTGAGGAAAGTAAAATGGAGAATGACAGGAGAGCGGTTCAGTCACCTTTGGACGGCGAGCCAACTCTAAGTATAGATTACTCATCGCCCAGGAAGTCAGTCAAAAGTGCAATCATCGCAGAGTCCAGGGCTAATGGTAACTATGACAACAGCATTACAGAAGATGGCAGCACAATTGCATTACCTCAGCATGCAGCGCTTCATTCAGAAAGTGATTTTAGTGTTGGATCTGAGCCCAGCTGCTCTCTAAATGGTCAGAGAGTGCTTGCTGGTGAGAGATCTCCACAGTCGCCCATTGTTTCAGATGAGGTCACTGTAACAAACACGATCAATCTGAAGTGTTCTGATGGAGGTGATTCAGACAGCAACACTCTAACTACCACCAGAGTTTCTCTTGAAACGAGACTGGCTGATGAAGATTTGTCAGGCTCACAGCACAGTGCTGCAGAGGGTGTTGAGTTAAGCCCAGAGAGGCAACATGAGGACATTTCCTCAGTCACTAGAGATACTGAAGAGATCTCTGTGTCAAGAAATGCACAGACATCAGACAGAGCAGAGACAAGTGATACAGAAAATGCAGATATTGGTGGAAATGTGTCAGGGCGGTCTGAAACTACAACAGGAGTAGGGTTCGGATCTGATATTGTGCCAGAGGAGCATCCCCAGGTAGACTTCCTGTCTGACAGCTGTGTTAAATCTGATGCTTCCTCTTCAGATCCATCAGTGTTTTCTAATGCTGTAAGGACAGGTGTGGATGACGAGGGGGAAATGATAACAAAAGGGACTGATGTCAGTGATTTACAAAAGGCACAAACTGGAAACATTGAAAGCACCATTGCAGTGGTTCAGAATACTCCACAACCTTCAGATGAAGGTATTTGTCATGACAGAGACGCAGCTCATGGACTTATAGAAAGCAGTCACCCAGACCTTCTCATGGATTTGCTGAAGCAAAACGCCCTCAGTGTAAAGAACAAAGAAACAGGAAGCTCAGAACTGATAATGCAGGAAGAGAAAAGTGATGAAAAGACAGAGAAGTCTGATGCTCCAAATATCCAGCTGCAGCTGCTGCAGGTTCTGAAGACTGTATCCTCAAGCCAAGACCTTTCAGTGCTTCAGGAAGTGATGGACACTCTGAACAGTGCTCTGGGGGGTGACTCTCTGGGCGCTGGCTTTCAGGAGGAGCGGCGGCACACACTGGAGAGCATCAAGGAGGAGAGCTCAGAGGGAGAAGACGAGGGGTCAGCAGAAGAAGATGAGGGTCTCCGTCGCTCAGCTGCAGGCAGCCACCAACTGTCCCCTCAGTCGTCTGGCAGCTCAGATGCCTGCAAAGTTGAGGAGGTCAAAAAAAAGGTACATTTGATTTTATGTTTTCTATGTCAAGGGAATCCTTCACACCCTAAATGACCATTTGTATATCAGTTACTCACCCCATGTTACGTTGAATTAGAAAACTTTTTCTCACATTGAACAAAGAATCTAAAATGGAAATGATTGTTGATGAATTGAAGTAAAAAAATTAAATGAATAATTAAAATAATAATTAAAAATAATCACGTCTCTTAGTTTTTGACATCTTCTCCACTTTTGTTATGTGTTTTCTTCCCGCACAGCTGTTCTCCATCCAGGATTATTTGGAGTGTGTTGGGAGACTACAGGATCATGCTGATGTTTTAGAGGATGTGAAAGAAAGAAATTTTACTCCTGACACCTGTGGCTAGCAACATGGAAGAACTGCAGATCCAAATAGAGGATTTTCAGGTTAGAAAATAACAGTATTAAACAATATTATATGTTCTCAGTTTTACACTAATGCATTAGTTCCTGACAAAATCTTTCTTTTTTTTTGTCCAGTCTCTCGAGTCCCAACTTTCTAGACTGGGTGGTGTTATGACAGCCGATATGGAAAAAGCCAAGCAGCTCTTAAATTCTGCTGATGAGGACATTCCCATACAAATCCACCAAGATTTGGCCTCGACATATTTGGATTTAGAGCCAAATTTTACTGCTGTTTCCCAAATGTGTGCAGAGAGGAGTCACTCCCTTATTCAAGCCATGGAAACAGGAAAGGTCAGTGCTCACTTCTAGTAATTCACATGATGTAACAGTTGCATCAGCCACTGACTGCTTTAAATGTGATTTCAGGCACATTTGGAATCAACGTACCTGAAACACCATAGTGATCTTGATGAACTATTGGCCCTCATCCAAAACAAGCTCTGAGATATGTGACGTGGATTTGAACACATGCGATGTGGACACTCTGAAACATTTGATTCAGCAGAACAGGGTATCTATAAATACATTTAATTAAAAACATCCAGTATCTACAACAACTACAGAAACTTACTCTGCATGTTTCCATCTTTTCTTCCAGGACTCGGAGAAGAGTCTGCAAAAAGAAGCCAAGCTCAAGTTAGAGGATGTCACATTTGATATCCAGTGCTTTATTTCTGAGCACGCTCAGTTCCTAAGTCCAGCTCAGAGCAGCTACCTCCTAAAGTTCCTCAGCTCCACACAGCGAGCGTTCAGGGACCAGACAGAGAAGCTTGTTACCCAGAGGAGTGCCTTAGATGTCCTACTGGACACCAGGGAGAGGGAGAGCCGGGAGAAGGTCTGCCCGTGGATACACTATGACGTATTACAGATAGCTGCGTATACATGTTTTGTTTGCTGAGTAAAAATAAAAGTTAATAATGAATGCTTTTAGTGCATGTAGAGTGGGCTGTATAAGCCATGGTATGATTTAAGCATTGGTAGTAGTGTAGTAGTAGTAGTGTGGATTCTGACAAGTGATTTATTACAAGACATTTAATATAATGTGGTTTCTCATTGTTGGTACCTACATTTTTATACTGGAGTAAGAAGTCTGAACCTCAGACATCTGATCGAGAATGATTTATCAGCTTAATCAGTACAAATATTGAATTTTTGTGTTGATTTTCTTGGATTTAGATAAAAAATTAGGCTTTTTCTAAGCAACAAGTATCTAACAGCATCCCAGCATTTATAGTTTTTGCCATAATATTTCAGTGTATGTTTGTTAAATGCATTCTGAAGTGAAGTATTGGCTTTTGTTTCCAGGATTCAGATGTCTTCTACTGTGAATGCCTCAATGTTTAGGAAGAATAACAACGCTGCATGCTCAAGAGCATGACCGCTCCTGCAGACTAACTCTATGTGCTGGTTGTGTCCTGCAGGCCTTCAAGACACCAGTGAACGATTAACAGTGGACAAAATGCACCCTCTCTGTTGGAAAACTTTCACCTACAACAAACCCATTAACACACCGGACATAGTGTGCTTATTACCATCACCAGACCAAAGTAGCGAAATGACGAAAACAGCATGTTTACAGCATACTAGATTCTTACACTATTATGATGAAGTAAAATGTATCCTAAAGAAGATTTGCATGTTACCTCAAAGTGCTTGAGTAGTTTCTTGTCCCTTGTTTTGATGTTTGTGTGCCCAATATTTATTGAGCTGTTCACACTGTAGAAATAACCTTTTACGCAGCTGCTGTGGGGTTTTTGGGGGTTGGTTTCATGTCAGTTTAACGACAGCCTCATGTTGTGATATTTACTGGTGTATTTTTTATTCCTGTTTGGTAGTCTTTGTTGGAGAAACACAAGGCGTTTACAGAGAAGTTGGAGGAAGTGTGTGATAATCTCACCCTGACAGAAAACCAGCTGATTGGTCATCAGCAACAGGCTGAAAATGCTGAGAGTGTGACAGACCTGCAGCAGTACCAGCAGGAGCACCAGGTTTGGAATACAGTTCCTTTGTTTTAAGAAGCACAGTTTGTGTCCAAGTTTTTATTCCTTCTATTACAATAGGTTACTTATGAGACAGTGGGCCGCTAGACACAGACATGCAAAAGGCCCCACCACATTTCCTACATAGGAGCAAGCCACACAGATTTTGTGCTGGTTTTATTTCTTTTCAGTGTTGTTGTTTTGCGTCTCTTTGTAGTTGTCAGCATGTTTTTGTAGTTTTGCATCTCTTCGTGGTAGTCTTGTGTGTCCTCGTGGTTGTTTTGTGTTTCTTTGTAGTTGTTTTGTATCTTATGGGGAAATTTCTTGTCTTTTTTGGTCATTTTGTGTCCGTTGGCATTGTTTTTGATCTATTTGTAGTTGTTTTGTGTGTCTTTGTAGTTCCTTTACATCTCTTTGTAGATGTTTTGTGTCTCTTTGAGGTGTATATGTGTCTTTTTTGGTCATTTTTTTGTCTCTTTGAAGTTCTTTTGCATGTGTTTGTAGTCATTTTGTGTCTCTTTCGAGGTTAATTTTTGTCTCTTTGAGGCATTCTTGTGTTTTTTTTTGTCATTTTGTGCCTCTTTGTAGTTTCTTCGAATATCTTTGTAGTCCATTAAGTCTCTTCCTGGCCACTACTTTAATTAATACATTTGATTTGAGTAACATTTTGCATGTGAAGGCCAGGGATCCCCTAACACTTTGGGCCCCTGGTTCCGTGCCCTGTAGGCCCGCTCAGTAATCCAACCATATCTATCATTATTTCTCCTGTCTGATCCTAAGGCTCTGCAAAAAGACGTACTGACTAATGCCAGTGCCTTGAATGAGGTCATCAGCAGCACTAAAAAGTTTCTGGATGAAAACCGGAGCAAGCTGATGCCCGATCAAATCGCCTGTCATCGAGAGCAAGTTGGAAGAGGCTAAAAGCAAAGCTAAGCTCATCAACCAGCGGGCTGAGGAGTCCAGGAAAGATTTAGAGAAGGTTGTTACCACAGCCATAAAACAGGAGAGTGAAAAGGTCAGAGTTCAGATTACCTCACTTGTAATGTATATGTAAAGCATCGTATTGAGTGGATTCGTTTAGTACTCAGTATTTTTTAATGTGTTAATGCATCTGTCTTTTTAGGCAGCAGCTGTTGAGCGGCTTGAGGAAAGTAAGAACAAAATCGAAGGTCTGCTTGACTGGATATCCAACATAGGGAATGAGAACGAGAAGATTCTGGATCAAAGTGACCGTATAAGTAAAGAGAATGGAAACCTGCCAGAAGAAACGTCAGCCACGGGACTGATAGGAGAGGATGACGATGCCAATGGAAACGCTTTACAGACCACTGAAAACGATTTTGGCAGAGAAAGTAGCGAGAAGAAAGACGCCTCCCTGGACCTCGATAAGCAGTATGACAGGGTCAAGGTAAAGTTGTTTTGTTGCAAAAACGTAGGAAGAGAATTCTCTGAAGTAGTTCATACTTACATGTAGGAGTTTACTTGCAGGCACTGACTTTCTAAAGATAATAATTACTGTTACATGTATTGGTTTTGTGTCCCACAGGCCCGTCACCAGGAGATCCTGTCCCAGCAGCAGGATCTGATCATGGCCACCCAGTCGGCTCAGGCTCTCCTCGACAAGCAGGCGAACGTTCTGTCTCCAGAGGAGAAGGAGAAACTTCAGAAGAACATCCAGGAGCTAAAGGGACGCTACGAGGCCTCGCTGACGCAGGCCGAGCAGCAGATGAAGCAGGTGCAGTGTGTCCAGGAGGAGCTGAAGAAGTTCCAGGGTGACTGTGAGGAGTTCGAGGGCTGGTTAGACCAGGCAGAGGGAGAGATAGAGAAGCTGGGTGCTCCTGCAGACTCACTGAATATCCTCAGTGATAAACTGCAGAGACAGAAAAGCTTCTCAGAGGATGTGATTTCCCACAAAGGGGACCTTCGGTTCATCACCATGTCTGGACAGAAGGTGCTGGATGTGGCTAACGCCTGTGGGTTGGCTAACTCTGCAGCTAAGAACGCTCTGCTGGATGTGGATACTTCAGGAACCTGTTCTGCTGTCAAGGACAAGTTGGATTCAGCAGCCAGCAGATACAAAACACTACATTCTCAGGTACTCAGTCTGCAGATGATCAGATTGCTCTTGAGAGCTTGCAATGACTTATTCTTGCCACTGGGTGGGAGCATTTGCCTTCACTGAAAATTAAGGTGTCATCCCATGTTCAGTGAAAGTGTCAGTGTCAGAGAGAGTGACTGTTTTCCACCAAATAATCATTGTTATCTTCACACGTTGAGCCTGTGCACTTAATTGTCTGTTTTCTTGAAACTTATTACTCATACAGTATATTTTACTTTCCTTTTTTTAGTGCAATCAGCTCGGCAGCAACCTCAAAGACGTTGTTGACAAATACAAGAAATATGACGACTCCAGTGCCGGTCTTATGAAGTGGCTCAACAACTCAGAGGAGGAGGCAAGAAGGCAGCAATCAGAGGCCATAGCAGCTGACCCACAAACCCTACAGAAACAGCTGGAGGAGACCAAGGCAAGAAAAACTGCAAACCATTGCTGTCTGTCTCTAGTCTTGGTAACAAGTCCAAAGCTCAGATTTATCTCACTGTTGTCTTTTTTTATCTTGTGGTACATTTTTTTTCATGTTTCTGCGAGGCCTGCATGAGTCTTGAGGCCAACACAGAAGTCATGTGAAAAAGCCCTTTTGATCTTTGTTGCCATGGAATGCATAGCACTTTGATGAAAATTAGATTTTTACAGTCAGTGTTAAAAAAGGCTGGTCTTTCATGTGTCATTGCCTGGGTCAGATGTTGTCCTTAAGATAAGATAAGATGTTTTACTATACTACTTATCCCGAAGGGAATTTCTGCGCAGCAACACAGCACAACACAAAGTAGGAAACTACAACTTAAATCAACTCAATCTGTACACTGAAGAGACAGTTCAGATCTTTTGAAGTGGGGTTGTATAAGGTACTTATTCACAGTCAGTGTGTTACCAACAGCAGGTGGTGATCAGTGCACCCGAAGTTTGGAGACGCAAGTAGGAGTGTTGCCACAGAAGTTAAGCAAAATGTATTTTACTCACTTAATAATAGTCTCACTGAAAAAAAATCAACATCAGTTTAAGTGTGTGCTATATTTAGAATATTTTCACCACTTAACCTCGCCGTCAGACAGTATTTCCGACAAGGAATATGCTGCTCTCTTCATAGCCAGACTCCATTTAGAAAAATAGTAATTTAACATCACTGAACACAGGAGTTGCTGGTCTACTGCTGCCTTGATCAGTTAGTTAGTTTGTGTTATTGTGTGCCTGTAGTGTTTAAAGTGCTTAGTTTGGATTCAGTTCAGTTTGCTTGAATTGTTGTTTTTCTCAGTGGAGTCTGGTGGCTTTGATGAGAGCATAAATCGCAAACTGAAACCTTTAAGGTTTCCTCATTGAAATTCAATTTTTTCACTCTGCTGTCATATACACACAGGCCCAAAATACACATGCATAAACAGAACCTATACGTGCATTAAATGTAGGGATGTCAGAGTCAGATGTCAGATGTCAAGGGGGCTGCCCATGGACAAGTGACCCAGGCAGTTGGGGATTTGGTACCTTGCTCAAGGGCACCTCAGCAGTGCCCAGGAGGCCAACTGGCACCTCTCCAGCTACCAGTCGACACTCCATAATTGGTCTGGATGGGGACTTGAACCAGCGACCCTCCAGTTCCCAACCCAAGTCCCTATGGAGCTGTATATTGCCTAGCCTCTGTGGCGGTACTCTTGTTTGCTTCTCAAAACTGGGGGTGCACAGACCAGCATCTGTTGTAGGAAATACACTGGCCAAGGATAAATACTTCATATAGCCCCACATCAAAAGACTGGAGCTATCCCTTTAATGGATGTCAAGTTTTGAATAATGCATGTGAAGAAATAAGAATAGCTTTATTAAGCAGTAACATGTGCAGAACTTTAAGGATTGACTGGGTTAGAAGGTCATGGCACAACAGACCTGCCTTACCATATACAGTGTTTCCACTGACTTAAGTACAGCATAGCTATTTTTAGCTCTGTGTTCAAATTCAAGCCCACATGTGAATAGTTTAACTGTGGTTATTTGTAGCCTGCGTACTCCTACAGGAGGATAAGAAACGATGCTGTCTCTGTCAAAGCTTTTGGCAACAGTTAGCTTAAACATTTCTCTGTAGGGAGGTAGTGACTTACAGCATTGATATGCCCAGATAAGAGGCGCCTGTGGGCCAACCAGGGAACGCTGTGCTTTCAGCTTTGGTTACAAATCACTGCAAAGAATCCTGAGCCTTACACTAAGTGTTACATTCGAAGCAGACAGGTACTTCTAAACATATCTGTGGCATGACTCAATATTTCCATAAATATTATCCAGACACTCTTACGCATCATCATTTTTTATCTTCAATCTACTACGCGACTTATACACATAATCTGACAGTACAGTATAAATGTCAGTAGAGGACTTTTATTTGTGTGGGTGCACTTTTATTTTCTCTGACTTCTTCTTGCGTATTGATCCACAGGCCCTACAAGGTCAGATGACGGGACATCAGACTGCTATTGACACGCTACGCAAAGCAGCTGAGTCTTTGATAACATCTGAAGGAGACCTGCTGAGCAACTCAGACGACATCCAGGAGGCAGTAGGTGAGGAAGATAAATCAAAATAGGGAGCAGATTTTGCACCCTCCACAGATATCTGAGAGTTTAAATGATACTAGGTGTCATCATTGACACTCAAATAGTGGGATTAAGACTTTTACCTTTACAAGCAGGGCAGATGCTAGATCCAGAATTTCTCAGTGAGGGAGAAAGAGCAGATCTGCTTCCAGAAAGTGCAGCTTAAAGTTAATCTCATCGCTCTGCAATGTGTTAGCCTTGCAGCTTGTTGCTTGTGAGCAGGTAGGTTGTTAAGCAAGCTTACTGTCCAAATGTCCACAATCCAGTTTCTAAAGTTTAAACAGGTTTTCAATGTGAAATGTGGCTTTTGAAGTGTCTTACTTGTATTGCTTCTCTCTAAACATTGGTTTCTTGGCCTACAATTAAAACTGCATTTACTCTACCAAAATCTTAGCAAACGTAATCCTTCACCATGATTATAGCCTCGAGAAACTCATAAATGCCAAATGAGTTTCTGCTCTGGTTTGAAATGTTTATCTCACAATGTGTCCCCAAACAATGAGAAATTGTTCAGTTTTAAACACAACCTGATTTGTTTGCCCGCGTTGTAGAGGACATCGTCGAGCGCTACGACAACCTGTCCAAGTCTGTAAGTGATCGGAATGAGAAACTGCAGATCACCCTGACTCGCTCCATGAGTGTCCAGGATGGTTTGGATGAGATGATGGGATGGATGGAGGGAGTGGAGGCCAGTGTGAAAGAGAAAGGACAAATTCCCCTGGACTCTGCGTCCATTGGAGACATCCTCAGCAAAGAAGTAGTATGTATTCCTGTCATCATGTCCACTAACTTTATCCTGTATCTATTATTTTATGCATTCAGTTTAAGTTTTTTACCATATTCACTTCATTTAGCCACTAAAACAGTTTTCCATTCTGTTTTTAAGGCATTAGAGCAGGACATAGCAAGTCGACAGAGCAGCATCTCAGCCATGAAAGCGAAGGTGAAGAAGTTTGTGGAGACAGGCAGATCCATCTGCTGCTGCGCTTCTGCAGTCTAAGATGGACGTTCTCTCCCAGCGCTTCTCTGATGCATGTGACAAGCATAAGCAAAAAGTCTCCCAGCTGGAGGAGCTGAAGGAAAAGGTGGAAGAGTTTGAGAACGTCGCGGATAAAGTTCAGCAGTTTGTCGTGAAGCGCTCGCAAGATCTGCACGAGACAGACGGGCCGGGGAAAACTTTCAGTGAACTGTCTCAGCTTATGCAGGTAACTATAGCGCAGACGATGTTGATACATCTTTTGTGTTTAACCAAAGTGATGTTTTCATCAAAACATTGATTTTATAGTGCAAAGAATGACTGACAATTATATATTTCACTGTAGACCACTAAAGCTGAGATGGCTGAACATGCCAGTGATCTGGAGAAGCTGCAGAGTCTGTCCAAGGAGCTGTCTGAAATAAGCCCAGATGGAAACAAAGCCCAGATCCAGAGCAAGATGGACAGTCTCTCAAATATATTCAGCACGTTCACAGACACTGTCAAAGAAAAGTAAGTTCGGACAGGGGAGGGTTAAAATAAGGTCTTTGTATTCCCACTTAAACATCCTTTTCCTCAACAGTTATGTTTGTATACTGAATAGATGGTTGCATGATATAACTGATTCTTGTCTACCGCAGGGAGGAGGAGGTATCATCCTGTCAGGACCAGCTGGGAGAGTTCAGATCTGCAGCCAGCGCTCTCACCAAGTGGCTGGAGCAGACCAATGAGAAAGTGCCTGCGGTTCAGCCGAGCAGCAGTGTGAAGAGTCTGGAAAAGGACCTACAGACAGTCAATGTGAGTCAGGAGAGAAATTAAAAGTCTTTTCCAGTTCTATCTCACACAGGACTCTATTGGTAGTACTCTCCTCCTATCACAAGTGCGTATTCTCCCACTGAAATTTGCATGAACACAGCAGGCAAATCAGGATGAGCCTATCCAAATGCACGTGGAGCCTACAGTATATAGGAGTCATACGACAACACCATCATCCTTTCACTCTTCAGCGACACTGATTTCCTACTGTTAACGCCTGGCTCAAGGCCTGGCAACAAAAAGAGAGGCTACACACAGATCAATCAAGCAAAAAATAATTTCTTTAACTCAAACTAATGAACATTAAACAACTGATGGAGTGTGTAAGTGGGTCACGTAGGGAGTGTATGGATGAAAGAGAATATGGTGTAGTGTGTGTTGGGTGGTGCAGCAAACCACACAGACAATGAAGGCTAAGGGAGCAAGCAGCAGGCTTGGCTGAGAGAGTGATTTACTACGAAGGCAGTCCCTTTATGCTGTCTGGGGGCCCCACCCAGATGGGCAGGTATAACCAGACAACCCTCCCAGCTCCACCCACCGAGCCAACTCCCAGCATCTGCAAACACAAACAGCAAAGTAAGATTAACTGTCAGGCAGAGTGGGAGGGGTCGTCACACCACTGATCAGCTTTCTGCATGGCAACTAACCCTTCGCTGGTCAGAATTAGTGCGGCGGGGCTGCTGTTATGTCATTCATCAAGCTCCACCCACTGTACCCACAGAGTCCAGTAGAGGGTGGAGCCTGTGTGAGATGGAAGTAAGGTTATAATCTTGTAACCCTAGTTCTATTAGCAGCCCTCTACTAAGGGGACCTGGCACTCCTATGTGTTTGCTGAAGAGGATGTAGGGTGCTGATTGGTTGCACATATTCAGGTTGACACGCCCTAGTTTTTTTCCCACTTAAAGGGTTTTTTGGGGGGAGTTTTTCCTTATCCGCTGTCAGGGTCTGAGGGATGTCATGTGCTTAAAGCCCTTTAAGGCTAATTGTGATTTGTGTTATTGGACTTTATAGATCAAATTAAACTAAGAGAATGCTTTGTGATTGGGCTACAGTGAACTTTAGGGTTGCCAAAGTGGGTTGGTATGAAAAGTGCTATTTCAATAAATTTGCCTTGCCTTGTCTAATTGGCTGGCTATGTTTATGCAAATTTCAGTAGGCACATGCATGCCCGGATCAAAGGAGAGTTTTACCCATAGAATCCAGTAGGGGGCTCCGCCTGTACTAACAGAACTAGGGTTACAATATTGTGGTTATTCCCATATTTATTATGTCTAACTTCACTTTAAGTGCTGGAACAGAAGTTATTGATGTTACACTTTGCACCTGGCACAGTGGAGGAGTCTGTGTGTTTTGCAATAGATAGACGTAAGTGTGCTTTTATAGATTAGAGTCCTTCCCTCCCTAAACTCCCCAACATCCCAGCCTACTTTCTCTGCCAACTAATGACAGATGGATGGTATGTGTTTATACAGGACAGATCTGGGGGTGAAACACTATGTTGTCCAGCAGAGAGTATTTACTTCACAAGATGTTACAGACAGATCACAGACGTAGATCCTAAATACAGTGTGAAAAGCCAAAAATATAAAAAGGAACTTCATTATATTTTTTTCCTTGTTTACCACATCTGTCATACAAATTTTAAATGCGATACTTTTGTTACCTGTCTGGTTATTCAGGGTTTGTTGGATGAGTGGACATCCAAAGACCCTGCTGTCCAGGACCTGAACAGCAAAGGATCAGAGCTATGCAGCCTCATGACGTTCCTCACATCCCCCGCCAAGACAAAGACCCCGAACAAGTCAGGTAAACATCAGCGCACTTAACCTCATGTGTCTGAATCATTGGGTGGAATGGGAAGCATGGTGTTTGGGCGCACTTCTGAGTACTGTATACTCACTAACCATTAGAGGTCATGGAAAGATCTTGTGCCAACAATCCTAGACAGTCTGCCTGTCCTTTACACAAGCTTTGTCTTTATGTCTTTGCATCAGCTCTTACTAATGGTGGTGGTCCAGCGAGCCATTCCTACCTAACCAATAAAGGTAAATAAGTGTGTGTGTCAATACTGCTGTGGAAATAAATTGTTTGTGGTGTGCTGTGTAGGTATAATGGCTGGTTTTTGAAAACTCTGCTATGGCTGTGGTGCCTCTGTGTCAAACAACTTTTGGAGATGACTGAAACAGCATGTTCAGATTATGAGTAATACAGTTACAGAAACAAAGAGCTAACAGATATATCGCTGTGTCCCAACTGAGCAATTTTGCTCAGCTAAACTCCAAAGGGAGTGAGTCATTTCATCATTTTCCATCAAGCTTTTTCATAAATTAATCAACATTTAAAGGGCCAAACATCCATTTACACTCACAGTTAGGACATATAATTAGATTAGATAGGAGCTATATTCGTTAGGCCACATGCAAGAACATTTATCTGTACCTCTCTTGCTTTGTGCTGTAAAGCTTGTTCCAAATGGGATTAACAGAACCACTTGTAGCTGCACAAACTCATGGTAGACTGCTCGTTTTAAACTGATGAATTCCACCTGTTTATGACGAGATGCATGTTACTAAGATTTGATTATCTGTGTACTCAATGCCCCCACATATCTAGTATACAGGACTCCACGTTTTGCTCCATTTTTGGGCAGGTTTCAGTCACAAAAATATCTTGAAACATTAAAAATGAGTACATCAGAGTGCAAAACTTCAAGTCCTGCTGCTAAAAATTAGCAGGAAAAACATAACCAACTTGGCAGTGATAGTAGTGGTATTATAATACCCAAAAAATGAGAAAATATTACTGCAGCTGTCAACACCAGGATGTTACAGAGTGGTCATGAACTTACATGCAAGAAAAGTTCTTGCTAAAGCAAAGTGGTTCATGACTGAAATAGAGAGTGATTATGAAAATGGTTGAGAGAATACACTCTGTTATAACTGGCGTAGCAGCGGAGGATGCACACCTGGACAGTGACCTGCATTAGGATTCTGAGACAGCTGTTGGAGTGTGAGCACAGTTCATTAGTTTGACACTGATGACCCGCAGAAGTTGTTGTGCCATCATGCACATCACACTGATGCAGTAAACAAAATATTAATTTTCTATAAAGTTTCTTTTATTTTTTAACTTCCATTTTTGTTGATTTCATTTTTATTTGAACTCTAGATCTATTCATATTAAGGCTTTAATATTCTTAAGTCAAACAAGAGTTTTCACCCCTGCAGAGAAGGACAGACTAACATGACTCGTGCATGACTTGTACGACTGGTATTGGTAAATACAGAAGTTCTCTTAAGTTACTCATATGTGCCACTTCATAACAAATCTGTTCTTATGAGCTGCTCTTGCATGACTCTCAATATTTTTTTATTGCATTCATCATTTACTGTGATGAAAGCCTATGATTTCCACAAATGCTTGAATCCTGTTTTCAGAGAGTGGCTGTTACTTTCCTCACTCATAATCTGAACATACTGTACCACAGGGCTACTATATTAACTGTTACAATAACCTCATGATGACACTGCCTATAAAACCCTGGTAAGGAAAGTTGATTTAATTATGTTTAATGTCTACAGAGCTGATGGTAATTCAGCAGAACATGTCATTCGTCAACGAGGGTTACGCCAGCCTCGGAGAAACGCTGAAGAATCGAGCGGCAGAGCTGAGTGGTTCTGTGCAGGAGGTGAAAGAGGCCCAAAAGGAGACAGACAACATGATGACTTGGCTGAAGGACATGAAAAAGACTGCAGCATCCTGGAACAATGCAGCCACAGAGAAAGATTCAGTGAAAACACAGCTTGAACAGCAGAAGGTACAGAAGTCTGTTTAACTCTGTTCTGAAACTGCGAGCGGTCCTCACTGACTTCGTTTGTTCTGCTGTGAATGAGATAGTCACATGACACTCAAGTTGGGAATCACAAGATTGAGCGGTTATAATTTCTTTGATTCTCTCAGGCATTTGAGGATGACATGAAGCAGAAGCAGGAGCAGCTCCAGAAGCTCAGAGAGACGCTCCTTAACTTGATTAAGACCCATCCGAACTCCCCCGAGGCAGCAAAGTGGAAGCAGATGCTGGCAGAAATAGGTATGCACCAAGGTGTTGTCTCCAGATGGCCCTGTGTTATTTATGTCACTGAAACTGTCAGAGGTATGTTGAATCCCACTGATGAAAAATGTATCTCATTATGGCACTGGCCTTTGAGTAAAGGCTTTTACAAAATGACATATATGAGACACTAGACCAGCTGTATTAGTACAGTAGTCTTCATCTAATCATCCACCCACAACATACAAGCAGCACATGTTAACAGAACGTGTCTCAGTACCTGCACTGCACAGCAGTTAAATTAACACGTTCGTAATGCCAAGTCCTGCACAGCAGCAGGTTCGCTGGGAGAACAGTAGGACGGTGGATAGAAAGGTGCTGTTTTGCTGACTAATACAGACTGGTGTGATTCTTCTGCCCCCCTGTTCAGATGCTGCTTGGGCCGATATCAGCGGCTCTGTAGAGGAGAGGAAGCAGCACCTGGAGCAGTCCAACAAGAACCTGGACATCTTCCAAACAACTGAGCTGCAGCTCGGTCAGTGGCTCTCAGAGAAGGAGCTGATGATGAGTGTCCTCGGACCCCTCTCCATAGACCCCAACATGCTGAAGATGCAGAAGCAACAAGTTCAGGTAAGCATGGTACAGGTTGTTGGATAACGTGAAGCTTGTGTATCTCTTAAAGGCACAGTTCACCCCAAAATCAAAAAGACATATTTTCCGTCTTACCTGTAGCTATTTATTAATCTAAATTGTTTTGATGTGAGTTGCCAAGTGTTTGAGATATCGGCCGTAGACATATCTGCTTTCTCTCCAATATAATGGACCTAGACAGCACTTGGCTTGTGGTGCACAAAGCACTAAAAAGTACATTTCTCTCTTTCCAGAAAGCATGACCTGGTTACTCAAGATAAACCACAGACCTTGTTCTGAACAGTTTCGTGTAGGAGCTGTTTACTTACTGCCGAACTACACCCACCAACCATATCACCACGTAGAAGGAAGCATGCATCTACTGCTATTTTATATAGCACCACTGAGCTAGCTAATATCACAGTTTAGCCGAGAAGGATGCCATTAATGTTTACATTTCATGCTGTCATGAGCACAAGCCTTTTGTCCATGAATAGATGCACGCTTCCTTCTGCACGTGTGTATTTTGCAAAAAAGAATATAGTTATGGTCTATATCTCCAAAACTCGGCAACTCTCACTAAAACAATCTAGACTGATAAATAGCACTACAGATAAAAGGGAAAATATGTATTTTTGATTTTGGGGTGAACTGTCCCTTTAAGAACCAGAATACCTTGTGGTTTTCTGAGGGAATGTTCACCTTTACTGATTTTTGCCCTCCAGATCCTCCAGAACGAATTCAAGAGCCGCAAACCTCAATATGAGCAACTGGAGGAAGCTGCCTCCGCCATCCTGAGCTCCTCAGGCAACCAGGACCCCTCGAGTGGGAAGCTGGTGAGGGAGCAGCTCGCTGCGGTCACCCAAAAGTGGCAAGGCCTCACGGGACAGCTGGACCAGCGAGACAGCCTCATCGACCAGGCCGTGGTGAAGACGGGCAAGTTTCAGGAGTTGCTGAGGAGTGTCAGTCAGACCGCCACTCAGCTGGAGAATCAGCTCACCAACCATCAGGGCCAAAGCACCCAGCCCGATGCTGTGAAGAAGCAGCTGGAGGATGTCCAGAACATCTCAGCACAGCTGAGAGAAGAGAGGAAGAAGCTGAAGGAGGCTGAGACCATTAACGCAGAGCTCACAGCGATGGTGACTGAGGACTATCTCAAAGCAGACCTGGCCAGGCAGCTGGAGAGTGTCAGCAAGCCTTTCAAACAGTTGGAAGAGAAAGCAGGTTGGCTTTTTAACATAACCTAATAATGCAGTGTTGTAATGTTTGGAAAGAAAGCATCATTCTATTTGTGTTGAGTCACCCTAAAATATACTGATTCTATGACAACGACCTCCCAACAGGCTAAACTATAGTAATCACAATTGCTCTTGTGGAGGAATCAAACTGTGGCTCTGTTCTCTTGTCAACTTTTTTACAAAAAAATTGGCGTCTGGTACAGTTAACCGAAAATGTCCACTAAATTATATCAGACATGTAGACTGAAAGGTCATCTGCAACAATTTCCCAGCTACCTTATGGTTCCACTTTTTGCATGAGTGGTGTTGCAGCATTTAACTTGCAAATTGTCTCATTTCTCTGTTGTAGCAAAACGGATCGAGCAGCTCAACTCGACCTTTGCCAGCTCTCAGCAGTTCCATCAGACCTCCAAAGACTTCCAGTCGTGGCTGGGTCAGAAGCTCCAGGACCAGTCTATGCCTCAGCCCATCTCTGCCAAAGCCGACGTCCTGCAACAATCCCTGGAGGAGCACAGTAAGCTCCAAAAGGCTCTCTGCGATCATGAAGAAACTTACAACAAAATCACAGGGGAAGGGGAGATGCTTCTGCAGAACACTAACGGTGCAGAGAAGTTGGCACTACAGGGGCAGCTTACAACACTCTCCTCCAACTGGGAGGAGGTGAAGAAGAGCTCCGCAGAGCAAGGTGACAAACTCCAGACTGCTCTGCAGAAATCCCTGAAGTATCAGGAGCATGCAGAGAAGCTAAGCTCTTGGATTCAAGAGTGTGAAGCTAGCGAGGGCAGAGTCAAACTCACCGTTGATCCGGTTGCTGTGGAGAGCTCCATTTCTCAGCTGAAAGCTCTCCAGAAGGATGTTGACAAGCACAGAGGGATGGTGGAGCAGCTAAACACGGCTGCAGATAGCCTCCTTGAGGTGGCCAATGCAGACACTGAGGCCATCAAAGAGGAGAAGGCTAGCATTTGCAAACGAGTGGACAATGTAGTGGAAGGTCTGCAGAGCAAAAGGGAGTCCCTGGAGAAGATCTCACACACAGTCAAGGAATTTAATGATACCTACAAAGAGGCAAAGGGTCAGCTTGAGGGGGCTAAGAAGCAGGTGGATACCTATGAGTCACAGGGAGTGCAGGCACACAGCAACAAGAACCTGACCAACATGAAAGCCCAACATAAGAGTTTAGAGGGAGTGCAGAACCAAATAGAGCACCTGAAGACCTTGGCCAAAGACCTTGTGGTTGATGTCCCAGATGCTGATGGGGTGACAGACCTCCTACTGCAGGCTGACAGCATGGAAAAAGACTACAGCACGCTTAACAATAAGCTAGAGGATACGTGCCAAGTCTTGGAGGGTAAACTGCAGGGTATTGGACAGTTCCAAAACAACATCCGTGAGATGTTCACCCGTTTCACAGACCTGGACGATGAACTGGACAGCATGGCTCCTGTGGATCTCAACTTGGCCACTCTTAAAGAACAGCAGGACAGCATTCAGAGCTTCGTGGCTAAGCTGCAAGAGCTGATAGCCAACACGGCCAACGCTGGAGACAGCTGTAAGAAGATGCTGGAGACCTGAAACCTCACCTGACCTGTTAGGCCTGAAGAGAGACTTGGACGCTCTGAGTAAGCAGTGTGGTAAACTGTTGGACAGGGCTAAAGGCAGAGAGGTGCAGGTACAGAGCACTCTCACCAAACTGGAGGAGTTGTACAATAAACTACACCAGGCAGAAGATAAACTTTGCAGAGCTGTGGACAAGGAGGCGTCGCAGGAGGCGGTCGGCATGGAGACAGATGTCATCAACCAACAGCTGGAGGCTTTCAAGGTATGGTATCCCTGATTTAACATTTATTTTGTTGTTGAGACCTCAGCATGGGATTTCATTTAATTTGACTGGTGAAAGGAGCTCTATGTGATATTCAGAGCATATCTATGATTCAGAGATTGTCTGCACACGGCTCTCAACATGGAGGTGGCTGAGTCGCCGACTAGTGGCTAACAGTGTGAACAAAGCTGTCAGAGTTAATGGTGTTAACAGTGTTAACCTGGTGAGGGCTACATTTCTGCAAATATGCAGTCCTGATATCAGCAATGTCTGCCGTGTGAGCGCAGTGCAGAACGGTGGCCTCTTCCTTTTCTTCTTTGGTGTTTTACAGCAGTTGGCATCCTTCAAGTTGCATTACTACCTCCTTCTGGTTTTATGCGACCACTGCTATCCTAATCTTCTACAGTCTCCTGATAAGTCCTGTTGCTTTCAGAAACCTAAATATCACCTTTCCCCCTCTATGGTGTCTCCACTCTCATGCACGTCCTTAATCCTGGCCTCTCTTCTTTCACCTGTTGGATGTTTCCCTTAAACAAAAACGTGTACTATTCAAGTTGCTGCGAGCAGAATGGTGGCGATGAATTAGCCAGTGGAATACACTCGTAGAAATCACATGCAAGCACGGTTGGACTGTCAACAACAAACACAGAAGCTTGGATTACACATGAAGGGAGTGTGACTTCACTATCTGCTTAGGACGCCATTACTCCACTGTATCTGTACATAACAAATAGTTGTTTAACATGTGATTGAGGTGGATGATAAAGTCACAGAAGCTTTTACCCTTATTATTGTCTTTTTTTTAGCATCAACAGTATTTACTGCAAACAGTTATTTACATAATTGATTAATCTGCTTGTTATTTTCTCAATTAATCGTTTGGCTTATATAACATTGAAAAAAACAGTTAAAAATGCCCATCACAATGTCCAAGAGCCAAAGGTGATGTCATTTATTGTCTCGTTTTGTCCGACCAACATGTCCACAAAAATATTGAAGTTACTCTGATGTCAAACACATGCAGGGAGAAGCAGCATATTTTTACATTTAGCAAGCTAAAACACCAGATTATTGAAATGTTTCACAACGCTTAATCGATTAGCAAAATAACTGCAAAATAATTTTCTGTCACTTTATTAATTGATAGCTCAACTAATGGATTCAGCTAATGTAGATATTGTATAAATTACAGCTATTTGACATTGAATTAAAGAGGGTTTTAAAGAATAAGCAGACTTTTGGGTTAGTGAGGATGATGGTGGGATGGATTTACACCTGAAAGTAGAATGTTTTTCACAGCAATTTTTAATTAAAAACATCATTACTGACATTTGTACTTTAACATTTTGTTCACATTCAGTGAAAATCACTTAAGAAAAGCCTCTCTTGAAAAATTAGATAATATAAAATAGAACTTGCATACATGTGATATGTAGATATAAAAGTCTTATCATATTCTTTTTTCATTTAAATCCAGATTGTGATCAGTGTGACAAATGTATTCAAAATGGCAGTGACTGACAAACACTGTTTTTATTAATCTAGGTTAAAAGCTATGTGCTCAAAGCTTTGTTCTCTCCTGGGTTTTACATATATTTCAAAATCTTAACATTACTCTTATTATTAGAACTTACAAATAATATTTTAGATGCTGTCTATCCACAAAAACCCTGCACCAGGGCAGAGAACCAACAGGCCCTGAGCTCTCTCGCTCTATACATGGCAATCCTCTGGGGACTGCTGGTTCATTAAGGGCATCTGGTGTTAACAAAGGAGCTGCGGCCCATACGCAGTGATGGTGCAGGAGGGATGGACCGTCACAGCCAGGTGGTCGCCAGCAGGGCGTCACTTGATTCAATGGTCTCAGTAATGAAGCTGGGCCTGCGTCTTGATCTCTTAACATCGATATTGTTGTTACGCCTGAACCTTCACCGCCAGACATTATGTCAGGCTCTAAGCTTAGAGTAGCCTGGTGTTAATGTGGCCATTTTGACAGAGACACCAGTTAGTATGGTGATGGTTAGGGATCACGAAATGTCCTGAAATCTTTATATTGTATACTGCTAGGCTGAGTGTCTGTTAGGGCTTGTGGTAACACGAGGACACACATGTAGTAGATTTAATAGCTGGATGTTCCTTACGACTAATTTCCTGGACGTTTAAACTGACGTTTAATAGTAAGAAAACACTCAGCCAAAATTGAGCAAAATTTCATCTATAAGCTTAACTATTGTCCAACTAAAATATTGCGTATAGTAACAAGCCATTTGAAGTTGTTAAACACATTTTTCAATGACTAAATCTTATTTTTAATGCTGCTAAAAGGTATAGGATCTTGCACATTACCCTACAAAACATGACAACAACTCACTAAATATGGTAAGAAAAAATAATTATCAAATAATATATATCCAAAACAATATTCTGTAGGAAAATAAATCTTTAGGAAGTGTGCCTGATTATTACAACACCACTTTCATTTGTTAAACAGTCACATAGCAAATAGCCTATCCTACAGTTAAAAAAAATTAATCTAGTGAGGGTCGCAGCATTTATTTGACATTTAGATAATTTGCACCCATCTCAAGTACAAATCAGCCCTGAATGCCAGTGAACATTATTATCTTTAGATGCTTTATATTATGTCTTTTGGCTTCTCTCTATTGTATTATGAATGCTTGCACTAAGTAAATTTAGTTTAAGTAATTACAAACAACAACACACACACAGCTTCCTAATTGTCCTAATGGTCTTTTCACTTCCTTTAACTCCCCATATTGTCTCTAAAAATGTGAGGCCTTTGTTGGTTTCAGTGAGGGATAAAACAAAGCGCAGCCATTAGCAAGATTCACAGACAGATGCAAAATATTTTAAAAGCCTATAAATTCCTGTAGAGATGTCCAAAAGAGGATTAACCTATATTTAGAGGTGAAATTTATAGTCAGATAGATAGCATTATGATGAAACAATGTAAACAGCCGTGTATAGGCAAATGACACAGATCTGTCCTAAGATGTAGGTCAAGGGATTTTTTTTTTTGCAATTAAGGGGGTGCTGCACTCCCGCAGGAGCGCTACGTCCAAACCTCTAGTGGAGATACATGGATTAAAATATCATCGGGGTCGCAGGGGTAGGGGGGTGTCAGTTTGGTTTAAAGGCCTCTCAGGGAAACTATTAAAGAAGTGATTGATTCAAATTGTTGCTGAGCAGCGTTGTCATGGAGCATGTTTTTACCCCCTCTTTGTCCTGTCATCGGTCCGTGTTCAGAGGGCATATACAGCCTCAGCTGCTGCTGGAAAGCCCCCTTTGTACTCGTTCGTACCAATGCTTAGCAAAAACAAAGCAAAGCTCGAGTTGTTTCTTTATTTAGCTGCAGCATGAAAACATTACATGATTGTGTCATATTGTGTTTTATGTTCAGTGGATCTTGTTTCTGTAGGTAAGTGGGCTTTATTGGCAGCTGTTGAGAGAGAAATAAACAGAGAAAGACAGCGCGTTGGATTCGTCTCTTTCATGTGCTGTTACCATTTTAGGTCAAGTTTTGAAGGAGACATGCCTGACTTCATGTGTTTACTCTCGTTTTTCACATGAGGTTTGCAGCAGGCCGGCTCAGGGAGTCCTGGTGTATGTATATCTTTATGTGTACCTTAAAGGGCAGCTCTGGTGACTCAACACCACTGGGGGTTGGCGTGGGCGTCTTTTTTCTCAGACATTACATCAGTGTCTCTTGCACATTTGGAAAGGAGTTTCTACCGTCTGAATCATACTGCAGCTAACACTGTTCATTGAAGTAAACGAGGGCAAAAAGTGTCATTGTGACAACGTAGTGTTGCTGACTCACTGCCACATAGCAGTGATACACTGTTTTTCTAGTGAAACATGAGACTTGTGTGGAACAGTTGCTATAGAGGTAGAGTGCATGTTGTTTAGCTGTAAGGCGATTATGGTGAGTTTTCTATTCATCAAAGGTTTCAAGTCTTTGTTTCCAGTGCAGACCTGATTCTCATGTGTTAAAGCAGTCCTCAACTGAACCTGAAGGGCAGAGGATGAGTTTGAACACAATACTCTGTATGCTCTCACAGCACATTTGTGACAATAACATTTGAATCCATTAATTAACAGTTGAATGTTGTTTCAGACCTTAGTCAATTACCTGGCTTTACCTCTTTTATAGTAAATACAGTGCTATTCTGATGACAGTGAAAACATTTACACCATAAATTGATGCATAAAAATTCACCAAAATGCTGTAAACTAAGTGTTTGATGCTCAAAATGTCCTGGGGAAGACCCCATACAATGAAGTTTGAGCAAAACCTTGAATGCATCAGCCTGCTTGGTTTGCTGGACAACTGAATCAATTGTAACATGTATTAAATGTAGTTGGCAGAAAATACACCAGCAACAGATTTGATCATTTATTTATCAAAGTAATTTTTAAAGCAAAAATTGTTGCATCTAAGTTTGTAAAAGTAAACTGGTTTTCTTAGTCCTCTGTGATGTTAAATTGAATGTCTTTGGCTGTCAGACTGTTGGTCATTTGACATTTGCTACTGTTCTCTGGCATTTTTTTTTAGTTCAAACAATTAATCGGTTAATAAAGAAAATATTTAGCACATTTAACTGATTATGAATATTATTGTGCAAACAAGTCAGATAATAATGCAGGAAGCTCTCCTCCAACTTTTCCTTCATTTTCTGAAAAGTTACAGCTTCATACAAACACAGCAAAATATTTGATTTAAAGATTATTTATCAGTGGGGAGATATCTTCAACAGAAAGTACATCTTTCTGTGTGACCCAAGTTTGGCTCTTAGTTCAGCTGTTGTGCTGTTGTGTGCGTACATTAAATGCAGCATTAACAATTCATGCAAAGTTCACAGAGTATCAAAGATATATAGGACAGTGGGGACAAAGGGATCTGCAGCAGCCAGGAAGATGACTAGAGGTGTAATTTGTATTCATACATACAAAAGCCTGAATATTTAAAAAGTCTTCAGGTTTCAGTGGCTGAACATCCCTTTTTAAAATCCCACCACCAGATCTCAGCTGCTTATTTATCTCTGCCAGCGTCTCCTTTCCGTCTCCTCTCATGCGTGCAGATCTGGACAAAGAAGTTGGGATTGTTTAGCCCCTCACGGAGCTACTGTGGTGTAGACAATCCAGGAAACAAAAATAAATTCCTTTCATTATCTCCCCTATTCTCCTTTCTTCTCCTACTCCGGTCACTGGACATAAAAAGCGCCTTCATGCACTTGGCAGAGCTGTCGGTGTTAAATTACCTGGGACCTGTGCCTCCCTCAGCATTCCACAGTAATTAAGAATATCTGCAGGGTCCACAGCAACCATCCACGAGAAGCCAACAGAGGGCAGAGACAGAGAAAAAAGGAAAATGTGTATCTATTTCAGCTTTGTGTGATGTCATCAGAGTGGGAGCTGTTGCTGCCTGCTGGTCTAGGTTTTTTTTTTTTATGAAGTAGAAAAGCTGGTGCGTATCGCTTCCCCTCCCCATTCCCTCAGTCAGTGTAAGAAAAAAAAAAGTAGAAAAGTGAGTGATTGTGTCAGGATGCAGGAGATGGCTTAGAAGTGAAGTCATATGGGCCATGCTGACATAAGGGGGAATTAGAAAGGAGGAAAAAAAAGGGTCATGTGTCCACCAATCAACATGTGCCGGAGCGGCTCTCAGCACAAATGGAGTTGTGGCAGATGTTGTCTGAATAATGAGCGGGGGCGGGGCATGAAACCCTCTGCCAGGAGGGTGTCTGTCATTGCGAGGGAGCGATGAGAGAGAAAGGGCAGGCTTTTTTGTTTATCCAGGAGTACCAGCTCTCCTCAGAACTGCCCACAGTTTTCGGTCGAGCCTGCTGGATTTGCCCTGTGGATATTTTCACTTTGCACTGAAGCTTTTTCCTTTGGCTCGTGTGGATGCTGCGAGGATTTCAGGGAAAAAGAAGCACTTTGGACCAGGGGAACAGTGATAAGTTTTGGCAACGCACGGAGAAGAGCCTAGAGGAATATTTTGGGATAGGTATCTGTATTGAAAGACTGGATTTTCATTCCTGATACGGAGTATGAAGCTGCTATATAGTCCTAGTATTTGTTTGGGATTTTTTTAATATTGTTTTACATATTTGTATTTCTAAAGCCTTTATTTTTTAAATCTAGATCAACTTAATTGTGTCCATATTTTTTTAAAAGGAAACCTCCATGAGCAGTTGGTTTTATTTTGAAAAACAAGTGGACAATTTTAGTATTTATTTTTTATTTAAGAGAGGATTATTTTGCACACAGCTTCTTCTGTATATTGGTGACATTGTACTTCTTAAATTACTTGGTGTGCACTAAAGCAACATATACCTCAGAGGATTTCACTACATCCTTAATCTTCTCTTTGTAGTAAGAAGTGACAATTGTTTTAGCATGGGCAAACCGCTGAGCAGACCAGATTGCCTCAGACAAAACCCTTCCTGTGTCGGGAAGGGGGAGGAGGAGGACCTGAACATTGATGACTGCTATGTGCCCCAGAGGTCCATTTATGACACCGTAAGGCTCAATGAGCAGATAGACTCGGGCTCTAAAGGCAGCCTTTCCTCCCGGCACTTCACAGGCACCCTACCTTACACTCACCGCACGTTAGACCTCAGCAGCTTGTGTGGAAATGGTGCTCTCTCAGCTTCCAGTTCATTTGAGCTCAGAACCCGCAAACCTGCCCTGCTGGATGAACGCGCGGTCTTTGATGGACTTAAACTCAACGGGCACATAATCAGGGCGACCGATACAGTGCTACCTAAGTCGCGCCTCCAGGGGGGAGAGAAGAAGGATCATCCGCATCACAGACGTTCATGGCGGACTTTTGCTCCAACTAATTTGGGGGAGTATGTGAGCCGCAGTGGCACCTTGTGCTCTGGGAGTGCTGAGAGGCCGGGGCTGATCAATGGCAGGAGAGGGCAGAGTATGACCAGCTCGCTGACATCTGAAGAGGACTCGGGTCTGTACAGCCCGACTGTGGAGAGGGAGCGACATGCTCATAGATCCCACAAAAGAGCAGGGCCTGGCACAAGGAGCCTCTCGTCTTCGGAGGCGATGCATATGTCTGGGGATCTGAGAACTGGGCGATCGCTCAGCTCAGGGCAGGAGGAGTTCCCTTTCTCACCTGCGAGGGACAACCGCTCTCTTTACCACAGCAGCAGCTTGGTCCAGGAGCTGCGACAAACAGAATCTGGTGTGGTAGATGTAAACGAAAAGGATTCTCTCAGCAATGGAGAATACAAATACTCCACAGGGAGGTCATCCTCAGGGTCAGCCTCCAGGACTCAAAACGAAAGCTCAGGATGGCGTTCAAGGACTTTAACAGACTACGATGAGCTGTCCACCGCCGAGCTGTTGGAGGATGTGTCATGTCAGGGCGACTGTGAGTTGGTCAGTGTGGTGGTGACACAGCCTGAGACGTATGGAAACTCTGTAACTCTACCCATAGAGAGCCGCCAGCACACAAAACCGTGTACTGTGCAACAAGGAGCGTCCAAGTACAACATGGAGGAGCTGGAGGAGTTTTTGCAATCAGTGGAGGCCTGTCTGCCTAAAAGTTTACAGACGTTCCAGCACGCAGGAGAGCAGGAGATAGAGGCCTTACTGAACGCCATCGCTGCGTGTCCTGAAATGGACCCGATGGGTTATTTCTCCCCACAGGTGCCAAAAAATAGCCTCTTTTTTTTTTATTTCTGAGTCTTGTTCATTAGCTGGTCCAGCACATTTCACGAGATCATTTGCCTCTTTATGAGTTTTTCACAGTTGCTGGCTTAATATTTTTTTATCCGATCACATCATGAGTTTTGCTCATGAGCTCAGCCATGGAGTCGGTCTGTGAGATTGTGCACAGCTGTGTTGTAACTGTTAACTCTGCTTTTCTAGAAGCTGCTGACTGTTTAGAGAGTTGTTAATGTCAGCTGGATTTTTAACCCCAAAACTGAGGTGGTGTCGTGGCAGTGTCTCTGGATTTTGGCTAACTTCCTGGCTTCCTGTTTTGTTTTGTTTTTTATAAAATCTCGATCTAAATCATCCAATTTTAATGATGTTTATTGTTAAATTTTTGATATGTTTCAAAGGACGGATGTGTGTAGAGCTGAGTAACACAGAATGATTTCTACAAGACATGACAGGGAGGAACATATTGTAATTAAACTCACTGTAAAAGGGGAATTGTTCAGAATGAATCAAACACTTAATTTGGTTTGTTCCATAAAATGTAATATAACTAATGCATCGTGAAATCTCTGCTTTTTACAATTGGAACAGTAATCAAGTTGGTTTAATGACCCTCTTGACACGACTGATGGCATTGTGATTTGAGCACTTATAAAACATTTATTGTGATCTGTTTTATTTGTGTGCAGGCTTTCCAGAAAGAGGACATTGATCCGTTACAGACACAGCTTCAAGACATCAGCTCCCTCGGCCAGAGCCTGATCCAGAATGCAGCTAAAGGCACCAGCACCAAGAAGCTCGAGGATGACCTGGAGGAAGTCAACACAAAGTGGAATACTCTTAATAAAAAGGTTATTTGTTTTATACTCCCGGTCTGACTGGTTGAGCTTTGCTTCTTTAAATAGTGGTTATTAATGAAACCATTGAGAAATATCATGAGTCATCCATTCTTAATATTTGTTATAGTGCTACTCTTTGATGAGCTACTGGGTGTAGTTTTAAGTTGGCAGGTGACATCAATGTTTGCCATGTGGTCTGCAGATTGCTGAGCGTTCAGCCCAGCTGCACGAAGCCCTGTTGCATTGTGGGAGGTTCCAGGATGCTCTTGAGTCACTGCTCAGCTGGTTGACTGACACAGAGGAGCTCATTGCCAATCAAAAACCTCCATCTGCAGAGTTCAAAGTGGTCAAGGCGCAGATACAAGAGCAGAAAGTAAGCCGGTTTCACGTGGTACAAACACATAAAAACACACACATAACAGTTCTATTTTAGTCTTTCCACCTCAACGCTAGAAAATCCACAGAATGTTATTACTTTGCCATTCATCTTATTTAATTGACATCCATTGTTAAACTTGAGTGTGGTACACAAAGCTTTTTCCTTTAATGGCCACTTAATTTGTGCCTGTTAGATTTACTGTTTTTCACCACCAAGCAATGCTCGCGGTCAGAACATGTTAAAGGCGCCCAATAACTCTCCTCCTTTGTTTGCCTTTGACAGCTCTTACAGAGACTGCTGGATGACAGAAAGCCAACAGTGGAGCTGATAAAAAAGGAGGGAGAGAAGGTTGCAGAGCTGGCAGAGTCTGTGGATAAAGACAAGGTTGCAAAAGAGATCGAATGCCTGGGGCAGAGGTGGGACGCTCTGCTCAAAAAGGCTGAAAACAGGTCTGTATAAACACCTGTAATGGTAAACGTCCTTCTAAATGCAGAGTGTCAGTGCGGTTAAGAGTTAAATGTTCCTGATGAAAAGTTTTCCTAAGAATTTAAGCACTGCTTTTTCTCCCCTAATTGAATTTGTGTTTTTGCCTAGATTTGGACCTGGGAATATTCAGAACTTCATAAGAATGACTCCTAAAGTCAGCTTTACTGTCCTCTCACGAGCTTAAAGGACTAGTTCAACATTTTAGCAAATGCACTTATTTGAATTAGATGGGAGGATCGATACCAGTCTAATGTTTGTACTGTAAATACGAAACTAGTTTGCAGCTGGTTAGCTTAGCTGACCACAAAGCCTGGAAACAAGGGGAAACAGCTTGCCTGACTCTTTCCAAAGGTGTCAAGATCCACATACCAGCACCAGCACCAGCACAAGATATAAAATGCTAATTGATGAGATTAAAAGGTGTCTGTACAGCAGATTTTGTTACCTTTGGATGGAGCCAGGCTAGCTTTTTACCCCTGTTTCCAGTCTTTGTGCTAAGCTAAGCTAACTGGTGGTAGCTTTGTGTGGACGGTACAAACATAGGAGTGATGTCGTCTTCTCTTCTAAAGGCCCAGACACACCAAACCGGCACCAAAGAACTCATACCGACGAACGCTGACTGTTGCCTATGTCTCGGCCAAAATGTTGCGCTGAACGCAGTGCAAAGACTACAGCCAATGGCCAGCTAGCACATATGTTCTGCGCCTATCTGCGTCTGTATTCGTCATTCAAAAAGGGAGACTGGCAGGACGGATTCAAGATGCTAGTTAGCCATATAACACATTAACAACACAACCAGATGTTAAAAGATTACAGGATGTTTACCGTGTGCTAGCAAACAATGACACAACCGATTACAATCGTTTCTGCTGAGAAGCTCAATTGCCCCAAAAATATTTTTACTTAATATATAACAAGTTCAATCTCACTTCCTCTTGACTGACACTGTGTGCTTTCTCTCCTCATTTCCATTTTTTTGTGCACTGACCTGAACTGCCAGTCAGAGAGATTTCTCTCAACGGCAGGCTCCAATGGCTCGACGCCAATTAAACATGCTGAATCGGCCCAAAAAAACAAGCAGACAAAGGTCCACAGGTGCTAATGGTGCAGGGCACATGCTCACCGATTGCTCGACATTGACTGCTGGTTGACTGTTGGCTTGGTGTATCAGGGTCCTACCTTTCAGCAAGAATGTGAACAAGTGCATTTCTAGAAATGTTGAACTATTCCTTTAAATATTGCCAATGAAAGTTTGCCAAGTCTTGTCAGTTTTTGTGTGTTGCCTGGGTTTGGATCTGGGAATATTTGAAACTTCAGAATGTAAAACTCCCAAATTTACTTCTACTTTCCTCTAACTGAATATACAGGGTAAATATTCCAAAAGTGGTTTGGTTTTAAAAGGTCAGTCACGATGCAGAGCAAGCCTAAACCTACCTTACCTTCTCTCAGCTCAAGTTAAAAACACTACAAGGACATTACAATTTCCCCAAAACACCTTTTTAATAGGTTTGATTAAAGTAAACTTTCCTGTCACTCTGTCCATGACTGTACTTTGCTTCTAATCCACTTCCATTACTATCTGCATAAATGTGTCAGGCACAAGCAACTAGAGAGCATCTTGGTGGTCACTCAGCAGTTCCACGAGACCCTGGAGCCCCTGAGCGAGTGGCTCGCCGCTACAGAGAAACACCTAGCCAACTCTGAACCCATCGGCACTGAGACGTCTAAGCTGGAAGATCAGATCTCTCAGCATAAGGTAACATTCATCATCTCACATCATTACCATGTGTTTTTATGACACAATCAGTTCTGTCCAGCTGAATTCAGTTTGATTCATTTTGCTCGTTACTTTAAGTTTGTGCTTTTCATTATTTCCCCTTCCGTTTTTCATTAACTTTCATATTTTTGTTTTATGTGTGTGTTTTCTGTTTGTATCACATGTCCTTGGTTTGCTTCCCATCCCCTGTGGTCAGGCCTTAGAGGAGGAGATTATGAATCACAGTAAAGACCTGTTACAGGCCGTCAGTCTGGGTCAGATGCTCAAAACGGTGAGCTCAGTCGAAGAAAAGGAGTTTGTTCAGTCCAAACTGGACGCCACCCAGGCCAGTTACATAGAGCTCCAGGAGCGATGCAGGAGGAAAGCCGAGATGCTGCAGCAGGCTCTGGCAAACGCCCAGCTGTTTGGGGAGGACGAAGTGGCCCTCATGAACTGGCTCACCGAGGTGCACACGAGGTTGAGCGAAGTGTCCGTGGCAGACTACAAAGTAGATGTTCTTGAAAAGCAGCTGGCAGAACAACGGGTATACACTCCTCCTCAGGCCACGCATTATGTTTTTCTTTCATTTAAGTTGCATCAATCATGTTTCACCTTATTTTAGTCATTTCTGTGTCGTGCTTTGTTTACAGTAGAAGGTTTCTTGTCACTTCCAGTGACTTCCTAAGATTGTGTTTTCCTTTTAGGCACTGCAAAGTGATATTGAGTTGAGGAAGAAGAATGTTGACCAAGCCATCTCCAATGGGATGGAGCTTCTGAAACAAACAACAGGCATGTCTGACTTCATCACTTTCCTTTCACAATTCATGTACTTTAATGTCAGCAAACAGTTCTGTCTTTGTAATACATCATCAAAAGATTTTTGGTCTTATTTAGGCAGCAGTTCAACAGACAAAGTCTTTATCAAATTCATAAAAGACAAACATTGTTGAAATCGAATTTTCAGAAAGCACTGTCAGTGTCGCATCCATCAGCTTATTTTAAGAAATTCTTTGAGGCTTATGAAAGTGAAGTTATTCACTTTATTGATGAGAGTTAGATAAGAAGATGCCACCACCAGTCTTGTGGTGGTGAAGACTAGAGAAGACTTCAGGAAAAAAAATTAAAAAATCTTTTTTTACATGCAATAAACAAACAAGATGTAACATGTCAGTAAGCTTAAGAGGTGCTTGTAGGCATATTTTGTTACTTTTAGACAGAGTCAGGCTAGCTGTTTCCCTCTGTTTACAGTCTTTATGCTAAGCTAGCTGCTGACTCCAGCATACAGTTATTTACCAAAGTAGCATCGGCCTTCTCACCTAACTATCAGCAAGAAAGCAAATACGCTATTTCCCAAAATGTAAAACTCTTTCTTAAGTTGTATCCGACATTCGGAGCATGTTTATGATTCAGAGTCTGATCTGGGATTGCTTGCACACAGTTCTCAACATGGATATGGCTAAGCCGGCGGCCAGCAGCTAACAGTGAGAACAATGGTAACAACGGCTGCAGTGCTGGCAGAGTTAACAGTGTTAACATGGGGGGAAACTGAAGGGTGGGTGTTGCGCTTTTGCAATGATGCTGTTTCACAACCACGGGTCAGGACGGCATCATCAGCAGTAACCATTGTATGAGTGTTGCGCAGAACAATTAGCCAGCCAGTGGGATACACACACAGCGGGATGGTCTACCAAACAACAAACAGAGAAGCTTGAATTACAGCACACACAAAGGGAGTGTGACTTTAGTCTCTGCTCAGGACCCCATTACTCTGCTATATCTCTACATAGCAAATTGTTGTTTTGGTGCTATATCAATGCTCTGAATGTATACAGCGCCTTTAATTGTACAATGGTGTAAACCTGTGGTTCCCGACTGGTCCAGTCAAAGGGTCCAGATTTCTCCTTAGTCACTAGTTCAAGGTCCACACAGTTTAATACATTCAACGTCATATTTGCCCTTGGCTGTGTGTTCGAGCTAGTTTGCTGTCTCTGTCAAGTAGTTGTCTGTTAGTCACTCACTCTGCAGCTGGAAACACTTTAAATGAAAGCTTTGTGTTGTACTTACAAATAAAGTGTGCTTTTTACAAAGTTGACACATGTGCGAGTCACTTGTGGTCAATTCAGTATGGACCCACGACCTGCTTTTGGACCACGACCCATCAGTTGGGAACCGCTGGTGTAAAACATGCAGTTGGTTGTCAGCATGCATTCTTTTTTACTGTTGGATGTTCCAAGTATATATGGCATCAAAGTGTGTGGCCTCAGACATTAGTTTGTCGTGTAAACACACTGACAGAATTTGTGCAGCATGCTGCGTACATGAATCTTTCTCTGTGTTCAGGAAACCAAACAGCATACTGAACTTCCCCTTACTAAAGCAGAAATGCAAAACTCTTCGAATCAATATATAATTTACTTTCTATTTATAGGTGATGAGGTGGTTGTTATCCAAGGCAAACTGGATGGAATAAAAACAAAGTATGCTGAGATCAACTCCATGAGTGACGGCGTTTTGAAGACATTGGAACGGGTTTTGGGTCTCTCCACCAAGCTGCAGCATACCCATGAGGACCTGAGCTCATGGCTCGAGAAAGTAGAGGCTGAGGTCAGCGCTTTTGCTGATCAGGAGCCAGTGGGCGAACAGCTCATTCATGCACAAAACAGGCAGAAGGTGAGAGTTTCTACAGTTAAATACAATCTTTAAATACCTCTAACAGTCAGTGAACTGCTTTACAAAAACACGTCTGCAGTATTCATTATGCTGCTTATGTTTTCTTTGTGTCATGTAATCTTGTCCAGGCCTTGTTGAAAGAAAGCAAAGACCAAAAACCCGTGGTGGACAAGCTGAATGAGTTGAGCAGCTCTCTTCTGGATCTGATCCCTTGGCACACTCGTGAGGGTCTGGACAAACTGGTGACTGAGGATAATGAGCGGTACAGAGCTGTAAGCGACACCGTCACCCAGCAGGTCGACCAGATCAACGCTGATATACTCAAGTCACAGCAGGTAAACCAGAGAAACTGATAAACAGCTTTTTCCTTCTTTGGCTTTTCCCCTGTTTTTTTTTTCTTATTTTAATTGTTCCCCTTCTGCTTAAATTTCCGTATTTAATTAGGAGTTGTTTTCAGCGATGGAAAATGTCAATGATCTCTGTCTGTTTCCAGTTTGAACAGGCTGCAGACACTGAACTCTCCTGGCTGACCGAAGCTGAGGGGAAGTTGCAGTCGATGGGCGAGATCAGGCTGGAGCAGGATCAAACCACAGCCCAGCTCCAAGCACAGAAGGTTAGCCTATCATACTGTATGTGTGTGTATATGGTTAGACACAGGCCTCCATTTAAACAAAGCACAGTAAACACAGCGGCTTGTTTTGTAACGCCCAGCCCAACTCACTCTACCGGTTTTCCAGATCTTCTCCATGGACATCATGAGGCACAAAGATGCTGTGGATGATATTGTGAAAACAGGAAAGGCCATAATGAACAGCAAAAACCCAGAGGAGAAAGAAATCTTGAAGGTGAAAAGAATTTCTGATTTGAAATGGGTAATTATTTATCGAGTGTATGCACATGAGTAAAGGATCCTCTTGGTTTTCAATCAGGCTCGGACTGAGACACTCCTGGAGAAGTACGGCATTGTCAGTCAGCTGAACTCAGAGCGCTGTCTGCAGCTGGAGCGAGCCCAGTCTCTGGCCAGTCAGTTCTGGGAGACTTATGAGGAGATGTGGCCGTGGCTCCAGGAAACCTTGAGCACCTTCAGCCAGCTTCCTCCGCCTTCCATCGAGTATGAAACACTCAGGCAGCAGCAAGAGGAGCTCAGGGTAAGATGCCAATAGAAGCAGGTGCTCAGTACAATACATTTATTTTGGCAATGAAAAACTTAACTGTGTCATATCCTCTCCAGCAAATGCGAGAACTGATTGCAGAACACAAGCCTCACATTGACAAGATGAATAAGACCTGGGCCTCAGCTGCTTGAGATCAGCCCGGTGGAGGGAGTGCCCATCAGAGAGAAGTACACTGCTACAGACCAACTCTACACTAAACTCAAGGCTGATGTCAAGCAGAGAGCTGCGACTCTGGATGAAGCCATCTCTAAGTCCACCCAGGTAATGAGCAGCAGTTATTTACTGGGTTGTCCAATTTAATGTCATGATAAAGTTTAAAGAAATGTCTCCTTCCCATCATGAGCCCCATCAGGTCTATCCATGATAAAATTGGAAAGACATTCAATTTTTAAATGTTGACTATCAGCCATTAAAGGTCCAGTGTGTAGATTTTAGGGGTATATACGTATTTAGTGTATAATCACCTAAAAATAAGAATCCTTGTATTTTTGATACCTCAGCATGAGCTGTTTACATCTGCATAGGTAGCTGATCTTTATTGCCATGTTGCACTGCCATGTTTCTACAGTAGCCCAGAACAGACCAAACCAAACACTGGGTCTAGATAGGGCCATTTGCGTTTTCCCATCAGCCACCGTTGTTAGCAGCCTCTCCACAATGAGCCAAAAAGCATTGGAAAAACATAGATTTTTAACATGTAATGTCTTTATTCAGTGATTTTATCAGTTTAAAACACCAGGTCCATTTGCTCTGGAGAAGAATAAACCTCTGCAAATAATTCAGCTCAAAGGAAAAACCTCCTGAATGTCTGGATCTTAAGTTATCAGAGCAAAATGTGAGCACATATCAGCAGGTGCTGGGCTAGCGGCCCTGTCTGTGACAAGCCAAACAGCCTAGGAGAAGCACTGATTTATAACATAGAACTGCTTCAGTCAGTGAGCTACCACTTTAAATCTCTGGGTCCGTTTCTTTTGGGGAGGAGGAGATCCCTGCAGCTAATTCAGCTCCCGGTTAAAACCTCCTGAACTCAACAAATCCTAACAGGGAGTTCACGTTTGGCACATGGGAAAAGTTTCAGTTGGTTGCAATCTGCAATCCTCACTGTTAGATGTCTCGAAATTCTACACTCTGCTCCTTTAAGCTAACATAACGTAGCTTTTAGATGATGACTGTGTTTGACATCTTGAACTTTATGAATCATTATCATTTTGTAAAAGGGCTACAACAATTTTTAAAATTTTTGATTAATCTTATTCACTCATTGCTCATTATTTTCTTTTATTTGATTCTTTTAACTGTCAGAAAATTATAAACAATGTTGATGTCTTCAGATGTCTTGTTTGGTCAGTCCAACACTCCAAAAGTTTCCCAAATAGGTTTTATAGGATTATTTCTTGTCATAAATACAGTGTCGTTCTGTTACAGGAAAGCCAAACTCTTCCCCAGCTTTCTTCAGTGAGATTTCTATATAAAGTATAAATACAGACTGAGGTGTTTCTTCTCTTCGTTCTCCACCAGTTCCACGATAAAATTGACCCGATGCTGGAATCCCTGGAACGGATCGCTGAGCGCCTGCGGCAGCCTCCGTCCATCTCAGTGGAGGTGGACAAGATCAAGGAGCAGATTACTGAAAATAAAGCCGTCTCTGTGGATTTGGAGAAGCTGCAGCCCTCTTATGAGACACTGAGGCAGCGGGGCGAGGAGATGATTGCACGATCTGAAGGAGCAGACAAGGACATATCTGCCAAAGGTATGGCATATGTTATATCATCTTATTGGTTTAATTTCATTTCCTTTCTTTTTTATTTCACTGAATCCAGTTACAAGGGTCATACCATAATAGGGCTTTGGGCTGATTATAAGAGGTATTAAGACAAATAGTATAATGAAAAGTCAACAGTAGGAAATATATCAGAGGCTATATCTTTAATTCCCCACCTATCAAAACATGTGCAATCATTCTTGAAATCCTTGGCTTTAGCTCTTAGTTTGAATTTGGATCAGACGTTTTTGTTCCCTGGATTGCGAAAGCTTTCCTCCAGGTGTGGCTTTAATGGGAATGCCATTCTTTTTTTAGGTACAAGGAAAAATCAAAGCACTAAATAGTTTCTCATTAAACCTGTAAATGTGTGAGACGTGTTCCTGAGCCCTCACAGCTGATGAACACAGGCTGATTTTTGTTGTCTGTTTGTATCCCACATTTTATGGTAACTGATTTATTGGATTTTTCCACCACAAGTTGTACAAGACAAACTGGACCAGATGGTGTTCCTCTGGAACGACATCCAGGCCTTAATAGAGGAGCGGGAGGCGAAGCTGCTGGATGTGATGGACCTGGCAGACAAGTTCTGGTGCGACCACTGCGCTCTCATCGTCACCATCAAAGACAGCCAGGACCTGCTGAAAGAGCTGGAGGAGCCCGGAGTCGATCCCTCAGTCGTCAAACAGCAGCAGGAGTTTGTCGAGGTAGACAGATCCCCAAAATAAAATTACTGAATTAACCAGTGGGTAATTAAGACAGAAGAAGCACTACTTTCAGGGGCATAATAAAAATATCTGTGCATTATGATCCTGTATTGGTTCTCAAAAACACTGAATTGATTTTTAATTAAATTTACATGCAAAGATTTTTCATGCAAAAATGATGCAGGCAGAGTCATAAAGGGCACAACGCCAGCTCCTAAAATCAGATTTTGAAAAATCACAATTCACAATATATTGAATCGTAACCACTGTATTGTGATGTGTAACTTATCGCCAGATTCTTGCCAGTACACAGTCCTGATTTCTTTGTTTTAATAACTGCTTTTTGTTCCTGCAGGGATTTAAAGAGGAGATCGATGGGCTGCAGGAAGAGCTTGACGTGGTTCAAAACCAGGGTGCAGAGCTTCTGACTGCCTGCGGGGAACCTGATAAACCTGTGATAAAGAAAAGTCTTGATGAGGTAACAGATAACACTCAAAGTCATCTTTACAAAGACTGTGTTTTTTTTTACTGTGTGAGTGTCCATGCTGTTTTCCTTGCCTGCATATGGCTCGCGGTGAAATACTAGTGTCATTTTTCCAGGTGAACTCAGCGTGGGAAAATCTCAATAAGACCTGGAAGGAGAGAGTGGAGAGACTGGAAGAAGCCATGCAGGCTGCTGTGCAGTTTCAGGACGGCCTGCAGGTACTTTGATCTTAGGGAATAATGAATGAAATGAGCTGTGACAGAGTAAGATGTTTCCTTAATCCTGATGTTACTCATCAAACAGACTTTTCTTAAGACCATTATTTATTATTTGTCTTTATTGTAGAACTAATAATAGAATATAGTTGCTCATTGAGACGTATGCATGTGTGTAAAAGTTAAACACACACAGGCAGACCGCCAGTTTTTAGATGAAGCCACAGATTACAGTGCTTTCTTTATTGCACTTGAATTAAGTGATACAGCAGTTTATGAGAGACCTATTAATTTTGAAACAATAAACACCGACCACAGTGCTTCACTATATTTGGCTCAAACTTTGACTCATGTGTATAAAGTTCTGCTAAGATGTTTTCATGCCGGGGAAGGACGAGTCCTCTTCACGGCTGCTTTAAGTTTCACACTCCTTTAAGATGATAGAATTTAAGTTCAGAGCTTGATTTTCATTTGTAGTGTTTGTTTGCCGAATTTGTCAACCATATAGCTTTACTGCAGACGAGCTTAAGATTCAGGGCATAACATGACACTAGATGTGAAACATGACTCCCTGTGCACTAAGCTTTGTTTTCTCACAGTAACAATGGTTTCCCACGTTCTACGCAGGGTATGTTTGACTGGGTGGATATTCTGGAGAACAAACTGGATACAATGTCGCCTGTAGGCACAGACCTGGAAACTGTCAAGCAGCAGATTGTAGAACTCAAGGTAAAGTTTGAGATTTGTTTTTGTGAATATTCTATTGTGGATTTGCTTCTTTAACTTAACTGCAGTATTTACTTTTACAGAGGCTCTGTCATATAACAGCTGTGTTTATGTTCAGTGATTCATGACCTGCTCTAGTTGGTACAAAAGCTCTATTAAAATAGTTTTATAAAGTAGTCACATTCTCTTTGATGTACAATAAGACAAATATTGTGCTGAAAGGACACAGTCAGTAGAGCCAGATGTAATACCTACAAAGCTTTGTGCCTCTGTTGACTGATTGGGTGTACCACTGTATGTTCCAGGAGTTCAAAGGAGAGGCGTACCAGCTGCAGATTGAGATGGAGCGCCTGAACCACCAGGCAGGCCTCCTGCTGAAGAAGGTGACAGAGGAGGCTGATCGCTGCGCAATCCAGGAGCCGATGTCCGAGCTCAAGATGCTCTGGGACAACCTGGACGAGAAGATCATCAGCCGACAGGTGAGAGAAGTTATATTACCAAATTTTGGTCACTAGTGTTGTATTTCTTTTTTAATTATTATTGTTTGTTTTTGTTGTTGTTGTAAGCCTGTGGCTTCTTGACCTCCTGTGACACATTTCTTACTTTTCATTTTCCAGATTTTATGCAGACTTATCTGTGTGCAAATAAGATAAAAAGATTTTAAATAATTATGGCTAATTTATATTTTGTGCTTTGGAAATGAAGCCATTTACACTGTCCAGTGTGGCCATTAATATGGTATGTAATGAGTCTCTTTAAATCATATCTGTAATTTACCTCTACAGCTCGTATTGGATTAACAAACAGACACAACAATGGATCAGTCAGGCTGTAAAAAATGTTTTGTTGTATGCATGTCATGTGCTTTTGTCCCGCTGCAATATCGAATGGTTTAATCTGTCATTAATCCAGCACAAACTGGAGGGAGGCCTTCTGGCACTGGGCCAGTTCCAGCACGCACTGGACGAGCTTCTGGCCTGGATGAGCCACACCGAGGAGCTGCTGAATGACCAGAGGAAGACCGGAGGAGACCCCAAAGCCATCGAGATAGAGCTCGCCAAGCACCATGTACGACAAAAGATCTTTTTTTCATTCATATTCAGTGTTATTTTAATGTAATACATAGAAACAGAAGGAGGCAGTAGATTTATCGTCCTGTTGTTGTATTCCAAAATGAGCTTTTACCCAAAGCAGATTTAGTTTTGTCCTCTGTGCTTCAGTTCCATCACCCAACACCTCACCATATCTGGCTGCGTATGTCCACAGGTTCTCCAGAACGATGTGTTGGCTCACAAGGCAACAGTCGAGACAGTCAATAAGGCTGGTAATGATCTGGTGGAGTCCACCGCTGGAGAGGAAGCTTCAGGTCTGCAGAGCAAACTGGAGAACCTGAACCAGCGGTGGAAAGCCATCCTGGAGAAGACGGAGCAGAGAAGGCAGCAACTAGAGAGCGCTCTGCTTCAGGTATTAAAATCATTTTCATCACAGCTTAATAGGCCTCATTTGTCATGTTTCATTGTTTAATAAGCTGTGATTGATTCCTTTCTCCCAGGGGAACGAGTAAGTTATGTCAAAGTCATAAATTGTTTTTGGAGAGTGATCCTTATCGCTGCCCCCCTCCTCATTCCTTTTCTATTCATAACTTTGACCTTTAGCGGGTGCTTTGATGTGAGAGGGGGAGAAACAAAAGTATGTCCTGGATTTAGATTTTTATTCAAGAGAGGTTTGAAAAGTTTCTCCAACAAATACAAAATCTGTTCCAGGTTGAGACAGATTTATAGATGAGAGAATATATCAGAAATAAAGTGCCAAAAAAATCCATTAAAGGATTTATTTGACAGCCAGTTAATTTACAAAGTTCTGTAGTTTTAAAAGTTTATTTACCATAAAAGCAACACTTTCTTATTTTGTGATTTTTTTATTAACATTTCAGGCTTCTTAATTTGTGCTGCTGAATACCACAGATAGTCACTTCTAGCTAAATGAATCCAAGGAATTAATAACTCAGACATCCTCCTGTCTGAGCCATAGGTCCCTAACAATGAGTGTGTGTGTGACACCTTTTGTCCTGACTCAGGTTGTATTGTGTTGTAGGCCCAAGGTTTCCATGGTGAGATAGAAGATATGCAGCAATGGCTGAAAGACACAGAACGTCAGCTGTTGGCATCAAAGGCTGTGGGAGGCTTACCAGACACGGCCCGGGAGCAGCTTAACGCCCATCTGGTATGTGTTTAACAATATGAAAGGCCGCATACAGATGGCAGGCTTGTAAGGAGACGACGATGTCTTTTCTGTGTTTTATCTGAAGTGTGAAAATTAAATGACACTGCAAAGTACACTACTTGCATCCCCCTGCAGAAAACGACAAAAAGCCTTTAAAGTGTTTCAAATTGATTAAGGCCGTGTCGGGCTATAATGAATTTAGGAATGTTTCCCTTCTTTGTTTTCCCGTTCTCTAATGGAGAAACCCAAGACACTTTCACAACAAACTCTCCCTGAAGGAGCATCAGTGGTGACATTTTATGGAACCAAAAACAGAGGGATTACTGGTGGGAACATGCCTCTGAGAGCCTAATTCTTTCACCATTTTTGGACTAGATTTGGACTAATACAAAAATAAAGGGCACTGACTGATTCCTCACATACACTTCAGACACTTCAGACTCTCATATTGTTATCCAAAATTAAAGCAGAGGCATCATTACAGAAACTTCCTAAGCTTTATATTGACTAGTATTATATTAGCTCACTTTAGGATTAAGAGAATTATGATTTTTGGCATTACAGAAACATGTTTCCTAACTGCATTCATAGGAAAAAAAAATCCTATCTTATCTTAGGATAAGACATTAGCTATTACAGAACCATCCAAACTTAAAATGTTGCCAAATATGGCAACATCAGTTTTGTTAGGTCTGTATGACAATGACAGTAAAGATGGCAAACAAAATGAGCATTGATTAGAGGGCTGCTCAAACTGCTTGAAATGTTGACCATGTATTAATGGGTTTATATCGGCTGCCAGGATGATTAATTTTTAATTGGACTGACATGCTGTGTGTGGTTTTAGAGAAGCCTACAAGGAGGCATTGTTGTCTGCCAGTGATAAGTGAGAGCTCTTTATATTATGGCTCAAGTAGCCTACTGGTACTAATCAAAGATATAGGCATGAAAGGATGAGTGCTGATTGAAGAATCAAATTTACATTTATTACAGTATTACCTGGGCACCTCTGGTATTTTGTAATAATTGGGGACATTGTCTGTGGTCTTAATCCCGTGCAAATCTGCCATGTCTGTAATTTTTCAAGTAAAAATTCTACCATATTACACCAAACACAGATGTCGTGTGAGAATATTAGTCCCATGCGAATTGACATCCCTGTGATTTGGGTTCGTGTATAGGTTTTCTGTTTTCCCATGCCTCATTTCTGCTTCTTTCTCTGTGGAAAATTACGGAGGCTGCATTGGCAATTAAACATGGATGTTTTGACAGCATTTTGGGTGCAGGAGCTCATGTTGCTACACAGCATTATGGCCCATTCACAAAAACAGCACAGTCAAATTCATCAGGAGAGCAAAATCTGGAAAGATGATAAGAAAGATCTGTGTGGTAAAATCAGTTCTGTTCATTTAACCCAGATGGTCTGATGTTTCTGTGTTGTGTAGAGAGGAGTTAAAATGACTGTGCACATCATATCCAGGGGATTATGTTATACTTTGCTTATCTTGTGCGAATGCACTGCACGAAACTCAGACGTGGGAGGATCATTTCAACATCACTTAAGGTCCCCAGGTGATACTAGTCCAGTGCAAATCGGGCTATAGCTAGGATTTCTTTAGTAAAGATAAGAGGTCTGAGATAGGATAGGACGCAGCCATGAGTTTGGGCATTGCTTCTGTAGCAGAAAGATTTTTCCTATCTTTGAAACTCAAGTTAAGATAGGACAAACAGTTGAGGTATTTTTCTCTAATGAGGCCCCAGAGCTGTAATGTAGTCTGTTTGTCGACAGCATCGCTCCCCTCATGTCTTTGTGTCTTGTTCTCTTGCAGGAGTTGTGTTCTGCCTTCGAGGCGAAGGAGGAGCTGTATCAGGAGCTCATAAACAAGGGCCACCAGCTGCTCGCCTTAACACCTGAGGGTCCAGACAGCAACACGGAGCAGGACCTCGCCAACCTGAAGGACAAATGGGAAGCAGTGCAGGGGAAGGTCACAGAGAGAAAGGTATGGAGTTAAGAGTTGTGGTGAGGACAGTGAAGCTGCACTGCTCTCAGCTTAATGATTCACATCTTGAGCTTTAGGTCTCAGTGAGAGATCCCTGACATACACTTGAGCCATGACTCTGTATGTGTAAGCCTCTAATCCCGGTGCTGATAATGAATGGTGTCAGGACAGCGTGCTGGCAGGGACACACAGGATGCGGTTATAGTGTAGATCACAGCAGGCGAGTTACCGTCTGAGTCAGCGTGGAACAACTGCGGTCTCGTCTTGTGTGTTTCCACAGCGAACAGATGACAAGTGCATAAAATAAATAATCGAGCTAAGCTAATAATTGAGCCAAAATAAAGACTCATCAGTCACTGTGTTGCTCTTTTGGAAATCTTATTTATGTTTTATGCCTTTGTGACATTTTCTCACTTTTGTTGCTACGATAAATAAACATCATTTAACATCACAAAAAGGAAGATAAATCTTTTCTGCCTTACCACTCTCACTCCAGATATGGAGCTGCTCATTCTGGCTGCTTAGGAGTTTGCTTTTGCTTCCTATTTACTTTGGTCCAGTTCCCAGGAATTCAAAGTCTGGTAAATCTTAGAGCCGCACAGAGCTCGCAGCTGCTGGCCAAACTCTCCTCAGCAATGTGACACTTCTCTGGTCTAGTGAGTCGAAACCAAGACTTTATTCAAATAATAAAATAAGTAGAGACTACTACACTGCAGTTCCATATTTAGCGAGTCTCTCAACACGAAACACAATACATGAGAGAAACACATTATTAAACTCTCATCAGGTTTGTAATGTCATTAACACAGCGTTTACAGTCATGTGATGAGTCCCGGCTGTGGCAAATGGATGTTTTCCAGCGATGGAGTCACTGTGGATGTTTCTCTCATTCAATTAAAAGCTCATCATTCCCCTTTCTGCTCCACCACCAGCCTCTCCAGAGATGTTAACTTCCCCTGTTTACACAGAGGTCATGTTCAGCACAATTGAGGTGTAATTGTTTTTTCCCCCTCTCTTTATCTAGTGTTGTGGCAACCAAGCATTTTGTTTTCAGCATCATGATACAGGTTATAATTGTGATCTGTTTAGAGAGAAAGGATTATTTCCATCACTACAAACGGAGCCTGATGATGTGTCCTGTCTGCAGGTGAAACTAGAGGAAGCCTTGACGCTGGCCACGGATTTCCACAACTCTCTGCAGGACTTCATCAACTGGCTGACCCAGGCGGAGCAGACGCTGAACATGGTTTCCCCCGCTTCCCTCATACTGGAGACCATCATGTTTCAGATTGATGAGCACAAGGTGATGTTTGCACAGAGACACGGCCTCTAAAGTGAAATGAAATGCTGATGACATGAAGGTTTTTTTTTCCTGATGCCAAGTGGAGGCGTTGTATGCAGTTTCCTGCATTTATCCAGCTGCTGTCATAGTGTGTCATTTCTTCAGCCTGCAAAATATCATACATGATATTGTTCTGCTGTTTTTCAACCAGCTTTGTATCATAACAATGTGGGTAAAATGTGTAAATGAAGTGTGGTAAACTTCCCCCGTCTTGCCAGGGCCCAGATCTCCCTGCTCATTTGCCAGCGGATTTTTGCTGGCTCTTGGGGTCTTGAACTACAGATTGTAATTCCTCATTTTTGGAAGCCTTCCACCATTATGGACCAAGCCCCCAGGAACAGTGCCGGACTTTAAAGCCAATTTTACATAATAGCCAAAAGTGGAATTACACCGTCTGGGTCCGTGAAGTGAAGCCATGAGGCCCATAGACTTACAACGTGAAAGAGATGTCTATAATTCAGTGGATACAATTTTATTTTTTTTACCTCACACAACCCTCCTAAAATGACTTGTTTCACTATCAGGATTTGGAAGTTAGCCGCCCAGCCATGCTTGGCTGCTGTCAGCCTGTAGTGCACTTTCCCTGTGGGCCCCATGACACGGAAGATCCACTGTAATTTCATATAGTGGAAAAGGACTTTTTTGGCTTTGTACGCCGCTAAGCAACTTTCTTGCTGTATCCAGGTCTCTTTGTACATCAGTGCCACAGACACAAAGATTATAGAAGCTGTCTCTAACTCTGATCAAACTGTCAAACTAGGCAGTGCTGGTCGAATATAAACCAAGATTCTTCTGTTACTGTATTATCCTTTTGTCACCCAAAATGTCTTCAGAAACATATTTTAGTGCACTGTTTGGCTGTAGTATGAGAATTTGTGAAAAGGGAGCAGGTGCCATCTTGTATTGTAAAAACGTACGCTGAAAAAATTGACATCAGTTAATTGTAATTTGAGATTGTTTGGGCCACCATACTGTTTTTCCGATGAGCAACTCGCATTACGTCACCCACCAGCGGGAGTGTTTACATATAGGTTTTCTACATTTTATGTAAAAGCAAATGCCACAGCCCTTTCCCTCTGCTGTCTCTGGTCATATAGCAGCAGCTTCAAACATATTTGCATCTTTTTACATAGACAGTTCTGTGAAAGGATCGTCTTTCCAGCAGTGAAATTCTTCTGTAATGACTCCATCTGTTGCATTATTAGCACAAAGCTCATTAGCACATCAATGACATGAATCACATCACCTCCGCTGTCAATTAAAAAGCCTGTTCTCCCTTTTGATTTTATAACAGCTGACCTAAACCTCTCTCCTCTTGCTCTGTGCAGATGTTTGTGACAGAGGTGAACTCCCACAGGGATCACATCATTGACCTGGACAAGACAGGAACACATTTGAAGTACTTCAGCCAGAAACAGGATGTTGTCCTGATCAAGAACCTGCTGCTCAGCGTGCAAGGCCGCTGGGAGAAGCTGGTGCAGCGGTCTGTTGAGCGAGGGCGTCTGTTGGACGACGCCAGGAAGAGGGCCAAACAGGTACAGTTCTGTGCATGTTTATACTGGGTTTGAATCAGGCTTTGGTTCACTGCTGTTAGGGCTTTTTTATTATCATTGGAAAGCTCTGGAAATAGTATATTAAGCCTGTTTCATATTCTGTCCGCATCCTATTACTGCGTTTTCATTAGTGTGACCCCTTTTCTGTTCTTTGGGCCTCAAGAAGTTAATCATGTGAACATTTAACAGGACTCGGCCATAAATCAAGTGATATCATACCTTTTTCAAAATGCTTTGTTTGTTTCTTTATCCTTCATTAGTTCCACGAGACTTGGAATAAACTGATGGAGTGGTTGGATGAATCTGAGAAGACTCTGGACTCAGAGGTGGAGATTGCCAACGACCCAGACAAAATCAAGACGCAGCTGGCGCAGCACAAGGTGACCGAGAGTCGTCTTATCACGATTAATTACAAGGAAAAGAATGAAAGTTAAAATAACCACACGCACCTTTTGACAGCAGAGTTTCATTCATTTAAAAAATAACATCTGCATCCAAACTATTTTTAAGTCTAATGAGACAGCTGTTGAAACGCCATGTTCACTGTGTGATATATGAGTGTTGGACGCAGAAGATTCCAACAGCAAAAGCTATTTATGGGAATTACAGTATCTACAGAATGCATTAGTCGTGCATTTGCTTGCGTTACAGAAAGTCCTGTCTTGTTGTCTCTGCAGTGTTATGCGGGGATATTGTGCTAATCCTATCATAATCCTGGGATGGACCAAATGTATCAGGAGCGACCTTGCTTTTGGATACTTTTAATCTCTCTGGAGCAGTGGCTCTTGAGTTTTGACCTCTTTTTTGTTTCCCTCACAGAATACAGTCTCCTTAATCCCAAAACACACACATACAGATTAGGATCTGACATGCCGACAGTATTAAGTAGAAAATCTGAGAAGGATCACTGTAACACTGTGCATCTGAAAATACAGACTTTGAACAATCCACTAAACTTGACTATCTGCTTTTTCATTTTCCCTTTTTTTTTTTTAAATGTTTCTGAAATCAGGAGTTCCAAAAAGCTGTGGGCAGCAAACACTCTGTGTATGACACCACCATTCGAACAGGGCGGGCGCTGAAAGACAAGACCTCCCTTCAGGATGATAATCAGAAGCTGGACGACATGCTGAGTGAGCTGAGGGACAAATGGGACACTGTTTGTGGCAAGTCAGTGGAACGGTAAGGATATATCTTCTTGCATTTGTTGCTGTGTTTTACACCATCAATTACTAGCCAGACTATTTGTAGGAACATTCTTCAGTCACTTTTTAGGGGACCTTTTACGCTTTTCCTTATTTACTGTCATAAATATAATCTTACAATGTCGGATGTTCATATAAGATGTGGCCAGCGTTTTAAATAACAAGGTAAACAAGTGTAAAATAAGTGTAAGGCTTAAGACTACTTTGGGTGTTATCAATATTTTTCTACTTAAACACAAGCCAACGACAGCTCTTGACAGATTTCTTTGTATGCTCATCTGCCCCAGGCACGCTACTGCAAGTGTTTATGTTAGGTAGACGCTACATGCTAATGTCAGGAAAACATGTAATCTTTGTTGCCAGTGTTATAAATTTCTCTCCTGCCTGCTGGAACATGTCCAGTTGTGTTTAGAAGCTTTTATTGGTGATTTTTAACAGACGAAAGTTCCACTATAGTCATTCCCCTCGACCAATTAGAGCAGAGGGTATTTTCGGGAGGGGGGCTTAAAGAGACAGGTGCTAAACTCAGCTTCTCAGACAGAGGGTGAATACAGGTGTTTCAGCACAGACAGTATGAGGAAATTAAAGTATTTCTTTACAGTAAAGCATGTAAACATAAGCAGAACCCAAAATACAAGTATGAACCTGCAAAGTTTGAGTTTGAGACTAAGTCCGTATTTATCATCTGTGTTCTTCCACAGACAAAACAAGCTGGAGGAGGCCCTGTTGTTCTCTGGCCAGTTCACAGACGCTCTCCAGGCTCTCATCGACTGGCTGTACAGAGTTGAACCTCAGCTGGCTGAGGACCAGCCCGTACACGGAGACATAGACCTCGTTCTCAACCTGATAGACAACCACAAGGTAGGATACAACGCCAGACCACATAAGAGCATGACCAGAAGCTTTGTTGCTCTGCGAGTTGAACGCTGGTCAAGAAAGTCTTTAGTACCAACATCGAAACCCAACCTCAAAAGCATAAAGGTTTTCACTGCTGCATTAACACCACCCTTTCCTTTCATCACTCATTGTTTCTCGTCACAATAGGAAACAAAGGACACTTAAACCTCACCAGGGTTTGACTATTAATTCAAACAACAAAAGCGCTAGCATTTGAGTACCTTTCCACTGAGAGTCCCTGTTCTTTGAAGTTTTCTTTCCCGCAGGGGTGTCTTGAAAACTGATGTTATGTTTCCTCATCTGCAATGTTGTCATTAATAATAACTGCACTACATCAGCAACAAAAGTGATTCTGTTTTGTGTTGCACCAACAGCTGTGACTGTGACCAAAGCTGTAATCCACAAGTAGAATTTCCATCTGCACTTCCTCACTGAAGTTATAAATAGCAGAACTATGCTTAAATCTGAAACTAGTGAGCATGTTATCTGTGGGTTTATATTGTGCTCATCTGATTGGCTGCCGCAGGTTTTCCAGAAGGAGCTGGGAAAGAGGACAGTGAGCGTTCAGGCCCTCAAACGTTCAGCCCGGGAGCTGATCGAGAGCAGTCACGATGACTCGTCCTGGGTCAAAGTCCAGATGCAGGAGCTGAGCACTCGCTGGGAGACAGTGTGCAACCTCTCAGTGTCCAAACAGGCGCGGCTGGAGCAGGCCCTGTGTCAGGTACCGTGGAGCCCCTATCAACATTGGATAGAAGGTAGAATGACTGTGTGAGCCTGACTGATTTGTATCCCGTGGCTGCAGGCTGAGGAGTTTCACTCGACTGTTCATATCCTGCTGGAGTGGCTGGCTGAGGCAGAGCAGAGTTTGCGTTTCCATGGCAGCCTGCCTGATGATGAGGAGGCTCTGCAGGCACTTATTGAACAACACAAGGCAAGCAAAACATTTTTTCATTGTTTCAGCAAAACTTTGAGTTTATATTTAAATTTAACATTTTGACAGTTGTTTGACAGTTATAAATAAATTTAATATGCTGGCATCATTTTTGTCTTTTACTTGATCCTTTTATTGCAGCATGTTGACAAGTAGACACCATGTCATCTTTCTTGCCAAAAATGCAGTGTTGCAGATATTTTACTTAGCTATGATTTCATCTTATTGAAATAGCTCTGCTGTGCTCCAATATTGACACGACTTCATGGGCAATCTTTCAACTATCCAGCTGTGAAGTTAAACTTGTTTCCATTTGCTGTGTTTTAGGAGTTCATGAAGAAACTGGAGGAAAAGCGAGTGGCTCTAAATAAAGCAACCAGTATGGGGGAGGCTATTCTGATCATCTGCCACCCAGACTCTATCACAACCATCAAACACTGGAACACCATCATTAAAGCCCGGTTTGAAGAGGTCAGTTCACAGCTGCATACATGCCTTTTATACCCACACATATGACCGAGCACACAATGTGGATGCTTCAAGCTACAATGAGGAAGACTTCCTCAAAATTTACATTTTGTGATGGCATGTGTTTGCCTCTTCACACAAAAGGAATTGCTCTGTCTCTATTCAGTGTGAGTAATGTGTGTGATGTTACTGATACAGGTGCAGGCTTGGGCCAGGCAGCACCAGCAGCGGCTGGCAACGGCCCTCACTGAGCTGTTAGCCACTCAGGAGCTGCTGGAGAATCTGCTGACCTGGCTACAGTGGGCTGAGACCAACCTCAATGATAAGGACAAGGAGCAGCTGCCGCAGGAGCTCGACGAGGTCAAAGGCCTCATAGCAGAACACCAGGTAAAGTAACGCTGCAGATTAAAAAAAAATCCTAGTGTCATTTTTCAAAAAATTTCAAGGAATTCTTCTTTATCCAGTCGTATGCTCAGTACTTCTCAAACAGACAGCTCTTTCAGATGGGGGAACTGAGCTAAGAGTGAAACTTAACTGTGCTCTCTTCAAAGCCAGACTCCATTGAAAAAACAACAGTTTTACCAGAACAGGCAAATGCTGGTCTATCACAGCCTTGATCAGTTAGTTAGTTTGTTATTGTATGATTTTGCTGTTTTAGGGGGTTAGTTTGGGTTCATCAAAGTTGCATAATAACAAAAACAATCTGACTGAGACAGCAGTAGATCAGCAGCTCCCATGCTGAGTGAGGTAAAATTACTGTTTTTTTCAATGGAATTTGGCTTAGAGAGCATAGATGAGTTAAGGGCTGTCCGTTTAGGTCATACTGAGCAAACGGCTGGATAAAAGAGACTTGGATGACATTTATTGAGTCTTTTTTCAATGGAGCAATGTGAGGAAAACATTTTTCTTCATGAATTCAATGTAACACTAGGTGAGTAACTGATACCCAAACAGGTAATTTAGGAGGTGAAGTGCAACTTTAAACTGTTAGATTTTCACAGTAGCTGACTGTAGGTGTACATGAACCACACTGGAGGCATACTTGTTGCTTTTCCCCTGCAGGCATTCATGGAGGAAATGACCAGGAAGCAACCCGATGTTGACAAAATCACCAAGACACACAAGAGGAAGGCTGCTGTGGAACCCCCAGTCCAGTCTCAGATCCCCGTGCTCGAGAAAGGAAGAACTGGAAGTACGTATCCCACAAATACCCCTCAAAGAGCGTGACCTGAGCCATCTGGCCCAGTGTTTAGTCACTGCAGGGTGACTCGACATCCTCATCTTGTCCATTTTAGCACCTGGAATGATGTCATTGCTAATCTATTCCTCCTCATTACACGGTGAGAGCACAGTCACTATGAAGGTTTTTGTCTCTCACTAACAGGAAAACGCTCTCCCACACAAACGATGTATGCGTCAGCAACGCAGCCTCCCATTGAAACCAAGAACCCCCGGGTTAACCTGCTGGTCACTAAGTGGCAGCACGTGTGGCTGCTGGCTTTGGACAGAAGGAGGAAACTCAATGACGCCTTGGACAGACTGGAGGAGGTAATCAAACACTCAGATTTACACACACCTGCTCTCAGTATTATTGCAAGTTTTCTGCTTCATATCATCTTGTTTTCTGTGCAGTTGAAGGAGTTTGCCAACTTTGACTTTGATGTGTGGCGGAAGCGCTACATGCGCTGGATGAACCATAAAAAGTCTCGTGTCATGGACTTCTTCCGCCGCATTGACAAAGATCAAGATGGCAAGGTGACCCGACAGGAGTTCATAGAGGGCATCCTCTCCTCCAGTAAGTGTCCAGCATACAAACTCTGAACAGCATGTACACCAGCCAACAAAATGCTCTTTTTATAACACTTTAATGACTCTCCAATAGAATTCCCCACCAGCCGTCTGGAGATGAGCGCTGTGGCAGACATATTTGACAGAGATGGTGACGGCTACATTGACTACTATGAGTTTGTGGCAGCTCTTCATCCCAACAAGGACGCTTACAAACCACTAACGGATGCAGACAAAATAGAGGATGAGGTTATATGAACTCTCATGAAAGAATGTCAAAATAAAAATCTAGGTGTATTTAGGAATTATGGTTCAATAAAATGTTGTCTGTTTGCAGGTAACACGACAAGTAGCGAAATGTAAATGTCCAAAACGATTCCAAGTGGAGCAAATTGGTGCCAACAAGTACCGGGTAAGCAGATTTTATCTTTTTACAATCACACAAAGAGCAAATGTTTCAACAAATACAAGCAAGTGCATGACTTGTAAAATGTTTTTAATACTAGCAGCTCAGTTTGACAGACAGGTAAGTGCTGCAAAAAGTGTCAATAAAGGCCAATACATGGTAAAAACTCTAACCTCTCTATATTTTTATTGTTCCTCACATCACCAGTTCTACCTTGGAAACCAGGTACATGTGAAAGTCCTCTTCTGTTTTTACCCCTCTGTTCTGTGCCTTATCAAACCTTATGTCCTTTTTCATTTACCATGTTTGCTTTCCAATTAACACTCTCTGCCCAGACTCCTGGCTGATGTTTACAGGCTGAAACTCAGAGGTAGAAATAGAGCTCTATGGCCTTCTGATTTAATCCTTAAGGAACATTGGCCTGAGATGTGTTTCAGTTTAGCATTAATTTTATTTCAAATGATATGAACAAAGCATTTAAGTGTTTAAAGGAGCAGTGTGTAGGATTTAGTGGCATCTAGTGGTGAGCTTTGCAGATTGCAACCAGCTGAAACTTCTCCCATGTGCCGAGCATGAACTCCTGGTTAGGATTCCCTTACTGTTTATTGTTCAGGAGGTTTTTACACAGAGACGAAATATCCGCAGAGGTCTCCTCATCTCCAAAACGATCACTAAAAACACCAAATAAAGCAGTTTCACATTGCAAATCAGTGCTTCTCTGATGCAGACAGGCTGCAAGCCCAGCACCTGCTAATCCGTGCTCCCCTTGTTTCTCTGATAACGTCGGATTCAGCTGTTCAGGAGGTTTTTAACTGGAACCGAATTATCCGCAGAGGTCTCTTTCTCTCCAAAACAAACAGGCAAACAAGCAGTTTCATGTTAAAAATCAATGTTGAACAGTGGCCGATGCAAAAATGCAAAAACGTGAATGGCCCCATTTTTTTGTGTGTTCTGGGCTACTGTCGAAACATGGTGGTACAACATGGTGATCTCCATGGACGAGGACCCGCCCCCTCACTTTAGATATAAACGGCTCATACTAAGTTAACTAAAACACAACAATTCCCATTTTCAGGTGATTATATAGTAAAGAAAACATAATTTTTGTATTGTTTTCCCCCTCAATCCTACACACTGGACCTGGACACTGGAGGTTTATGTGATTCTTCACCAATTCTGATGACATTAGTTTCTGTTTTGTTAATAATTAGGACAATCCAGGTGAAATTAGTGTAGTAAATACTTCTATATCTGCTTTTGAGTTTCAGCAAATACAATATTACAAGCCAATACCATTTCAGCCCATATTTTTTATTAGTCCACGGGCATTAATTCATCTGCTGGGCAGTTTGGAGAATAATGCTTTCTGTGTGCTTGCCTTTGGCGCTTCAGTGTCATGGGAATGATTTACCTCAACACTGGCTGACATACTTTTGTGTAACTGACACTGTTTATTCATTTATTTTCATAGTCGGGCAGCCTTGATGATTTCAATGAATACTTTGCTTTTCATTTTACCTACTGAGTTAAAATGTCTTGACAAATTGCATGTTGCAATTTTTAAACTCATTCCTGATATGTGTTCATATGCCTCATGCTTCCTGAAGCTTGTTTGGATTATTAACGGGAGGTGTTAGTAGGAGGGGATAGGGGCTTTAGTGTTGGTTTTATGAATTTAGTTTGTTTTAATGTGTCACACAACAATGAATTGAAATAATTCTTTTGACAGTTTGGTCTGGTTCACTGCTTACATGACTCCTTAATCGGCGATGAGACAATAGCAAACAGGGAAAATCAAAATCTTACCCCCCACCTACACGTTGCAGTTTTGGAAAGCTGTATTCTGGTAAATGGTTATTCTTAAGATGTTTCTTGTGCCTCTTTTTCCTCCAGATCATCATCACCTTTTAATGTATTTGATCACTAAAATCACCAGTGACATTAAATCATTATAATAATCATACAAGATTTCTTACCAGCTGAAGAGACATCATAAGATAATAGGCACCTAGCGGAGGGTCATCATTGTTTGGTCATGTCTGCGTGTCACACTGTGGTGGATTAGACAGAAATGATCTGAACCATTCCTCATGTTGTTCTCGGTGTGTCAGCTGCATCGGATCTGCATCAGTGTCAATGCATCCCGAGCATTTGAGTTGTAGTTGTAGAAAGTGCAACAAAGTGCTGGATTGCAGGAGATTGCTGTCTGTCCGCTTGATCATGATGTGGAATTGTTTTATTGACAGAAAGCATGCGGCTGTGATCGTCCTGTGTGAATTACGTCTTTGTGCTAATGCTCATGGTCACATCCAACTGGCTGACTTCCTGTCACCTCATAAAGACTGAACCATTTGCATCCATAACATGCTCAGTGTCGTTATGTTTGGTCTGTGTTGTACTGTAAGATGAAGGCAGATTATTAGACACCAGCGCCTCCTGGTGGTAAAATAATGTGCCTTCAGTTAATGTTTTTTTCACAGGCTCAACCTGCAGTAAAGGCAAAACTGAAGCCACTGTGGGAACAAAGTCAAACATTACAACATGAAGCCAAACATTAGCTGAAATGATTAAACTTCAAATAATGGCCACAGATACAAGCTGTAGGGTTTGTGTAACTGCTGCATAACTGCAAAACAAGAGCTCAAATTAAATTAGCTATAAACTGTAACAGATATCAATGTAGAGCCTGACTGATGCTGTAGTTTTAGGGCCGATTCTGCCATTTTGGTGTATAAATAATGACACCATGTGATGGTAAAATATCCGCCAATTGTCTAAATTGCTGAAGTCCGCTAAACTTCACAAAAACTATGTCATAAAAGCACTTTTTTAAAAAGTACCAGATGTGCTTTTTCAGCATTTTTTGTGTGATTTTGTTTCTTATTGGCCAAAATTGTGTACACATATTCCAATATACAACATCTACTGCAAGCCAAGGTTAGCTAACAGGTTTGACCAAACAATAAATGAGTCAGGCTCAACATCAAATGACTGTATGTATGATGAAATGTTAGCCATGAGTAGGGCTGGGTATCAGTAAACTAAAATACCCCAGCACCAAGTAGGAGCAAAACTTCTCCAGGCAAACATTACCTGCATTTGATCCTTTTTGTATCTGGATCCCCAAAAAAGATTATTTGTATAGTTTTGCTCAAAGCCAATTAACGCAAGCATTCTTTGATTTAATGCAACATGTGATTGGTCCTCTGCCACAGCAGCTACAACCTGTACAGTCTGTGGTGTGGTGAAGTTGAGCGCGGTGTATATGACGGATTTGGCAGTGCCAATCTTACCCAACTAACCGCTTCCATTAACATGATTGGTATCAAATGAAGTAGAAAATCACTTTAAGGGTACTGATATCATTCATTTTTCAAACGATACCTGGCCCTAGTTATGAAAAAAATAAAACACTCAATTTAGCATGAAGTCATTTAGGATTAATGGACTTTCATTGTAATATAGGAACATACTTTTGAATCACACACACACACTAGCAGAAGCTAGAAGAAACCCAGTTGGATTGACCTTTGTGTAATTTGTGTCTTTGAGAATGAAAACTAAAAATGTATATTTTTGTGTCATAATCCTGTTTGTGTAAATTCGTGCACCACGGAGAGGAAATCAGCACTGACGTGGACACAAAGCATATTAAATGGCTATTTGATTTTTGCATTGAAATATTTTGATTGAAGTTTCTAATTTCACAAAAAAATACATATAAGAATAAATAGAAAATCAAATAAAGTGAATTGGATTAAATGTGATTCTCCAAACCAGTCTGGTTTCCAGTGTTGCACAGCTTCTAGCCTGCAGTAAGAGCGAGTGTTCATACAGAGGTCAGTGTTTTCACATGTCCCCTCTCTGTTTTCCTTCCCCCCTCCTGCTGTAGTTTGGAGACTCTCAACAGCTTCGTCTCGTACGGATTTTACGCAGCACCGTGATGGTGCGGGTGGGAGGAGGCTGGATGGCTCTGGATGAGTTCCTGGTGAAGAACGACCCGTGTCGAGGTGAGTTCAAAAGTTCACCACAGGAAGTCACAAACCAGGGCTGACAGATAAAATCATGAAAAGTCTGCACATCTGACTTTGTTTGATATCTATTTCTGTGTTAGTATTTTTTCTCTGTTATTGTGTGTGGTAAAATGGTTTGGTACTTAAAGTACCAGTGCACCCCCAAAATCAAAAATACATATCTTTCTTCTTACCCATAGTGCGATTTATCAATTGAGACTGGTTTGGTGTGAGTTGCTGAGTAACTAGGTGATGATTTCTGGAGAGAGTCATCAGTGTTGAGTTTTTTAAATGTATATTTTTTTGGCGCTTTGAGCACCACAAACTGAGTGCCATCTAGTTCCATTGTATTAGAGAGAAGGCAGACATGTATACGGTCGATATCTCCAATACTCAGCAACTCACACCAAATTAATCTCAACTGATAAATGGCACTACAGCAAAGAGGATAATTTTGTATTTTTGATTTGTGCTGAACTATTCCTTTAAGAAAGTATCACTATAATATTACAATTTGCTTGATTAATAATTTGTTTTTAAATCTCTTCAGGAACACTGCTGAGGTCTCCATTAATCTGACTTTAAATGTCCAATTTATTATTTCCATTGCTTTGCACTATCACTATATGAATAGTTGCTCTTGATAAAGATAATTATTATCATCATAAAGATTATTTTATTACTATTTCAACAGATACAGAGTGAAAACTACAGGCACAGCATGTGGCAAATGAGCCTGTCTAATTACTGTTTAATGTAAACTGTAAAATGTAAAAATGTAAACTAAATGTAAACTTGAAATCATTACAACTTGTTTAGAGGGAGAATTACACAAGTTTACTGTGCATGAAGTCAGCTAATACAGCTCTATTTTAGAAAGACTGTCATTCTTTTCACCAAAATGACATAGTAAATATTATAAGTGTTCATTAGTTCATTTGATAATTCAGAATAACTGACTGTAAAGGGATTAGTATTTTTCCAGTTCTTAATCCAGCAAAGGCGTTGATGGAGTTTAAGAGTCTAATCCTCAGTTTGAATATGAGTGGAAGTTACCACTGTGACCGTCTGTTTTTTTTCTTTATGTTGGACCTTGGTACTGTAAATGTATTCTACATTTTGAAATCATATCAGTGGTTATTTATTTTCCTTTTAAAGGAATACTTCACCCACAAAATGACCATTTGTAAATCAGTTAGTCATGACGTGTTACCTTGACTTTGTGAAGAAAATGTTTTTTGTAAATGGCTCCACAGAAAACAGTGAACATATTGATTTATTATTATTTTATTGATTGATTGGTGAACACATTTAACAACAGCAAAACTATATCAAAACATCACCTCACAAACTCTCATTTAACTTGTTACATGTGTGTTACAAACAAGCATTTTTGCTAAAAAAAAAACTTTAGTACTGGAGTCTGGCTTTGAAGAGAGCAAAGTAAACTTTCGCTTTCAGTTCAGTTTTAAATTGCTAGCAATAGTGAGAGTTTATAAACAAATATTTTGATATGTTTGATTTTGCTGTTGTAAGACGTGGTCCCTTATTAATCATTTAATCGATATGTTTGCCATTTTCCATGGAAGTTTGTGAGGTTTTCTTCATGAATTCAATGTAACACTGTATGACTCACTTATTGATTTACAAATGGTCATTCTGTGGGTGAAGTATTCCTTTAACCCTTTGAAACCTGAGCAATTTGGCTTGATTTACTTCAGAAACATGGAAAGAAGGTAAATGACTCAAATATGAGCAGGATATTGGAAAAAAGTTACCAAAAAAGTGAAAATTAGCACAAAAAAAGAAAAGTAAAACAACAAAAAACAGGAAATGACCTGGAAAAAGAGCTAGAATAAAATAAAAAAAAATAATTAATAATTAAAATAATTAATTATATATGTATGATTAGAATAATTATAAATGTATAATTCTAATAATAATGATAATAATAATAATTATTATTATAGTAAGAATTTTGGGAGCATTTTCCCCTATTTTTTTCTAATTCTCTCTTTCTCGCTCTTTCAGCTGATTTTTAGGTAATTTTCTTGTCAAAATCAAGAATTTGCTCAGGTGTCAAAAGTTTAAATACTTGTGAAAGGTGTCTGAAAGCAGTACGAGAAAAGTGATGCCGCTCCAAGTTTCAAAGGGTTAAAGTCTATTTGAGCTCTCTCAACACAACCACCAAGAAAACACAGCAAGGCTTAATGTACCTTTCAGAGAATATATTTGATTTGTTAGCGAAAATTGAATATGGAGAGTAAGAACGTTTATTTATAGTTATAAATTAGATGGCAAAGTACAACTACTACTTACCGCCAACATACAGTATGTCTATCAGTATGAGACCATCCTCTCTGTGCCACGTCTACTGCAAAGCTTTATGTTCTCTGCTTGTTTCTGCTCTCTTCTGTAATAATTATCAGTTTCTGTATTTCCTGCTTAACCTTCCTCCTGCTGAACATGATATCATTTCTTCTAGTTCATCACCACGGGAGCAAAATGTTGCGCTCGGAATCAAACTCTTCAATTACTCAGTCTCCTATAGGTTGGCAAATCTCAAACTTACTCACCATGCTCCATGAACCCACCTGTGGTATGTGTGTCTGCACATCCGAGTGTGTGCTGCTTGTGCTGTTCTACTGTAGCTGTGTGAGTGTGAGCGCTCATGGTGAATGGCCTTCTCATAAACCGGATTCACTCACAATCAACATGTCATTCAGCTCCGGCTGGTTTTCATGCATGCAGTTGTTTTGTGTGAGTCACATCTCCCGCTGTCACTTTCTCCGAGGCACTGTTTTGGGACTTGACGTGCCAAATGAGCTCTTTTGTCTCTCTCAGCATGTTAGCGGTTTTCAGCCCAGCTTCTTTTGCAGTTTTCAGGTTTGCTTGACAATCAAACAAACAAAAACCCTCTGAGAGGCTCAAGAGATGCTTAGCTGAGTATATTATCTGTAAACAAACTGAACTAACATCATCATTTGGGGAAACGATGAAGTCGTCTCTATATAACACACACAACCAAACTGAAACAGTATTGATTGCACTGTTTACTCTGTTTGACAGTGTGGCTCAGTGATTAAATCTGCATGTAAGCCAGTTTGTTTTTAACACACTGGTGCGAGGTCTGTTTGGTTTACTCTAAATAGTTTATGTTTTCTTGGTTTTGTAATTCTTCTCATTTTGGGCCGGTTTGGTTTGGGAGTGTCTGGACGCACTTTGGTTCATTTTAATCTTTTCACCATTTGTTTGCCGTCCGAGCAAACAAAGACGTGTTGCTGGTTGAAAAAACAAAATGTTTATTCCACATCTGTTGCAGCAGTGTGGATGAGATGTGAAGCAGCATGAGTCTTGTGTTTTCATTGTCCCATTTTCTATTTGAATTCATTTTAAACATTCAGCTTTATTTGAAATAAGGCTGTCACATCTTTGTAACACTTTACTTTCTATATTTCCCGAATGGTTTCCCAGCAAGTTATTTACAAGTTTCCTGGGAATAACTCTGTAATGTGGTGCTGATTATGAGGAAAACTTGTATGTTTCCAATTAATTAGTGATAATTATTCGAGTGAATTACAACCCTGATTCCAAAAAAGTTGGGACGCTGTGTAAAACGCAATTAAAAACAAAAATTCTTTTCGACATTGATTTAATTGAATACAGTACAAAGGCAAGATATTTAATGTTCAAACTCACTTTCATTTTTAATAAACATTTCTTTTTTTTGTTGCATTTGATGCCTCTAACATGTTCCAGAAGAGTTCACACAGGGGCGTGTTTACCACTGTGAGACATCACCCTTATTTAAACAACACTCAGTAAGCATGTGGGAACTGAGGGCACTCATTTTTGAAGTCTCTCAATTCAATTCAGTTCAATTGTATTTATAAAGCCCAGTATCACAAATCACAGCTTGCCTCAGAGGGCTTTACAGAAAACGACATCCCTCTGTCCTTGGGCCCTCACAGCGGCTAAGGAAAAACTCCCCAAAAAACCCTTTAACGGGGAAAAACAAATGGTAGAAACCTCGGGAAGAGCAACTGAGGAGGGATCCTTCTTCCAGGACGGACAGATGTGCAATAGATGTCGTACAGAACAGATCAACATAATAAATGTACAGTAATCCATATGACAAAATTACAAAAATGCGTAACGACAAAAAAATGGAATGTTGAACACTTATTTCCCCTGCTGTATGTCGAAAGGATTTGCAAATCGTTCCCAATCGAGTCCCAACTTTTTTGGAACTGGTCACAGGACAACGAAGTTCTTTCAAGGAGATTTCGGTTTTACCTCCGATTTGGACCAAATTACAGTTATTTCTCACAAATTATTGGAAAATTAGGGACTAAAGTGTTACCTTATATCATCGTCATCATCATCACAAAACAGCTGATAAAAATGATCCCTGTTGTATTTATGTAATGGCTCATTCCAAGTTTCATCTCTCAGCTAAAGGCAGGACCAACATGGAGCTGCGGGAGAAGTTCATCCTCCCAGAGGGAACCACTCAGGTGATGGCCAGCTTCCGCTACCGAGGCCGGAGATCTCGGCCGTCATCCAGAGGAGCTTCTCCCAACAGATCCACCTCCAGTCAGAGCTGTGCGGTCCCATCAAACCCAGCCATGACCAGTACACCCAAGGTAAGAGGCTCCGCTCTGCTGTGAGAGCCACTTCTCCACACGTCTGATTGATCACTCCCCACCACGATTTTCCTTTCATCTATCTGCCTTAGTTGATTTATTTCACATAATTTGATCACTTTCTTGTTTATTATTTTTTTGTGTTTCTTCCATCTTAGTGTTTCTGGTAGTTTTTGATTTGTGAATCCATGTCTGTGTTTTTTGATTTGCCATTGTTCCCCAGACTCCCCAACACATAACCCGCAATTATGATAAGCCCTGGCTTACAAACAGCAAACCCTCCACTCCTCTTAAATCATCAGACTCCTTTGGGAGCCAAGGTTCATCTTCAGAGGTATAGTCATATAGTATGGTCATATACAGCACATGATGTGGAACGCTTCAGATTTATGACCCAACTGAAATCTACTGCGTAATTATCAAAACAGAGACGAAATATATAAATATAGATCTTACCAGTAAGCCTCAGTGTAGCTCTTAGTTTGTAAAAGGTGCATTTGTTCCTGGTGTATATTTCTGATTTAGCTAATTTTCATGCAGACTTCAGTTGGGTCTAAAAGCTCTAACTTCTGCAATTAATAATGGGCTGAATATGTAATTCTTGTCTGACAAAAACGTCTGTCTGATGTCACTGCCACTATTCAGCTTTATGTGTGATCAGTGCATGTGTGGTTGTTAAATTGCTTTCTAATGACTGGTTTAATATGTAATTAAAATACTAACTGCTTCTAAAAGAGATTTTTAAAGCATTTTTAAAATAAAATTTACAACTAACTCAGCAACATCTGTGGTGCTTTCCTGTACAACTTGTGCTCTGTGTCAGCTGATAAGGACCATTTTCTAAAACACCGTCATTGCACTGTGCAGTTAACTCCCATTGATTGCAAATCAAAGTAATTACAGTTCTGTCTTTCGCAGAGTACACCAGTTCAAGGCAGCAAATTACGTCTTCCTGGGTACTTGTCGGGAAAAGGATTTCAGTCAAGTGAGGAGGGAACCTTGATCAGCGCTGCTGTACTGAAGGCTCGAGCACAGACAATAGGTGGTAAGTGGAGAGCAACTTCAGAGACTCTCAGCGTTGCCAGATGGGAAATGTTAAACAGTCGTAACAGAGGCCTATGATTATCCTTTTTAGAGGAGAATTAGCAAATGTGAGTTATAACCATGAGAACAAACAGGTATAATGTGTAATTGCAGAGAGCATCGTCTGTTGCCACGACCTGTGCTGGCTGCAACATGTGCTGCATTCAGGGACGCACCATAACGTCCCACTCTGAAGATTTGTGGTCACAAATATGATTTTTTAAAAAATCTAAATTACTAATGTGAAATATCTTGAGGCAAAATTGAGGCATATTGTGGAAAAAATATGCATGTTAGAAGCTGTTTCAACAGTGGGTGTTTAGATGTAGTTTAGACATGTGGACTACTGTCCAATTTGTTTGTGTCTTTCCTCTGTACTCTACATGTGAGTTTTTAATTTGCCACAGCACGTGAAGGCAGCAATTAAAATAGCACATTTTATGCATTATGCGACTTTGGTCATTATTAATTGTACATGGTACAGAGGACAAAAGTATCGTACAAATACGACAATACATCTGGCAATGCTGGTGACTCTTTTCATTACGTTTTCAAGAAAATGTGTTTTTGTCTGTTGTTTGAGGCAGACTCACAGCTCCTTCAAGTATTACAGGAATGAAAACAATGTCGCCACTCATGAAGAACAAACCCTTATTATATTTTTAAAGTAAAGTAAAAAAAAAAACATGTTGAGATTGCAGTAACCTTTCCAGGGGTCTAAGGAGTGCTGTCTAGCCTGTAGACAATGATGGATGAAGCATCTGAGGTGTCGTCGAGAGGTCACTGAACTTGCTGCTAAACAGTATTGGATAGAATACTACAAGTCCACATTCACTTTACCAAGAAGGCAACACATTAACCTTGCTTGCCTGTTAGCATTTAACTGAAACTACAAACAGCAGTCAGCAGTATGTGTTGGTAATAGTCCATATAAAGGATGCTAATTAGTATTTATCTGCAACTCTGAAAGTAGCAGCCAGTGGCACAACACTTACACCCTCTACTGTTTAGGCTCATTCGTAGCAGCTCATCAGTTCATTAATTATTGTCTTTGATTTCAACTTTCTAGAGTCAAGAAAAAATTCCAGCCGACCTGGAAGTAAAGCCGGAAGCAGAGGGAGCAGTCGCAGAGGAAGTGACGCCTCTGACTTTGACATCTCAGACATCCAGTCTGTGTGCTCAGACGTGTCGGAGACAGTCGGCGACTCGACCCGAGTGACGCCGCGCTCTGCGTCCCGTCAACACGGAGGGAAACCCTCTAAGATCCCCACACCTCAGAGAAGAACCACTCCCACGAGCAAACTGGCCAAGGGATCCAAGCGATAGTCAGTGGCCTTGAAAACAAACAACCCAGGAGCTAGTTGCACCCTAAACACGTAACGGACACTGGAGATATCTAACTTAAGAGACTGCAAATGTGTTGAGTGTTATTTAAATTGTTGCGAAGATGTAAAATATTCTGTTGAGAGGCAATATGGTTTAATATTATGTGAGAATGGAATGTTAATGGCCTTGTGTATTTGTTTTTAATGTATTTTATTTTTTGTGAAAAATGTCAAATTGTTTTTATTGTATTTTATTTTATTGATGCAAAACCTGTAGAGGTTTGACGAACACTAGAAAACCTGGGAATGACTATGTCGTACGGTTAGCTAACATTTCTAAACACACTAATGAAGGGCAACACGTGGGGTAGCGCTCTGAGAGTTACTGAATGTACTGTAATTTATGTTTGCTGATGTTTGGAGTAGATGGTGCATTATGGTACCATTTGAGGCACTGCAATTATCTATTTAAGTGCTATGATATACTGCCAACATGCATTTAAAGGGCAATGCAATATACTACAATAAACCCCAGTAAGCACTGCAGAAACCTTTGAAAACACTATTTAAGGCAAGTAGCAGAAACCTCGTAATCATGAAGCTTTTAAGTCCTGTTTGTTTGTGAGCAGCTGAAGTCCCTGTTCTGTTTGACCACTTCACCGCAGTGTGTGCATTGACCTCAAAGAGGTGCCACTCCATGTAGACATTCTCTTGTGCATCCATGTCAATGTATGGTTAATTTCGGTAGAGCTGAAATTGTTACTGTAACATTACTTTGTAATAAACCTGCTTGCAGAAAGCCACCAGAGACTGGTGTGGACCACAGAATCCTCTCTGCTTTGCTTCTGCCTCATTTTATTAGCCGTGTTAGCAGCAGTCTGTCGGCTGGTCAGTCTGTCCACCACCTTGGTTCAGACCACAGACTGTATATACTTTTATAGAGTCTATGGTTCAGACTGAATTATCTCAACAACTGTCAAATGTATTGCTGTGACATTTCGTACAGACGCTCACGGTTCCCACAGGATGTATCCTGACGTTTGTGGTCCCCAGGGCAAAATATTCTCGTGCAAAATACTGAACCCCAAATCGCTCCTGATGGCTGTGCCGCTGATGTGTGAGTATGTGTGAATGTGGATGGCAACTTGTCTGGTAGCCTCGGCCACCAGTGTGTGAATGTGATATGTAGTGTAGAAGCGTTTTGAGTGAGAGGCACCTGTAAGTGCAAGTCCATTTTACCATCTCCTAACTCTTACTCTTGGGCAGTGATACTCGCGTGGGCTGCAATAACGTGCTGGGGGCCCCATCAACTATTTTCTAATTCACAGTCGAAATAAATTGATTCGCACTGGGCATTTTTTGTATAAAAAGTGCATAAAAATAATGAAGAAAATAACTTGTTTATCAATAAAAGTGTCCCCTAAACCCTCTGACAAATGTCCGGGAGGGGCTAATTATTTATATATTAATTACTAATGTTTGTTTATTAACTGGCCCCTGTACTTCCTGTCATTTTGCTTAAGTGGCCCCCAGGTAAAGTAAGTTGAGTGTCCCTGCTCGAGTGCCATCATGACTTAAAACTTTTAACGTCCAGTGAAATATCTCTGCTCAATGGATTGTACAGACTACTGATCTCAGAACATTTTATATTGCATCACCACTTCAAAATTTTATTCTTATCAATACTGCTTGATGAACACGTGAAAAACAGTCCCCATATCCTCAGCTGGATTTTGCTTGAGCTTTGGCTTTGCTGATGTAGATGATGTATATATTAAACAGATAGCATTCTCACTGTGAGCACGTTAGCATGCTGACATTACCATTAAGCTTTAGTACAGCTAGCATGGCTGTAAACAGTTTTTTCCAGTTTCCAGTTTCCTTTGTCTTTTTCTTTCATGCTGCTGAACTAAAGTAATTTAATTAGCATTAAAGGTCGGCATACTGCTTCAACTGAAAAGCAAATGCTCAGCAGTTGGACGATTAAATCGGTAGCTCTTATCTCTTGTATCCATGTGTTGCAGTTTTCTTCTGTATATCTGTTATTCAGTCTTCTTTTCCCACAGTGTCCCTATAGCCTTGTTGCTAGCTGCAGTGTGGAGGTTTAGATCGAAGGTGTGGTCTCCTCTGGGTGGAATGTTTGCAGAGCATCTTGTGTTTAGCTGTGACATACTACATCTTTCTCTCAGTGAGACTCTGCAGACGGTGAAACACTGTCTTGAATGAACATACACCTAAAACAGTGTGACTGTTTTTTAAAGCAATTATATACTTTAAGTTTCTTCAACAGCGCCCACAAAAATCTTTTTTTCCTAACTGTACCAGTGCAAGTGATAAAAGACGTCTAAAACCTCTGCACAGTAAAACACAAAACACTCTCCTCTGAGAACTGCATTGAAGAGAACTGTGCTAAAATATACTTATTCTTCAACATCACTGTTATTCTCTCCTGTCAGTAGCTACATAAGAGTCTCAGTATGTTATATTTCCTTCATGTGATGACTCAGTTTACCGGACTAGGTGTAACTGGCCTATGAGGAGAGACAGATCCCCTGGGGACCAAAGGTGGAGTGGAGCTCAGGGGTCAAGCTCCTGTGAGACCCAGAGTGTGTAGTTTGAATGGTCCTCCTGTTCAGCTCAAACACTGGGCCGCCGATGGCACTTTAGAGCGGGATATATCCTCACACCAGGGACTGATATAGACCCGTCTGCAGGAGCCAAGGGACTTTCTTTTTCAGGAATATGTAAGTAATACCATTCTCTTTCATTTTTACTTTATTTCTTTAACAAATTTTTAATAATTTGGGGTTGCATATGAGGTCAGGTTGCCAATCAAAAGGAGGATGATGGTGGTTTGATCAGTGGTTTATGTTATCAAGTGATTAGTGTATTGTTTTTTCTCTAATTTGTTGAAAAATAATTATATTTGCATGGACAAATATTTGTTTTGTAAAAGGATAATTTTATAAAATATGATCTTAAAACCTTAGAAGTCAAAGAAATTAAAATATATAGTAAATTAAGAAAAACTTTAAAGGACAGTTTCACTAGTTTTGCTTTGATACACCATTAGGTTAGGCGTAGAAATTTTCTTTCCTTCACTCTTTCCAAATCTTTAACATTTATGCATAGAAATGTAAAGTTTAGGAACAAGTTTGAGTGCCTAACTTTAATTTAACAGCCTACTGCACACTCATATATCCAATGATCTGATTTATTGAATGACTGACTCATATAATCGCTCCACTGCAGGCACTTATAGCCTCTGACTTCAAACATTCGAAAATGCCAGCCTCCAAAGAAATGCTGGTGTTTGCAGCACTCTGTGCCTTCCTGGGACTCACCCAATGTCAAAAGCTGCCAAGTAAGTTTTAATAATTTTTTTCACACTCATTTGACGACAAAAGCTTAATTCTCACTGCATAAAAGTAACACCAACACTGGATCATTACCCTCACAATACTCTGCTTCTGTATAGTTGGACTTGTTAAACACTCTGCTGCCAGAACACTCCTGTTAAAGAGATTTTTAATCTCAGTGAGGCGTTTTCTTGTTAAATTAATTTAATAATAACCTCAATAATCACACACAGTACATCACATTTATTATGTGCTATGGTTTAAATGTTGACACTGTACTGCAGCACTATGACCAGCAGGTGTCAGTGTTTGTCAGTTCACAGTCCATTGTTTGCCTCACAGCAGTCGACCCACTGTCGTTTTTCCTGCTTTCAGTGCCTATGTGGACATGTAGAGGTCAAGAGGTCAGCCTGGGGTTAATTTGTGTGCATGAACTTTTGCAGCCCTGCAATGGAGTCTCCCTGTTAACCCAAATAAACCAGTTTCTACCTGAAGGTGTCCTGCTTACAGTTATAACAATCACAGATAGCATGGGCAGTACTGTTAATAATTCCCATAGTGATTGTTTTCAGCGCTGTTACTTTGACCTTAATATGTATTTTTGGCCTATTAACTGTAATGTATGGCAGCCGATATTCTGTGCAATGAGACCAACCTTGAGATTTTAGTGAAATACAGCAGATGAGTTAGAGTTTTTCTTTGCTTTAGAGCAGTTTTCTGACTTATTTTCTACTTGAGTCATAAAATTTATAATCAGAATCTTTCAACAGCTTTCACTCACACATTTTATCCTCAGAGGAAACACCACAACCCTGCTGATCTCATTCAAACTGCAGCACAAAGCGCCCAGTGTTTAGAATTCAGTAGCCAAAACCACCAATGACAGAAAATAAACAGCCTCTTGGTGTTAATGGGCTTCATAAATTACCTCATTGTACCTGTGAAGTGATGGCGTTATTAATGACAATGAATAATGCAACTATTTAAAAATTAAAAAGTGATATTGGCGCTGATGTAAGATTTAGAAGCAGTCCAAGCACCTTTGATGCTGAATCACTGTGACGTCAAACTAAGCTCAGTGTTTGTGCCGTGAGGTTTTGATCTGCTGGAGGAGTTTCGTGTGCCCGAGTCGAGAGGAGTGAGGAGAGTGGACGGCTCTCAACCTGAGGCGGTGGCCTACCGTGTCAACCCCTCTATACATCTGCGGAGATCCATGAGGTATGTTAGTAGACTGCATGAGGCCAGTTAACTTCAATAAAGCTGGAAAAACTTAGAAGACCAACTTAACACTGCCTGAAAATCTTGTTTATGCTCAGTTTAACTCCTCACCTGGCTGCAGTAATCTAGAGGTGGACTCCAGGGTGTGTCAGTACCACAGACTGTATATAACTAATAAATGTAGCAACTGTGATGTCGCCTATTTTGAAGCCTTGAGTTTGGTGCTTTGCCCATTGCCATTTTGGATGGCAATGGGCAAAGCACCAAAGGGTGGAGTTGACTTGTAGGCTCTGGTGACACCTTGCAGACGGCTCACTCATGCCTTTAATTATGCATAACTTTAAGTCTTAATTAAATGTAAACATGTAGGTTGTACAAAAATTTACCCCACATACAGTTGTGATAAATTAGAAAATTAGATATAGTGACCAGGCTGTAAACATGTTTATTTCTGCTGTTAGTTGGGCATTCTTACATTCTTGGGGCCTATTGGGATTGACTCACCTCTGGAGCCAGCCTCAAGTGGCCATTAGAGGAACTGCAGTTTTTGCACTTGTACACTGGCTTCATTTTTCAGCCCTGTGGAGTGCCTCTTGGTCAGTAACCTACACTGTGATATCACTGTTGGGTGTGGTCACAGGTGCAACCAAAACACTGCTTTTCATCCTGGTGTTAAGTTACTCTTTAAATGTGAACTTAACACCAGGATAAAAAGCAGTTTTGCACCTGTAACCCCACCCAAAAGTGATGTCACAGGTTGCTGAAGTGCACCTGTACTTCACTACAGCAAGGCAAGAACTTAAAGCACTGGAGGTCTGCAAAAAAAAAAAAAAAGATTTTCAAGGGGGAAAAAGTTGGTCTTAAGCTCTGACAGCATGCCCACATGCAAATGATGTATTTGATATCTTGGAAATAAATCTATAATTAGTCACATGATTGGAAATTTATAGCAATAAACACAAAAAGGTATGAAAAGGTCTCAGATGGGCACTGATTGAGTTTTTAGCCATACTACCTACTTAGCTCTGTTATTAGATAGACTGCATTAGCATGCTAGCACGCTAAAATAAAATGGTAAACATGGTAAATATTACACCTGCTTAACATCAGTATATTAGCATTGTATTGTGAGCATGTCTATATATTAGCATTTAGCTCAAGCAACACTGTGCTCGCTGAACTGCTAGCATGGCTGTAAACTCCTCTTCCTTGAGCTCTCATACCTCGACAATGAAAGCAGTGTTGCCTTTTGAGTTTGAGTTAAGTAAATACGTGCTTGTTCAAATTAAAGAAACAAAGTATTGTTGTCTGCTAAACAGTGCTAGATCAAAAAAAGGTTTCACAAAGTTACAAAGAAATGTGTCATACGCTAAAGTGGAATTTATGCATAAAATTCAAGGAGCTCTGTTTCTACTTATTCGTGTTCTTATAAAATAAAACCCTTTTGTTCCTACAAAAGCCCTTAATTATTGTTTTGCGAGGAAAGCCGCCTGTCTCTGATGATACCCAGATCTCTAAACCTCACTCTTTTGCCACAAGCGATGTGTATCCAGATGGACTTCCTTCCGACTACTCAGTCATCGCAACATTTAAAGTGACCAAGGACACTGCCAGGAAATCCTGGGACCTGTGGCAGGTCAGCGACCCCAACGGACGAGAGCAAGTCGGCCTGCGTTTCCAGGGTGATACACGCTCTTTAGACTTCTTCTACACCAGCCCCCATGGGAGCCAGATGCTGAGGACCTTTCACGGTGTGGAAAAGTTGTTTGACGGAGAGTGGCACAAGTTGGCGCTGAGTGTGAAGGGCAGCCAGGTGAAGCTGCTGATAGACTGTGAAGAGGTCAGTGTGGAGTCCATTGATGAGCCAAGGCCAGTCATCCACAGAGGGTACACCTCCATCGTCAAGAGGGCAGCAGGAGATCGCTCTGTGTCTGTATGTTCACAGCTCTGATTTTTGTATATTTCAACTTCCTTTGATGTTGAATTCAACTTTAATCTCTCTTATTGTCCCTTTCCAGGTCGACCTCCAGCAGATGGAGGTGTCATGTGACCCAGAGCAGGCTTACTCAGAGGGCTGCTGCGAGCTCTCCAGTGTGGTGAGTCAGCTCCCATTAAACATGGTTCACTCTCTCCCATGGAGTGTGTGATTATAATACTCGCCTTTCTGTCTACGGCAGTGTGGAGGGTACGCAGAGATTGGCCTTACAGCTGGAAGAGCGTCTTGCAAATGTATGCACGGACAACCGGGCGTTCAGGGACCTCCAGGGCCACAGGTTAAAGCAGCCTATAAATCAGTTGAACATACTGATAAGACAAACTGAATCTGTGTTGACACATTTTTTTTATTCCTCTGCAGGGTCACAGAGGTCTTCAAGGAAAAGCTGGAGACCCAGGAAGACAAGGAAACTGGGTAAATAAATGTACAATATGTCTCTCAGTCATGTAAATATCAGACCTTGTGTATTCTTAGCGTTAGCAGCCTCCACTTCCTCTCATTGCAGCCCAGTCACCAGAGGAAAATGCTGGCGCTCTACATCTCTGCAAATCACTGATAGCTTGTTTCAAATGTATCATATCAATGAAGTTACAAAATATATGAGCTAACTTTGTCATCTGGAGGGGGGGGGGATGGTGAATGACGTGTCACCTAGGTGAGACGCTTGCAAAAGCTGCAGACAGCTGTTCAAGACCAACAAAAAACAAAATCCAGTGTAATTCAGTGACCTGTTGCTGTTTTAGAAGCAGCTTTTTAGCCCCCAAATGTGGATGTTCAGTAACGATAAGCAGACGAGGATAATGCTACGCAAAGTGATTGTTTTTAATCAAGACATTGCTGCTTTTCCTGCTGGGATTGTGCTCCAAAAACTGGGTAGTTTGGGCCCAAACATGATCTATTTCCTAATTAAAATCAAGTGTTTTTGTGCCTAAATCTAACTACACTTTAACCCAAAGTTTTAAATATCCACTACATAATAAAATGTGCAACTGTGACGTGTCCATGGTTTGCAGAAATGTACAATGCCAACATTTCTTTCTGCAGCTTGGGTTGCTTGCTGTACATTAAAGAGTTAAACTGAAGTGTGGGTGAGTGACATTGTAAAACTTTTATTCGTGAGACAGCAGTGAAGCTGTGGAAAATGGCAACAGGAGTACAACTGAGACACGACAGGATGGAAACAGATCTGGAAGCAGAAGCGCTTAGCGATAGTAAACATAGAGGCTCCTTTCATAGTTTTGAAAACTCGTGTCTGCTTTGCAAAAGATTTAAGAGGAAGCCAAGACAAACACGAACCAATACGGATGCGACAATAAATTTGTTTTCATCGTTCTGAAATAGCCATTTGCTTCTTAAAACACAGGCCCTGTTTAGAATATAGGATTTAACTCAAACTGGCAAGAGATCACAGGATCTCTAATGGTTTTGCTTTTCCATTTGGGAGACACTGAGCCAAATGTAATGAATCCCACACACACAGGAAAACCAGGCAGTTGAGCAATACCCTCCAAGTGACTGGTAATGAGTGGCATTAGTGTGCTTAGCTGTTGTGTGAAACCTGTCTCTTAAAATGCTTTTATTTTTGTGGACAAGGCTGATTAATTCCCCACGGGAAGACCAAATTGTGAGAGAGAGGAGGTTTGAGAAAATGATAATGAACAAAGTACTGTGCTGCAGGAGCCAGTTACACATGCATCAATGAATGAACACTCACATTTGTATCCTTCAGGGAGCTGCAGACGTGATTATTTCCACTTTAAATTTATGACTTGTTAATCTCTTTCATGCTTAGCAGTCGGTGTTACGTCGCAGCAGATCAGAGAGTCTTTTAAAAACAGTCCGGAGAACATGTGTTTAAAAAAGGAGGATTATTTTTTTATACATGATCGTTTGGCATTTAACATGCCCTTTGCACTCAAGGAAATCCCCCATGCTGCCTGAGCAAACACATGTACGCCTCCAGACCCACGTACATTCAAAGCACATTTCCAGAGCTCTACGTGCTACATATTCATGTCCTGCGTTGCAGCTGTAGCTCATCTGGGAATAAACATCTGTCTTGTGTAACTCGTTAGAGTTTTGACCTCCTGCCAGCTTGTGAATCACGGAGCCCCAACATGTTTATCTCCTCCCCTGCTGGCATCAGTGGAGGGCATTTCCTGGCACAGATATATGAACTGTCCATCTCAGGTGGTGGGTGGTCTCGTGCTTCTCGGAGCTATACCGCCTTAGAAACGTCGTAAAATTCACGGTCGCGCCTCTCGCCGCTCTGTCGGCCATCTCTGAGGTTAACCTTCGCCCAGCTGACTCTGCGTAAAGTTAGGTGAGATGGTCAAATAAACTGACAACACAAAGGCATCCTGGAACTTGTTTAATCTGTTTGTTGACTCAGTAAAATACAGCCAAGTGGAAAACACTTTTCCTTCTACTACTGAGGAAGTCAGCATCTGTGCAAACAATACAGCTCCATTTTGTTGCCTTTATGACTAATGTTTCCTAAATCCGGCTGAACATGCTTGTATATATTTTCCGCTAATGTGAGTGTGCTCAAAACTTATACCGTGTTCACACTTTAAACTTAACTTTCCTCATTTTGACATATGAGTTGTAGAGCTTACGTCAAAGGACCCGTTTGATTGTTTTCTTCCAGAGAGGTAGATGAGACCATTGGTAACACTCCTATGTTTGTGAGCTAGATAACAGCCAGGAGATGGTTAGCATTAGCTTAGCATGTAACATGTTAATCAGTGAACTTTAGAGCTGCTGATTTTGCTACCATTGGACAACTGTTTCCTCCTGCTTCCAGGCTTCACACTAAACTAAGCTGATCTCTCCTGGCCTGAGTTCTAGATTTACCCTACAAGCGTGACAGGGCTTCTCTTCTGTCTTTGTTCCCTGTCTGTCTTATCACGAAGACTGCAGAAAAATCATTATCTTATATCTAAGTGTTCAACTACAGAGCCAATGCTGTCATGTCTAAACAGTTTCTCCCTCTGATGCATCCAAAGTTTAATCTCCCAGAGAGTCGTTAGTGTCGACTTTCTCTGTGGAAACAGTCGCTACTGTTTTCATTTTACGCTCTGCTTCTCAGGCTGCTTGATTTACAAACAAATAGCTGCAGTCTTGCTTGTGATTGACTCAAACTTGTCTTGTAGGGGATCCGAGGAAACACAGGAGCATATGGCAACATTGGCGAGACAGGCCCAAAGGTAAGATCCACTACACGCTCCTATCAGGGTTACACTTCAGTTTGGCTCATTCTCAAAACGCATTAATGAAACCTCGCTTGTCCTCAGGGTGAAGAGGGAATCAAAGGCGAGAAAGGAATGAGAGGACTCTGGGGCCAAGTGGTAATTTATCACACTCAGATTAATCATTTTCTTTACCCTTGAAATGATACAAATCTGGATTATTGACATGTTGTGTTAACAGGGAGACAGAGGTCCTAAAGGGCTGAAAGGATTAAAGGGGGCAGCGGGCTTCAAGGTAAACTTTTACGCCGGGTCCAGGCTTTAATTGGACTTTACCTAAGCAGACAGCTAATGAAGCTACAGACTTTTCATTGGATTTCTATGCAGTTTGCTGTTAAATGTGTAAGACTTTATAGATAACCCCTAATGTCGACGTTGTTAAAGGGAGTTCGTGGACCAGCTGGAGATATTGGAGAGACTGGGAAACAAGGGGAAATTGTAAGTTAATCTTTCAGACACTGTAATAAGCCCTTTTGCAATGTAGTTATTGTATTACTAACATTCTGGCCTCCTTGAAGGGTGCTAAAGGCGAAATAGGATATGAAGGGATTCCCGGATTTCAAGGAGTTAAGGTATTCATATTCCCTTCCTCTCTCCATCTCCTTTTAAATCTGTATATTATGATTTAATTCATGCTTTTCTTTATAAGGGAGAAAAAGGAACTGCTGGTGTGGCAGGGCGTGCTGGGCCCAGAGGAAAGCAGGTGGGTCGTTGTAGGATTCCCTTTTCCATAATCCACGATGAGACGCTCTTAATTCTTTGTCCGCTATACCTTTGAAATCCCCTCATGTGAGCGTGGAGGGCCAGTGAATCATTTTTAATGTGGTAAAACAGTGGAATCAAGCTATGTTTTTGGCATATGTGCCGTCTCCATAAACAACATTAGTTCATGTGGCTGGATTTTGGCTGCGATCTGAGGGGCCTGAACTGTATCAACATAAGCTGGTGAGTCACTGAGAGAAGAGCCCCAACCGCAACGATAACCCACTCTATTGTATATGAAGGGAGGCTCCCCGCTTCAGCATGTTGCTGCAATCCTAGGATATAATGTATAACTTATGTTGCTTCCAATGATGATTTGACAGGGAATTGTGGGAGATCCTGGAGAGAGGGGAACTTCTGGAGAGAAGGGGAAGCCTGTATGTATCACAAAGTTGTCACAATCACATGAAAATGATGTGTCTCTTTTGTTTGATTTGACTTACACAGATATCACAGATATTTAAAGCTTCTTTATGTTGAACTTATTTTGAAGTTTTTTGTCTGAACTTGTGAAAACTAGGGGATCCAAGGACCTGTGGGCCGAGCTGGCACCATCGGACCAAAGGTGATTAACTGCTGACACACCTGAGTGCTCGCTTACAATCCCAAAATTGGTGTCTGTTTTATAATAATATCGTTTTCCCAGGGCATTATTGGAGATCCGGGTTTGCCTGGCAGAGACGGTGATCCAGGAATAGAGGTATTATATTCTGCTGATAATAATATCTTAATAAAGAAACAGTGCAGTCGTGTTATAATGAGCGTCGTCTATTCCTCACAGGCTTATCAAGGACCACAGGGTCTCAGTGGAAGACTCGGGAGAAGTGGAGCAAAGGTAACCCCCTGATCTTGTGCGTTTTTGTAAATAAATGCACAATTGAGTTGTTTTTGGCAGATTCATTTCTAGTGGTTTGGGTCTTTTACAGGGAGAGAAAGGCCAACTTGGGCCAGCGGGAGAAATGGGTCCCCAAGGCCGAGCTGTAAGTCACTTTTTCAGAGGACATGCACATAATACATTTTCTATGTAAAGTAGTTTGCCATCTTAAAGGAAAACGACAAAGAATAAAGCCGTCCCTTAGGTCGGTTTAATAAATGTTTTATTCTCGAGGGCCCAAGAGGTTACAAGGGTTCTGCAGGGAAGCCAGGAAGACCTGGATTTATCGGCCCGCCAGGACCTACTGTAAGCACTCCAGATGAATTTTCTGAACTCTTCCAAACACTAGTTCATTTTCCTCAGGCCATTAAACCATGTCATCTCTTCACAGGGACACGTGGGTGTGCCTGGAAAACCAGGGCCCAAGGTAATACATCCTCATCCATTACCCATTAGAAATAAAAGATGACGACAAAATACCATTTAATGCCACAATTAGCTATTCAAGAAATATTTAGTGGTTCATGAGCTGAATGCTCACAGTCTGTAGATGTTTCCTGGGAAATAAAAAATCACAGACTGTAAAAAGCTGACTGAGACCCTGAAATTGCTTTCAGCATCGCTGTGTTGATTTGATAGAAGCTCAATTTTATCAGCAAATGAAACATCAATCTGCTCATGGAGCAGGGCACCTGTGAAATCCTGATATTTGCAAGCTTCTAAATACTGTTTATTTTTCATCTGCCTCGTGCAGGGTGACACAGGAATCCAGGGAATTCAAGGAGTCAAAGGTGGAGAGGTACTGCCTTAAATATATTATCCTCTGCTCATCATTACAGCTGCTTTGTGTGTGTGTGTGTGTGTGTGTGTGTGTGTGTGTGTGTGTGTGTGTGTGGCGACCCCTAACATAAATGTTTCTCTTTTTTTAAAAGGGTGGGAAAGGAGTTAAGGGCCCCAAAGGAAAGGTGAGTCGTGATTCTGTTATAAGAGCTTCACTGACAAATACAATAATGTTTCCAACACATACTGGCACTCAAATGTCTTAGTACACCCTGTTTATTTTCCTCAACAAATTTTGGACTGAGTGAATTCAATGAGTCAAATCCTCTGATTTTAAGGCCCAATATTTAGTAGCACCCAGTGGTGAGGTAACAGAACTGAAACTTCTCCCATGTGCCAAACATGTAGGAGAGCTACACTAGCTAACGCGAAAACACGGATGAAATGATGTAGAGTCAGTGTCTGGTTTGTCCATTCTGGGCTACTGTACTAACTAACTAACATGGTTATGAATATCCTATACTATTTCTGCCAATAGATGCTCATAAATCCTACACATGGGACCTTTAAAAAATAATCTGTACCTTAGCTAGCTCTATGATGGGGTCACTGAATAGAGCAGTCATACCAGACTGTCAACATGTTATGCTACTTTCATCGCATTCTCAGTCTGAATGAATAAATAAATGAATGAAGAAATGAAACCTTTATTGCCTCCTGGGGACTTTGCTTTGCACAACTGAGCATAACAGAAAATCAATAAAACATCAACAACAGCTCATAACATAAAACATATGCATCATAAAAACATAATAAAATGTCGTAAAGTCAGTGGGAAATTAATAAAGGACATCAAGTTCAAGAAGTGCCAATTCCAGACCATGTGATCGGAACTTGGTAACAGGACAAATGATGTGATGCCTCTTTTAGTACACATCTTGGCCATGCTGTACCTATACCCTTAAGGCAGGAGAGAGTGTGCAGTGGATCTGCTATGATCCTGTGAGCTAGATTCACAGTATACTGGTCTGTTGTGTGAGTAAAGCTCCTGTCCCACTGCACAAAAAATAGGGAAGGTTTTAATCTTCATTCACTACCAGGTCAAATGACTCTGCAGTAGTCATGGGTATTTGTCACCTTCGGCTCCGATCAGCATTGATGGAAACACAACACTGGGGTGAACGCACTAATTTTAGCTCCTTTAACTGTAAGATGCAATGACGAGCCACCTCAAAATACCCTCCATCTCCACCTAGGCAACGATCCAACACAGATCCAAATTAATCTCCACCAAATTTGAAAGAGAGAGGAAGTAAATATAAAAAAAGAAAGAAGCCACAGTAAGGGTTTCATAGGCCTCCATGCTCCTCTGCTGTTTACTTGTTCTCAGGCCTGTTTGTGTCATAGAACCCAACACGTCTAAAATAAATAAAATGAAATAAAAACCCATACACAGAAAGGCATACTCATCTGCTGCAGAGCTGAATACACAGCACTGATCTGCTGCCAATGGGAAAGGAGTCTATTGCCAATATTTAGTGGGTTTACCCGTGTTTAAAAAACCCACATACACACTAATTTCGGAGGAAAAGGGGTATATTACTGCACATTTGGTTCCCCAGTTATCTTACCTCCCACTTCAACATCCCTGTCCAATTTGTACAGACCGTCCCAACACTGAATATGAAAGGTCAATATGTTCTAGATGAGCATCAGCATAGATTTGTTCTCCTCTGGAAACCTCCACATGTGCTTACAATCTCACAGTGGATTAATACTTACATTGAGGTAATTAATATGGAGCTTTCTGTAGCCAAAATCCACGGCGCCAATGGAAAGCCTATCTCCTCCTGGGCAGAGACACAAACTCATGTTGAATGATTACAAATTACCTGTGAGTAAAGATAACTAACCAGCCAACAACTGAGTGTTAGCTTTAATTTATGTTTGCTTTGTTTTGTGGTTGTTTTACACTCATTAATGTTAATGATGAGTGACTGTGTTAAGAGACAGTTACTCAGAATCACAGATAGAAATGGTATTGCCTTTATCTCACAGTCTGCAACCATGACTATGAATGTGAAAGAAGATAAAGACTCAAAACGTCTAACTTTAAATCTTTTTGTTGTTTTTATTTCTTTACTTGTGCTGATAGAGATCCATGGGTGGGGGGAGGGGGGACATATCGGTTGCCATGAGTGGAAGGGTGAGGGGTGGGGTGGATAATGATATGATGTATTAATGCAAACAATGATATATATTGTAAAGTTGACCAGGGAATGGAATTAATATATGATTAAACCCTAGTTACAACGTAACAACAACTATCAATGTTGGGTAATATAATACATAATGCCTGAAAATTTGACCACAGAAAAGGATAGTTCTGTCCACATTAAAACATTTTGCAAACTGAATAGGTGAAATAACATTCCAAACATATTTGAAGCATCTGTAGATGTGATAAAGCGGTAACACCCACAATTGTACCAAAATGAATATTGCACATTTCTCAAGCGGTCTCTGCCAGATTTGAATCGTCTTACATGAACATTTACATTTTTCTTCCATTTTGCATTTTTTTCTTTTCACATTTTGCCTCTCTATTAATATTTGCCTTTGAGAGTGTATAACGTGCTACTTTGCTTAACTGTATGTGACTGTTAGCTACTATGCTTTACTATTAACGTGACATAATAAGCATTTTAAGCTGTTTCTGCTTTCAATTAAAGTTCGTGTCCACGCTGAACTCATTTCTCATTGTCCTCTGATGGAAGCACTGGCTCTGTCCTGCTGATGTTGTTAACCTGCTCCGTAGGTTGGAGACAGAGGTGAGCAGGGTCCTCAGGGAGGACGGGGGAAACGTGGCCCCGCAGGCCCACCTGGACGTGCAGGCCCTGTCGGAGTCAAGGGGATTCGAGGTGAAGGAGGACCAGATGGCTTTCAGGGGCCCCCGGGGCCACCGGTAAGTAAAATACAAGCCTCTGAATGTTCCTTTGGCTGATAGCACAAACATTACACAGTTACAGCATAGCAGTGCTGCTCTCCAGTCTCTACTATAATTGACACTTCATCTATCTGTGAATGATGGCACCGAAACAGCAGAGTAATCATTTGCACCAGCAGTTACACTGGCACACACACAGTGTTTGCTAACAGCTCTAGTGTCAAGAACACATTTAAAGAGTTTCACATTAGCCCGTAGTTATAAGTGACTCACAGCAAGGGTTTCATTTAGAGTGGCTATAAATCCATAATGAGCCTAAGGAAATATTGTTGGCTTCATTTCTTCATTGCATTTCCTCTGAGACGCAGCCATTGCTTCAGCATGCCTCGTCCTGTAATATTCCTCATTACATGTCCCACAGTTGGGTCCCTTCCAGTCATGGATGTGGTAATGATTTGTTACGCAGGGCCCGACCCTCCCTGCCCAACATGTGATCGAGGTTTGTCAGAAAGTGGTCCTGGAGCAGATGTCCACCTTTGCCAACTCAGTGAAGAGGACGTGTGCTGCAGTTTGTCCTCTATACGGGGACGTGCCCATGGGTGCCCCCGGTCCCCCCGGACAGAAAGGACCCCCAGGACCTCCTGTGAGTTTTACAGTTTGGGTGTTAATTGTCCAAGGTGTCACCTCGCCTCCTGTAGACCTTAACGCCAGACACACTGTCAGAGCGCTGTACATTCTCCATACATTGTCCGCTTTTGTCTCCCTGGCTGAATAAAATGCAAACACATTGCGAGGGTCTGGACTGGACTAAGAGAGCTGAAGTATTTGGCAGAAAAGCTTGGAATGAAAACATTACGATTTTCCACGTCTCCATGCGGACAAATAAGGAGTCACAGACTAGACACTTGGTCTGTGTTGAATGGTTTTTGGAGAGTATCAAGGCTGTCGTTGGATTGGAAAGCCTTTTCCACATTATTATACAGAACTGATACATGTTCCACAACTTCTTTAATCACAATGACTCTCAGGCTGATAAATGCTCTTGAAACCATGACTATATAAAAATATTCCACTCTATTAGATTATGGCCTGTAAGCCTCATGTTGTGGCGTTTAATGCCAAACCAAGAACAGTGATGTACCAATACTGTACAGTGTTTTCCCAACAAAGTCTTACATAATCTTCAAATAAATCTTCTCAGTTTTTGTGCTGGTCAGAGGTGAATGGAACCTTAATTCATGACTTGAAAAGAACACCTGAGAAGAAAACACACTGCAAGGTTTATACATAAAACACACAAAAGATTAACGATGTGTTTTCCTATTGATGATGTTGTCAGGGTGACCCTGGTAATGATGGTGTTGATGGAGAAGTTGGCCTGCCGGGATTCTACGGAGAAGCCGGGGAAGCGGGCCGAAAAGGAGAAACAGGTGTGAAAAACAAGCCTGACAGATTATATTTATGCATTAGATGAACACCAAAACTATAATTCACCAGTGCTTGTTTTGGAGAGCACCAGCTGTGGAAAAAAAGTAATTCAAATCCCTTACTGAAACCTGTATTAATTGATTTTTCTGGGCCACTTAGGGGCAAAATAACAAGCTGTCTGCACATCACTAACATAGCAAACAGTTGCTTATTTACACATCCAGTAGACATGGAGCAATATTAATATTTTTTCTGGTTACCTAATAAATTAAGTCCAAAATTCACTATTACTGTTTTTGACTAAATGCTCCGCTATGTTCTCAGCTAGTGGCTAATTTTTTCTATCTGATGTTTGGCACTTAGCAGGTAGAGTACACAAAAATGATGCATGCTGAGAGCAGTGAGAGTGAACTTAAATAGTGAGTTAAAGGGAAAGAAATACATATTTTTCCTCTTATCTGTAGCGCTATTTATCAGTCTAGATTGTTTTGGTGTGAGTTGCTGATTGTTGGAGGTATCGGCTGTAGAGACGTCTGCCTTCTCTCGGCTTGTGGTGCAAAGCGCCAAATAAATACATGTGAAAAATTTAAGAGCAACGTCTCTTTCCAGAAATCATGACCCAGTTACTCAAGATTAATCCACAGACCTTGATGTGAGCAGTTTCATGTAGGAACTATGTTCTCTCTACCAAACCACAACGCCAACCGAATCAGTGGGCAGCAAAAAGCGTGTTATCTACTTATGGGTGAGAGGCTCATGCTTGTGAAAGCATGAGATGCAAACATTAATGGCGTCCTCCTTGGCTGAGCTGTATTGTTAGCTAGCTTAGTGGTGCTAGGTGAGCTAGTAGTGGATGCATGTGGATGGATTATCTTGAGTGACCTGGTCATGATTTCTTGAAGGAGACTTTGCTGTTGAGTTTGTCTAATTTATATATTTATTTTGTGTCACTTTGAGCACCACAAGAGTGCCATCTAGTTCCATTATATTCAAGATAAGGCAGACATACAGCCAATAAATACATATGTCTGATTTTGGGGTGAACCGTCCCTTTAAAAGTTGCTAAAATGCATGACTGCGCTTATAACAACTGGATGATTTGTTACATAGATAGATAGATAGATAGATAGATAGACTGAAGCAGCTGAAGTAGCAGCACAATCAGAGCTCTATTTCGAGTAAAGATCCAGCATTCAACATTAAATGTAGTGAAATAAAATTACAATATTTCTCCTGAAATGTGTTGGAGCAGAGGGCTCGTCAAGTCAGACTCACTCGCTCAAGGCCCTTTTAAAGTTGCACGTTCAGACTAAATGTTCTTCTTCTTCTTTCCACCACTGGAAAGAACACACTCAACTACCTTTCATCATGGACCGCACTGTAAGAAAACTGCCGGATCAAACTACTGTGAAACTCGTAGACGAACGTGTACATTCTCTAATTTATGGTCAGAGGCCCGACCATGATGTCACACTCATGCCACATTCCCGTGCCAGGCCAATGAAATCGAAGAATATTTACAAGGTGTTTTAAACGTTTATTTAACAATGATCTCAGTAACACATATGGTCTTTAATCAACATGTACAGCGTGTTCTTGAGTGGAGCTCACTCCTGTGGGAATGGCATTTCGGTCTGTCTGCTGTCGAGACCAATGTGTGTGTCTGTGTCTGGCTGGCAGGTGACCGAGGAGAGCAAGGTGATAAAGGACCAAAAGGTTACAGCCTACCTGGCTACTTTGGAGACCAGGGACCAAAGGGTAAATTAATCTTGGAATACTTAATATTGTTTGATGACCTGGTTAAAATGAGGCACTAATAGATGTCCACATCTGGGTGTCGTTTTACAAACTATATTCAGCTGAGTCTGTGCCTCAAATCCAAGGAAAGGGGAGAGGATACGTGTTACTGTAAGAGGAGTGTGTTATTTGCCAAAAAAAGAAACTATTTGTCTGCGTAAATGCTCTGTCCTTGGAATCTGTGAAGTAGTCTTAGTCAGCTAACTGAGCAGACTGAGAGACCTGAAGACTAAACAACATTTTTGTCTCAATCGCAGGTCAACGTGGACGTCCGGGCCGAGCCTTTCATGGTCAGCCAGGGAAGCAGGGTGAGAGGGGACACGTGGGCCGGCCTGGACTCAGGGGCCACGCAGGTCTCAGAGGACCTCCAGGTGTTTGTGTCACTTCTGGGTGTGATCAGCTGAACTCCACCAGCGGGACTCCTCAGCCTGCACCGCGGAGGTTGAGAAATCGCCCGTAGAGGAAAAAAGGAGGCTGTGTGGACGGTGAATTGAATATTGAGTTTAAAGGAGGAAAACACGGTAGATTGTTTTTGTTAATATGTGTTTGTTCAAATAAATTGAAATTTTCATGTAAATATGCAACCCAATTGGAAGCTGAACTGAACTTCTGGGAAGACAAAGACAACACCTCTGTGATTTGAAGGGTAACAAAATATATTTGTATAAAACGACCGTCTTCATTTGATAGTTTTATTTAAACAGATTTCACAAGTCTGAGTTGTCTTCAAACATCTGTTCTTTATAATAAAAATCCAAAAATTATACTGTTTTTTAGACCTTTGTGTAAAAGCCTGATTGACTCCCCTCAAGGAGGTCATGTTTTCTGTACAGTTTGTTTGTTTGTCTGTCAGCAGGATTACAGAAAATCTACTGGGCTGTTTTACATTGGTGGAAGGGTGCAGCATGGGCCAAGGACGAACCCAGTGAATTTTGGAGTGGATGTGAATCACGAATCACAAATTATTATTATCAATATTTATTTATTTGGCCTTCATTTGACAGGACAAATAGTATGAAAGGGGGTTTCATGCTCCAAAGGCGCTCACAAAAAATTTTGTTAGATAATGCAGGCATTTGCCCTTGTGGAGGTCTACGCTCTCTGAGTGCCCGTCTAGTTTGTAGCTATTGTCATTAGTAGAGTATAACTTATATAATAATCTACATATTTCCCATATTTAGTATATAGCTATTCTGTTACAAAGTACAGCTTTAATGACGATTAATTTTTGAATGACTTTGTATCATAAAAATGTTGGCAGTATGTTTAAATGACCAGCGTTAAACTTCCCTCCATCCGAACCAGTGGTCAGGGAGTGGTCTCCCTGCTCATCTCTCAGCTCATATCTGCCAGGTGTCGCATTAACGTTGCTTCTAGGGCTGTTGCTAAAACTACAGGTTGTACTTCCTCATGTTTGAATGTCTGCCACCGTGGCCAAAGAGTATTGAAGCGGATAGAGAGTAGGGACCCACCCCTCTCTTTTAAATTCAGACCAAGCTCAGATCAAACTGTAAAACTAGGCAACACTGATCAAACACAAGCTGAGATTCTGTTACTGTGTCTTCAAAAACATATTTTAGTGCACTGTTTGGCTGTAATACAAGAGTTTGTGAACAGGAAGTGGATGCCATACAGTTACCTGTATTGTAATAACGGAGGCTTGAAATACTGAGATCGCATTATGTCACCCACCAGAGGGAGCATTTATTGGTCCGGTGCTGCGCAGTGCACTCTGGTAGTTGTCGGTTTTCTACCTCTTGAGCAAAAGCGAATGCCACAGCCCCTTTCTCTGTTTTCTTTGGTCATATAACAACAGTTTTAAAAGTCTTTGTATCTTTCTACTGCATAAAAGACAATTTTTATGAAAAGACCATCTTTCCAGTAGTGAAATACTTCTTTAAGTATGTTTACATACAAATTCATCATTATTTGGATGTGATACAGTGCTGATATTGGTGCGTTCAGGAACCTGGTGGCCCTCCAGGAGTAGCAGTGGTATAAAAAACACACACTGTGACAGACAGCAATGAATCTTGCTCCTGGGCTGTGGGAGGATTTTAGTTTGGCAGTCACATTCTGTTGTGCAATATCATGTGATGCATATTTGCCAAAAAACACTTTATTCCACTTACAATCATTACCATTAGAATCACTGTAAAATGCCAAATACATTTTTCTGAATGCCACAAAGACTCCAAAATGACTTCAGAATTGAATCCGTTCATTACGATAAAATCTTAAAAAGTCTAGGGGGGCCTTGTCAGTAAATGTTCCTAGTGCCATTCACATGAAAAGCCAGGAAGTTATTTGGCTGATTCGATCAGTAAAATAGGAGAGTACTCCTTTGAAACACAACCACATACTGTACATCATTTGTACAAGCAGCTTATTGCAACCCATATTTACCTTTATTGCTAAGCAGCAAGCTGTAGCTGTAGTCATTACGATGGGAACAAGGAAGATGAAGGATGATGTAGTACAAGGAGCGAAAAAGGCTGCATAGGAAGGAAGTCGGGGTGGATGGGTGCCTTAAAGTTCACAGGACTGTCAAACAGGACAATGCTGTTGGTGTCCAACTACTTACTTTTAACCCAAATCATGATCTTTTTGTCTAAGTGCACAACCTGTTTTAACTTTTAAAGCTGTGACTTCAAGGGTCATTTACAAGCTGTCCTGTCATTTAAGCATGACACCAGTAGGAGCACTACTTTAGGAAATACTTCTGTGAGTTGTATTAGAGGCTAGGAAAAAATGGCTTATGTGGTTGTGTAAGTTGGAGGACTTGTTGGAGTGAAAAAGCCTCTAATGTGCATGTTCTCAAAAAATATGAAAAGCTGACACAAGGCTATACACTGCCATTTTTTAATAACGCCCACTGTTGGCTCCACATCCCTGAATTTAGAGATCTAGGGTTCAACGGTGTGTTATAGTAATACCAGGGAATGTCTATAACTCTTTATGTTTGACAAAGTTAGAATTGCTCTGCATTTCCTCAGTGGAAGGTTTGTAAATTCCATCTGTAATACCCTCTGGTTACACTCCAAGTGCTTGCAAATCTTAATTATGTTTCATCGGACTGCTGGGATTACACATGAGTTCAGCTGTCAACAAAAAAACTTAATGACCTACAACCTGTGCTCAGTCTTTTTTTAGACGTTGTTGTAGCGATGAGAACAAACAATGACACAAACAGCAATGTTTCCCATATGGTGGCTCGGCAGATACTGTTGTAGCGCTGTTGCTTCACAGCAACACAGAGCTGGTTTGATTCCTGGCCTGTGTCAACTTTCCAGCTGAAAAACCTGCTGGTCAAGTGGAATAGAGACTCTAAATTGCTTGAGGTGCCGCATCTGTCTATCTGTATTAGCTGTGCAGTGGACCACCGCCCTGTCCGGGGCATTTCCCTGCTTTGTGATCAATGTATACTAAGGAGAAAGGAGAAAAATGATGATTGAGTGTTTTCCACTGCTCCAATATAGTGGAGAAACACTTCTAAAGGGGGAAACTCACAGGGAACTCTGCGTGTGGCTCTTCTCAGTGTCTTTCCTGGCGCACATGTGTTTCCTTTGAGAAGCCCATCGACTGTAGATCGTCATCCTCCACCCCCTCTGCGACTGCAACATCATGTGCCATGCTGCTCTGGATGCTACGGTCACCTCTGTCATGGAAACTATTACTAATCCACGATTATCCTCTGATTTTTCTTTCTGGGCTCAACCACTTGCTTCAGACATGCTCACTATTTATCTCTGCGGCAAACCATACAAGTGATCAAGATAAATACGGCTTAATGCATGTGAGCTGATTAAAACGAACCCAGGACGGATGAGCTTCAAAGTGATGGCACAGAATCAGAGGTTATTAGGGAGAGAGGTTTTATGTTGTCCTCAGGCAGTTCTTTAAAAAGTTTCAGAGGAACTGCCAGACACTGTAAATGTTAGTTGATGTAAGTAATAAGCCAAATATGTTATTGTGTAGAAGTGACAGTGAGCAGAGCGCTGGTGCTGTTAGGCCCAACTGTAGATTTCATTAAACATCCTGACACAACTGTTTACCACATTCACATGTTTTAATGTACTGGCAGAATGAGACGCTGCTCTGTGGGTGGATGACATAAACTTTTTATGGTTAATTTGATTCCACATTATATGCATGTACAATTTTCTTATTTGCGCAAACCAACTGCATATTTGCTTCAAGCATTTGATTAATTTAGCTCACTAGCAGACTTCAAACTGATTTCAGAACGATTGTTAGAGATTCTTGGGTTGGGTTTTGTACCAAATGTTCTCTCATGATCATGTGGGGGAAAGAATCTGTTAAAAGGCCTTTATTCCTTTTGTCCGACACTGTGGGGCCACATCATGGGAGCAGATATTAACTCCCAGTTATGAATAGCCAAATATAAAAGAGGCTTTTTACTAATTTCAGAGTGTCTTTGATCTGTATTTTCCCCACACGATTGCCTGAAGGCAATTTTGTACAAAAAAAAAGTTTAGTCATCATCAGCCCACTTCTGCGTGACGAAAGCAGGCTGCCAGACGTCAAGGCCCGATGATTGGCCGCCAGCTTTCTGCTAGCCAAAGCCATTCAAAGAGACTCTGTAGCTAGCTAGCTTGGAGGCTACAAAGCCAGAAAGTTTACTTATCCAGCAGATAGTTGGAAGCCGTTTTGCACTGGCTAAATTTGAGTGCAAAATACGACAGCTATATTAGCTTGGAAAACAGCTTCGTGAGTAGTTATAGGGAAACTTTGCCAATTTTCAACCAGCTTTGCATCATCACATGTTGGATGGTGTGTGCAGATGAACAGTTTTTGGCTTTTGCAGCAGATGAGTGGGGAGCTCCAGGTGTTAGCAGTATGGGCGCAGGCCAAACACCCACAGCTCCCCACTCACTATCCAGCAAAAGTATGGCAGAACTCCTGCATGGATGAGCGGGGAGCTCAGAGCGCTGGCGGCACGGGGCAAGCCAAACACCTTCCATCTGCACACACTGTGATGACGGAGCTAGTCAAAAATCAGCTTGAATTCAGCCAGCGACTGTTAGTAAAACCAGATAAACACAGGGGAGGCATACACGTGTAAACAAGACACAATGATACATAAACAAGGTAGAGGGGCATCGAAACCCAACATCCTGCCTCCAAGGAGAGGGAAGAGAGGGGGTAGAGTTATCCAGTGTTTTGGTGGTGTTCAAAGCCACTAATGAACTCTAGCTGTGCTGTCTCACAGGGTGCCCAGCTCTAAAATGCTTCTTTGAACCAGCATCTGACTCACTGCATGCCACAGCAGTGGGCTGGCAGCCAATCACATTGATGTCTGGAAAAACGATAGACACCTTCAACACCATATCTGTGAACAGGGGTCAGTATGTTTGTAATGATTTGCACCAACTTTATATATTTGCAATATCTGCATTTACGTCCACTTTATTGCTGTGTATGCCAGAGAAGTGTGTGTTTTGTTCACCATTCACATTTGAGACCCCCACAGGGAGTTGCAAGAGGCGTTGCACAATGATTACATGGGTAGAAAATAAAATAATCTAAATTCTGTCACACGAAGTTTAGCTTATATTACAGTCTTTTTATAAATCCTTGCGTGTCTCCTGATAAGAAATGAATGATTTCACCCCTTGAACCCATAACAGGTGATCCAAAGTAGGCATTGCCTTATATGATGAGATCACTAGCAAAAAGCACTGGGAAGCACTGCTGTAGGCCGCCACTGGATCACAAAGTCCTGGAGCAACTGAAGAAATAATAATAATATTTTTGAGGCTGCAATTGAACTTAATTGATAAAGACGTGCACATTACATAAAAAGTATATTTAGCTCATGGCCTTGGCCTAGGATTTGGTTGCACGAGACATTTATAACTGTCTTGTTTTGCTCCTTTCATTACTTTGAAAATGCATTATGAGAACAAGTTATTTCACCTGTTCCCACAAATTAACATAATGAGCTGTTCAATTGTGTCTAAATAGCAAGTTTTAAACTAACATTACCTGATTACATAATTGTTTTATTTTCTTGATCATACTGTGGCAGCTTATTTTAATGACATCAGATTTGCTGTAGTTTTCTTGGGTGCAATTCAAACTATGGCAATTAATACAGTGTTTCCTGTTCTGTAGCCAAACATATTTATTATGTAATCTCAATCAGCCCACTGCTAAATATAACCGGTCACATTTCCAGATATGACCACAGTCATATTGATCAATGGGCCTCTGAGGACAACTAAAGTGGCTTCTTGTAGGAAAATAAGAAGAGAGATTTTCTGCTGCGGGGTTTCCTTCATGTTGGTTACAAACCAGAGAGTAAATAGAGACAGAAGATTAGTCAGCATTGGAAAGTCTACTCTCACCAGCAGGTCGGCCACTCCCAGGCTCCAAACACCAGCTCAGTATTTGCATGTGTGATCCACCAGAGTGTGCTGAGGCTCAGGGTCAACAAGGCCGTCATCAGGAAACCACTGCTGATCAATCTCAGCACGAGATGAAAGCTGATGACATCTTTAGCACTTTTGCTATATAATTCATCACATAACTGTTTGATGATTTTTGTTGACTATGTACATGAGAGGAACGACATGAGCAGCAATAGGAAAATAAGTTCTCTCTAAATGAAAGAAGCAATACCCACTTTAAAAACTCTAAAAGTCCTGGACTTTAAACAGAGGTATGGACGATATTAGTGACAAAATCTCCTGAAAGATTTAAATGTAAAAGTGTTTTTTTCTCTGGAGAACGGATCTCTTCAAATGGTCAGTATTTTATTTACTTAAATAATGCATGATTTTGTAAAATGACCATGTATTGTATATAAAATCCTAAAATGTAAAGTATTAAGTAGTAGCAATTTAGCTGTCAGACTACTGTAGTGAAGTAAAGACTTCAGTACCTCTCCCTAAACATAGGTGTAGATTTCAGGGAGAGGGCGACACAAGGGACATGTTCCCCTTAATATTTAGAACATGTGCATTTTTCCCTCCCAATAACAATGAAAGACATTAAAGTGGATTTTTTCACAAAATTAAAGACATTTACACCATAAATTGATGCAGCAAATGCACAAATTGGCACCTAAAAAATCACCAGAATGCAGGAAATTAATACCCTGGTAAGACAATCCTGATAATGTGAGCTTAACATTCTGTTTTGCTCTCTTTATCAGTCTGGTCGCCCCAAACACTCTCAATGCGTGGGAGTACTCACTTTAACAGACAAATTCCTTCAACCAATCAGCGTAACAAAACACCAGGGATCTTCATCACCAACAAAGCCAGTTGATAAATCAAGCTTTTGCGAAATCCAGTCTGAAGAACGGCGAGAAACTCCACGAGTGCATACTTTTTGTTACCAGCCAGGTGCTATATTGTGGGAAATGGGAAAATTCTTTTTTTATTGTTACTGACTTCATTTCTGCAATAACTTTACTTATTGCTGTGCTTACTAGAGAGCTGTAGCCACCATTACTGTTCTGCAGGCTGCAGTCTGCATTTTACGTCATTAGCTGCAACACAGTCCCTGATTGGCTGCTTACGGTGTCAACGACATTGAGAATGCCTGATTGGCCCCGATTGGATTTTAATTAATTGTTTGGGGCAGCAGCGGGGCAAGAGTGATAGAGAGTCATCAGGATGGTCTTGCCAGGCTAGGAAATTCAGTGTTTGATGCTCAAAAGTTTCTGGCAAGAGCCCCCCTAACCCCCCTGCTTCATTTGTCCCCACCCAATGTTAAAACGAAACATACGTCATTGCCTCTGAAGTGTAGCAGAGTACAAGCATAAAGTGGCAGAATATTAAAGGTACAAAGGACAAGTAAGTATTCAAGTACCTGGGTAAGTGCAATATCTCCTCTTGGATAAAAGCTTTATGAACATTTCACATAAAGAACAAAAACACCCATTTAAACTTTTACTGAATGAAATTTGTCATCCAAACAAGTGGCTGCACATAAGGATTCAAGCTTGTACTACACTGTTGTTAGCCTAACCCCTAACTCTTCATTTGAAACTGTGCTCAGTGCACTTTCAGGGTGTTTGGAGCCTTTAAGAGAGCCTGCAAACACTGAAGCTGCTGTGAGTTGATGCAGAGCAGGCTGCCACTGAGCACAAACATGATAAAACTTGTTAGAGTGGATCAAACTGAGATCTGCCCGCTCTACAGATAGCAGATTCAGTTCGGCATTTCTAACGACTTCCAGCTGCTCGTGCAGAAAAAAGCGCTGCAGTAGCTCTTCACACCTTGTTCATTGCTGACTTGTAAGAACATAATCTGCTGTCCATTTGGGGTGATGAAGTGGAATTCAGAAAGGAGTAGTGTAATGCAATGCTGAACGCCTGGGGTCCTGCTGAGGGTATCGTAAACAGTACAGTATATGCGTCCCTGTATACTAAATCTTGTTGGCTGATCCGGTGCTTGACTCGCATCCAGAAAACTCCATGTTCTCTGGTTATGCCCCTAGCAACCCACACACGATCCAAACCCTCAACACTTGGAAGGAGGCTGTGCTCATTACTATTATTTTCCTTTTGGACTGTCAGAGATGGGCTGTCTGCTTCACTATTTCATGCTCTCCTTATCTGCTTCTCTTTCCACCCATGGTAATTGAGGGTGGCTGTAGGCCAGTAAAAGTCCGGAGTGAGGGTGGAGGGCGGAGGGGGCGGCGGTGGAGAGGAAGAAGGACAGAAACAGAGGAGACAGAGAGAGCTGCTGGAAAGGGCAGGCTTTCATTCAGCAGAGAAACATGTGCACTTCTCCCCAAATCTAGTTTCTGTAAACCCAGGGCTGTGAACAGTATTGATCACTGGCTCTAAATGAGAGGACTAACAGGAATTCACACAAGGGCTCGGACGCTTACTGGTAACTCTTTGCTTACTTTGTGTCAATTTTGTGAGGCAATGTATTGCATTCCTGAATTTTAGACAATTAATTTTGCATTTACAAGTTTAGGGTGTGTTTTTATGCACAAATATGTCATGTTTATTTTATTAGTAGACAGCTGAAGTATTAGAATCGACTGAGGCAGCTTTTGATTATTAAAGTGAACCTGCTGGACTGATTTAAATGTTTTTCATTTATTTTTCGATGACGCCTTGTGCTTAGATTAGTAACAGTTTTGCACTGTCTCAATTTTTACTTTAGTGTCTGTGCTGCAGCAGTTGCATATTGAAGACATTAAGCTCAGTTATATCAGTCCCTTGTTTGTGCTACTGTCATGCAAAGAATGAATGGAATCAGCTCAGGATTTTTTTTCCTGGCCATTTCACTTCTCGTAAAAAGGATTTTTCTTTCATATTCCCTGAATCCGTGCAAGAATACTGCACAGTGACCCACGGCATTGCGTGTACTCTACACGTGCAGTTTTTACAGATATAAGAATTGCATGCATATGAAGAACGATAATCATTGTGAGTAGAGTAGGAAATATCTAAAAGCATCTGACAGTGGACGTGCGATGAGACTCCCATGAGCTGACGTTTTACAAGACATTATTTAACTGTTTGGATTAGGTGAGCACATTTCCACAGAGTACAACTGATAGGGCTCGCCTTTCCCTTGTTGCTTGAAGAATTTGGCAGAAATAAATTCCCCTGATATTGGCAACTGTTCAGTATGAACAGCAGTTGTTGTTTCTGGAATGGGCTAACTTCCTTTTGCCAAATTTACCACAGATAAGTATAACTTCAGCAGTTCAAGTGGAGTTAAAGCCTGCAGTAGTATTACATAAACTACAGACACAAAACAAATAGAAACCTAATTTTTTCTTTGTGAGCTCAACAATTAATTACGGTTTCTGCTACATGAAAAATGTTAAATTAGAAGGGGAGTATAACCTGTTCAGCACAAATTCCGTGGGCTGATTCTGTTTATAAAATCTGTGTGATGACTTAGTGTCGCCCACCCTGAACAAGTGAAATGTTATCTGGTGAAAAGGGAGAAATCATTTGTTCAGCAGCTTCCTGAACAGCATTTCCAGCTGGAACTGAACTGCGAATAAAGTGCAAAGTCTCACATAAATCTTATTAGGTTTGCAAAGAATTGCAACAAACAACTGGCTCAACCCAGAATTAATTCCATGTGGTATTTATATTCCCATCTAGAAAGTCTTCAGACTTCTTTTCATACTTATACCTGTGTTACAGTTCTGCCATTCAATCATCAAAACCTGCAGCTACGAAGTGTCTGTGCTGTCCCAATAACATCAGAGATCAGTGGAGTCTGGTACTAACCTGCGACACAAGTGCACCTGTTAATTCTGCTACATTATGCATGCATTCCAAGCGTTATAGCGTAGCACGTGTAATGTTGCGTTTTTATTCCTGGATGAAGGTTGCTTCCCTTCATCATGACTACATGTGTTTGGTCACAGTCCACAGGCGGAATTTCACTGTCTGATGGTGTAAATGAATTCCATGTGGCTCGAGCAGAGGTGTAGAAACACTCCGTTTGGGGAAAGTCAGTCGAGGGGAAAGTCATCCTGACTGGACCCTGCCAATGAGGGGGTTTTCCAGCAAACTCCTCCAGCTCTCTAGTGGGGAAAAATTCTGAAGAAAACGGCTTGCACAACTATGGCAGCTAAACGCCTCCTTCAACTGTGTTGCTTCAGTGCTGAGTTTACATGGTGGAAAAATGCAGTCATGTTAAAGAGTGTGACCCCTCTCTGGCTGCGCGGGAGTAAAAGCCTTTGGGAGGCCAAGGGTTACGTCCCAGCCACTGTTTCGTTGACCTTCACGTGTCACAATCAGAAATAGCTTTGGTCAGTTCCTTCCTATCAAATTCCTTCCACAAGTCCTGCTACTTATATGCAGCATATCTGGTCTTCATTTGCAACTGCCTCCTTTTAGGATGTCAGCAGTTTCTTTCTTTCACGTGTTGGAAACTACTGTAAAAGATAATTTTGACAGAGCAGCCGCAGAAACAACACATGATAAAAACTCTACCCTCTGCTCACATGCACAATGTAAACACACTCTTTCATTGTTTCACCTGGAACTTAATATCCCATTTCATCTCTAATTCCATCAGCATGAACATAACCATCATTATACTCCACTGTAATGCTACATGTTGTTTGCAGCACATGCAATGTTAATATTGTTCACCTGTTACTGAAAATTACCTGGCAGAATACAGTAAATAGCACGTATGTAACATGCCATTGTTTTGTGTTTGTCATTAATCAATGTTAAAGGGTAACTTCCACATTTTTCAACCAGGATTCTATTTTCCAGTGGTTTTGTGTCTAAGTGACTAATGTGAGCAATAATTGTTAAAATTGGTCCAGAGCTGAGAGAGAGGGCAGCTGAAGCACAATGCTCTCATTGTTGCCAGATGGGGCAAATGTGCATTGTCACTGTATGTCTATAAAAAGTGGTTATTTTGCCACAGTGAGGCTCAGATTGTTATTTTAAGTGTCTATAGTCTCTTTGTTGTTATATCTAAGTCTCACTTAAGGAGATGTCTCATTCTGAAATCTCAGAAGGCGTGACTTGTCGCAGGAAGACAACACTGGAAACACAACCTTTAAAATCTTTTAGATAACACTAATCTTCACTTTCTGTACTCCAACACACACACACACACACGCACACACACACACACACACACACACACACACACACACGCACCATTCCCTTTCACTTGTGTTTCCAGCATTGTTATGCTGTCATGTCTTGTGAGACTTTAGGACTTCTCTTTGAGCGAGACTTAGACATAATAACAAACAGACCAGATCAACCAAAAAGTGAAGTTCAGACACCTAAAATAACGACCAGAACCTGCCTGTGGCAAAAAATAACCAAATTTACTGGATGAACATTGCTCAGCTGCTGACTGCAGCCCTCTCTCTTAATACTGGACCGATTCCAAAAACTGTTGTCTCCATCAGTTACTTAGACACAATAAATGGGAAAATAGGGTCCAGGTTGAAAAGTACCGAAGTTATCCTCCAATGGACAAACTCTGCATTTTGTCATGTGTTGCACTTGCCTTGACATTGCTTCATTAAAATCTGAGTGGGATTCATTTGCCATTCCTGAGTTGGAGGCAAGGCATTTTCAAGACTCTTGTCACGAGAAAAGAACAGATTTGGTAAAATTATCAACTGGCTTGAAATGGTCCTGTTGTGGCTTTGTGAAGACTAAGAGTTTACAGCCATGCTAACTTTAAGTTAAGTGCTAGTTTGAGCATACTAACATGCTCACGTTGGCAGGTTCACCATATTCACCATCTTAGTTTGGCACATTAGCATGCTAACATTTGAATTAAATCATGCAACGTACAGCTGAGGCTGACGGGGATGCTTTGCAGGTATATGGTCATGAAAAATTGAAAATTTTGACCTCACAATGTCACTAGATAAAAAGTCAAAGGATCACAAGAGTCATTGGGATTCATGGCTTGAAACATTGTAGATATCTGTACCAAATTTTATGTCATTTTTATGGTCGTTTTTAAAATAAAAACACAACAACAATTTTCACCAACCTTAATCAAGTTCTTCTAGATGCAAGATAAAAAAAAGGACTGCGAGTGTCTTTTTGCTCTACTGGCGAGGATGCCAGATCAGGAAAACCCTCACTTGAGTTATTTTGGGATGCACTGAGAATGTGTTGTTAGGATAAGCTAGATAGATGGATCAGGTTCTTTAGAAAACCACAATTTGATCTAATTATCACATGACATAGAGGTTATACTGGGACACCAGCTTCTATGTTTGGACATTTTTGTTTCGAGTTCCTGCCCTGCAGTGCAGAAGAAGCATTTCAACAGTCAGCACTCAGCCACACAGTGAGGATGTTGCCGTGCAGGTGTAGAGTGCAGAGCCCTTAGGGCTGGGCACATGCAGCGAAATCATTACGGATTAAGTCAATCATAAAAAGGTTGCAGGGCAAAACATCAGCACAAGGGAGGCTGTTTTGGCAGATCTGACACAGTGGATAAATTAATAAAATATAGAAGAGCTGCAGGGAGTTGAAAGGTGTTGAAGCAAACCAAAAGAGATTAATCATATGTACAAATTGTTCCACTAACATCTTCTAAAAATGTCAGTTTCCTATAAGCTCAGACTTGCCAATGTTTTGAAACATTTTGCCAGAATAATCTAAAGAAAGACACACCTGCTGACATAACTACTGTAAGTGCTTCAGCAGCACGTGACAGCAAGCGGTTAAAACTACTTCATCCGCTGATGGGAAGGAAGGTTTTAGAATTGGTTTAATCCACGAGGGAGGAAAAGTGTAGGAGTGGAGCTTTTCTGGGCAGGCGTGTTGCATTTGGGCCAAGGGCGGGCAGAGATTGGCAAATGGCAGCAGATTTGAGGAAACAGCTGATAATCCCACAGGAAACGGTGAGCACTGGTTTAAGGGCAGTTGTGGTCAGAGGTTCAGTGAGTTGTTTATTTAGCAAAGCTGACAGTGCCATGTGAGGATGTGGTAGATGAGGCTTGAAAGGAAAATGCTTAGGTGTACCGGGGCTGTGCAGCACGATTGGAAAGATAGAGTGCGCCACATGGAGGTTGGATGCAGAGCTTAGAGTATAACTTTGTGGTACAAGTAATTGAATTAGGGATCTGTGGGTAGTACAGTAGTGTCTGTGGCGGCAGTGGGAGGTAGAGCTATAACTTAGGGAAAAAGCAAACATGGGCTGATGGGATTTGCACTTGATCCAGTGACAGCTACCTGCAGCTGATTTTAGCAGTAGCTCTGACAAACCCACTGTCCACTACATGCCCAACACCAACCAGCAGATAGACAGTTAGTGACTAGCAGGGCATTTAAGCTGAAGAGTCAAACATTTTCTCAGGCATAGGTAGAGACCAAAAACACAACCCAATCACCAGAAAAATTGTTGGAATTGAATGCCTCCACAGATACATTAAGGTTGCTTTCACACCTGCCCTGTTTGATTCACTTCAATTGATCTCAATTAGTTTTCCCCCTAAGTGCAGTTCGTTTGGGCAGGTGTGAACACAGCAAACACACTCAGGTGTGCACCAAAACCTTCTTGAAGAGGTGGTCTTGGTCTGGTTACAAACAAACTCTGGTGCAGTTCTTTTTTGGTGAGAATGTGTTCTAACCTCGATCCGAACCAACTGCAGTCACATTACTCATTGTTTGGGTTAAACATGAGCATGTTACAGTCTCGGAGGATTATTAATGTGCGCCTCCTCCTGTACTGCCTTAATATGCACATTCAGCACATCCAATGCATCAAAACATTGTCTTCTAGTTTTCAAACTGTATGGTTTGCCTAAAATGAACAATGCAGGCAATATAGTACACGATGACCAGTGCAAAAATCAACCCACATCATCGTCCCTCCATTGTGACATTAGAGAGTGTCAATTAATCTTGCAAGTGTACTCTTCTTCAACCTTTTGTTTACTCTCTGGATATTTCCCAGCATGGAAATTCTGACCAATCAAGAGCAGCTTTCTCACACAAGACATTTGATCTGGTCCACTTGTGAATGCTGCTGTGAGAACATGAACCAACTCTAGGCAATTATTCAACTTTGTAACAGAATTAGTCCCTGATTCGGACCAAAGCAAGCGAAACTTTTATGGTTAGGAAAAGATCATGTTTAGGCTTACAATACCCCGTTTGGGACAAGCCACAATGTCACAGAAAAAACAACCACGTTTCATAGCACTAACCCCACCAAGGGGTCGCTACAAAACACCCACGTTTGGTACCTAAAAAATTTATGGCAACACACTGACAGATCGCTACAAAACACCCACAATTAGGTTTTGTTGTTTGTGTGTCACAAACAGCAGTTTACAGCTTGGCAGCCATCTTGCCTCGGTGACTTGCCATCTGCCATATCCTCCACCTCATGATGACAAGTGATCTCATATATATTACGTCACTTTAAGAACGCTGATATCATAAGTATGACATATGCACATGTAAAATATTCTTTAATATTTGCTAACATGTTTGCCACATCAGCTTTAGAAGGTGATAATATGTTGCGCTGCCCCCAAGTGGCCAAATAATCAAATAATGCAGTTTTACATATTTTCTGTTGGACTTGCTGATTAAACCATAAGTAGTCAAACTATTTTGTTCAGTCTTAAATTAATCGTTTAGAATTTCTCTCCATTATTTTGACATTTGGCAGCCACTTTTTTTAGTTTCTGTTTTTTTCCCCCTCCTATGATTTCAGTGACCACAAACCACAAATGGACTGTCCTGTCTGTTCTGTGATTGACTTGGGTTTTGACCTAAGTGCAATGCATACAGTATTATTTGCACCAAGTCAGGTTGTATGTGCAATCTCCTCTGTACTAATGCCTCTCCTGGAGATAGTCAGATTTCTCCAAAATGCATAGCTGAATTGATGAGAGATGTAAATCTTTGTACATTAATATTCATACGGATCAATATTATATGCATCAACCAGGATATGACCCTGTTGAGTCATCAAACCTAATCAGCAATTGATTACAGTGTGAATGTGTGCATGGACTTCCTGTTGTCATGCTTGAGTCATACACATTCATACAAAGCTTAATCAGATCGCCTTCATCTAACCCTTAGGCTGAACTTTGGTGTATCATCCAGAGAGACAACATGACATCAGTGCACAAATGCTGCTAATTTGCATGTGTATAAAATCCTTGAACCTTTTGGTGTATGAATTCATTCATATTTTGCAGAGCCTGGCAGCGTCCTAGTCATGTATCTCCAGGTATCACACGCCATTTAAAATTACTTATGTGTGAAATTGCAGGTAGTGGGATACTTTTGTGTTTAAGGTCTATGGAAAAGGGATGAGCCAGAATAAATGGCGGCCAAACATCTCAATAATGGAAAAACAATAGTCTGAGACATTAACTTCTGTCAAGGCAAGAATAACACAGGGACCACATTTCACAAATGCTTGCATTGTCCTTTTTCTTTTTTTCCCCTGCAATACAAAGCATGTTTTTCCCTTTCCCTGTAGGTGCACAATTGGAACTTGGTACTGCTGCATAATGGGTTACAAAGCGACATCCATGCATTGTGTCTTAAGATGCCTGTGCTTCATGCTTCTCCATTTGTTTAGTGCAGCTCAAGATGAAGACATAAGAAGTAAGAGTGCTTCTGTCTTCATTTTCTCACACTGTGTTATGCCTGTTGTCCATACATTAAAAAACAGTCAATTACATACAACTGGCAAAGGTGATTTCATGTACTGTAAATGCATTTATTTACATGTATTCCACCAGACTAGACAGGATGTTTTAAACCATTATAGTACACTGCTGATTGTTTATTTCCCGTCTGCTTCAGGTTGTAGGACCGCGCCATGTGATTTGGTCTTTATTCTAGATGGCTCGTGGAGTGTTGAAGATGTCAATTTTGAAATAGTAAAACGATGGCTCGTCAACATAACGACAAGCTTCAACATTGGACAGAAGTTTACCCAGGTTGGCGTCGTCCAGTACAGCGACGACCCTGTTTTAGAAATACCTCTGGGGAAGCACTCCTCCACCAAAGACCTCATCAAAGCAATGGAGTCCATTGAGTACATGGGTGGAAACACAAGGACAGGGACAGCCATTAAGTTTGCTACAGAAAAACTATTTGGCCTCTCTGAGCGTGGCCCGTACGGCATTTCCAGAATTGCTGTTGTTCTCACAGATGGGAAGTCTCAAGATGAGGTCTTGAAAGCAGCAGAGGCAGCGAGGAAAAAAGGAGTAATTTTGTTTGCAATCGGTGTTGGGCCGGAGACTGAAGCGGCCGAGTTGAATGACATTGCAAACAAGCCATTTACAACTTACGTTTTCTCTGTTGAAGACTACAAAGGTATTTCCAGGATCATACAGGTCATACGACAGAAACTGTGCGAAGGTAAGCAACTGCTGATCAGTGTCTGGGACTAAAAATGTTCTGCTCAAATATAATGAGATCTAATGAGGTCAAATATTACATTATCAGTGGTATCTCTTCACCTCAGACTACTCCATTTGTAGTTTCTCCTCTTGTCCTATTTTTCTCTATGTCTCCCTTTGTTTGTCTACTTTACTGTGTTTGTCTGTTGCAGAGACGGTTTGCCCTGCAAGAATTCCCGTAGACTCACGTGATGAGAAGGGTTTTGATATTCTGTTACATTTAAATCTGGCTAAAAAAGCAAAGAAGACACAAGGGGCATATTACGGGAGTAGGGCCTATGAAGTAACATCTCGGGTCGACTTGAGTGAAGCTACACGGTAATCACCTTGCTTTATTCTTTTTTCATCATCCCTGGTATTCACAAGTTGACTTACTTTTATATTTGTTCATCCAGGAACCTTTTTCCTGATGGCCTGCCTCCATCATATGTTTTTGTGGCCACACTGAGGTATAAAGGGTCAGTGGCAATAGAGGAGTGGGACTTGTGGAGAATACAGACGCGTGACGGAAGACCTCAGATGGCAGTAACTCTAAATGGAGAGGCGCGCACCTGTCATGTTCACCACGACCAGTGATTCAGCAAGTGGAACTCAAACGGTTACATTTTCACAGCAGACAGCAATGGTACGATAACACTGAGTAATATTCCTTCATATTATTTCCTTGAAATAGTCTTTCAAGGGCACCCCACTAATTTTACAAGACTGTCCTCCAAAAGTTGTTAGGCGGCGACCAATAGTGGCTGCAGTAATTATTAGGGGAACAAAGGAGGAAGTCAGGAGACATAGTATAAAGAGCAAGAAAGTGCACTTAGGGTGGGTAAATGGGCCAAGCAAGCACCAGACTGTCATCAAGGAGACCGGTGTTTGTGTCCCGTGTGAAACCAAAAGAGTTATTTTCACAACAAAAAGTAGTATGTCGACATATATCATATAAGTGATCTGATCTGAAGTAGGCTATGTCATTTGAGATACGGTACATTACCTTCGTAACAAACACACTCAATTTAAGATCATGATTTTTTTTTTTTTTTAAACCTAACCACATACATCCATTTTACATGTTTAAAACTGCGACCATTAACAATCATACAAGCTATTCTGTTGTCCACTGGTTGGTGTGCTAAAGTAGTATTCATAGACTTATATAGTGGTATGTGTTGGATGAGTTTACTGTTCTATGAGAGTACTACACAGTTGGATAATGTCTTCTGTGGCTGTGTGGGAGCTTTAACAAGTCTGAGTAAATAACAATGTGGCTGTTTACCAGGCAGAGAGGGCCAAATGAAGAGGCCAGTAAGTTGCATTGTGGGAAATGTAGCATCCAGCATATTTACTATATACTAAAAGTTAGGATATCTCAACCTCTAATGTTGGATTGGTTCTAATATTATTCAGTCCCCCAACTTCATGCGCAATGCTAAACTGAAGGAGTACATCTCTTAGAGTCCAATTGGTGCATTTATGCTGTGAATTCTCAGTATAAGCCGTATATTCCTTTCAAGAGAAAACACGCTCATACTGTATGATACAGGTAATCAAAGGCTATTCTTCTGTTCGTTATTTCACATAATGCAACTCTGGCACAAACTGTTTTAGATCAATGCACCTCCAAGGCTTCAGCATTTTCTTTCAACCATCAATCCTAATCCTGCTATTCACACATCCAGATGGCTTGTATAAACGTGTAGGGCTCCAGAAGTCTATTCAACCTTTACAAAAGTAGAAGCTACTGTACATCTCTCTGATTAGCAGATTTTGTTCCTCGAAAAAGTAGCACTACCACATAATTGAACTCTTTTAGACAGACAAAAGACTGCACTATTCAAAAGCTGCAAAAGCACACAGAGTCTCAATCTGAAATCTGGTTGCTGTGTAACCCTGATATTTATACGATATATGATACAACACAAATCTTCAGAATCAAAGTGGGCATATTACCAAAAAGAGTTTAAATGGGACCTCTCATGCTCTAGTAGAAACCCAAAATACAAATGTGATCCTTAAAATGGACATGTTTAAATGCTTTGATTGTCAAAAAAACTTTATTACTCTCACACTGTCTGTGCTGGAACACCTGTATTTACCGTCTGTCTGAGACGCTCAGGTTCAGTAACTGTCTCTTTATGGCAAAGGGCATGGTCTGCCCCACTGTCTCCCTGATTGGCTAGTACTTGTTGCCTTTGTTGACTGGATTGGTTAGGTTTAATTTGCATTGATTAGGGTAAGGGTAAGATCATCAGGGTAAGACTGAGTAGGGTGGTCGTGCCTTCACCATCCTGGGAAAAGTAAGGATCTAACAATATCGGCAACCAATATTACATGTACCCCTGACGTCAGCATGTAGCTACACGTAGCAGTGTATTTGCAGCCTGAGAATGTTTGTAATGGAGTAACTACACTGGCACTTATGAGATGAAGCTTGTCACAAAAGTATAAAAAATGTTGGAAACAGAGTATTCAGAACAATTTGAAGATTGGGGATTTGGGCTAGTTTTACATACGTTCACCTCATTATTTGAAACTTTGGCTACGTAATTATATATCGGAAAATAAGAACAGCGTAATAAGTCTCCTTTAAAATGCCACAGTATTTTGAATAGATGTTTTATAACCATGACTACTTTGCTATTGTCCAAGTTTGAACTATCAAAATGCCCAAATCAGTGACTGATTTCCTCCTGCTTCCTGCTCTTAACAATAAATATACCAGTGTCCACACCCTCTCTAGGAGGCATATTGTTTTATTGTTTGTTTTGTTAATGCCTTTATCAGCACACTGCCAGCACGCATCTCTTTATTAATGACCTTTTCCTGTTCTTTTCCTGTGACAAAAAAAGCTGTTTGACGAGAAATGGCACCAGCTGCGGCTGTTGGTCACCGAGGAGGACGTTACTCTTTATGTCGATGACCTGGAAATTGAAACCCAAACCTTGGAGCCCCCTGTTGGTATTTTCATCAATGGAAAAACACAAGTTGGAAAATATGTCAGAAAGGAAACAACAGTGCCAGTAAGTTTATTAACATCAACAACCTTATTTTCATGAAAATACATGTTCCCAGAAAAGTAATCTGGCAGTACATCAACTTATAGAAAGAGAGACCAGTTTGTTTAATGAGTCAAACTCAGCACTGATATATGTTTTAAACAGCATCACACAGTTTATTGCTGCCTCCTGAGAGACATGCTTAACTCTGTGGATAATAAATCCTTGGCAAAAATGAGCCTATTTCTCCACAAGGTCTTATTAATCGCTGTTTTATTTGTCTCAATTGGCACATTATGAGCCAAAAATGCTGCATTTGTAATAAATCATAATTGTGCTGTGTTGTAATTTGCTCTGCAAAAGACTATATAGCGTGCACCTCCCTGACCATTGATGCAAACATAGTGTATTTAATGTCATGATAACAACGTGGGAAAGATAAATACTGTGTTCTGCACATTTCATCCTTTTATTGTAATTGTTAATGAGATGTAACACCTTTTTATTGTGAAACAATGGCACAAATGGAACACTTAAATTAAACAGGCACATTTGTGAGCAATTAGGCAGGTCTGTCATTGTTGCATTTATGGCAACAATGATGGTCAAGGATATAAAATAAAATACATGTAAAATACATCAAAATTAAATAATGGAGCCATTTTTTAAAACTCAAATCCTGAGTACAACTAGCTGTATATAAAGAGAGATATGATTTGAAGGTCTAGTGTGTAGCTTTTTGTGGCATTTAGCAGTGAGGTTGCAGAACTGAAACATTGCCCTTTGTGCCAAGTGTGTGGAGAACTACGGTGGCCGATGCGAAAATGGATATGGCCTACTTAGAGCCTTTGTTCGGTTTGTCCGCTTCTAGGCTACTTCAGAACAACATGGTGGACTTCATGGAGGAGAAGCCCCATTGTGTGATTTTAGACAGCATGTGGGCATCCCTCAAGCAAAAGAGGCATGACAAGTGTGATATTTAACACAACGGCGTCAGCCTGTACTGTGACATATATCATACACGTCGACAGCGCTTTCAATAACAACAACAATGGCGTAACATGTAAATAACAATCATTTTCAGTTTGTGTTATACAGCGGCTGATCTCGTCTTCTACTTGGAGGATAAGAAGCTCTTGGACCTTCTTGTCTCCGCAATTTGCGGGCATTTTCAGTTACTGTTCTTCTTCTGTGAGTTAGCTGCTAACTGCAAACGGCTTCTTTTTAAATTTCCCACAGTGGGTTGCACACATATCACGTCATCAAAACGTCACACCAGTCCCGTCCATAGTCCCATCGTGCCGGCTGTCCCTTTTACACAGATGTCAGTTTGGAGCTATTACTACCTCACTGCTGACTTAAAGCGAGTCAACTCTGTTATCCCATTCTGACATTCCCGTCTTTAATAGGCACTGTAAAAGGGGCTATAAACAGCTCATTCGAAACGAAACGAAAACACAACTTGTGTTTTTTTCAAATGAAAACATAGTCATGAGTATTATAATCCATTCCTGCCAATGAATGTTCCTTAATCCTACACACTGGACCTCACTAACAGGATTATGTACCAAAAGAAATAATAGGAGTCTGTGCAAAAATCCTTTGTTTGAAAGGAAAGATGGAGAGAACATAATTCACTCATGACTTTAACATATCTTATGCCAGCCAGTATGTTGACACATCATTATAGCTGCGGATATTTACATGAGCCGCAGCTGGGCAGTGAATGTTATTGTGTGTACTGATCCATTGTTATAAGGATCATGTAGTTTTAAGCCATTTAACAGAGTGAATGCATTTTTTGTGAGTATCATTTCTGGATAAACACACTTATAATTGGAAACAGATTTTTCGTAATTAGACGTCTAAAATTACCACAATGCAATTTTAAATAACACTGAGTTGGCATGAGCCACCAGACCACTGCACAGATTCTTATCGTGTTTAAGTACACAGATACAAAACATCGTTATCATTAACAGAATGTAAACTATGCTGTATTACATTGATTTATGCTCCTAGCTCGTACTAATGTTTTCACGAGGCTGGAAATAATATAAATCATATGTTGGGATCATCTTTCTGCTCACATGGTAACTGAAGTGAAACAGTCTATGGGACACTCTGGAGCCATTTTACCACCAACATCAACAAAATACCAAATAATGGAAGAATAGTGTAACGTCGCTGCAGTATGCTTCCAGCACTGAGGGAGGTCTGGCAACATGGAGCTGCTCAATGCCCAATAAGGGCAATTTAACAGCTGTACAATACAATAGCAATTTCACTTCATTAGTGGCAAAGCACTGATAAAACCAAACTAAACATTGCAAATTACCCCCATATTACAATGTGTTTGTTTTGTTACCTTGTTTGTCTCTAACAGCTAAGGTTGTATTTTTAACAAGAGTTTCCTCTCTTTTAAATCTTGTTTAGTTTGAAATCCAGAAACTTCGCATTTACTGTGACCCCGAGCAGAATAACCGAGAGACTGCGTGTGAAATACCTGGTGTTGTAAGTACATGAGTCTGTTGTGTTCAGTCCAAAAGCAACAAAGATAACTTCTTCTCACCTACTTCTCACCTTGTCCTGCCACATCTGTTTGTGCTCTGAGACGAGCAATTTCACCATCAGTTAACTCCACACCTCGTGCTGCGTGGCATAAAATGGTTTTCTCGCTTTGTATTTCATCAGCACAGTGTATTGTAGCATTGTGTAGTCAAAGTGTCAAGTCAGCATATTCATTTCAAGTCACATCTGTTTATGCATAAAATAATTTGTTGGAGGAGGACCCGTGGCTGAGCTTCAAACATTTTGCACTCAGTATATTTTTTTATAGTCTGCTGGCTCTCACTGTGTTTGCGAAGCAATGGCCCATTGTTATGTTGGCTTCGAAAATGCTTTAACCACAAAGCTGGTGCCAAATTACTGTTTTTAATGTGAGGAAGTGGGATGAAAATATCAAAAGAGACAAGATGAGTAGCCTAAAATTACAAAGGCTTGCCAAGTATACCAACGCTTCTCTTCTCTGTCTGTGTGCTTTTTAATGACTTATTTGCAATGGGATCCCAAAGTTCAGTTATCAATTTCCTTTGGATGGAGGATCAGATGCCTTTCTGGCAAGCTCACACCACTTGATTAAAAAACAGAAGAATATTCAGTTTACAGCGTGCATGTTAGCAGATAAACCTGCTTATTTAAGTGAAATACAAGCTCATTGTGAACACAGCAGGCCAGGTAAGCTTTAGTGATGACAATGGCTCTATGCATGTTCAGAGCACATCTATGATTCATAGTCTGGGGCTGCATACTTGCTAGCAGCTAACAGTGCTAACTCCATAAACAGCGTTAATCAGGGTAAAAACCAAAGGGTGGATGCTACGCCTTTGCAATGACACCATCCTGTCTACCAAAACAGAGAAGCTCAGATTAGGCCTTACAACACACACGCAGAGTGGACGCTATTACTCCACTATATCTTGCGATAGCAAATAGTGGTTTGCTGCCATAGAAATGTTCTGAGTGTCGCATACAGAACCTTGAATGTTTTCAGGCTAAGGTTTGGATTTTGTGACTTTACAATCATTATTTGCTCATTTTCTAGATGTCAGAAATGGTTAAAAATGTCCAAAGTTACAGCTTCAGCTTCTGCATCAGAAACCTAAACATATTCAGTTTACAATCATAAAAGACTAGGGAGAAGATAAGATAAGCCAGCTATTTTTCACATTTAAGAAGCAGAAACAAGACAATTGTGGCATATTTCCTAAAAAAAACATGACTGACAATGTCTAGGATCTATTAGAGCCTAATTTTGTTCATTACAGTGCTCCAACAGTCCTGATTACCCTGAACCAACTCAAGATCCTTGTATCTGTCCTCCTGGACCTCCCGGACTTCCAGGAATAAAGGTCAGTTATTCTGTTACCTCTTAATGTTACCTTCTCATTCTTTGACTTGTTTCATTTTGTTGACATCACATTTTTGTTTCCTGCACCTTATACTTCATTCTGATTAACTTAGACCTATTGTCCTTGTTTGTAGACACTTTTTTGTCCCATCTTGTGGTAGTAAGAGCAAAAACAAGATGGCGGCCATCTCTGCAAAGTCAGTCTGTGGCCGATCCCAACACAAAAGTGGACAAAACCTGATCAGATTTTATGGTTGAAACTTGTTAATTTATCATTGTAGTTTGATATGACCACAAATTTGACAAATTTTAGTGACAGTAACAAGCTAAGATGCTTATAATTAAGACGTACTTGTTTGAGGACATTGGGAATTTATTATCGTTGACAGTGTTTAGTTTTTTATACTTATCAGGACCTACTGATCCCAAATAGTTTGGGTATCAGGAGGATATAGCTCTTACTGCCACACTAAAAACTAGACTACAAGCAAATTTTGCCTATAGTTGGCCAGTTGCCAGAAGTACATGTTGACATTGTATGCTTCTAGAAACCACAGATGTATTACGTTTCATACATATTATATCATTTCCAAAGTAAGGTAACTCTAATTGAATGTAAGTAAGCTGACTTTGTCATCAGAAAGCAGAGGGGATGGTGGATGGTGTGACACCTATGCGAGATAGCTACCAATTAACTAACAAAACCGGTCGTTATTTTTCTTAGCGAGACATCAGTGGCATTTTAGGTGTGATTATGCCACCAAAACTGGGTATTTCAAGTCAAAACATGACCTCTTCCTAACCACCTGGTTTTTGTGCCTTGACATCACCACCTATTATCCACAGCATTGTGTAAAGTGTAGACATATCCGCTACATAATAACATACAAATGCAACATATTTGTGGTTTGCAGAAAAGTCCAACGCTAACATTTATTGTGGCAATGGGTTTCCTGTAGAGGTGAATGCAAAAATGCCCACACTGTGCTGTGAGATATCAGAGTGGAGTCTGTGCTTGGTTTGGCACAAAGCTCTACTTTGTACAGCTCCACAGTGTTCAGACAGTTGGTTAAATATTTACTTTGAACAGTGGTATTCTGTTGAGATTAAATGACAGAAAAATAATTGATCTCTAACAAGGTTGGTTTATGTGTTAACTCAAGGGTGACAAAGAGACTACATGGCTCCTGTGTGGAGACAGAGCACAAACTTGCTCTTCTTCACAGCTTAGCCTTGAGGGATTGTGTGCTGAATTCCCAAATGATGTGTAAATGCTGCTCTTTGTGTTGTATAATTATGGGATGAACACAAGAGGTTGCACATTATCAATAGGGCATATCCAAGTATAGTCATTACAGCCTGTAAACACAGATTTCCTTCGTGCCAGACACATTGCTGTGTAGGAGGTGTTAGCACTTTTATCTGTTAAATATACAGTTACCTGCTGAAAACTACAAATTGCGGACGCAGCAAATAGCCTCTTTTCTCCAGTTAGGCAAATTGTGGCTTGCTGTTGTGAGGAAGTTATGGTTAGCCTTGTAAGATCTTGTTGTAATGGGCTGTTTGCTTGAAGGAAACCAGACCACTGCAGAAGATAAACACTGGTTAGAGTGGAAAATTACCAAAGTAGGAAATAAAACCTACATGTTCCTCTTTATTGATCACGGGGTATCAACCAAATAATAGCAGCCCCGGTCATAAAAGCCTTTACACAGGGACCACAGAGAGATATTACCTTAGCAACAAGGCTCTTTGTTAATAAAACCTACATGGGTTCAGGCATGTTTGTGTTTATAATGTCCCAGCGATGCTTTTACTACATTTACTAATAGATCCAAAATGCTGGGACCATTGCAGGCAGATGTTCCTCATACCCCCACATAATGTTCAAGAGCATCTTACACTAGATTCAACATGGTTTATAGGTAAATTAAATCAACACTCTATGCCAGAAAAAGCATATTGTAACCAGAGATGTTGTAAAATTGATCCATTTATGCTGCTTCAAGGTTGCACAATAGATGTGCAAGCAATTTGTTTTAGTTACACATTAAATAATCTCATTCCACCTTCTTTAGGGAGATCAAGGAAACACTGGCAAACCTGGTCAGCCTGGACCTGCTGGTGCTGATGGTAAGCCTGTGAGTACTACATAGTTCAATATACAAACATACAGATCATATCCGCCAGCAACACTGTCACAGCTGCATCCAACAGCATCTGAGAAATACCAAAGCCAATTGAGTTAATGTGCCCGTTAAGTCATGACAGTTTATTCATTCTATGTGGTCGGGACTGCTTCAGTGGTAAATATCCTTATTTACTTCTTTTTCCGAAGGGTAAATAAAAAACATCTCTGATTATACCACTGTTGGCAACACAGTGGTGATTTTGTGTGATGAAAACCATCCAAAAGTGAACCACATGTTCTACAGCATGATCAAAAACTCACCCCGCAGCCGAAAACCTCTTTGTGAACATGCACACAGTTGAGGGGGTTCAAAATGTTTAACTGAATGTGTGCATCTATTGTCTTTTTCCCGCTTTAAGGGTATCCCTGGCATTAGAGGAAGTCCTGGGCCGCCAGGTCCAACAGGAGCAGAGGTAGAGAAATCTTACTTCATTTGCCTTAACGTTAAACGGGGCATCACAAATACAACATTTAAAGCTGGTTGCCTTTGTTTCTTTCAGGGTCCACGTGGGTCAGACGGGTACAAAGGCGAGCAAGGGAGGCCTGGTGTTTCGGTAGGAAGGTCAAAAAACACAACTGGTTTCATTGTCATGCTGTTGCACTAATTTGTGATCACTGTGAGCAAATTTAGTAACACAAGTCTGTTTTTTCAGGGTGAGAGGGGTAGACCTGGATTACCAGGAGCGCCTGGACAACCAGGAGAGAAGGTGGTGATGTTAATTATTCAAATACTTGATAATACGGTTTCCAGATGTTCAGTGTTATTTATCAAAGGTTTAGCTAAAGCATGTAAAATTCCTGAATGCACCGACTGACCAAGACTGAGAGAAAAATGATTTCCGTAGAAAACAAGTGAGAGTTAAAAAGTACAAAACACACATTGAATTGTCAAGGTAAATCTTCCTTTTATGAGATCAAATGTAGGATTAACAGGAAATCCCTGCTAGACACATTAACTTGAGCCGTTTGAACATCATCGCATCAATCACTCTGGAAACCATATGTTATGAATATAAAGCCAGATCCCCTGGGGGAGTAAAAAAAATACATCTTCTATACGGTAGGACATGAGGGAGAGCGCAAGGGCCGTCTGAGACTTTTTAAATGTGTTCATATTTCCTGACTTTTGTTCTGCCCTTTCCTTAGAAAGCTCAAACAGTTCTTTGCTATTTTTAGAGAGCCAGTATCTTGCATGTCTTGTTGCCTTGGCTTTTTTTATTTCCCTTGCTTGCATCTCCGCCTCTTTCCTTTGCCTCAATGGCCTTCCAATCACAGATCTGAGGTGGAGATGCAAGGAAGGCATGAAGATAGAAAACTCAATAGAATCTAACAACACAAATCACACCCCCACAGAGAGAAATATATGTCTCACAAGGCTAACAGTGAGAAATAAAAACTTGTAATTCAGAGTGACAACTTCAACTTCAGTGCCCCCAACCCTCTACTATATAGCCACCTTTATATTGTTAAGGCAAAGGCGTGATATTGAATGAATCTGCTTTTATCAGATTAAACCAGACATTTCGACATCTTTCACGTTCAAGGTGAGGGTGAGAATCTCTGAGCCTCAAAGCTCGTGAAGCATCAAAATGTAAAGAAATCAATACACTATTAAAAGGCAGGCTAGCTCACACTGTGTGGTGTCCTCGGCTGGATAACTGCCTCTTGCACTGTTAAGTCACACAGACTGGAAAACATGCATACAGTTGATGCTGCATGTTACCAGCAGCTGTCATGGGTGGCTTTGGCTCAAGATATAGAACAGCTCGTCCCCTAATTGGAAGATTGGGGGTTTGATCCCCAGCTTGTCCAGTCTGAAGTATCCTTGGGGGAGATACTGCACCAGAAATTGCTCCTGATGGCTATGCAATCGGTGTGTGACGTGTGGGTGATTGGGTGAGCGGGGGGCACATTCTATGGCCTATGGCATGTTGAAGTTTGAAGTTAGGTCTTTTTCACCAGCTGACAAGAAATGTGGGCCTTTCTTTTGGGCATACATCTCTACCCCACAGCCTTGCAAACTGTTGGTGAAGTGATTTGTGTTCATTTGAACACATCCCTGGGTGTTTTCATGCACATTGCTGACAGGAAACAGGCAAGAGGGCTTGTGTCACAAACTGCGGTAATAACCCCGCCTAAGACTCATATTCCGAATGTACTGTATACATGTCAAAAGAATTCTCCTAAAACCTGAATAATACCGTCATATCCCACATAACTTAATCAAGAAATGCTAAAAAAAGAAAGGCGTAATCTGGAATATCTAAGCAGAATATGATGTTTACATGACGCAGTGTGCCTCGACGACACAGCAGACTTGAGCAGCCGACAGTCCCACAGCTCTATCAAGAACTGTTTTGCTCTGACTGCTGTGATCGTTTTGCTTTTAGCGTTATTTTGAGGCACAGTGAGGTAATACATCCTCTCTAGATTGCATCACCTCTGTCATATCATCCCACCTTGTAATCAGTGTGACCACAGGAGGTTCGTGCCAGTTGGCTGAAGACGAGAACAATTCAAGCAGTTAATGTCATTTTAAAATTTGTCTCAGCTGTCTGCAGACACATGTCTGCACCTGGAGCGAATCTTCCTGTACCATCTGTCTCATTATTAAAGTTTCACTCACAGGTCCAGGATGTATCAAATTAAGTTTTTACTAGCGCTTGGACTGTCCGCGCAACTTTGTTTGATTAGGTGAAATACCTTGGACTTTGGCCATGAACATAAAAAGGAGAGAGAACACATTGAGGGAGTGCACTGCTAAAACTCAGGTGGATTCACTGAATCTTTTTATATCCTATTTCCAGTAATGCTTACAAGATGACAGGATCATAATTCTTAATGATCTGTCAAAGTGCTCTTTTAAAATCCCATAATTACACATCTAATTAGTGTAATGGTCTGAGGCATCATGAATGATGAGATGAGCATCTAGAGAATGTGCACTGCTAGTGATTTTCCACCACTTCTCACATGGCAAAGCAAGACAGCTGCCAAACATGTTAAATAGGTTCTAAAAATAGATGAAAATTTTACAGTACTGTACATAAGAGGGTAAATGATATATATTGTGGTCAACTCGCATTCAGAATTAACTGTATTCTTATTATCTGTACGTGTATTGTGGCGTCTACAGGCATGCTAGCTGATCATTTAAGTTGTACTTATGCTGCGTTCCTGACAAGTCGCAACTGGAAAATTTCTGATCTCGGTCTAGAAAAAGTGCAAAGACACGCCACTCAAAGTCGGAGTTCCCCCTGTAAACTCAGGGCAAATCCATTCACCCTGACATCATGAAGTCTGATGTCACAAAGCAATGTCAGCACCCATGATAGCGCACACTGTAAAAGCACATGTAAAGCATACTTGCACGTAATTAATTAAAATGTTACACATCAAAATATTTCATATAGCATGTAAACTGATGCCAAAATATACTGCGAATGTTATAAGGTCGCTGGTTACAGTAAACAGTCTCTAAAAGTTATCATCTCACAAACGTTATTCAGGAAAAAATGCCCCAAAAAATGTGAAAACAATAGAAAAATACTGCACTGCATTGCTGAGAGTTCAGCTGTATGCCGACTTTGCAAAGAAGCATCAGTTTGTCATGTTCAGCCATGTTTTTTGTTTACGTTTGGCATCATGCACCTGGCATGCTTGGAGGTCGGAAGCTGGAAATTTCACCAGGGAAATTCCGACCTCCTACTTGGACTGGAATGAAGCATACATCACAGCAGTGCTCTGAGCTAAATGCTAACATCACAGACATGTTAACATGCCCACAGTGAGCAGGCTGCTGATTAACAAGTACGTGTTTACCATGCTCCCTATCTTAGTTTTTTGAGATATTTTAACCTGACCCACAGTGGTGAACCAACCGATAGAACATCTTCAGGATGACATTGACATCTATAGAGCCACGTTGCTACCATGGCTAAAAATATGGAAAGCATCCCCCTTTATATGGCACAGTAAAAAGCTCAGACGCCTTTTGCTCTCCACTATTCAGACTCTGGCCATTTGACTTTCAGCTTTAAATTATTCTTAGTAGGGGCCAAAAGAAAAAATAACTACAAAAGTTTTAGTCTCAGTAACTAAAAACCCGTCATGTCTGGGTCAAGAGGTGCTTGCACTCCAGGAAAGCTTAAGACACTGCATGCACCACAGAACACCAACCAGCAGGGAGCCACTTAAGCTTCTCTTAAAGTCTGAGGGAATCCTCATTTTGTAGGGCATAAGATTTTCTTTGGAAAGAAACGCATTTACATCTACCTTTCCAAATCGTTCCTATGTTGTAAGACCACCCAAGGGTGTAGTCTCATTTTCCTGGCATCTATAGAACGGAAACACGAGACGTCTGCTAAATTAAGTCTGAAGTTTATAATTCAAGGACACAAGAGGAAGAAGGAGTGTTAACTGCTTCGCCAAAATTGGCAATGTTTGTGTATGCACAGTCTGCAAAACTTGTTCAGGACCACAGCCACATATCACCTTTGAAGGAACATTTTATTGCTAATTATGTAGCTATTCCATCTGTGCTAATGATCTCTGCGGGTCATTAAAACTGTAACTACATTCATTTTGACAGAAATCAGTGTTCCTTAGTAGTAGTGATAGCCACAGCTGGAGATATCTGATACATGTTTTCATACCAGTGGAACATGAACACATGTTCCTGGGACCTGTTTGTTAACTGAAAACTGATTTTAGCTAAAATAGAAAGAAACAGACTGTCGACACTTTTTACAAAACATTTTTGCACATGAAGCAGCGATAAAAATGTTCCCCGATCCAGACAGTGATTAAGACGTCATTTGGTTTTACGCTGGAGCTGCAGTAATTTGTTCCCTCATGAGCTGATTAGCATATTTTTGAATGATGGAATGCAAAATTTAAAAAAACAAATTATGTAATGTCCCGCCTTGTTTCCAAATGCTGTTTTATTTTATTTTTTTCATTCTGAAAATGTGAAAATGCATCATTCCCCCAAGTTTTGGCACCAGTCAACAGATACTTGACGAACGTCTAGCGTTAGGTCAACCAGTGCAATCTTAAGAATGCCAGAATGATGCAGTAAAACTCGTCCCTCCCTTAAGTTTTAGTCCAAGTTGTTGCAAAATTCATTGTCTATCCCAGAAAACAAGACCACTGCTGACTAATGCCAAACACTGACTGCATATTTGTGACCATGTGAACTTTACGATGGGTCTGTGAAGTGCTCTTGTCCCTCACTGTATAACTTGTGCCCCCTGATCTGACTGATATTGAGTTGTTAAAGGGACAGTTCACCCAAATAAAAAAAGTAGTAGTGCTGTAGTGCTATCTATCAGTTTAGATTCTTTTGGTGTGAGTTGTTGAGTGCTGGAGATTTCGGCCGTGGAGATGTCTGCCTTCTCTCAAATATAATGGAACTAGATAGCAATCCACTTGTGGTGCTCAAAACACACAACATTATATACCTCTCTACATCTGAAATTTCCAACACTCACACAAACTCACACCAAAACAATGTAAATCTGGGGTGTCAAACACACGGCCCATGGGCCAGAGCCAGTCCGCCAAAGGGTCCAAATAGGCCCACTAAATGACTACGCTAAGAGGTGCCAGGTTTCAAGAGCAAGTTAAACAATGCGTTGCCTACTTCATGTTAAATTCTTCCACCCTGACCAGTACACAGCTTTCTGATATAAATATGAATATTTACTGTGACCATATTTAAAGATACTGAACATTGTGCAAAATATTGTCAATCAGCAGCTTCAGTTTAAAAGAATCTGTATCAAGAAATGTATGGATAAATGCACATGTATTGACAGTGAGAAGTAGACGGACTGAATGTGGAAAAACTGAGACATACTGTTGAAACTGCACTTATTTTTCTTCATGGCTGTTCATCTGTTTTGTAAAAGGATGAAGGCCTACAGAATGTACTTGTAATTCTTTACACAAAAAAGGGAAAATATTGGAGCTGATGGTACTTATAGGTCATTGTGTAATGGTTTAATTGGTCCGGCCCATCTGAGATTAAATTGGGCTGTATGAGTTTGACACCCCTGATGTAAATTGATAATTAGCTCTACATGTAAAAGGAAAAATATGAAATTTTTGATCTGATGGTGAACTGTCCCTTTAAAGTGTTTCGCTGACTACCTACTGTATATTGAAAGATTCTGCCAAATGAATACCAGACTCATCACTGTCGAACAGACAGGCCAGCTGAGACAATAGAGCTTTTGTAGGAGCTTTTGTTGACCATGGCTAAAGATGAATGTCTCATTTAAAATCTTTTAACTGTTCTCAGGGTTTAAAAGGATCCACTGGCGTTCCAGGGTTACCGGGAAAAGTTGGTCAAGCGGTAAGGGTGCAGACAGTCCCAAAACCTATCACTCAGTCACTGAACATGACACAAGAAAACTAATAATTTTGATTGGACTGTGTGATGTTTCCAGGGAGAAAAGGGAGGTTTGGGGCCTCCTGGGCCACCAGGTTATCCAGGAGACGCTGTACGTATAAAACCATTCAGAATCAAATCCAGAGCTTATGTGGTGTTATAACTGCGTGTAAAATCCTTTTCTCTGGTTTCAGGGCCTACCCGGAAGAGACGGAAAGGTTGGACTTCCAGGGAGACCTGGTCAAAAGGTCTGTTTGTTTTGACAGTGCAGAACTGTATGTTACAGAAGTCATTCAAGGATCAGGAGAATAAAAGAGGCATGAGTCTGGCTAAGCGTGCACATTCTTAAAAGACTTTGCTGTTCCCAAGAGTTGTGTTGTTGATGTTTGGCAACCATGGAAATGGAGTCTTAGAGTGCTGGTGTCTCCCCCGTCTTTTTCCAAACCCCCTTTTTTAAACTTTGTACTCATCAGAGTTTAAATAAATGCCCTATGTAATAAATCCAACATGACATGTCATAATTATGAGAGTGTGTATGATGATGTGTCAAATTAAGAGCTCATCACTAGGGATTGGATGAAAATGAAATGTATTAATAATGTTTTTGTTTCTCCGATGTGTTAAGGGAGAAGTTGGCGCTATGGGTATTCCTGGTGTTGATGGAAGAGAAGGCCATCCTGTGAGTCGTAAACAGAGACATCACTCATTGTGCATGCTTGTGAGCTGTTGCATCTTTCCTCAGACTTCTAGAAATTGAGGATTTGATGCAAATTGTGCGTGAATGAAATACTGACATACTGTCATATTGAGTTAAAACAGAAGGGAAAGAAAAGAGGAGCTTTATGTATATGGCACTTTACATTACGATTTACAAATTGTAGTTGACGTGAAATTATACTCTAAGTAACAGAAGATTAAAACGGCCAAATACCGTACAAGACCTGATTTTATGGATCATGTAGATTTGCATGCATAACGTGTTTTACTGCAGCAAGACTGCAGTGTGTTAACATATTGTCAGCAGTACAGAGAGCACCCCTGACAGCCAGTAAATTAGGGGTATTTCCCCTGTAGTTCATCCCAGGATAACCCTGTTATGTAACAAGCAGGCTATAATCTAAGGCAGTGAAAGTATCTCAGCGAGGGAATGCTGTGGTGCTCTGGCAAATCTGTTTTAGGAAGAAAGTGTTTCAGCTGGGCAGCCACCCCACTGATCATGATTATAAGTGTTGTCCAAAAGTTTGCGATGGGTCTACAAAAGATGAGTCAGTTGCTCCACAAGGCTGTAAGCCATTTTTCCCCAGCAGAACAATAGAGTTAGCGCTGTATCCAAGGAGACAGGATTAGTACTGTACTTCCTCAAGTTAAAACAAGATGAACTTAGGGCTTCAGTGTCTGCCCCAAGACGGGGATTTCTTCACTTATAGGTAGAGGATGAGTTTCTGGGTGGCTCGATCTATATTTCTGTCTCTCTGCCTGCCTGTCTCATCTATTCACTAAGAACATATGTTACTCAAACTTCAGTCTGAGGCAACCACTGAGCATCTGCAAACATTTATCTCAGAAGAAAATAACGTCAAAACAAAAAACTAAAGAGGCTTTCCAGGGTAGTTTTGCTGCATGTGTTGAACCACATAAACTTTTAATGTATTAAACCACTTATTCATACATTTGGATCCAATTTCCTTCTTTTTCCTATGTGCAACTCCTTTTTTCTCTTATTGCATTCATCAGCAAATAATATGTGTGCACAGTTCAATTGCAGCACAAAGATTCATCTAAGGATGGTACACGTTGACACAGTGATGATACTTTAGACAGCGCTGCAGTTTTAAGAAGGAAATTAAATGAAATATTCTTTCAAAAAGCCCTAAACCATGTTTCTCCACTTATGTGTACAACTAGCCAGCCGTAACTGGGGAGTGTAACATTTTGCTAGACATTTCTTGGTGCACCGTGTCAGTTCAATCAGTTCCTTTTATTGAGCAATTGGCTACAATTGTTACAAACACAATGAAGTAATTATTTCACTGTGAGAGGACATAGACTGGAACCTGTGGTGCGTCATGCTGCTTTTAGTATCAGTTCAGAAACCCTGCATATGAAAACATGCGGTTACATTAAAGAAACTGTAGTTCTGTTAAACATTGTGAACCTCTAGCAGTAGATTATGATAGTATACATTTAGAGACATAACTCAGGAGTGAATAATAGACAAACAGAAACAATAAAAGGACAGTTTACCCCAAAATCAAAAACATATTTTTCCTCTTACCTGTAGTGCTTTATCAGTCTAGATTGTTTTGATGTGAGTTGTGGAGTGTTGCAGATATCGGCCATATACACGTCCACCTTCTCTCAAATATAATGGAATTAGCTGGTACTTGACTTGTGGTGACAGCCTGTTCTGCCACTGCTTTGTCAGTTGACCTCGGTGTCAGACACAGACACACAGAGGCACCCTTTGCGATGGTATTATATGTACCGGGTGCTGGCTGTTTGTGACGCAGCAGGCAACAACGGTAGGATAACGAGAGAGAAAAGACTGCACAGGGCGGAAGGGAGGGGAGTTGGTTGGGTCAAACAAACTCTGCAAAACTGCTTTTGTGGCCTAAACCTTACCACAAACTTTTGTTGCCTACACTTAAGAAATTAAATCTAAAACTGAAGTGTTTTACCTATGTGGTAAGTTTATTTTGAAAAAGAATTTATCCATTATATCAGCAGAAACTGTACATTTCCTGTAAAAATGGAAGTGTAGTTTGAAAGGACACAATGCATGTAACGAGCTTAATTTGACATGCTGTTCCTGAACGTCCAAAACTGATGCAGGAGGGCGCCTAGTGCATCATATTTTGACAAAGTGACGTTATTTCACAAGTTGGGATGAGAACCTGTTGGTGTTGCTCAAAGCACCAAAAAATAAATTCAACAGCAACATCACTTCCTAGAAATCATGATGCGATTACTCAAGATAATTCCCAGAACTTGTGAGCAGTTTCATGTAGGAATTATTTTCTTTCTACCAAACTACACTCGCCAACCGTACAACCGCTTTGACAGAAGTGTACATCTACTAATGGATGAGAGGCTCGTGCTCGTGACATGAAACATGAAACTGCTTACAACAAGGTCTGCGGATTTCTACTGAGTGACTGAGTCATTATTTCTGGAAAGAGACATTGCTGTTAAGTCTTTCAAATGTATTTTTTTGGCGCTTTGAGCACCACAAGACGAGTGCCATTTGGTTCCATTACAGAGAAGGCAGACATCTCTATGACTGATCCCTCCAACACTGCAACTCACACCAAAACAATCTAGACTGATAAATAGCACTACAGGTATGAGAAAAAATGTGTATTTATGATTCTGAGCTGAATTGGGTCTTTAAAAACAATTCCATGTCATGATTTTTTTTTGTTATTCTTGAATAAATGGATCTATAATTCAGTATAATGTGTTTCCTTGCTCCCAGGGTATGCCTGGTTTGCCAGGAATTGCAGGCCAGACTGGACTAAAGGTGAGCTCCTGTTCCTAATGTATGTTCAAAATAAACTGATCAATGGTTTGGTGTCACTCTTTGTGAACATGTTTTACTGACATGTTTTTCCATTTAAGGGGGAAACTGGTTTGCCTGGGTCCAGGGGCTTCACAGGACTGCCTGGACCACCTGTAAGTTAACAGCTGTTGGACCTGTGTGTTGGTGCAGTGCACACCAAAGTGTTAATGCTGAATCTGAAGAGTTACTATATCGATTTCTTCACTGTCCTGTAGGGTGAGATGGGTTTACCTGGTGCACCTGGTTTAAAAGGATCAATTGGACCCAAGGTAATCATTTATGCCTGTCAGAAAATCTGCTTTCAAACAGCTGCACTGTCAGTGATGCAAAGCTACAATGAAGCTAGCAGAAATAATCACTGACTTTCTTCTTACCGACATTCATCAGAAAGATTTAATTAAGTATTTAAAATGGATAAACTGTGCTCTAAATATAATATGAGTTTATCCCGCTCTGCAACCTTGGGGCTGTGAGCGCACTGGCTCACCCTGTGACCCAGAAAAGTCAATACTGCAGATCAGTCCACACAAGCTGGCATTAGCAACCGACAAGCTGCAGGCCGAGCCACGTCGTGATTAAGGTTCAAACACAATGTAGTACAGTTGAACAGCTGTCAGCAAGTACAGTGGATCAGTGTGGCATCATATGATATTACATTACCAACCCCTATATCATTCAGCCTATGCAACATACACTGCAGTTGCACAGAGTGCCATGAGTTTGGATAAGATTACATCTTTGAAGCCTTCTAACCAACAAGTTGATTGAAATGCACAGTGAGCTGCTTGGGTCAGCAGCACTGCATGTTTTGTTTGGTCACTGTTTTTCTAAAATACACTTTAGCACAAGTAACGATCTCTTGGCCACACCAGCAGAGCTAAATTAAGCACTGATCCGGCCCTACTGCTTTCGTCAGTGGAATTTTAGTGGAAATGTAAGCAGTCTGGGCTTGTCTGGTCTGGACGCTCTGTCTCCTAATCACTTTTCATTAGCTGATCCGCCTTTAACAAGCCAATGCGTATTGGTAAATGGCACACGAGTGAAAAGCTTTATGGACAGGCAGGCAAAACTTTGATTTTATGGCTGAGCTTCAGACTGCAATTACCGAGGCTTGTTTAACTGGAAAAGAAAGCACACAATTAGACATAATTAAACGTCAAGCTGCAGTACACCAAAACCTTGTGAAAATATGCTAAAACTATTGCACGGATCAATGAAAATGAAATATAATAAGGAAGTGTAAACTGCAGTCCAGTCAGTGCTGTGGTGTGGTTTGGATGTTATATCATTGTATGTTTTCCGTAACATCAGATGTTTTATGTCTTAATCAAGGGGAATAAGGGCGGAAGTGGAAGTCCAGGAAGCCCAGGAAAACCAGGGCCTGCGGTAGGTTTCCATTTAGATACTATAATATGAACCAAGTGGCTTTATTACTGATTTAAAGTGCTGTAATAATTTATGGAATCAACAAAGCTCTGAGTAGGTAAACATGTGTTTATCCACAATTTAACAAAATACTTTTGGAAGTTTTATGTCCTACAGTTTAAAAGGTGTTCTTGTTTTTAACGACTGGTGTTAAATTTTATGCTACTAAAGGGGAGTGCAGGGGAACCAGGAAGAGCAGGTCAGCCGGGGCACCCAGGCATGCCCGGCCTGAAGGGCAGCAAGGTATCTTAACTTATGTTCTTTTCTGCTGTCTCTCCCCCTTTCATCCAGCTGAGATCTTTTCAGACATATGATATATGACAATGAATATTCATAATTTGAGCTGTTTACTTGTCAGGGTTTACCGACTCTGGTTAAACTTAAAATTAACTGATATTTAGTTATAAATGCTAGTTTGCCAGTAATTTCAGTCGTAATAATGTCCTGATTTCCATATCAGCAACAGACTAACATCACAATCAGTATTTTAGGCAAGAATATTTATGGTTTTTCTCAGGAATTTTGTTACTGCATGTTATCTTCGGACATTTGCACAAAACGTGAGAAGTCTTCACTGTGGTATAAAGTATAAGGATGTATCCCGACAATATATTTTTTTCTGTAATGCATTTGAAAATTTTGTCTGTTTATCCAGCTACACAACGTACTATAAAGTTATAATCTCTGCCTTCATGTTTTTTCTCACCAGGGACAAAGAGGAAATCCAGGTGATAAAGGAGAGATGGTAAGATTCAAGACAAAATTAAATTAGTCACACAAGCAGATTGTCTTATGATAGTGATGACCTGTGTGATGCTAACCTTCAAATGTTTGCTTTGAGTGTAGTTTATCTTATCAGCACCTGACAGAGTGCCAAACTCAAAATTTGGTCTTGTAACTGCTGTATTTAACACTGTTGGCTGTCTTGACTCAAAGTTCGTCTGTCACTGGAGGAATATACTGCCTTTAGTCCATTTCATATAGAAATCAAGAATCAAGTGGAAATAAAGCCTCACTTATCACATATTGATTGTGGGTTTGGGAAAAGACTGTGTCTTTTGGAAGTGTAACTGGATATTTTCTGTTTGACTGACTTCTGACATGATTTTCTCCATTACGCTAAACTGGATCAATTTCATGTCATGACAGCAAAATCAACTGCTGAATGCACCAATGAAGAACAGTCATAGTGTTGCATTTAAAACACATTATCACCCATAAATACTACTTCAAATATGCATCAATCATCATGTTTTCCAGTGGATGTTTTAATCTGCAGCACAGTCCCATATGAGCACATGCAGTATAGAGCTGATATCAGATGCTTTCATGATGTTAATCTAATGATTTTCTCACCAGGGAATGAGAGGTGGAAAAGGAGAGCCTGGTCGGCCAGGGGAACATGTGAGTAACTTTGATCATCTTTGTTGTGTGATGAAGACTTTTGACAAACACAAGTGGTGCAAAAAATGCACAATAAAATCTCAATGATATTTTACAAGATATTTTACTGTATCTGTTTTGAAATTGTTTTCTGTCAATGCTGAGCACATTAAATAAACCTGAACAGCATATTAATTACTTCCCTCAATAGTGGTCCAGGTTTGTTTCTCTGTTACACAGCAGGATGGCTCAAAAACTGAAACTTCATTTTTAATGTGGATAGTGCCCCCATGTGGCCGTTTGTTAAGAACTTTGAATCTTCACTCATAACTCCTCACCTCTAAGGCTTAGCAACAGAATCATTTTACTTGGTATAAGGAAAAATAAGGAACTGGTGCAATATATATCTAATCTATACATATAGATCATACCCACTTTAATGTACAATGAATTTATTGCCATTTAAATTTTGTTTTTCAGCACTCCTCATCCAAGCCATGTTTGCTACATATTTGTATGACCTTACTGACTTGTCAAATTATTGAAGGCATGGCCTGCCTGACATAAATTCACATAATTTCTGAACACATGAAGGTGGAGTTTTAATTAAATTTAGATGACCTAGGCAAATATCAGTGATACTGCAAAATGTGATGCCATTTAGCCCACAGGTGGTGCTATAACAGTTTGACACCCACTCAGTGGTCATGGATCTGACTTCCTTTACATTTTCATGCATATTAAACACTTACATTTTTAAGATTTAGGCTTCACTGAGCATTTTAATGCTGATCCAGAAGCTGATTTTCTGTTACTATGTAATAACACACTTTGGGGTTTGTGCAACCTTGATGGAGGTGCATGCCTTTGAGTGCTTTCTGTTTTTTGATGACCTATCCTGACTTTCACTGACAGGGCTCAGCTGGTCCAGTGGGACTGAAAGGAGAGGTATGTTCAGCTGAATAATTTAATGAATGTACTTCTATCCAATCTGAATTGTTCTGTGTATTGCTAACCTTGAGGTGGTATTTTTGCCAGAAAGGGACAGCAGGTGATTCGGGGCACAGAGGACAAGAAGGTCCAATGGGACGGCCTGGACAGCCGGGTCAGTCAGGCCCACCTGGCGCCCGGGGGCTTCAGGGGGAGAGCGGTCCACCTGGCCCACCTGGACCTGAAGGAAGATCTGTATGTTTGCTACCTATCGTGCTAACTTTACTGCCGATGATGGTTTTTATTGTGATGTTATATCTGATATGATGGAGTCACTGAAAATCCATATGATCCATCACTTTTTATTCCAGGCAAGCCAAATGTCGGACCATCACATTCGGCAAATCTGCAGAGAGATTCTTCAGTGTGAGTATCATTGTAGACTGAATGACGTGTTTCTGTGTGTTTTCACCACACATCTGAAATATTTTCTTTGTCAATCATCCTAGCTGAGCTGCCTTTATTGTTGCTGAGCAACCAGCAGAGTAGCTGCACCAGATGTCAAACCCGGCCTGGATCTCCTGGTCCTCCAGGTCAAACTGGGCCCCAGGGAATCAGGGGTCTTCCTGGACTTAGTGGCTCCAGGGGACAACCGGGCCACCCTGGTCGGCCAGGGCACCCTGGTCTTCATGGGCTGAAAGGTAAAACCTGTGTCTAAGTCTACAGTATCTTATTAAATCTGTGTCACAGGATGCTCAAACAGTACACCTGTGTTTGCAGGAGAACCAGGTTTAATGGGTGAGAAGGGAAGCCCGGGTCGAACCACCAGTGGAGACCAAGGGCCACCAGGGCCCCCAGGTAATTAATGTGACCAATTATTCAGTATCATTAATCATTCACAAAGCCATGTGGAAGCTATATGGTGGTGATACTTCAAAAGGATTTAATGTAAGGATGCTAAACCATGACTTTTTAAATTTTTACTATTTACAGTGGGTAAAAACATATGTAGTTATAGAGTTGCAGGTAGGGTATTGCTTTGCTCAGGACCTCCTGTTTCTCGCTTTCTTTATCATGACATTACTGCTGCAGGAGTGTGAGTCCCCCCGCTCGAGACACACAGGGCTAACTGTTAGCATCACAGGGCTAACATTAACTAACGGGTTTAACCACTGAGTCAAACCATTTCGTTTTGAGTTTGTTGTGATCGTTTAACGACTTGGTTTCAGATGTTAGCTGCCGCTGCTGTTAGATCATGCTAACTGTGTAGACAATGAACTGACTGAACCTTTCCAACAGTAAAGAGGATTAGCATCCAGTGAAGGAGGGATTGTCTCGCTTACAGGTGTCCACCTCTACCTCTGGGTCATTAGTTAATTGAAGGGTGCTGTAGTCGTCTCGCAGGAGCAACATCATGGCATTGCCCTGGTGGCGGTGTGCAGCTTCAGCCTAGGCAGCAGCCAATTCCGCTGTCTCATCATCCCACCCTTAGCACCAGTACATTACTGTATTTAGAATATACTTAACTGTTTAACTTCAAATATTGTCAGCTTATTGTCAGGTAACAATTAGACAATTAATTATTAACATCTCTAATTTCATCCTTTTACCATTGTGTGCTGCTCCTTTGAACTGATCATGGTTAAATATTTTTATCTCCACAGGTCCAATGGGTCCGCAGGGGTACGGTAAACCAGGCCTGCCAGGTAAGCCTGGACCCCCTGGTCTAAACGGAGCAGAGGGTAAAAGCGGTAACCCTGGCATCCCTGGTCAGCCTGGGGTGTGCGATCCATCCATGTGCTACGGTAGCATGATGAGGCGGGATCCCTACAGCAAAGGGCCAAACTATTGACGTAACGCAGCGTCACTGCAGGCACCAGTCTGGAGCTGATGTGGAACAAACAGCCATTCTCAGGAAGATCTCATCTTTACAGTTTATCTCTGTCGTGGAAACAAAACGGACCTCCTCTAACAGCTTCTTTGTGATCTCAGACAGTCAACAGAACTAGATCCTTTCACATTTTCTCTGATGGTATTTTGTATCATTATTCACGTCTTTGAACATGCTTTAAGGTTTTATTATTGGTGTTAAGTGAATTAATATTTGGCTCCATTCCATACCTCTCATCTGAGCACCTTGACCTCATGTACTTCATGTATGTCTGGATCTCTCTCTGGCAGTGTGGCTGGTGCTTTTTCCCATGTTCCCCCCTGGTGTTGCTTTGATGCATGTTGCTCTCTAAATTATCACTACACATTAGATGGGTGCTATATCTTCTGTTCAAAAAACATGCAACTTCTATGATCGATAAATTCCATGCAATAAATTATTTCATCATACATTATATCATGTTTCAGGCCAAGACTGTGACTTCCTGTAGCTCATTATAAGCTGCTGTAGGCCTTTATGTTCCTAAAGCATTCAGTTTGACTGTTTAGCACTTGTTATGAAAAAACTTTTACAACAGCTAATATTGTGTATCATTTAAGATAAATGAATACTTTCCATCCCATCACTATACCCATTCATTCACATCATTTTATTCCAGTGAGGAAGTAAAATGCTTAAAAGTATACTATGCAGGATTTTCCTAAAAAACAGCGTATAGATTCACACAAAAGTAATCCTTTTCAACCATCATTTATGACCCACTACAAGTGTTTGGCAATGTATGTATCCGCAGAGACTCTGCCATCTGCCCCCTGGCTGTATTTCTTGTTTCTTTCTTGTTTTGCTATTTTCAGGACTTTCCTGCTCACAGTGCGCAGGTGAGGTCAGGACTTTATAAACAGGTAGCGACCAGGTGCCAGATCGTGCCAGCGGTACAAAAATAAGCTACTTAAAATTGCAGACAAAGCGCAGAAAGCTGTTCTACGTATTATTTGTCTTTACCCACTTCGCCATTGTATCCACATTACTGATGATTATTTATCAAATATCTCGTTGTGTAAATAGTTTGTGAAAGCACCGATTATCAGCCCTACAATATTGTTGCAAAATCAATATTGAGACAGTTGATCAAAAGTATTTGACAACATTTGATTTTCCCCATATGGCCCAGCCCTAGCTTTCCCCTTCACTTCTGCTGGTGATACTGTTAACAAACAGTACTCGATAATTCCTGCATAGTGTACCTTTAAAGTTTCACCATCAAAGAACATGCTGATATTTTACATTGAAATTTGTCACTTATGCTCCCGAGGCTTACCTTTCATTACTGTAGCTGGTATTTTATTGTTATTTATAAGAGTCATAACTGTGTATTTCAGCAGTGACATGTCTTAAACAGCTTTTGTAATTTTATTATTTTGTGTTAAGGTGACTTTTGTATGAATCTCTCTCTTTCTTTTTTTTTTTTTTTTACTAGAATTAAAACATCTTATTGATTTGTGATGTCTGTTTCAGGACTCCATCACATTATTGATCTCATCTTTCTGCTGGATTAAAAAAAATATTACTAATGTTATTAGTATACTTTCTTGGTGTTTAGTGAATGTCTCCATGTAGCACCAAACAGGATGTAATGTGAAACAAAAAAGAGATCATTACCTGAGTTTTACTCTAAGGACCAGGGGTAGAGTGCCAAATTTTGGGCCCTATCCATAAGCAGTCTCTGTGGGCCCCCGACCCTTTCTTTTCACAAAGTCACTTTGCTTTCTTTCCCTTCCCTTCTTTCCTGTTAAGACCACCCTGATGACGTGAGCTCAACATTCTGCTTCACTCTCTGTATAAGTCTGGACTCCCTGCCGGCCCTTAACAATTTTAGTGGCCTTGACAAACAAACTCCTTCAGCCAATCAGTGTAACAAAACACAGGAGAACAACTTGTTGTTGTGGTTCTTCTTCTTTTCTTATTGTTAAATAGTTGTTGTTGCTTCTATTTCTGCAATAAATTCACTTAGTAAACACTTGCTGTGTTTACTCTACTAATGTTAGAGTTAGCACTTGTTACTTTGGAAGCTGCCATTACTGCAAGCTGCAAGCTGCAGACCGCATTTTATGTCATCAACTATGTTAATTGACTGCTTACGTTGTCAGCTACAATGCCGATCCCAAATTGAACCTTTACTAAGTCACGCCTCCGAATGCAGGCTGACCATTCATTGCATAGCATTGGGCCGGCTCAGACCAGGGTCTGAGAGCAACACAGCTGTGCTCCATTGACTCTAATGTAGGTTTGACGTCTCTCTGAAGCTCCTTTACAGTCCAGCATCAGAAGTCCAACTGCTGGCGGTGGCACAGGGGGTGAAGCCAAACACCGTTCATCTGCACACACTGCGATGCCACACAGCTGGTTCAATATCAGCAAAGTTTCACTTTTTTTCATTGTCTTCTGTGGTGATCAGCAGTGATGTGGTGGTTCACTTTTACACTGTGATCTGTAGCCTATAGTTGGGCTTTAGCTTCTAACTATCTTTGTCTTTTTAACCTGTTGTTGCTGCTGAGTCAGTTTGACATCCTGGATATATCCTTCAAACACAGACTGTAGACCCCTCTGTCTGCTTCTCTCTGGAATCACTGTTTCATTTTTCCTAAAGTGTGATAATACTTCATCAGGAAGTGCAGTTAGTTACAGTGTGGGCTCCATGCTTACTCTGACAGTTTGTCGGGCCATCACAAAGGGGCGGAGTTTAGCAAAGGGTCAATTGTCCCTAATTGGATTTTAATTTCTATAAAGTGTTTGGGCCGGCATCAAGTCTAGACTGATACAGAGAGTGAAACATAACCTCCTTTCCTTTCTTGCCTTATTTGGAACCCTGATTTCCCTTTCTTGAGGAACGGCATAACTTTTGTGCCTTTCAGGGGCACTAGTTTTTTTATACAAAGTTCAGTCTTTCAACCACTTTATTTAGACAATTTTATTTCCGGTATTATTTACTTATAAATTAAATATTGCAAACAAAACCAAAATGTTCACTCCAGGCTTATCAAGCCCCCCCTCCCTTTAGCAACCTGCATAATCAGTCCCTCTTTCCCCCTCCTACGACGCCCCTGGACACAGCAGCAGGAAACTTGGATACAAGCGCAGCTAGAAAGCTTCTGTGGGCGGTGTGTGTGTGTGTGTGTGTGTGTGTGTGTGTTTCAGAGAGAATTCTGAAATACCAATTTAAGTGTCATGGCTTTGTACACTAGATGGCGCTGTGTGGTAACATCCCAGCATGTCAAGGAGTTACTTCACCTCAGAGGGACGCTTCCTTTTTTTCATTTTGGACAGCAGCCACCCATCACATGGAAACCTCTGAGTATTTATGTTTTTAATTATCCCACCATATACTTACCCCAACATGCTGTTTACTTAATGCTCCTCTGAGAGTTGAGCTTTCTAGGCTCTTGCTCTAAATGAACTTTTCTATACTTTCTATGAACTTCTCTTTGGGGTATTTTTGTTTATAATTATGAAGTTGGAAATCATTGTAGAGACCTGCAGGGAGTCTGAGGCTCTTAATACTGAATATGCATCCTTATTTTTTATCTCTGTTCCTTGTGCTGTGGTTTCATTACAAGTGCAGCACATCACAAGCTGGCCCACTTGTTTGCGGGTACATTTAATAAAATAATATTTGACAGCATCCCAGTGGGTAATGTTTAAACCCATACAGAATAAAAACAGGATCCTTGTTGGTGGTGGTGAATGCAGCTGGAGTCCTCTCCCATAAACACGCGGACTTCAATAAGTAGAGGTGATTAAAAGGCTCTGTCATTATTCTTTCACTCGTTAAGACGGCCTCTCGGATTTCAAGTGTCTCCTTTTACACTCCCTGAGCCGCCACATTCATCATGGGACTGGGCTGAAGTTTTATTGCTGCCGCTAGAGGTGGATGCAAAAACAAAAGTTGAGTGTGGGATGGACTCAGAGGGCAACTAGCCCCAGTACACTCTCTCTGGGGGGAGAGGAAAAAAAAACGAAAGAAGAATGCGAGCCGGGGCATGAGTCGAGCTCCTCTCTGTTCCTTTTTGACACAGCTCAACACATTTCATCCACTGGAAACTCCGGGTTATCCCTCGACGTTATGGGCGTACCTACGTGTTTCTGCATCACAGAGGAGTAAGGTGAGGGACGGGGTCACAGCTCCATAAATACTTGGTGTGGCTGAGGCTTTGGATGGACCCTGGAGGAGTGAATACTGCTGGAGGAGCTTTGCGCACAGGAGAGGAGCGCCGACTTTTCTGCAAGCTGATACCTCATTTGTAGAAGCGCTGACTGGTAAAAAGCCTCCTCAGTTACCACCGGGAAAGTTGTGGTGCCTCTGTCTAATATGGAAAGTCTATGATTCCGTATTTAGCAGAGGTACAAGTGGTTTTATTTTTCTCACAGAGTGCGATGTAGTTCAACTTCACACCCCCAAAGTGAACTTGTCAAGATGACAGCGCTTACACCTCTGAGCCGTGCTGTGCTTGGACTCGCGTGGAGCTGCTTGAGTTTTCTGTCCTGCGCTCATTGCGGCTTAAGTGACAACCATGTGCACTCCAGTTTTATTTACAGGAGGTTGCGCAATCACGAACGCAGGGAGATCCAGAGAGAGATCCTCTCCATCCTGGGCTTGCCTCACCGTCCGAGGCCCTTCTCTCCCGGGAAGCAGGCGTCCTCCGCGCCGCTCTTCATGCTCGACCTGTACAACGCCATGGCCGTGGAGGAGGAGGAGGAGGAGGAGGAGGGGGTGCAGCACGGCGTGGGGAAGAGCTTCAGTGCCAAGGCTCAAGGGCACTCCAGGAAAGGTTACTACAGCCCACAGCAGGCCGCCTACTCCCGTGTGGCACAGCCTTACCGAGCGGCCCCTCTGTTAGGCCACAGCCCCGCACTCACCACAGCGCACGACACCAACTTTCTCAATGATGCCGACATGGTCATGAGTTTTGTCAATTTAGGTAAGTGGCATTAAAGTGGGATTGTTTGTCATCACGTTTCCTTAAATCAATATTAAGTGATTGATCAAAAAATTAGGATGCAGGTCAGGTTTCAATATAATTTAGAGAGATTACTCAGTTTTAAAATCTCCATGTCCAGCTCATATTTCTCTTTATCTCCATCCCCTCCACTGTAAAGGAAATTAATTAGATATAATAAAGGACTTTAACTGAATGTGCTTTATCTGTGTACTTAATGAAAAGCTTAACATTTTGAACAGTAGCTGCATTTTTTGTCCAATCCCCTGCAGACAAGGAACAATAAAATACAAGAGCATTAAACCCTTCATTTATGTGTTACACAGTTCAAGAATAAAGTCCATTTTAATTCACCAAGGCAAATCTGTAGAGAGATTAAGTCTAAATTAATTAAATCTAATTAATTAGTTAGGTAATGAAGCCTGCTGTGCTGGTATCAGCACATGTGGTTAATTTTGTGAAAGTAATTTGACATGTGTAGCTTTTGTTTGAATAATTTGAGCTGTGTTTTTCTTATTAAAAAAATCTAACAATATTAGTGAGGTTTTGCAGTTGTTGACTTAATCTCAGTATCATTACAGGCTTTTCTTTCTAAATTTCTACACTGTAGAAAGTACATGGTCAGACCTCCGTCAGCTCACTTGCTTTAGTCTTGTGTGAAATATTTCGTATTTAACAGAATAAGGCCCAACATTTTGACCTTTTCAATTTGTGCTGCTTCCTATTAAAAAGCAGCTGATCTGTATAATGATTGTGTTTGTTCAGTAGCAGCGACCCTTAACCCAGCAGTTCAGAGCACCTTATCAGATGACTGTCTGACCTTGAGAAAATTGGTCTAAATTATTTCCTGTTGTTAAAAGAGGAGTGATATTGACGGATGCCTTTATGTCTTGAGGTTCTGTCACCAAGTGAAAGCTCTGTTCTTCATGTTTGTGTTATCTGTAGCATTAGTTGTTCTTTAATGACAATTAAAATATTAAGTATGCTCCATGGAGAGTTACTCAAAACTGAAAAATGAGGCAGCATTGCAGGATCTGAAATGAAAGTAAAAAACCACCATGAATAAAGTTAAGGTAACGGTAGTGTTGTAGCTTTAAGGATTTTATTTTCTTAAATATAGAGCAAAACATGTAAAAGTGAATTTGTGTGGAGTTGCTTGGAAGTATAATCCCTCACCTTGGCCTGAGCCCATCTGTTTCCACTTACCACTATAGCAGGGCATGTACACTGTCAGCCTTGAAAGCTCTGCTCTCGTTCTGGGGACTGTCAGTAAAGTGTTCAATGGGGCTCTGTCTTTATTACAGTACACTCAAATATAGCTACTGACCTCAACTGTTTTACAAATGTCTATGTGGCATTCATGCAGTTTAATATGCTTACTGTAACCACTCGACCTTTCGGTGTGTAAATAAGAAGTCAGCTATTGAAAATCCATGCATGAGGCTGTTCGCAGTAGGAGTAGAGATGAAACACACAGGTCATTTATTAATCTTGTTAACAAAATACTGTCCTTGTAAGTATGCATGCTGCTCTGTCTGACCAGAGAGTGAAGTCATATTATTTAATCTTTGATTTTTAAGTTAAATGCTCTGTGCTCTCAGTGGCAACTCTGCTTCAGATTACTGCCTGTGGCTAATATAATGGAACACGCACAGTGGGTAAAAGTCAGACCTGACCTCTGACCTGTTTGTGCTAAGTAACCACAGGCGTTCTCTCCCGATAAAATATCAGGGAAATGCACTGCATGATATCACCATGGATGACAGAAAATCCACTGACCTCAGCCGCATGCCGCTTTTCTGCTACTAGGCAGGGGTGTGAGACAGTTAGCAGCCGCTTTTTTTAGTAGCATCAAAGTGTCTTTTGTCAGCAATGTTGATCCATAGTGAGGCATTGATTATAAGAGTCATTGCTCTGAGAGGACTTTATTATATCTACAAAAATAGATGCAACCCCTTGGAAAAAAAACAAGTTGCACATATCTTTTATCTATTTCCATGCAGCGAAATTAAAATAACCACTCATGTGTTCAGTTCTTAAACATTTTCAAAAATGACAGGCCTATAGATGTCCCATTATATTGGAAATATTTAGTTTTAAAGGTTAAGGGTCATTAAACACTCTTTGTATGAAACCTACAGGAGGTCAGTAAAAGGTCAGAAATGAGGTCAGAGTAGACGCTCACATGACGTTGAAGAATCCTGTCTGGTCTTTTCTCTCACTTGAGGAGCAGACGAAAGTGTCTTTAATTGAAATCAGCCTGTTTTTCTTAACTGACAGCCCATTCATCATGGCCAGAGAATGCAGTTAGGCACACAGTAGAGGGCCTGTCTGGGAACTGCTACCTGTATTCAGTTGACTGATTTAATGAACTGGAAAGTGCTTTTGTTGGTAGTCAAAATGTTTGGATTGGACCTGGAATGTAAAAGAAGATGTGATAAATTACTCTTTTTCTGTGCGTTAATGCTGGCATATGTTCTCTTTAGAGCAACGCACGCAGAGGTTCAGGAGTTGAAGTCATATTTTTTGATCAGTGTGTGAGCTTTGCTGCCAGTAAAAATGAAATTCTTCATAAAATATATTTCCTTCCCAGTGGAGAAAGATAAAGATTTTTCTCACCAACGGAGGCACTACAAGGAGTTCCGTTTCGATCTGACTCAGATCCCGGATGGAGAGGCGGTGACTGCTGCAGAGTTTCGGATCTATAAGGACCGCAGCCATGCTCGCTATGACAACGTTACTCTGAAGGTTACCATATATCAAGTCACCAAGGAATATCAAAATAAGTAAGTACCTAATCAACCATAACCAAACATTACAGGCAGTGATGGATCGTAACAAAGTAGATTTACTCAAGTACTGTAGTTCATTTTGAGGTACTTGCACTAGAGTATTTCCACTTTCTGCTACTTTATACTTTAATTTCAGATGTAAATAATGTGTGTTTTTTTTACTACACTGCATTTATCTGACAAAAGTATTAGAAGTTACTTAAAACTGATGAGTTTCCATTGTTACAGGTACCAAAAAATGTATAAAGTAGTTAAAATAAGTTCTCCCTCTGCCAGTTCAGAGCTTAAATTACTGCTTTTTGATCAGAAATTTTAGTCCACTACACTCTGACAGGGGCCCGGTGACTACTTTAACCCCATGCAGTTATCTTATTTCACAGTTAAAAAGGCAAACAGTCCAACAGCTATTGTCTTGCACAGTTAAAACTTTCCACTCGCACAGAGCGCCTTTCTATCTCCAACTCTGTTCTCCTTCATTCGCACCATGTCTGCCTTACAAATATAGTTCTCGGATAAAGAGAACTCCATTAGCAAGTTGGCCACTTATGAAGCTTGGAAGGTCCATCAGTTATCACTCGTCTTGTGTTGCCTGCCAAGCTGGCCGCGTCCCAGATGAAACCATGAGGGCCCACAACAGGGGGGGAAGGGGCTCCCTCGGGTGCTCCCGTGGTCACTGTTATGCCCGCCACCTGCCTGTCTTAACAATATTCCGGAAGTTTAAACCATGACATAGCTGAATACACAAGGGTGTACTTAAAAGTGGGCCCACATTTGCTTGCCAAAAATGTGTGTGGGTGATTGAAGGGGAGATATGGCCCTCCTGGGCTTTGAAAAGGTCCAAGTCAATGGACTCTGCCATCTTAAAGGGGAAGACTGCTCAGTTTAGGTTTTCACACACAGTTTTATGGGGAAAAGTGTGTTTGAGTTAGTATTCACAAAGAAGAACTATTTTTCCCAGTGCAAGAAATCTTGGAAGCAATATTGGAGTGTGTGATTTTAAACATTTGCTCAAGTTTTTCCACAACTTAAAAAGCCACAATGAATTTATATTACGAGTGTCATTAGTTTGTAAGCCATGCATACATTTCAGACACAACATTAATGCTAAATACAAGAATCGATCACTGCCAAGGGTTTCTACAAAATTCACTTACTTAGTGGGTTAAAGTAGCAAGTTAAAACCACTTTGTTTGGGGCATCTGGAGGGTTTAAGGTGACCATGAACACTAATAGCAATGTCCACAGTTCAAATCCACTCTTTCCCCTCACTTCCTGTCAACAGTACTTTAAAGCAGTTGTTCCCAACTGGTGGGTCACCGTCCAAAAGTCTGCAAGTGACTCATGACTGTGTCAAGTTGCTGATCATTTCAAGATACAACTACAGCAGGCTTAACAAACACTTCTGTTGGACAAGACACAGACAAATAAACAGTTATAACTTACCTATGAGGCGTTATCATAATCCACAGATCCATATTATCCAGACTAAATCAAAGTTTACACGGCTCCCATTTTATCTTCACACACTGCAAATAGTCCCAATGATCTAAATTCAATTAAATATTTAGCCCAAAAACATTAATGCATCCATAAATATCCACAAACTGACATTGCATCATCTCAAAGGTTCATAGGGGAACTCCTGGCCTGTCCAGCGACACCTCACTTGAGCCAATTCGTGCTTCCAGTGCTGTTGCTGTGGCCACAATAGCCAACCAAGGCCTGAGCCAAAGGAACACATTTCCTGTAGTTTAGAGGTATTCAAAGAGGCAGCGATTGGCCGACCTCACCAGAAACTTATCACTTACAGTGGTTCTAATTGTTGGGGGGAAAACTTAAGCGTTTCTTTTTAAATAAGATCATGTATGTACATGTACTAAATATGGAACAAAAACAGCTTTCAATTCACTTTGGGTTTGCTTTGAAAAGACATTTAGGAGAGTTTAGGTGATTTTTACAGGACATTAAAGAGGACTTCTACTATGTCATCACCGCAGATGGGCTTACACTGGTGTTAGTTTAAAGCCCAGTGTGTCTCAGGCTGATGCTAAAACGGTGCATTGTGTGTTGGTATCACAATCCAAGGGCCACTGACCAAGCTGCTGTATTTTTACGTCCTGTGGATGAGAGTGTTTGCTTGCTAGCAGTTTCCTCTTTCACTAATGTTCTTGGCATATTGCAAGATGTTTTGATACTTTATTGTCACTTACAGTCGATTAGGGAAACCATCGTCCTTGAGCACATGAACGGAACAAAACAAGGACCTCTTCAAAACATATTGCTTCATATATCTACAGTACTAGTGGTCAGAAACTCCACAGGGTGCCTTTAAAGCCAGACTACTACGCACCACCCTGACCTTCTTTCACTCCACTATATCAATGTCAGAAGACGCCCTGCACTGCTACTGAACTTTGCTGCCCAACATAAATTACTATTGGAAAATAGTGGCACATGAACATAATTTGCAGGAGACAGACTTGACTAAAAAGAGAGGTTACCTCTTTCCCTAGTATCGACTCACTTTAACTGACTCTCTGTGGAACAGTACATCCAGTAATCACAGATGAAGGGGCAGGATAAGTACTTTCCTCTTGGATATGGCTATGGGAATAATGAATTCTTACCTACACAAACTAAATTATCACAGGATATGAGCTTAATACTGTACTTTTCAAAGAGGAAGTTCACCGGCATGTCACTCATAAAGATTGACCTTATGTGGAATTCCACATGAGGTTGAGTTTTATTACACCTGTAATAAACACATGAATAATTCTTGAACTATTGAGGCCACATGGAAACTCTCGGTTCTCTCCCACCAGCACCGTGTAACCACAAAAACTGAACAGGCGCTGCCTTATCCGATCTGCCACTTGAAAGGAATCCAATGCAAATTGCGAAGCGGGGCTTTTTCAACTTAGCATTGATCGATACCTTATGTCAGGCTCATGGTAAAAATACACCAGGGCTGATATACATGATTCATAACTCCTGAAATGTTTTGCCCATCAAATGGCTGAAATCTTGGCACATGTTTAATACCACACAACTCTGCTGTTTATTACAAGTCACAGCTTCTTCAACAATTGCGCCGCTGCTTTCTTTTTATCTTCAGTACAAAGCCAGAGCACAAAAATGACTAAATTACTCTAACACAGAGAATCACCAGTTTTTAATACCGAAGGCCTTTTTAGAGAAGAATGTTTCAAAAGGATAAAGAGATGAAGAAACTAATAAAAGCCACTCAGAATTTTGGCTTCTGCTACACAGTTTGGGCAAAGCATTCATTTGTGATCAGTCAGTGATACCTCGTTTATCTGTTCCAGTCTAACTGGTTAAGTCCTCTTGGACTCCGTTTAAATGCCCTCAAAGAAGCATATGGTTTCTTTTTTGTGTCCCATTAAAGCTATGCAACATTAAGGTGCACAGACAGTTTTAATTTGTTCTAGGGCTTAACGTTCTGTAGCAGGCACTGGGATTTTGTAATATGTTTATAATGAAGCAGTGAAGTGACCACATTGATTTCACTAGCACCTCTCTGAAACGCATGAGTAATAACTTTGAAAACCAACATACCCACAGAGCCTTAAAATTAAGTACATTTCCAATGGAGTATGATATATTTGAGATAATTAGAAGACATACCATATGTTGTTTTTGTTGTGTTAGCAGGTGCTGCTTTCATGTATGTACTGGCTCTATGAGTGTGCATCGCTGTAACTGCGGTTTATCTAACGCAGATGTTTCGTTGTTTTTTCGTACCTTCAGAGATGCAGAGACGTTCCTGCTCGACTCCAAAAAGGTCCAGGCATCCGATGGGGGCTGGCTTGTGTTTGATATCACAGCCACCAGTAACCACTGGGTGATGAACCCACAGCAGAACCTGGGCCTGCAGCTCTGTGTGGAGACTGTGGATGGCAAGTGATGTTCAGCCTCACCTTCTATGAATTTGTTGTTTTATTTGTAACAGACTCTTGGAACTTAGAAAAGGTCAGGAAGGAAGTTCAAGAAGTTCAGGACAACACAATGTCTGCATTTGATACAAAACTAATGTTTTCATTGACCTCGGGACAAATGTGACTTGTGTATTTCACAATAATTAATTATTTTGTTATTTACAACAGATAAATGGCTATAAAAAGATCAATGGGTTGACCTAGTATTTTTAAGGATACTGGACTTACATTTTAAGCATAAAATGATACAAAATCCCATTTTCCTTTCTTTTTCTTTTAAAGTTTTATTTACCTCCTGTTTTTTAAAGGCCGAAGTATCAACATAAAGTCTGCTGGAATCATTGGGAGGAATGGGCCCCAGTCCAAACAGCCTTTCCTGGTTGCTTTCTTCAAGGCCAGTGGGGTGTTGCTTCGCTCTGTCAGAGCCGCTGGTGGGAAAAAAAAGAACCACAATCGCAATAAATCTACAAATCAACAAGAATCATCTAGGGCACCAAAAACTGGAGGTATGTGCACTTTTATTATGTAGCTAAGATGCTACATTATTAAAACTTTTTCTTCCTATTGACATCCAATATCTTAATAGCATACATTTTAATGACATCTTTTCACCCTGCTTGCGACCATCGTTCCATCAGAGCGTCATCCATTAGTCAGACTAACCAACTTAATTTCCAGCAGCAAGATATTTCTACAATTACGGGCCAGATTGCCAGTAATTAAAAATAATTGGGTAGTGGCACAAGCCTATAATGCACTGATCTGTACACCTCATTAATCATTAATTATTTCAAGGTAAAGGTTTTTGGATTCTTACAATCCTCTTAATTAATCAGCCTTTTGTATGGATGTACAACCTTTACACACTGATGTGGCAAAGAAGACACCCTCAACTCCAAGTTTAATGTTTTATGCTCATTATTTTTTAGTAGTATCACGTTTATAAGAAATACATATGTGATTATGGGATGATCTTGTCTACCTCCAAAAGTCCGTATTTATGGACTGCACATTTCTAGTGCATTTGTTCAGAAGCTTTAAAGACTTCTATGCCACTCTTGTGATAACTTTTCTACATTAAGCAAATAAAAAATATAAATTTTCATTACTTTCTGTTATGATTAAAAACTTTTTTATCTTCTTTAGATTACAACACAAGTGAACAGAAGCAAGCCTGCAAGAAGCATGAACTTTACGTCAGTTTTCGAGACCTGGGCTGGCAGGTAAGGCAAAATGATTTCACATCACAAAACATTTAAAACACCAACAAATGGTGGTAACACAATAAGCAACACATTCTGATGTAGATTATAAGGTTTCATAAATAAAGAGAGCTCATTTTTTTCTTAAGGATTGGATCATTGCACCTGAGGGCTATGCTGCTTTTTACTGTGATGGTGAATGCTCTTTTCCACTCAACGCGCACATGAATGCAACAAATCATGCAATTGTGCAAACCCTGGTAAGTGTTCTTCAGAGTGTTGGATGTGTGTATTGCAATAAAAATCATGTTATGAGCTACCATAATGTTCTTAGCAGTTATAATTCATTTGAAACACACTGCTGTTGCACCTCTTTTAAAACTGACTTCATGCTCTCATTTATAGGTCCATTTAATGTTTCCTGACAACGTGCCAAAGCCATGCTGTGCCCCGACCAAGCTCAACGCAATATCAGTGCTTTACTTTGATGACAGCTCAAACGTCATCCTCAAGAAATATAGAAATATGGTAGTTAGGTCTTGTGGTTGCCATTAGTGGCCAGGCTAACTTTAATTTATGCTATCTGGTAAGGGAATCGCTGGAAAACACATCTGCTGCAGGTGTGATGTGATGTACAGTATTATGTATATAAAGTTTTATTATCTAATTTATTTCCTTTTTTAAAAAATAGCACTGAATATTGTGATATTTAAATGATTAGGACAAAATGTTGATTTTACCTTACGTCAGCTATCAGTTAACTTTTGTGTCCGTTGGCATATACTCCCTCTTAGTTACGTCCGTATAACTTTTATGAGTTAACTATTCACTGGAGTCATCATGATACATAAGATCGCTTCCCCTTCTGCTGGCTTTTCCCCTTTTACAATACGCTTGTGCTATAAATGCTCACTGAGCTTTTGTCTGTACGTTTGTCTCCATTATGGACCATGATTATAAAAGACTTATACATGGAGTAAAATGTTACAAAATGCAGCATCATGAGTAAATCTTATAAAAAAGGGAGACTGCAGGATGCAGTGGTGCCCCGAAGGGTGGCTGAGAGGGGCCATGGCCCCAGTTAAGTATTTGCTGGCCCCTCCATTGACTATCTAGCAAAAATAATTGGAGACCGAAGTTCCTGTGTTCAAGAGGCTGTGGCACGCACATTTTTTAAGCAATAGTGCAAAGGTAGGGGTATCTTGTGAAACTAGAAACCTAAAGCATCCACTGGTACCACCTGTATTGGCATTGCTTGTCGGTAAGGGAGCTAAATAACACTCCAAAATTAGGCTAAATTTTGACTGGCATGGCTATTTTTAAAGGGGTCTGTTTTACCTCAAGAATTAATTTGAATGAAAATGGGTTCTATGAGTAGCCACGAGTCCGCCATTAACCTGCCAACTTTCCCAGTAAATATTTTGCTCAATGTACCAGCCTATTTAAAGAACAATGAATCACCTACCATGCATACAGATACATAATACATTAAAACAGGATTGTTGTGGAGCTCAAAATGTTGACTGTAGCCTACTGGTATTAGCCTAAGCACATCAGATAATTAGCAACATTAACTCTCCATATCAACGTAGTTTTCAACTGGCCTATATTGTAACTATAGTTCAGTGAATTCCTGAATTTCACTTTTGACTTCTGATGATTTTCTGGGGCCCCATCTGGCCACCACTATGAAAAATTTCTGGGGGCGTCACTGACACGATGATGCTATTAGCACTAATGTCACAACTTCGACAGCCTGTTGGAATAAATCAAATTGGATCAGTGGAAAAAAAAAGTGAGTGTTCTCTGATGTGAACCAAACTGCCCAAAGCTATTTTCAAGCTGCCACTGCCTTTCAGCACTGATACTGTTTCACCTTTTCCAAGCCAGCTTTTTTTTTTTTTTGTATAAGAGTGTGTTCACAGAAGGGGATTATGTCAGTCTGGAATGAAGCTCTTATAATACTGAGTGTTTGCTTATGAATGCTTTGCAAATCTTGTCATTTTTTAAAACAATGTTTATGTAATTCTCCTCCATAAACACTGTCGTCTCATTCCTCTGTGGACTAGCTGCAAACGTCTTTGCTCCGCAGAAATTCTTATGTTTGGGGAAAGTATATCTTAATGTAGAGTGTTGTGTATTTTAATAAATGTACCACTTGAAAACACTTATCTTCTGCTTTGCCTTTACTTGACCTCATAGCTTTCCTTGCTCCATTTATTACCCTAAACTATATGTAGAAATGAATATTATCTTGGAGCTTTTCCCCCCTCCTCCAGCTGCAGCCTTTTCAAATTGAAATTCTCCTTTTGTATTTCTGTTTGGAGTTCTGCGGATGTTTTACACACTGTTGCCGGACTACCGTCTCAGTTTTATAAATGTTTGACAAGTATGATATAAACTAGGGGTCCACCCACGGAGCCTGTTGACATGCTCTTGGGGAGTGGTAATGCTAGTGGTACAGTGCTAGCAGTAAAGCAGTGCCGTGTCCTCCAAAAACAGCCCAAAAGGGTGATTATCATGAGGCTGCCAGCAGAGAACGGTATATCATTTGGTAAGCAATCCCTTCCTGATTATGGGGAAAGATACCATCCATCACATGATTTATGTTATGTGTATTGCACACCTCTGCTCGCTTGCATTCTCATATTTTGGATGTTGCCATCTGCTCAGAGCTGAGATTCACCCCCAGATACAAAGTGGAGATCATAAACTAAACTGAGGGAGTGTTGCTGCATTTCCCCCTCATTCAGGACGAGCTGAATTTCCAGAAAAATGCGAGCAAACGTGCTATTTCCAGAGAAGTCCTCTGGTTACGCAGGGATTTTCAATGGTCTTGGAAATCTAGGGATTAGGTTAAGGATTAATATTTATTTACACAACTGTGTTGACCTTCACTGAACACAGGATATGTACTGTTGCACTTTTTCTCCCCCCTACCCTCCCACTTCTATAACATTTTTTTTCTCTGACATGGCAGAACATTGAGTGACTGTATTTCACTTAATTAAAAGCAGTGGCTGCCGGCCTGCCCAGATGTTATGTGGGCTCCATCTAAAAGGAGTGTTGACATTCAGTGAATAGAGAAGGCCACCTGCTAACTTAACTCTTGGCTTGAGGGGTGATTTGCATTCCTGCGGCCTGTTGCCTGGCATGATTACTCCTAGCACTTCACAATCCCATCTACTGTTTAATATCATGGATTCTTTCCAATTCAGCTACATTTCTTCCTTTTCTGTAACGCAGGAGCTGCTATGAATGAGCTCCTATTTAAGTGCTCCAAAACTACACGACCCTCTCGACAGCAACCTCCCGACCACATGAAAAGGAAGGGTAACAATTGCCATACTGAGGGCAGATTAATATAGTGGCCCCTTCTCCTCTTGAGACCCCCGTGGTTACAAACAGGCTGCAGTGACTCAGAGGTGCCTTGACATTCATCAGATGAGTACTTCCACTTCTAAAACATACTTGAAAAAGGTCACAACCCACCACGGTTTACTTTTCATCAAGGGTTTCTCGTGAATTATTCATGCATCATGCTCTCAGGTTTATAGTGTATGTCACAACATACTGCTGGCTTTACCTAAACACAGTTACATAATGTCAGCATGTTGTTCCAGGTGCTGATATTAAGATTTTTTTTTCTACCACAAACATGTTTATTCTCTTAACCTGATTGAGAAAACAGACACGTCCACGTGAGCGGCTGTTAAGAACATGTTCTTTTGTTCAGTAAATGTGATATATTTAGTGAGGTGAGATCATCTCGAGGCTCTCAGCAGGCTGGGGCTGGATGGCTGTCAAGAGGTGCAAATGCTTGATGATTCAGGTCTTTTTAAAAAAGCTAATCTAAACCATCAGGAGCGGGAAATATGCTGACAAATACTGCAAAACAACAACATAAAGGTGATCTTGTCATACCACTGGCAGACAGTGGTGGGCAGAGGACTGACAATCCACACTCAAGTAAAAGTAAAAAGAGTACCTGGTTAATAAATTATTCAAAGTATAAGTTACTTTCCTTTTTAACATTTTTTTAGGGTCTATGAAAAAAGATGGAAAAAACAGCACCTGTTGACAAACCTTTTCTGACGAAGTACAGCAGGTAACTAATCAAGCCGATACAATTCAGATATGACCAATCACCCACTCTCCCTCCATCTCTTCCTCTCTACTCCTCTCTTTCTTACCATAACATCAAATATTAACATCACAAATGAAACATTAGCAAAGCTAACTTAAGTTAGCTCACTACATGTTCACCTACAGTGTGTGCAACTTACTTTAACATGCTTACGTAAGAACACGCTTGTGCAGACTAGTTGTAACAAAGGCACAAATGGCAAATGTAGTGAAGTAAAAAGCAGATTACTGCCTCAAAAATATACTCTAGTAAAGAGTTCAAGTAAACGTTCAAAAAAGGAACATGAAGAATATTTGTTCTCTCAAAAAAGTACTTTTGCATGTCCGTTACCACCCACCCCTGCTGACAGAGGGTTTCGTGCTTGAAATGTCTCAGAGATGTTCTCAGACTAATTCACAGAGGCTGCAATATTTTGAAGTCTGTTTTCTTTTTCCAATAATGATTAAAGCCCACTTTTAGTGGAGTGATGCTTCAGTCATCCATGTTAAATAGTCTATAAACTTCAAAGATTCAAAGCAACTCAAGATAATTGGCAACAGTTTCTGAGTTTGTGAAAGCATGCAACAAAACTGATGTGGATATACTGCAAGGGGAAAAGTATCTTTTCCTTATTATGTATGCACAACCAAGAGTAAAAACTCCACTTCTTATTTTAAACTATGTCTATTTTTCTCTGCAAACGGCTACCAAACCTCTTTAAGCCTTCCCAGCCTTGTAGAACACTTCCCATAATGATTCATTTAAAGTGTATTTAAAGTATTTTGAGTAGTTATTGATTTTGTAAACAAGTGCTCTGAATGGGAACATTTGTATTTGAAATGAAAATCAAATGTGATCCATGAAAGAAAATTTGAGTTTTACACAAACATATTCATAAACTGTGAAACTAAACATTTGTTCACAGTCTTAATGGAGTTTAATACACAAGTTATTGTAAAGGCACACTTCCAGTTAAATATTATATTTGTGACTGTCATTAATGTGCTCATATAGTGTTGCAGTCGACTCTAATGCAGGCAGGTTAGATGCTTATGTTTATCACATACTGGTCAATCTAAAACAAGTACAAACCATAATAGTTATTGTTCATTTGGTTAAGTAATCCTGTGTTTTATCAGTTTACCCTCAGAGGTCTTTTTCTTTCTGAGGCTTAAAGTTTATTTTGAAAGTGTCACCTTGCAGTCCATCCACAAGGCAAGTGAAATTGTATCTAATAAAAATGTTGTGCAGTTTACCTAATTCATCTCCCCACATATGGTTCTCCTTATTTGTATTCTGTGGGTGGGCTATGACTTCCATACAGCTCAATCAGTCCCTCTTGAGAAGGGAGACCATATGGGTCGCATTTTTACATGTTGTTTGGTATGACAAGGCTGCAGCAGGACCGGCGAGGAATGTGTCCCGACAGAGGGCAACGCTGAAACCCAGTTATGTTTGCTTGTTATTCACATATGCACATTAGCTTCCCCGGCCAGAGAGGAGAGGGTTTTGGGTTCTCGGAGTTACAACAGGCTGTTTGTGAAGTCAACTGCCACTTCCCATTACTACTAGAGGTGGCACCTGTGCATTTAGATCATTTCTATATTTTGAAGTCTTGTATTTTTAGTGTGAATTAAACACATGCATCAAAACATATGGCTGAATTTCATCATTAAAAACAGCTAGGCAGTGTTTCTCTGAGATTATTTAATAAATAAACTAGAATCATAAATTGAAGCCCTCTGTTTACTTTGTATAACTGAATAAAATGTATTTAGGCGCAGTTGTTTTTAAAGCAAATCTCAGTTTGGCTTTCCGTCTATTGCATGCAGCATTTATTAAACATATTTTCCACAAGAATCCAGAAAAAACATGTGAGTTTTTAAGATGCTTTTGTGGGTTTGTCTCAGTAGAAATAAAGCTTATGACATGATATGCTAACAATGTCCGCTGTCTTCTTTTTCTGCAGGTAAATTATGTCCTCCTGTCACCCATATCGTACAATTTATGTCAAAGAACACATAAAAATGAGAAAAAAGTTTAAAGGAAAAATACAAACTGAAGCAGATGCACAGGATATTAACCTGATTCTAAGGCCAAGGATGTCTCTATCCTGTACTAATCATGCTGATTTACTGTATCACTGAGCTTTCTAACCAGTGTTTAAAATGCTGCCAAAAAAACAGGGTACATCAGAAGAATCTGGGCACAATTATGAACTAAGGGTAGAAAGAACGAACAAAAAAAAGCACAATTCACTCCATAAAGGTAAGTCTTTCTATTAAAACCTGCTGCTCTTGTTTTCAACGGTGAAAACACTCCAAAAAAATCTATTTCCCCCCTCCCCAAGTCTTTAAATTTCACTTATAGTTAATCATCATCCCTGTGTTAGCCAAGACGATTTAAGGTATCTAATGGTGTTTATACTGCAGAGTAAAAGGTATACCTTTTTCGGCAAAGCTACAACACCATGTCTTAGTAAACTCTTAGCAGCTGATTAAAGAAAGACAATATCACATCTAGTCATACCACTATTCTTTCAATAAACCTCCTGATTCAATAGCTCTTGGATGTTTCTTGAATCCCCCTTACATTACGTATGTCTAAACATAATTAAGAATAAATATCCTAAACACAATATTTGGGATTATCTGGAGGTCAAGTCAGCCCAGTATTTCCTATAAACAGTGTATACTCACCTCATTGCTTTCTTTGGTACCAGCTGAAATGAGTTTGAATCAGTGATGACCTTGAGTATTTTCATTTGAAGCTACTTTTTAGGTCCGCTCCACTACATCTCAGGGACATGTATTGCACTATTCAGTACTCAGTTTATAAAATATGATGCATTATAGATTAGCTGTTACAGATTAAACTATCCAACGGTATAAAAAGTCCAGTTACAACAAAAAATGCTGCTTACACAGTGATGCAAACATAATATGACCCAATAATATCACGTCTCACTGACAGGACTGCTGTCTTATGAGTAAATCCATTTGCTGCCAATACATCTGCACTTCTACTTAATATTTTCAATGCAAGACCTTTACTTATACTGGAGTAATTTTAGCCTGAGGTATTGCTACTTCTACCTAAGTAAAAGATCAGAATGGTGGTTTGAAGCACCAAGTATCAAAAGCCAACACGTAGTCAAAGCTTGTATCAAATGTCTGGTCTGATTCAGAATCTCCATCACTTCTTTTTTAGTTGTTTATTTGCTGATTTAAATCACAATTTTGCCAATTTGACACTATTTTATCCAGGCAAATTGTATGGCTGCTTGTATACAACACTGATCATGAGAGAATTTTGGCTTTCTTGGTTAAATAAAAGCACAGCCTTAGAGGAAAAAAGTGAGGCATCAAAAAAAAGTTGATATCTCTACAAAAACTATGGCATTGTATTTACACTTCTATAAAATACTCAGCCCTAGACCAAGATACTTGTGACTTTACCAGCTTGATGTTTATCTGTCCTGTCATCGTCTTGCACCAATGTCAAAATAATGAACAAAACACGCTTCTGCGCCAATTTAGAGAGCAAATAGAGATGTCAACAGCCACCACTTAACCCAGTTCATGTGTATTCTGGCTGCTGTAAATTTTGCTGTGAAATTCAATTTCTCCCACCAAGGAAATGGATACACTGAAGGAAATCTCCATACTTTATGATCCAGTCGGAGCAGTAATTCAGCTGTGAAGTCCTCTGCGGAACAATATAAAAATCTGCACGATAAATATCTGGCTGCTTAGGAACATCCGCTTGAATGTGTCTGTGATGAAGTGGTGTTAACTCGTGCCTGCTGATTGAAGCATGTCAGAATAAATGTTACTGTAGCTAATTAACTGGTGAGGTTTTAAGCTTTTTGCTCACACTCCTGATTAAATTTAGACTAATATTCATCATTCTGAACAGCTGTCCACCACAGAGTTACTTTAGGCTGCATGTACAGAGCCTGGAGAAATTGTACTTTACACATCAGTGCTCAGCACTCATGATCGTGTGTGGACACAACACACAGGTCAGTGGCTTTTGTGACTGAAAGCCGCAGGGCGCTCTGTGGTGTGATTACTGTGAGGATAATCTTTAACACACATGCTGTCTCTAAGGGGAGCTGTGGAAAGTTGGCTCAGAGCGGCAGCCTTCCTGAAGAAACTGTAAGGTAGGCTGCTATTTTTATCAAGGCTTTACATTTTATTTTTAAAAAAGTGTCTGTGGGTTTTTTTTTCTTGGTACTTAGTGGAAATGAGATGGGGTGGTGATGCCTTTCCTTCCACAAGTGCAAGATTATTTATACACGTTCATTCTATGCTCTTTTTGTTGTCTTACACATGATTCAGTTTCAATTACACACCAAAGTGGTCTGTTTCTGTCGGACTGGGTGTAATTATTCTAACTATATATCCATGAAAGCCTTCCATCTTCTCTATGAAAGACTGTGTCATCATGATTATTGCTTTCAGGGTGATGATCATGTGCTATTCGCTCAGCATCAGGACTCTCTTGTTGTTACAGTTCAGTTAGATCCATGATGTAGAAATTGAAGACGGATGGAGGATGAAAATTGATTTAATCTGGTTCCTGTTTTCCTTCTCCCACTTTGTTTTCAGTATATATCTGAGAGCTTAAAACCTCTTTCATGCCCTGCCGAAACCTGCACTCTATAAAGTGCTGTTTTTCACATCTGTTTCTTTCTTAGCACAAAAAGAGAAAAGTCTCTTTCTTTTATGCGCAACTTTTTCCAGTTCAGAAACACGTCGTGACATTTGCACTGTTTGATTTTTATTTAATATTTTGAAGCATTCATCATGTGCTTGGTCTCCAAAATCCTCATGTGTAAAATTTATTGTTCTCAGGAGACAGCTAACAAACTAGAGCAGAGACATCCCTTTTCCTGTCAGGGCGTATCTGTTTGCCTAATCTACACAAACGTAAAGAGTATTGTCCCCTTACAGAGTTCAACCTGGTAGGAAACATCTCTCATGACTGTGCAGTTGTTTTATTTGTTAGTAACCTGATAATTAGACTGAATTGCCAATGTGTTTCACTTTATTATTCTGCACTATTTTCTCAGAGCAAATCAAACACGGGGCAGTGATCTCTGAGCTCTAGGCTAATTTGTTAATACTGTTGTAGTACAAAAATTCTCCATTTCAGTGGATTGCCAAATGCCAAATTCGTGCATCCTGTGTACACTCTAAAAAACTGAAATTTGTAATATCAAAAATGCCAACCCAATTGCCAGAAAAAAAGTTTGGCATTGTACCCTTCTGCAACCGTGGACACGTTACATTCTCATGTTGAAACTTTATACTTCAACAATGCTAACAAGGTGTTAATGTGCGGTTATGTATAGGCACCAAAACCACTTGGTTATGGAAAAGATTATGTTTTGGCTTAAATGCCAGCTTATGGCGCACAATCTCCACTGACTGTCTCTGTAAAAAACACAATCGCTTTTTGTGGCACTATCTCTGCTAGAAAAACAGTGACAGGCCGCTCTGGACCACATCCGATTTTGTTGGTCTGGAACAGTAGTCTGCAGCTTGGCAGACATCTTGCCTCCACCTCCTGATGAAGAGAGTCAGCTCCTTCACTACATCACTTTGGAAACTTTAATATGATACCTACGAAACATGCAAATGTAACTTATTTGTGGTTTGCAGAAATGTACACTGCCAACATTTTCTGCTGGCGACTGGGCTGAAAAAGCTACAACTTACAGATGATTTTTTAAGTAAGATCCAATTACGTTAAGAGTGTTTCTGGCAATTTGTGTTGTTCCTATACCATATAAATGCATGTACTACATTACTTTCGATGTTTCCCATCAGTGTTAGCTGTAAATTACATCCAACCTATTCCTATATATCACAAGAAAGCATGTTCTCCCTTTTTCTTACAGATGGCAAATGACCTGTTCTGAAACTTTTTTTTTTGTAAAATGTCAAATCTTCCTCTACTTACATACCATCTTAGACTTTAAAGTTTCCACTCACCTGCATTACATTGACTCCTAAAAGCAGGAAAGCCCCTGAAGGCCAGTTCTTTAAAGTGACCCTCTGCAGCTGGTATTTGTCAAGATAAACTGAAGCTGCCGAGTCTCCTTGAAAGTAGAAATGTTAAGAGGCCAGTTAGGGTTAATTGGTTGATGCAGTTATCATTGGTTAAGAAACAGCCATCGAGAATGCAGCATTTCCTTGAAAAGTCTGCATTTTTCTGACAATAGACAGCAAATACAAATGCTGAATTACATTTGTCATAGTAATGATGAGAACAGACATTATGGGAAATCCGTAAATTAAATTTAGTTCTAAAATATATAAATTTAAAGGGTTAGACACACACATACATTCCCAACACTGTGTAGTAGACTTGTTAATAAGTTGCACTAACTTGGTGCTTTTGCAAAATACGGTTTTCATTATTTCTGGACTGTGACACATTTAAGCACACATTTACAGACATCTGAAAAGAATTTAAAGGCCAACAAACCACCGAAACCATGAAATTATTTTGAAATAAATTAGTTTCATTCAGGCAAATATAGCTAAATCTGAAAATTCCTTTCATTCATTTTTTGGCAAGAATAATCAGCATTTATTTGATTTCACGTGAAAAGCTAAATAAACATTGTTAAAAGTTAAAATTTTAATTAAAAAGCTGTATATTTCAAAATTCAACCATTAACATTCACTGCACTGTTTTCTTTACCTCGGAGGACCATGAATAAGTGATTAGAGGCAATCCAATGTTTTTTAGGGGGTGGCAACTGATAGACATCAACCTTGAAGTCTGCTACAAACAAGGCTTTTTCAGGGCTGATCATATGAGTCGCCCTCCTCCCCTGAGAGAGAGGTAGAGGTCTCTCATCACAGAGCAGTTTAGCGTGGTGAGATGGTTGAATGCTAGGACTTCATTAAGCCCCTCTATTGTTAACATCTGGGTTCAGAAGAATGGCTCTTTCTCTGGTAAATGTTGCCCTGGCTTAACAAGGGATTTTATTACACCATGCAGTTGACATTGGCAGCAGTGGCACGTCTGGCAATGGAAACCCTTCAACTGTTCAGGTCACAGGAGATCAATCAAAGCAGCCTGTTTCCCTGAAGCCTTCCATTCTCACTAGATCGGGGAGTTGAATGTGTATCTAATCTTGTTTCTGAATCAAGATATAAAACATCAGCTGCAGATATTGGTTAAAATGCTGCAACAGTGAAGAAAGTACTCAGTTATAAACCTGTTTTTTTACATCATTTGGAGCCAATTTGAAGATGTACAAACTCTTCTTTCTCTTCTTTTCTGATTGTGTGTCGTCCCTGCTCTGCACCTGCATTCCCCTTATGCATGCACATATCATTATATCATTCAAAATTTTAAATGTTTCCACAAGAATTCCCAGTCTAAAGTGCACTGCTAATTTCCCATATCGCTCCATTTGCCACTTTGCTTCACACCATTTCCTCTCTCTCAGTCTCCATCCCCCCACTCCACTGTTTTGATCCCCTCCCCGGTAGGGATGTGGTTGCCATGGCAACTGCTGAATCATCCTCCACCATCCACAGCCAACCTCTGATTCCATTTCCCCGCGCAGCCAAGCCCTTCGTCGCCCAGGCCTGCATTAGCATACTGATCTGATGCTTCAATTTGCTGTATTAGTTGCAGGTTCATCTCGGAGGACGCAGAGGTGCAGCGAGCTGAACGGCAGTCATTCGGATGGGTAACGTACCCGCTACAGTGAAGCACTGCCTGAGCTATGAGCAACTCATCCAGGACTACCCATGGCTTACACGCTGGCTGCTGGAGGAGAAGGTGGGCGTTGTTTTTCTTGTTTCTAATCTGCTGCACATGCTCTGCCACATGACTCTATCAGGACAGAGAGGATGCACAGCAGCCAGACACTGATGACAGCGCTGATGCTGCATGATGCTTATGTAATGATCCTCTTCAATGGAAATTCTACTCTGCTTTTAGATGTTACTGTATTTTTAAGGTTGCATCTGTCTGAATAAGGGTGATAAATTATTTTAATCTTCCTGAATTGACTGTATGAGACAGAAGATGCACACTAAATGCTTCTGTTTCTTTTGTGTTGTGTAACTGTAAGGATTATTTAATAGTATCTGTTTAATTCAAGTGCCCATAGAGGTTCTTTACATTCAATAACTACTCACTAATCACATACTGAGCTTGTATTAATTAACAGATTTGGTATCAACATTGAGTCTAATCACTCAAGAAGCATCTACAGTACACTCTGTACCTTCCTAGCCCCCTATAGCTCATTGCTTTGGTCTTATGGCCTGCATATTTCTTGCACGTCTAATCTGTTCTGATTAACACCAATGGGCTTTGTTTTCAGTTTTTACCCTCAAAAAGTATAAATACTACAGTATAAAAATACTGCAATAGCCTACAAGTACAAGCCATGTGTTAACCTCCTGAGACTCTGTGTCCTCATATAAGTTCATCACATTTTGGGTTTACTTGACCTGATACTTCATTCTACTCGACTTAGACCTGTTGTCCTCTTTCGCAGACACTTTTTTGTGCCATCTAGGTGTTGTAAAAGCATAATACACCAATCCATGTAAAAACAAAATGGCAATCATCTTTGCTAAATCAGTCTGCAACCGATCCCACAAAAAAGAGGACAGGGTCCAAACCTGATCACATTTAATGGTTAAAACTTGTTTATTTGTGATTAATGATGTTTGTCGTCTGATATGCAAACATGTTTGACCTATTTTAGCTACAGTAAAAAGATAAGACACTGTTAAATAGTAGGTACTTGTTTGAAGATGTTGGGACTTTATTATCATTGACAATGTCTAGTTTTTTGTACTTATCAGGTCCTACTGATCCCAAATAGCTAGGAGAAATTAAACATGCATACCAAACAAAAGTTAGGGTCTCAGGAGGTTAAAAATGTGACTAAAAACCACATAAATAGACTGTAATAGAAAGTAGGACCTGTGCCATAAGTAAAAGTACTGTGTGCAAGTTAATTCAGTCTATGTCCATTTGTATTTTAGGTATCCTTGTGTAACATCTTGGCCCAGGGACTACAGAGGAAAAATAGCTTTTTGGCTAATTCTTGCATTATTTTATACCATGTGTATTTATTAAATTGCACTGTTACTTCTTAAATAAACTAAACTATGCTACTTTATAATACTGTTTGGTGGTTAAATCTATGACAAATTTCATATTGTGAATTAAAAATGATATTATTTCCCTCTTAAATGTTATTAAGTATAATGTAGCATGAAAACAGAACTACTTACGAAAGTACAAGTACCTCAACATAGCTAGCTAGCTAAGTAAACAGTAGGCTAACATTAGCTTGCTAACTAGTTGAGTAAATGTACTTTACAGCCGTTACTGTAACATAGCTTAGCTAACGGCTAACCATAAGAAGTTAGTAGCTTGTGTTAGCAAGCTGGTGAAGATAATTTAATGTCTAGCCAGTTAAAGGCAGATATTTTTAACTAAGAAACTGGCGGAGATTAAAACGGAGGCAAAGGTAACGTGACGGCAGAGTAATTCATTCACTCGAGAAAAAATATTTTCTGTTTTCATGTAGCTGTTATGAAATAAGACAGTGTTTGCTAACACGTTAGCTTAATTAGCTAGCTGCTATAACCGTTAGCTTGTTTTGTTTCTCTCCTATCCATAAAAACATTGGATAACAATACAAGAGCAGTTGGTCAGCTTGGTGGTTTTCTTTTTAAATGTCACTCAGTTTAAGAAGCTGGCTAAATCTATTTAAATTAATCACATTTAATCTCTTATGAGGTTTTTAAATTTAAACTCAGCAAGGGCTTTCCTCTAAAATTACGAGGTTCAGACCAGAAAAATACCCTGATCCTGAGAATATCCCTTGTGGTTTGTGTGGAGTTACCCTTACCTTCTTCCCCAGTCTTTTCTCTATGAGACATATCCTTAGTTTGCATCCTAATGTCATGACAGGCTTATGTTTTGGTTCTCAGGTTTCACCTGGCTTTGAGGTCTACAGTTGCTCATGTTAGAAATAACATGTCCCACGCCAGAAGGATGACTGACTGCCTATGTTCAGTGTACTGTCTCCTGTGTACTTCTCTTATCCTCTGTTTTTCCTGTCTGATATTTCTCCAGACTGCTGCAGGACATGAGTATCCAGAGTTTGTTAAAGTAGTTGAAGTTGGGCCGAGAGATGGACTTCAAAATGAAAAGGTATACACTGTCATTTCAGTCAGGAATCTCATTTATATTTATAAATACACACTCTTGTTTTGTATCACCCCGGGAATCCCCCATTTTTCATACAGAAAACAATCCATAACATATGGGTTGTGTGCCATAATTGCCAGGAGCATATGTTTCACATTTTCTTTGAAATTGAATAGGAAAGATGACACGGCTTCTGGCTTAGTTTACTCTGCTTAGCATGTCACTGCTTTATCATTTCCTTATTGCACGCCTGTAGTTTTACAGATTGCACTGCATGCAGGGATAATTTTATTTACCACAATGTGTTACAATGAGGAATATTGAGGGATCTCAAAATATTCAGCAAGTGCACGGCTCAGCATATGAAAAAAAGATAGTAATGTGATTGGCAAGAAAAAAAAATCTGCCAGATATGTGCTTGTTGTACCTCCCATCTTGAGTGGAATCAAATCCAGAAAGAGCAGTTTCAGTTTCATTGTTCCCCAGGAAATTGTTCCGACAGGGGTGAAAATCCAGCTGATAGACATGCTCTCAGGAACAGGCCTGCCTGTGATCGAGGCCACCAGCTTTGTGTCTTCAAAGTGGGTACCGCAGGTAATAACTCTTCTTTGTGCACAGCAAAAGAGTGCTGAGTGATTTATTAGGCTCTCTTTCTTGTCTGCATAACTACTGAGGAAAATCTGCTCTTTAAGAATCCTTGTTGGACATGCAGATGCTCTTGGAAAAAGTATTTTAAGATATTCTTCATATAGTCACCCTCTCATTCACTGTCATAAATTGTACCACTATTTACTTCCTGAAAAAGCGCAAACATGAACATGTCCCATTTTATTTATACTGAGAAATGTGAGATGAACAAATATAGGATGTCTGCAGACTACAAGCATGTGAAAACATTTGTGCGGGGTGATGTATTCTCAGATGATGTTAAAGGTTTATTTTTCTACATCATATGTTTTCCCCCCCTTCATTTAGATGGCAGACCACACTGATGTACTCAGAGGAATCCAGAGAGTGCCTCATGTTCGGTACCCTGTTTTGACACCTAACATGCAAGGCTTCCAGGACGCTGTAAGCATTAATTTAAAATTCAGTGTGATGATCTCTGCTATAAGCTATAGCTATTTACCCATGCTTGTCAATTTGAGTTAACTGTTGCCGCTACGTTCTTTTTTCCCAGATAATTCCTGCACTTACGTAAGTGTGACTCCAGCACAGTGTTCAAAACAGTTTTACAAGTTCATTTTTCTCTCCTGTTTTAAGGTTGCAGCTGGTGCTACTGAAGTGGCGGTGTTTGGGTCAGCGTCTGAAAGCTTCAGTAAAAAAAATATTAACTGCTCTATTGATGAAAGCATGCTGAGGTTTGAGGAAGTCATTAACACTGCCAAAGAGCGACAAATTCCAGTCCGTGGGTTAGTACTCTGGATATTAATTCTCACTTACACTGAGTGAAAACACTTATCTAACACTGTTGAAAATACTGCAGTTTCCATATGAAGGGGAAAACACACAATTCAGTAATGATAGCTTTATAGCACACTTCCAGATGTTCACCAGGTTATATCTATGCATAAGTGAACCACAAGTCCAGATGGTCATTAAATCAAACCAAACACGGTATATACTTGTTCAATTGTAATGCATGTTTCTTAGATTGTAAAATGAACCTCTTTGTTTTAAAAAGGATTAACACTTCATGACAGCAGTGGATTAGTGTAATCACTGTGACTTTCCAAGTGCCAAATACTGTTTGAGCGTTAACAAATGGGAAATCAAGATCTGGATCAATACCAAAATCCCCAATCTGTCAACTTTATATCGTGTAAATCTTTTTGTATGCCTTTGAGACATCTCATTGACAAACAGAGGAACAGCCAGAAAAACAAAAAATGCATCAGAATAAACAGCAAACTTAAACTGAGACAGTCCATCAAACAACAACAGGCAACAGTGAAATAATGTTTTTACTTCAGCAAATGTTCTTTACATATTTGTTATCAGGCATACAGAAACCACAATACCACACACAATATCACAATGGTGATAAGCACGAAGGTAGGCACAAAATGTGTTAAAATTACATACTTGCAACATGAAAACAGTGCCAATGCAAGGTCTGTTACATACAGCCACAGTTCCTTTGTAAAACCATAGCAGTTTTGTTAGGTATAGAGGCCAAAGAATCACTTGGTTAAGTTTAGGAAAAGATCATGATTTCCTTAACTAGTCACATAAATTTACATACTTTACATAGTTGCATAAAGTACCCATGTAAAGTACCTTGCATAGTGTAGGTTTAAGTCCAGAAAGTCACAAACTGTGTTCACTTTTGGTTTCACAGAGGACACGAACAGCCGTCTGCTTGTTGAAAGTCTATGTTAGTCTGACCCATCCACCACCAGCCCCACCGCCCCTATGCAGACTCTGTTGCACTTTATACTTAGTTCATGTGTCCACCTTGACAAAAGATAGTCACTGACTTTGCATTGGCATTGCTTTTGTATTGCCGGCACATAATTTGAACACATTTGTGCCCATCACCACGTAACGCATTATCAAGACTTCGTGTCAATTTCATGTATTTCTGTGACACTGTATATTAACAGCAGTTTAGTTTTCACAGTTCATGAAATGCTATCAAATGTTACTTAAACACTGTAATTCTTACAAATGTTGTCCTATTTCAGATATGTTTCTTGTGCCCTTGGATGCCCCCATGAGGGACACATTGAACCTTCCAAAGTTGCTGAGGTGAGATAATTCTTCTACATTTTTATTATACTTTCATGTTTATGGAAACGTTCAGTAGAGACAATATTGATGAATTATCATTTTGAAATGTTATCACATGACACTGAGCATATTCGCAAAGAATACAGGCCTTGTAGACATATACACTGAAAGATTACATTGGTTAAGGATAGTTCTTTTACTGTATGATTTCCTGTTAATGGGAGCATTTTAACCTACTGTATTTTCAACATTCTTTAGGTGGCAAAGAGGTTATATAAATTAGGCTGCTATGAGATTTCCTTGGGGGATACGATCGGTGTTGGTACTCCAGGTTCCATGTTTAAGATGCTGCAGAGTGTGATGAAGGAGGTGCCCACCAGCGCTCTCGCAGTTCACTGCCATGACACTTACGGGCAAGCACTGCCCAACATCCTTACTGCACTTCAGGTAAGAACTCATAATCTACAGCATAAAGAGTAATCTCAAAACTACTACTGACCATAATTATTTATTATGGTGTGATAATTGTTTATAGGTAAATAAATATGCTGTATCAGTTAAGGCTCACAAACAAGGACTTACTTTGATTTTTTGGCATCAGTGTATTCAGCTTTGTTAAGTATATTAAGTATGATTGTAAAAACTAAAGCTGAACTAATGACATAAAAAACTAAAAACTAAGATGGAGACACCCAAAAGTAACTATTTTAAGTTTATTTACAACTGAAAGGATACAACCTTCGGGCAATTTCATTTGCAAGAGGGCCCCTAGACACAAAAGACATTAATATTAACAATGAAAGTAAAAGAAAAAACAAAGGTTTTAAAAACATTATAAACACACACCCACTAACAAGGGCTCAACCCCAAATCCAGGTTTATAACGACCTATCCATCTTTCTAAAATACATTGTGGTAAAGGTTTACAAGGTGCTGCTTTCTCTGGCAAGACTGCTCCCCTTCTCTTGGTAAGAATCGCTCAAGGCACCTGGCATTTCTAGGAGTTCTTAAAATAAAGGGGAACGGCTCCAAGACTGCTCCAAAAGTTGGGTGGAGGGACCTGTGAATTCTGAGAAATGCACAGGAAGGAGCATGAAAAATTCTCAAAACCTGGCAGACATCAAACAGACATCTTTGAAGATGGAGAGAAGGAGAGACCTGACATCTTTGCAAATTTAATGAAGAAATGTGGGATCTCTGAAACAGAAGAGAAACGCTCTGGTTCCTCTAAAGGAAAAAGGAAGACATGAGATCTGATAATTCTGGGAGGAGTGTGAGTCATACTTCTTGTATGAGAAGAAAAGTATGAAAAAACATCCTGAGCTCTGTGTGAGGGGTGTGAAAAGTGTCTGTACTTTCTTTTGCAAAGGTCTGTGTTGGGCTTACGAATACTGGCATGGTTAGTAGAGGAGGCCCATTTACCTCAGAGTTCTCCTCTGTACAAGCACAAGACAGTAATGCATCATCCTCTTGATCCGCACATCCTCTCATGTTAAATTGTTTGACAGCTTTACTCTCTGCAGTGGCTTGGCAAGGATTCTCCGGGCACCTTCTCCTTCACATGCACATCTTTCTCCTCATGATGAATATGAACACTCTTGTGGAGAACCGCAGGCCGATTATGGATAAATGCCCAGCCTTTGCATAAATCAATGTTCTTACTCATGATGACATGAAGAGGAGCAACCAGATGTGGAAGCAAAGTCGAGGTGGTGATTCTTGTTCCAGGACATCTTTCAACTTCCTTAAGTAACTGCCAACATTGTAGAGATCACAAGTCTTTTCTGAGGCTTTAAATCATTATTCCTGCTGGGGATAATCGTATGTTAGGCTGCTCCCAATCCATCTCTTCTGACAATATTCGGCAGAAGTCACAATGGATTCAATGACAGCGTCTTTTCTTCATTTTTACAGAGAGCAAAGGATAAGTAGTGTTTATTTTTCACATTTTCCACTGGAATCAGGCAAAAGGAATATGAATTATCATCAAAATGTTCAAGTAGGCTGATTTTTGGGCCATTTTAGGTTGTTGGAAACCAGATCAAATTTAGATACATTAGAGCTTAAACACATACAGGTGCTCATCTAATATAAATCTTAAAAATACTAGTGGCAATCTCCTCTTAAAGGTCCAGCGTGTAGGGTGTAGGGGGATATATTGACAGAAATGGAATATGATAAGTATATTGTCTTTGGTGTATAATCACCTAAAGAAGAAAAGATCATTGTGTTTTTGTTACCTTAGAATGAGCTGTTGATATCTACATAGGGAGCGGGTCCTCAACCACCAGGCCTGCCATGTTGCACTGCCATGTTTCTACTGTAGCCCAGAATGAACAAACTAAACACTGGCTTTAGATAGGCCCTTTTGCCTTTTCATATTTTGTTTGGTAAAACACTGATTTTTAACATGAAACAGATATATTCAGTGTTTTTACTGGTTTAAACCCCCTGGTCCATTTGTTTTGGAAAGAAGAGACCTCTGCAGATAATTTTGCTCCTGGTAAAAACCTTCTGAACAGGTGGATCAGAAAAAAGGTGAGCACAGGTTAAGTTTTGAGAGAAAAAAGGTAAGCACATGTTAGCAGGTGCTGGGCTAGTAGCCTGTAAAAACCTCCTAAACAGTGAACACTGGAATTCTAACCAGGAGAAGTTTCAGCTGGTCGCAGTCGGCAGTCCTCACTGCTAGATGCTGCTAGAAGCCCCTAAATGTTACACACTGTTCCGTGTTAATACTGTAATGCGTGGCTGTCGAAGTGTTCCTTAAACTGACTGTAAACCTGAATCTTCCCTGAGCTTTAATGACAATGTGTCAGTTTACAACATAATGAATGTATCCTCTGTTTTGGGGAGCACTGAGGAGGCACAAAACAAATGTGTAGGTTACAATGGGACACACAGAAAAGCAGGAACCATCCGTCAACAAGGAAGAGGGGCATTAAGAAACATGATCTAAGCCTCCCTCCTCAAAGCAAGATGATTCACAAACTGCCCACTGGAAAAAAATCCCAGAATCTTAATGAACATAAGATATTTCCAATGGGCCCTTCCATCACAGCGCACATGTATTGTAGTGAGGAAAAAAAACTTCATGTACTATTACAGTAATAAACTCAGCCTCTACACAGCTCACAAAAATGTAATTAGGTTGTAAATCCCTGCGGAAGAGCTCTCGTCGGGGTGTTTTTCACCGCCTTTCCCGTAGTGTAAAACGGACATAAATCCAGACATAAAACAGGTAACACAGATATGGCTGTATCAGTTCTCCGGAGCACATTGTCATTGCCGAGGAGGAAGCTCATTGGGGGCTGGGTGGGTCAACAGATGTGAGGGGGTCAGCACAAAGGCTCACCTATTCAGTGTCTGTTGGACAAAGCAACTGAGAGCTAGGTGGATAGAAGGGCCCTGGGGGGCTCCTAACTCATCTGTCGCTTGGCTGTTGAACTCTCTGACAATGCTGTGCTTAAAGGCCAGTGGAAAATGATCCTTTCATTCGCTCGCTGCGGAGCACGTGATGAATGGCGCTGCAGCTGCAGACCCAACTCTAGAAACTTTGATAGCACTTGTAAATATCTGGTGTGCAGGATATAATTATGGTTTGTGACTTTTAGTTTGTAATGTCATTTATTTAATGTCACCTAAGAATAACAAAGACCCAGTTTTAAGACTATGTAATTAACAAGAGTTACACTCCCAACAAAGACAATGTTAATGATGTTAATACTGGTTAATATAATAATTAGTTACCACCATCTGTAAATGGTATTTTCCACATATAACACACATTCATTTCCTGATATTTTATCTGAAGAAGTTCCACTTATCGGAGGTGTGGACTCAGGCACACATGACTTGGAATTGAGTCTGGCTCAAGTCACACATTTGATGACTTTAGACTTTACAAAACAATAAACTAATTGCAACTCGACTCAGACTTTAACACCAATGACTCATGACTTCACTTGGACTTAAGCATTTTGTCTTGAAAATACTTGATAGTTTCCCCCATATTGGTTGAACCAATCCAACAGCATCCAATCCTTTGCATAAAAAAATGCAACAACGTCCAGCAAACTTGTTTTAACACATAAATTCACACATTTAAAGAGCATTCATGATATCTGTAAATTGCATATATTAAATAATCTGTTGTTAAAATGGCATTACATTTGGTGAGGAGCTCATTATGACTTGTCTAGGACTTGGTACTCAAAGTTTAGGACTTGGGATTTGACTCAAGACTTGTCAGTCTTGGCTTGGGACTTGTGGCTTGCATCCTTGTTTACCAATACTATCCCATTCATACAGTAAATTGTGATCGCATGCTTATGTAGCAAACATAAATAAGAAAATATTATTTTTTACTACTTATTTATTACTTTATTAACATTATTGATGAAAATTCTGAGGACTGAATACATGGTGCTTCATAGTATTATAACTCGAGATAGCAGGTACTTCCCTTCTAACTAAAAAATGATGAACAGTTCTCAAATGTTTAACAAATATTTACAGCACCAAAACATTTTTCAGGACAACTCTAAACAAAAAAACATGACTTCCAGTAACATCTGTTAGGACAGTACACAGTAAAGCATTTACAGTATTTGAAAGAACTGAGGGTTTAGTTTGAGTACTTACAGTGCTACTCAACCCTGCAACATCGTGCCACAGAAAACCTCAACAATGTCTGTGTGTAAAGTAGCAAATAGTTTTTAACCTAGCTTTGATTTTGGATAGTGAAGTGAAAAAGCGCAGAGGGACGGTTAAATTCCTCTGTGGATCATATTTAGAATGATTCATCACAGCTGCCCCGTGGCCACAGAAAATAATAGCAGCCGGGGATATTTTGCCTACCATTTGCTCGCCCATAAACAAGATGGAAATGAAAGATTTTATCATAGCTTTTCATTACTGTGTGCCAGAAGTCCACACCACCAACTGGGAGAGAAATGAATTCCCCCAGCGCTGTCAGCCCTGAGTCACCTCTTTTGTTCTTGATAAAGACATTCCTCAGTCTTTGTACCTTTTCTCTTTTTTTTTTTTCTCAGGAGGTCTGGGGGGGCTTTGTTACTAACCTACTCCTGGCAGGTCACACAATGACAACGTATGTACTTAGATTTCACAGGCTTGGCAAGGAAAATTATTTATTCTCACCCGCAATTTTGGTGTATTGTGTACGGCTGCAGCTGGGGAATACAGTATAACCTGTTTGTGCTCACACTTGAGCTCTCCGCTAACAACAACATTCATCTTCAGTATTTTCTTTTGTCTTTGGCCATGAGGCGCTGTTCAGCCACGATGGGCTGAGCCAGCTCAAAAACCTTGTTTCACAAACATTTAAAGATCCACTGGAAGAGTGTTCACAACTTCAGTGCAACTTTGTGTTGTATTCCCTTGATTTAAAATTGGTAGACGTTGATAGGACAATGTTATAATTGATATATACCGTATCATATAATGACTGTCATCATTATGTTTATCACCATTGTCAGCTGTCAGCAGTGATGTGCTGTTACAAATACAATTAAATCACAAAACAATACTGATAAAAAAATATTTGTATTTTCAGGACAAACTAGGTAGGTAAAAAAAGTACCTACGCTATGAGGTAAACAAAAACAAGTGCGTGTACTGAACAAGTGCGGTATATTATAGAGTATTATAGAGTATAGCACATAAATCAAACATTATAAGCAGTTTTAAAAAGATGAATACAGCCATACATGTAGATTATGTGATATGTAATTGTATTATCAAGGTTGTGCACCACATTACATTTGTACCCCTTACTTCAATGTATTAATTTATATATGAACACAAAGTCATTATCATTAATATGATGTAAATGTGTCAGAATTTGCCTTTAAGCTACTATTCATTTGCAGCTCCTGCAGGTTGATGAAACATATTGAAAGTAAAAGCAAACACAGTGAAAGCACATATTAGAGAATACGGCATGAATGGAAGTATTTATAGTGAAAAACATTACAGAACAGACGCATAGCACAAACAGTACGACATTCAGAATCTTACAGTAACTAACAAGACCAAACATCACAAAGAACCATGTATTAAGCTTTAAACAAATACTTAGGACACAGGAAGCAAACACTCCTCTCGTATAAAAGGTTGATACATTTAAAAAATATATTTTTACTGTGTACAAGACTTAATAGGAGTAGTTGTATTCAGCATTGTCTGTTTTGTTCTACTTATTTATGGATTGTCCCTGCTGATTTATTTTTCTGTACTTTTGGCAGCTCTGACCAAATTAAATTCCTTTTTTAGAGGTAGTAAAGTCAAATATGGTTTGATTTTATTGTGCCTTTTACCGATTACTGACCACACAGCTTCCAGCTGAACATAAAATGAAAAACACCAGGATTTGAGATTAGTATCAGAATTCCTGTTGTATTAAGGCTGTTGTGGTTATTGGTTGTTCTGTATTCATGAAACTCAGTAAGACAGATAAAGAGGTTGATATTGAGGGTGAATAAGTGATTATATAGTTCAGAATCGTGTTCAAATAAATCATGAAGTAAAAATTTATTTATTCTTTATATGTTTGTTTTGTCTATCTCTGAGCTGCCCTCTAATGTCCAGTGGCAAGCTTATTTATGCATTCCTGGGAAGAGGTGATATATGTGTCAGCGGTGGATCTGTGACAGTTTCTTTCAGCTTCCCAGTTTATGTAGCAGTGGGTAAAGCATCACTGCTTCATACGCTTCAGTGAATGCACACTCTCTCTTTCTCTCTCTCTCTCTCTGACGCAGTTATAAAACCAAAATGGGAGCATGTCCATCTTCAGCCTCGTCCACTCGGAGTGTAGAATGTCAACAAGCTTATCCCGAATCATGCGAGTTTGAAAATGCACTGTGTCTTTACCCAGGAATGCATTGTTTTTATATGGCCACAGCTCACTGAATATGGCTTTTTAACACTGAGTGCACATCTGGTTTCTGGGCAGTGTGAATCAAACTGAGCGTTGGCAAGCTCGAGCTGCTGACCACCAATTCCTGCGCGATTAGGGTCCAGAGGAGCAGGGCACGCTGCTGAAGGGTCCGTTTTGTTCCTCTCGGAAACAGTACGCTGAAGACCCCTGGCCTTACACGGTTAGCAGCTGAAAGCGAGAGGATTGGCATGGTAGATTACAACTCTGTGTTTATACTACAAAAAATTCTGCCTAGTACAATATCCTGCTCTGGCTTTATCCAAGGTCTGGAAATCTCGTGCGCTGCACACACCGGAGTAGATCTCCTCCTCCTACCCCACCTCCTCCTCTTCCCCTGCCAACACAAACAGCAATTACGGCTGGCTCAGACGGCCCCTGAAAGAAGTAGGTTCTTGTCTGGAGGAAAAGCAACCAATTAGCAGCATTGTTAAAAAAAAAAAGGCAATAGAGATTCTTTTAATTTAGCTTGCTTGGTTCTGCTCCATGGGGTGAAAGTCCTTCATGACCCAATGCCACTGAGAGGATCAGCGTGTTAATTTTGTCTCACTGTGGGATCCTCTGACATCTGGCTCTGCCACGGAAGCTGGAAAACATCTTTAATATTCTCATGACGATCCCAGGGACATGTGGAAAACATCCCGAGACCTTAGTCCATAATGACTGAGAACCTGAAGGCCTGGCTTCATAATTTTTTTTGGTGTGAAAACAAAGGTTACACAAGGCAGTGAGGGTTACTGTTTCCGTGTATGTGCATTCAGAGAAATTTAAAAAAGTATTTTCAGAGTAAAATACAGCTACATGAGTTATCTCTTCTTGTAGCTTAAACATCAAAGCAAAAGCTGCAAACTATTATTTCCCAAGACGTCCAAAAAAGTATTAACATTCAGAAAAACAACTGAGGACGCATCATTAATTTTCATATGGAGGACACTTGGTATTGCTGGCAGTTAAAGAAGTTTTTTTTAAAACAGAAAAGTTTCCCAGAAAATATTATGCATGCATGTAACAAAGTAAATAACTTTAAAATTAATCTTTTGCAGGCACCAGAGCAAAGCAGCTTTTTTAAACAAAAGGTCATCAGTGAAATGATTTATGGCATTAATGATTATTTATAGCAACTGCACATTTATGTATTAATGCTACAATTCCTGTATTGTTGGCACGGTGTAAGAGGACACCGTCCAGCCGGGGAAAAAAATGTCTTCTCAATGTGGCAAGAAAGTGAATCCCCATGGTTAAGGGCAGAGTAGTGCTGTAAAAACATGAGTAACCCAGAGAATCAGAAACATATGAAATACTCTGTTCAGCATTTATAATGTTCCTCTCATATGAACAGGGCCGTAATTATGTGGTGCTTGCGGTTTAAGCTGACAAAGAGGATGACTAAGCCATACTGTGGGACATTCTGTGCCCACTCATCCTCAGGACATAAGCCCACAGTTCTCCTAAACAGCTGTAAAACACGACCGCAGGCCTGGCAAGGCACGCTGCAGCGGGCAGAACAATCCAACAGAACAAGGATCTTTGTTCCTGGATTTTTTACCTGAGGTGTAGCCCGTGTGGAGGTGCTGAATGTCTCCGTTGTGTGTCCCTTGCAGATGGGGGTCTGCGTGGTGGATTCTGCAGTAGCTGGTCTGGGAGGTTGCCCATACGCTCAGGGTTCATCTGGCAATGTTTCAACAGAGGATGTTCTCTACATGCTCCATGGCATGGGCATCCAAACTGTGAGTGTGTCTTTACAGTGCACTTTGTATTTTATGCCTCGATAATCCCAACAGATCAACCAAACTCAACAATCTTAGAGCTCATTTACATAAACAGATCGCTCTGCAAACATACAGCTCTGTAAATGTTTATTTTTTTAATATCAGCGGTTTTACACAGCTTGCACAAGCCCACAGTGTTGCATGCCCCGTCTCAGGGACAATTTATTTAACAATCCCTACCCCTGCTGGTGGGATATTTCCACTACACTTTAGTTTTGTATCACCTGTTGTGCACATACATATAAATTCATGAAAAGCCTGCCTTAAAGTTGACTTTTAGTTTGTCTTGAAGACAAAGCCCCTCGCAGACATTTTAACTGATACTACAATCTTTTCTTTTTTCTTTTCACAGGGTGTGAACCTTGCCAAAGTCATCGAGGCTGGTGACTTCATCTGCAGTGCTTTGCATCGCAAGACAAACTCCAAGGTTGCTCAGGCAATCTGCAGAGCACTGTGATCTGTTTCCTTAAAGGAATATATTTAAATATTTGACTCTGCTCCCTCTAAAGTGCTTCCCCTGCTGTTGCTGCCTTCGGATTTGTTGCCTATGCTTCTGTATTTGAAGTGCATTGTTCCTTGTTTTAAGCTGTCAGGAGGCGTCTCATTGAAATAATCTCAAGAATTATATTAGAAGAATTTTCTGTTCATCTCTTCATTCTGTTACTTGAAGGAAGAAGGACTCAAAGGACCATTATGAACAACTGAATCATCGTTTTATGTGATATTTTGTCTTATTTTCTCTGCATGGTTGTAAATTACTGAAACAAACTATCAAGAAAAGTATTTATTTGTGATAAATGTCCACATTGATGACTTGATGGGTCATGAATACTTACTGGCCGTTTTAAAAGCTGAGTTATCCACCTCTATAACGTTCTGATGTTTATTTGACTCAGACAAACCCAGTTAAGCTCAGTCACTTTTATTACTTTGGGGTAGCTCAGCGGCCTTGTAAAATAAAGCAACAGAATAAGTTTAGTCTCTTTTGGCAACTCGCTGAACTCAATTTATTTGCACGACAGGTGTTTGTATAAAAAGGGAGGATTAACAGCAAGACAGAAAAAGCTTCTTGCTTTGAACATCTTTTAATGCACTTTACTCCTCAGAAGATCTTTCAGCTTTTCCTACCTGGATCAGATAGTGTATGAACTGAAAGGATGACCTCTCTTGAACTACTGCAAAAATAACAATTTAAAAGCCAGCTCCGAAGAGTTTTTACCCTCAGGTTTGCCAAAGATCACTTGAAAAGTGCCCCTTGATAGTTTTTTTTTCCATTGAAAAAAACTTTTGCTAAGACTTAAGCTACTGTCTGTGTGAGTGTCAGGTGTACTTTTATCCTGTCAGTGTCTGTTTACATAATACTCTGCAATCTGTAAAACATAAAATACTAACATTAAAACGCAATATGAACCTTAAGCTGAATGAGATTTTATTGAATTCAAGATGGCAAAGAATAAATGCTGTACATATAAAGTCAATTTTGGATGTCTCTGTCCAGGTAATAAGGACTCAGTGTACCAGTGGTTTTCTATCCAGCTTTGCCGTTAATTTCAGTCACCCTATTTCCCAGTAGTGAATTAGTCTAATTAGAATGCCAGAGTGAAGGCCATCAGGACTCTGGGTGTGAACTGGGACTAAAAAAAAACTTGACACTAATGAATAGATGTGGGAGAGAAGTGGCACATTTGCGTAACTGTATTAAAATGTGGTAACTGCCTACCCACAATTGTCCATCTTCATCACACATGCAAACATTTACGCATTGCAAGTGCAGCCACACATGCTCAGTGATACGTTTAGGGAGAAGAGCTGCTTGTAGACGGAGAGATATCAGCTGGCAACAATCCAATAATGAGAGTTTGCGACTGAAACTCTGGAGCAAGAACACTCCAAAGTTTCACAGGATGAATAATTTGAAAGACAAAACAGTTTCACTGGCACTGCGGTAAAGATCGGCCACTATTTCCTATAAGAACATGTATATTTAGCCTACTTCTCTCAGTTGCTGATTACAATAATGGGTTACTGCAAACTGTTTTGGCGTAGTGTCATTTAATCAAAGTGCATTTCCTTTCTGCTGGGAGGGTTAAAAGTGCATTATCTGGGGATGTTTAAGAGGCTGGGGATTAGCATTTAGACACAATTTCTCCCAAAGTGGTGTTTTGACTCAGACTTGAATAGAAATGAGGAATATGTTTCCTATCAAGATCCTAAAACACTGCAAGTGTGTTGACCCCTTGACTAATGCTGATAAAAAAACAGAAGGATTGCCATAAATAAAGCAACTCAATGTTGGAGGCCTAATTTAAATTAAAACAGTACCTTGGCACTTGAGCTACAAAGATGAAAACTTTTTCAAAAACCTCTTCATAGCACTCCATGACAATGCAGCACTAAATTCCAATCCATTTAGTAGCTGTTTAGATATTTCCATCTCTGCAATTTGTTGTAGGCTACTGACTGATTGTCATTTCACCCCCTAGAGACAATTTTTGTTTGAATGTGGTGAAAGAACACCCTGTCTCTCCGTCTGTTGATCTGCTTTCTCCATGGATGAAGTCACTGCTTCAGGAACCTCATCAGTACCATCAACATCAGTTAGTGTCTTGTGACTAGCCTGCAAGGCCTGCCACGTGCTGCCCATGTTCAGACCCCAGAAGCACCAGGATCACTTCTTTTTTTCAAAGTTTTTTTTTTGGCATTAAGCCTTTATTTGACAGCACTGCTGTTAGAGTGAAGGGGGGAGAGAGAGAGGAGATGGCATGCAGCAATGCTTCCAATGCTTCGACGTGATGCTTCACTGCAATGAGAGTGAGCCAGAGCTCGACATCATTGATGTTAAGATAAGACCTCTGCTAACCTTTAGCCAGTCAGGATCAGTGTGGCTGGGTTCCACCCACTGTACCTATAGAGTCTAGTAGAGGGCGGAGCCTGTTTGTGATAGAAGGAAGGTTACGAGTTCTATCAGCATAGGTAGAGCCCTCTACCCAGGGTCCATGTCACTCCTATACCACTCACTGAAGAGGGTGGAGGATAGCACACAGTGGAGCTGTGCTGCCTTATGTATTGTGGGGTGCGCATATATTCAGGTAGGCATGTTCTGATTGGCCAGCTAACGCCTGGAACACACTGCCTGTGTGAACAGGGCATGTGGGTCACAGAACCTCTTGTATTTTTTTCTGCACCCATGTTAACAGTTTGAAGCAGCCACACTGTCCACATGAGCAGCACTGTTCAGTCACAGCTTGGCTGCTGCCCAGCTGCAGAGCATCTAGAGAATAGGAGTCTCGCCTGTTTTTTCCGTGTGATGCGTGCGGTTTCAGCAAAAATAGACTGTGAAAATGGTCTTTTGATGATCATACTGACAGTATAGCACCTTTCACTACAGTTTCAATGGCTACATCTGTCACAGAATAAATATAAATATTTATTTTTAATTCAACACTTCCTGTCTCCATTTCAAAACAAACGCCCTCTGTCTGCATTTCTAGGGACAGAATCCATTCATTTGTTAACACAAGGCTTTTTATTGTGAAACATTTGTAGGACTGTGTTGCTGATGATGTTGTGGTTTGCAGTTCAGAGTTGCCAGAAATGGGTTGCCGTCACACACTCTAACGCAGGCAGTGTGTGATTGTAGCTTTGTACATATTTCAGTGGGCAAATGTGTGCTCATGGAGTCAGTATAGGGCTCTGGCTGTGCTAATAGAACTACAGTTATGATATTGTAACCCTTGTTATAATAAGTGAGGGTGGGACTAGGAATATTTCTGTCTTTCATAAAATGGACACACAAGCTGCCCTCATGCTGCCAACAGGATTATGATGAGGAACTGAATGTCACGCACAGACTTGCAGACACTTGGGAAAAATGTGTTTTCTCCTTGTCAGCTAAAGCTGTATGCAATAACTCAACCTCTCAGAACATCATCCTGTAGGATGACAATGCAAGACAAACCAGCTAAAGTCTCAGCACCCATGAAATCCTCCTAGGAAACTCTAGTCTCAGAGGAAGCAGAAAGTCCTGACTGACTTTGAGAGAGACAAGAGAAGAGCAGGGACACTCTCTCAGACCAGAGGTGGTGGAAACGATGAGAAAAAAAAAAAGTTAATTCATCACCAGAATACCAAAAAGCTTGAGGAGGCTTTCTAGAAAATAATGACTTCATAACAGAGTCTGATGGAGAACAGAAGAAATGAATTTGAAAGAATTCAAAGCCCTTCCCCATCCAGCCTCTCCTATATTTACATCCACATCTTCATGGTTGACTCAGTATTCAGCACAGCAGCCTCACAGCAGGAATGTTCTGGCTTCCAACCAGCGGGGCTCTGTCTGTGTGCAGCAGCATGTGTTTGCATGTGGTTGTGTGTTTACTTACAGTCACAATCTCTCCCATGTCTGTGTGGGTTTCCTCTCTCCCACAGTCCAGACATGTTGGTCAGTTGAAGCACTGAATGTAAACAGCTTATAGCTTTGGAGCCTGTCCAGCTTCTCTTCTCTTCTCAAAAATATTTTCTTTAGTTTATTAGCATTAAAATTAAAACTTTATCATAATTGCCTTTTTTATTCAGCATATAAATAGTGCAGTGTGGAACCTACTTATTTATTATAAAATGCCCAGTGCCCAACAAGCAGCAGACCCAACAAAGCTCCTTAATGACCTTTGACACCATCTACTGGTAAAATGGTGGAGCTGGTGTTTTCATATTACAAAAAAATTGCAGCAGGACAGTTTTTTTGTCCTGCATGATAAGAGAATATTTGCAGTTTGCATGACTGGGTTGAAATTTTTTAAGCGCTTGAATTATATTCTCTCTCTCGCAAACACATTTATGATGCTTACATATTTTGATAAGCAAAATAATCTTAACAAATGAACACCACTTTCATGAGTTTTGTGGCCTAAATGCAATGGCCAGAAATAAAGAGCTGATGTTACCAAGGTCAATCAAGAGGCTGTAAAGCCACGTTTGGTGTGATGACGTTCTGAGGTCTCACTTAGCCACTTGTTAGCAACCACCTATTTTAAAAAATCTAAAAGCTTCAACATTCACAAAAGGAGTATTTACTTGTCGAAGAACAGAACGTGAAAGTCTCTCAAGCTTGTGTCAACCACAGACCTTATTTCAGGCATCTAACCAAAAATGCAAACTCATGTCGCTCATGTCAATCACTGCTTGTAAACTGTGGTCAAACTTTCAAACTAGCGCTGATGAAATATGAAGCAAGATGTGCTTGCTGCATTACTTATTTCTTGCCACAAATGTTTTCAGAAACATATTTTATTATACTGTTGAGCTGTAAAATGACCAACATGGTCCAGCTGGTGGGCGATGCTCGGTACATCAGTGGGCTGTTTTCAACCTGACAGCTGGTTCATAAACTTTTACTCATGCAGCCCACACTGCTGCACTGTCTGAGGCAAAGGACTGCAGGCTTTCAATACGTTTTGATTATACTGGAGTGAATATGTTTAGAATTTTCATGACTTTTCAGTTAACCAGTGGCCTTAAGCCAACTTGCTACTGTATCTTCTGCCAGTTTTGCTAGTGTTAGCAAGGTGTTACCATGTGGGATTACCTATTTGAGCATGCTAATTAGTTTTAATTCATTTATTTTCATTTAGTCTTCATTGTAAAAAGTTTTTTTTATAAATTAATTGTTGACTTTAAACCATTTACACACAGTCCACATTGTTGGCTCAAATTTTCTGTTGCTGCTAGTTAGTTAGTTAGCCTAACTCACCACATGGCACATTTCACAATCTGTTTTACAAATTAATGTATTATCATTGCTTATGTACAAGGTTTGTTTCTATCAGCTTATCGTGGTAAATAGCCTGAGTAAGTGACACCTATGTTTACCTTGTATTTCCTGGTTATTCCAATGGACAGTTTTCACCTTGAATATTTCCAGATTAAATGCTGTTGGAGTAAAGAGTGGACTAAACAAATGGATGCCTATGTGTTCACATGAGGCACTGATGGATTTTGGTGTGGATGTGGTGAGTGATTTTCCTCCCCCTAGAGTGCTGCAAGGATGATGTTTGTTTGTAGGCCAGTCCAGCAGTTAACATTGCCCTGGTTACCTCAAGAAAAAAGCCAATGGGATTTTTCCATTGGATTTTGGATTATTGCAGAAAATAAGCTCTTCAGAAAACAAATGTTTATGATAGCGTTTGTGATTTCACATTTTGTTTAGCAAGATAATCTCCACAAATAAATACGTCAGGCAATAAACATACTACACCAAGCCTACCAATGCTTGGTCAGTGGCCCTTGGTGTCAAAATATGACACGCTGGGTACCCCTCCAGTGTCAGTTTTAGACGTTCAGGGACATGTGTCAATTTATGCATTGTTCTTTTCAAAACAAACTCCCATTTTCACAGGAAATGTTTTTGCTCATTAAGTGCATACATTCAAAACTGTGTTTTGATCTCCAAAGTTCCAGGATCTTCACCAGAGGGTGAGTAATCTGGTTTTATGGTTTGATGTTTAACCACTTTCTGATATTTTCCCTGCTGTGTATAAACTTGTATAATTGTGTGTGTGTGTGTGTGTGTATCTGCAGGATACGCATGAGTTCCTCACCTCTGTGCTGGAGGAAAGGCCACAGCTTCAGCTGATAGCAGCCAGCATGGGCAGATCCTAAAGCTGTCCAGTGGAGCATCACATGGTGTCTAAAATGGCTAACACCAGGACCCCCCACACACACACACACACACATTGATATTTCTACCAGCATGTCAAAGGAGAGTACAGCTGTATTCTGACTGTGCTGTCCTTTAATGTGTAGCTACAGGATCCACCAGAGAGGAGGAATTAACAAACCTCTCACCTGAGGTGGAAGTGTGGAGCAGATGCTCCAAGATTACCTGATGGTAAGAAGCACCTGTCCTCATTCACTCATGTTAGAACTGACTGATATGATCATATGATGCAGAAAACACTGACACATTTCTATCCCAGCAACACTGTGTCTTGTGTCAGTATGTGTATGGATACGTTGTAGCTTTGCTGTTGTGCATTTAAATCAAGTAAAGAAGTGAAAGCGTTTTGGCTCCTGTGCTCTTCGGCAGGAGACGGACTTGGAATATAACTGTGAGTGCACTGCAACATCAGGCCAGCACTCCTCATTTCTGACTCTGCCAAGGTAAGAGACATGACATCCATCACAAAGAAAACAAAGTACTGACCACAGTGCTCTGTGACAAGGTAAGTGTCCAGTGGATGTACACTTTCAGAGTACTCTAGCTAACATATTCAGGTTTCTCATAAACAGATTGTGGTGTTTACATGCTCAAACACATAGACCGGATACTCCAAAAGCCTGATTATAAAAGGGTTATTTATGACAGTGTAAATGCACTTATTGTGACCTGAAGAACCAGCAGCAATGCAGCTGCAGACTCTCGATGAGTTAGCAGCTAGTGCAGTGGCACAGTCTAACGTAGCACAGCACACACACCTTGAGCCAGAGAATGAATGCTGCTCAGCAGCGACAGACTCATGTTAGCAGCTGACCCAGTGGCACAAATAATTAATATGATAATTCAAATAATAATTTTTTTAATCTTGTGTGCATAACTTATCATCTTATCTTGACAACGAAGTCAGACTTCAAGGCGTCCAGAGTTAATTTTATTATTAGATACAATCAAAGCCTAGAGCGCCAATAAATCATCACCAAGGTCAGTCTTAAATGTGCTAGATGTGTGCCAATGACTGTATAAAGATGGATGGCATGACAGCTCCCCAAAAGTGAAGCCAAAACATCTTGATCGACCCCTGGCAGCTGGTTGCGGTAGCTCAAACCTCAACCTTCAAATAGATTTTCTTCAATGAAGCAGTGCCATTCAGACTGAACCCTTACAGGAACATCGTAATCCGTCACCAAGACCAGGGTACATGTATAAAATAAATATGTAATTCTTTTTTTGTTTTAAACACATGTATTATTATCAACATAGTGGAAAAAAACAGATAGTCACACAACATCTAAAACAAAAAGGAAAACAATCTAAATCATTATTTTCAATGATGTGCATTTAACAGATGAATAAACATCACAGAATAACAACACTATTGCTTTTCTGCTGTTGGTGATATTTCGTCTTGTCTCTTCCTCTCAACATCCTGCAGGAGACAAAGAAGTAACAGTAAAAACTTAATTATTATTAGTTATCAGAGAGACCTGACATATGTTAATGTTGGTTTACTTACCATATTTTACTGACAACAGCCAGAGGCATTAATATAACAACTCCAACAAGCAGCACAGTTGCAAAAGCATACAGTAGATAATCTGAAAAGACAAAATATTCAACATTCAGTATACTAAAAACAGTATCGACATCCGTCCATTTATTTGCTTTGCCTTGAAGTTTGTGGGCAGCTGGAGCCAATGCAAGCAGACAGTGGGCGAGATGCGGAGGAGTACTCTCTGGAGAGGTTGCCAGTCAATCACACGGCTGACACAAAGAGAGAGACAACCATTCACACTTACAAGTAATTTAGAGTCGCCAATTACGCTGCATGTCTGTTGACTGTGGGAGGACACTGGGACCTTTTTGCTGGGGGGTAACAGTGCTAACCACCGCACCACCGTGCTGCTCTATACTGATGTATTGGATTTTATTTTGCCAGTATCTTAATCGGTATAAAGTGCTGAATTTCACCTTGAAAATTATCATGTGACCATGTGTAACCTTGCTCAGATTCATCCATTTCAGCAGGTTTAGACGGACCACTGCTGCTTTCCCAAGAGGTCTCTGAAAGACACATAAAAAATGCTTTGCAACAAACAGATTTAACAATGAAAATGCCTTTCTTGTGAATAAAAAACTCCTTCTTACTGAAGCGTGATCTGTTATGAAGTACATCATAAATCCTGTTGCATGTCAGTAGATCATCACTGTGCATTCCCTCGCATGTACAAGGATAGTGGAGTGCTGTGCCCACAGTGGCCAAGAAGGCACTTTTACATTCAGAATCTGCACCAAGCATGAGAGCTGGATCCATCTGAGTGATGCATTCATCCTTTTGGAGGTCACTGTCGCTGCATTGTGCTTCTTCAGGGCTCCAGCATTTGGCTCGGAAAGTTTCTAGCAAGTCTCTGGTGAATGAGAGAAAACATGTTTCAGGTGCAGTCACTGTGTGATTTGCTTTATGGGTGTTTAGGGAAAATACACAAAGCACATTCACCATCTTCAACATCCTGTGATGGACCATTATTTTAATGATAATCCCACATTAATGTGTTATTAGATATAAATTTTGGGAAACTGGGCTGTGGGGAAATACAAAACAAGTCTCTCCAACTGCACTCTTGATATTAAGGTTGTGAATGTGTGACAACATGACATTTTGCATGTGGACATTTCAGCTTTATTTGGTGCAAATTGGAGAAGTGCCTGAAAAACCACTGTGACAAGCCAGTGCTAAAGCTTGTAGGAATGTGCGCTGAGCCACTAATTAAAGTGTTCACTTGTAGTTTTTACTGGCCACACTCACAGTCTGTTCATCACTTTGGTCCAGACTGAATTATCTCGACAATTTGCCCACAGGATGGATTGCCATGAAATTTGTATAGACATGGTATCCAGATGATGAATCCTAATGACTCTGTTGTAGAGGACTTACGTTGCTGCTCTCTGTTGAATTTTTATTCACCAATTTGTGCCTTTTCTGCCTCAATTTCAGGTGGATTTAAAAAAAAAAAAAAAAGGCCTCTGCCTCTTTCATGCTTTTATTTGAAGGGGACAAATGCTTGGTGTCTCTGAAATCTTTGCCCATGGGTTTGGGTCCATGTTTTAACATGGCCAGTCTGTTGTAGGTCGGGTCCCATTGTATGACAACAGGTCTCTGGTCTGTTTACCATTATATGTACCTGAGTAGACCAGTTATCAAGACAGACACGCACGAGTGCTGTGTGTTACTCATGTGATCATTTCGCTGACACAGGATCACACTACAAGAGCAAAAGTAAGGTTAAAAAAAGGTTGGAAATGTGAGAAATGAAAATGAGGATTGTGAGCTTTAAAATATTCACGTCTCTCTCCTCTTGGACTTGCACCTTGTTAGGTCTGTAATATCTTGGTCAAAAATGGGTGAAGTAAATATATTTTTAAAAACTATTGGGTCCAGTTAAATCTTTAAACAAATTTCCCATGTCCATTAGGGCTTGGGTCCGTCATTTTGGACCCATGAAGACCCCTGCTCTCGTGATCCCATGCCTCAAGGAAGTGCACTGGGCATTAAAGCCAATTTTCATAGAGGCCAAACAGTGGAATTACAACTTCGCAGTCCATCACGTGATGCCCTGCAGTCCAGTTTGGGGGGCATAACAACCCCTGCAAAATGGCTTTGGTCCCATAACATTTATAAAGTCTAGAAGAGCCGCAAGATAAAAGTAATTTCATCCCCATTTAAGTCTACAGTGAACTAATTAAGAAAGAGCTGGCTTGGCTGCTGGAAGTCTCTAGTGTGCCCGCTCTATGAACCACACAGTGGGTAAGCAGTGCTCGATCACTCGGCAGCAGTCGAACCTTTTTGCCTTCATGTGCTGCTGAGCAGCTCTTATAGGAATGAATGGGGCCCTGCCTCTAATGCTGTATCCAGGTCTCTTAATACATTGATAGCTGATCCCTTGGCTTTTCCTCAAGGGCCATTTGGTACATTCATGTACCCCTCAGGGTGAACTGTAATAATTTAAGTGCTTAAGAGTTAAGTGCTTATTATTAAATATTAGCATGCTAATACGCTAAACTAAGATGGTGAACATAAAAGATGTTCATCATCAGCATGTAAGCATGTTGACATCAGCATCTAGCTTAAAGTTGTGCCTGATAATCTTATGATAATCCTGAGATACAGAAAGGACTTCAACGCTCAAATTATTGTCCTGTTCACAGTTTGGGGTTCAACTGTCCTGTTAAATAAGGACTCATCTAGTAATTGGAAACCAAGACATTAAGAATCAAGTGAGTGCAAATCTATGGGAGAGAAATATAAAAGGTTAGACTATACAGACAGGGTGATTTATATAGGTAGAAGGAAACCCTCCTGATCTCAAACAGAGAATGTGCAGTGAGCCATGACCAATGAGAAGCAGCTGTCAGGCACAGCATTGTCAGTCATGAGCGACAAGTGACAGCTACGATACACCTGAAAGCAGCACATGATTTTAAAAAAGGCAACCTACGTGCAATAGTCTGTCGGCAACAAATAAGAAGAAATTACAGAAACACAGAAGGAATTTGGAAAATGATAACCCATGGCTGGGATGCATGAGTGCAACTGTGTACAAGGCCAACTGCAGGTTTTCTTTGTTAGTCACAGAGGAATCTGTGACATCGAACAACACAGATATATAGTCATATAGTCTCCCTCTGTTCCCTATTTCCCTTTCAGGAAGTTGGCAACTCTGTTTTCATAGCATTAAGTCATTTCTTCTGTGATGTCATACATACTGTAGAGAGACAGAGTAGCAACATACCTGCAGGAACTGTCCTCAACACACTGGTTAACTGTATCCTGGCAGAACCAGGTCTCTTCTCTGCATGTGCCACTGTGCAGAGCGGTCTTTGTAGACTGACAGATCTGATCTGAAGCCTCACACTCACACATGACCAGCATCTCTGCAACATTGTGCGGCATGCTGCCATAGAACTGCTGGGTCACTTGCTGACAGCGGTCGTGGTCGCACTGCTCCATGCATGCCTTAACAACAGGGGCTAGGTACCTGTTGCAAACTGTATCTTCGACACAGACCTTCATTTGGTCCCAGCAGGATGCAGCACTGTCGTGTACTGCAGAAAGAAATGTAGTGAGTGAGTCTTTAGATTATTGAAACATCACATTTATGTTGATTGAATTATCTCCTCATTATCTTTTGGTTAAGTTAAACCATAACGAAATAATCACCATAGCCTAACAAACTGCTTGACTGCCAGTCCACTATCGTGCTCCTCCTCTGCTGAGCTCCTGCAGAGTAATTGGAAACATAATCAGCTCCTCTCCAACAAATGCCTATTAAAGCCAGTCCGTTGTTCATTCCCCAGCACAATCGTGCTTGTTCACATCAGATCGCCTTTGGTAAACAAAAATGCCATTTCACCAATAAAAGCTTATCTCAGAGACTACTGAGAATACTGCACCTGGCTTTTGGTGGCATTGTGTGGCCAGCGCTTGTACAGAGTCACAAAGCTCCTCCTCCCAGGCACACACACACCCGCGCAGAGAGGGAAATTGGTCCAGTACATTGTGGATGGTCAAGTTACAGACCTGTGAGCCTTTTATTTGGCAGCCTTCATCTTGAATAACAAACACAAGAGGGAGGCAGAAAAACAGGATTTTCCATAAGCGAGTGAGGTCTTGTTTGGGCAACAGGTGTTACCTACGTGCCTGCTGCTCTAATTGTCTCTCTCGTGATGACTTTTTATGCAAAGAAACAGAAAATTCACAATATTCTAATGTCAAAACAGATAAATATTTGACAGCCTATTTATTATTTATCTATTTATTCAGTCATAGAAAATTTGCTCCAGGCTATTGCCTCTGTTATTACATTTAAGCTATACTCCAAGAAGTCAAATTTAATTAGGCAGCCTCTGGTCCTGAGCCTCCTGGGGAAATGAAATCATTACTTTTCTAATGCCACATGATAACAGCATGTTCCAATTCTCCCTGGAGCAGAGATGGTGGATTGGAAATGTGCCACTTTTACCTTCACAGACGCCTCCGTACAATGCCTCTTTACTCCACTTGCATAGATTTGACATGCAAGTGTCCACAGTAGCCAAACAGTCAGAAGGTGGAGATGAAATGCTGATGCTGGATATCTGAGAAATAACAATGCCTGAAATACAAGAACATTACAATAAATTTACTACCTTTTAAAACTGATTTTAAAGTGAATTCATTGCATCATATTCATTAACACATTATTTAGAGATGTCCGACACAAACACTGATGCAAGTTTAACATCACTGATTGTAGACACACTTTGGTTGACTTCATGCATGATAGACTGCAAGACAAGCAGCTCTACTGAAAAGCCTTAGTTTTAGTCACATCCTCTGACAACACACAGTAACATTAAGAACAATTGAAGAAGCTCAAGCTTTTACTTAAAAAAAAAAAAGATTAATTTCATAGTGACAGTTGACTCACCAAGTGTGACTGCAGCCTCCAGACGTATCAGTTGCATGATAGCTGTTGTAAAGCTGTCAGTAGACAACTGAGGCTCTCCTGCAGCTGATCCCTGCCTCTCATGGTGATGGCTCTTAAGCTGGAAAACACCTCCCACAGTCAACAGGATGTAACACATTTACTGGAAGCTGCACCGTGTACCATGTAATGCAATGACACATGCTATTAAAGAACAAAACAACAAAAACAAGTCTTTTGTTTTGGTAAAGTGATAGTGTATGTTTCACTTTCTGAATGTATCTAAGGATCTTATTTTTCATATCTCACATCACTGCATTAGATTTGTATGAATGTGGGACAAAAATGCTTTTGCACATAAGATCTATAATATTCCTATATATTTAGGGTGTGATGGGATTACAAGCAAAGCATGGAAGCCACTTTTTGACCCCTGATGTGCTGATTTAATATCTTAAAATAAAAACTGTGTATGTATTTGACATCAGTATTTTTTGCATCAATAACTTAGAGTGGATATATTTGAGATATGTAATTTTTTTTTATCGCAAATGAATCCTATTAAGACTATGTGAACGGGATTGCTTGTAGAAAGGATGCAATAGACAGGGATCCCCCAGTCTGCAGAAATCTGCAATCTGCAATCCCAATCTGCAACTGCCAGAAAAAATGTTGGCACTGTCTGTTTCTGCAGACCACAAATATGTCACATTTGCATGTTATTTTTTAACGGATACGTTGAAAGATAATGTTTTAACATCATTGTGGTGTGGATAGGTTCAGGCACAAAAACCACTTGGTTATGGTCAGCAAAAGATTTTGGCTTAAAATACTCAATTCAGGGGGCACATCCCTGGCAGGAAAAGCAGCGATGTTTTGGTAAAAAAAATCAGTCACTTCGTGCCTAAAAAGCTGCTGGAAAGACAGCAATGGGTTGCAACTGTGAAGTCACATTTATGCCTATGAATGCGATGGAAACACAGCAGTAATTTGTTATATCACAACCAGTTCTGCTGTTTGTTGATCTTGAACAGTAGTCTGCAGCTTGGCAGGTGTCTCGCCAAGGCGTCACATCATCCATCATCCTCTCCACCTCCCGATGATGATAAAGTCAGCTCATATACTATGTCACTTTAGAAATTTGATGTGATATGAAATGTGCAAACGTAACATATTTGTGCTTTGCAGAAAACATACAATGCCAACATTTTCTTCTGGTGACTGGGCTGGCAGTTCCCCTGAGGTCTGCAGAACAATTACTGTGTTTCAGCTTGCTGTTTTGGTTGACTCTCACAGTCCTTATCATCCTGTTTCCAGTCACAGAATGCAGCTGTTTCCCAAGACCAAAAACTGCTGTGAAGGAGGGCAAATGCTGGACTTACATTTGCTTATTTGCCAAAAACATGACTCTAAATCAGTGCTGATGCTGTTCTAACTCATCATATCAGCCTCAAGGGTAATACTGTAAAATGTCAGTGTTGTGTTTACAGGTTGTACCCCCAATTTGCCCCCAAAGGGAAGAGGTTTCAAGACTTAAATGCTTTTTTTGTTGTTGTTTCTTTTTAATCCAAAGAAAGACGAAAGTGACCTTGATGTGACCATTAGTGGTCACAACACTTGGACAAATGTAGACATCCTCAGGGTGTCTAGGTGGTAGAAAATCCTCATTTCCATTTTATTGATTTTCTGAAATCATATTCTGTAAATTAGTGGAGCAGACATCTTATCTAACCTCTAGGCTCACTGCCATGAAAGTAAATGCCACTGGTGCTCTGTTGATGTATTTCTACTGAACATTTGATTTTAAGAGAGATTGCACCCAAAGATTAGAGACAGCAGAGATAAACTGTGTATTACAATATACTTTATTGATAAAACATGTGAGGAATTACACACACTGTGAGGAATAAACAACTCATTAATACACTTTGAAAGCTCATCAGAGACAGAATTTAAAAAAGTAAAAAAAAAAGGACACATGGTGAGATGACCAAGTGAAGCTGTGATGAGTGACACTTAAATCACATTATAAAGTGTCTCTATAAAGAATTAATTAATAAATAAGTAGATACATACATACATGCATTGAACATAACCCTAAAAAATGAAAACTGAGAAGATTATAGCCTCCAACACCAGACACAAACTCCAGTCTATCAAAACCAAAACCTCACACCACAGGAACAGTTTCATTATTTTCTGTGTACCTTGCTACCGTTCCTTTAAACTTAATACTGAAAACGTTTGCACATTCAGTGGTCAATACTTTGTACAATCAATTCGTTTTAAAAACTGTTTTAAAAATGTTTTATTTTTCATATTTTTTATTGTACATTTTTCTGTTTTATATATTTGACTCTTCTCTGTTTTCAACTGTATGTGACGACAGCCTGTAAAAGCCATGTGATATCATAGTGTCATTAATCAGCAGCCATGACCACACGGAATTAAATTAGCATTCATCAACAAATATAAACACATTCACAGGTGTATTTTTTTCTAAAGATACAAAAATAACAAACTATACAGCAACTTTCAGGGAAAAAGAGACACAAGGAGGTTTCAGTTACAGAGACGCTAAATCATCACAAAGCATTAACAAACAGGTGAAATAATACTGAAATGCTCATTAGTAACAAATCAAACGCTGCAGCTTTGTTAGTGGAGCTTTGGGGTTTCCGTCGTAAACAAGCTACATCTGTGCAGAACAGATGAAACAAATGCACCTCGGCACTGTGAGTGGCTATGTTCATGTTCAGAAACCATAATTACTGCTGTTTTAAAGCACAGGCATTTTGAGTTACATATGCTTTTACACACAAGGTTCTCAGTTTAAGTGTTTTAAAAGTGTCAAGGTTGGAAAACTTTAAGTTTCACGCTTTGACAAATATAGTTTAAATGCAGAAGAGAAACGTTTCATTAATTGAAACTGAGAAAAATCAAAAGCAATTAGAAAAGCGCTATTTGTATGCTCTGTAAGAAATATATCAAAACACACACACACACTTCGATCACTGTCAGTCAGAGCTGAGTGACTCTCATACAGATGATCAAACTGCAGCACAATGAAGTAAAAGCACTCTAATAATAAAAGGAGAACAAGCATAATGTGTGTGTAAAAATGTAAAGTTAATATACACAAAATACATTACAAAATGTATGCAAAATGATAGAGATTTTAAAGCAATATTTTTATGTGAACAAACAAACAGGAGAGATGGATTTTGTAAACTGTTCTCGCCTGGACAGCGATGGCCCAAGTAAGGGAGGTAAATCCCAGTTCACTGCATTTCTATTAGCCACAGTGTCTTCTACATATGACCACTGGGGGGCACAAATCTCAGATATTTCCTGAACATGCAGGTCACTTTAAGGACAACATGTTCATGTTCCAGTGTAGTATACATATAAAGCTAAAATGTGACTGAATAAGACATGTATCTCTGATGTGCAAAGATCTAACATTCAGGCCAAGAATCAATACAATCCTGTGAAACAATCCACCGTTTGATACCAGTTGTGCCCTGAATGATGTTGAACAATTTTTCCCATGTGAGCGGGCGCATTAGAATTCCTTGCATCTACCTTATTGTCTCAGTGATTTGCCCTGATGAAAAGGTCTCCAGGCAGAAAGTTTGTTTTTGTTATTAAATTTTCATGGAACAGTGTGCAGTAGCTGCTTTAATATTCTTCTCTCTTTGTTTTTGGGTCTTCTGCCACCATAAACACCACCCGCTCCATACAGCCAAAATTACTAATGAATCAGAGTCTGGGGATGCAAACAAAATAAACTGTGCACAGGTAACTTTGTTTGACTTTGCTGTTACGCCAAAATTGCTCCTACATGCAGGTGTATTAGCTGTACTTAAACTTTACACTTATGTGCTGGTTGTGAATATTCACTGAGAGTACAATATGTGCAGTATTCCTCGTCATGGGGATGTTGTGCTTTTATCCCCTCAGTACGCCTCAAACTGAGCATAGGAGAAACTGTGGTGGAGTTTCGCCATCCTTCTTGACACTAGGTGGTTGCCCATTCAGTCCTCGGACCAGACTTTTGGTGAAGACAGTGAAGGAGCATTGCTTATTATTGCTTAATTACCACCAGTGAGATGCTTTGAGCAAGGCCCTTAGCCCAAAGCTGCTCTAATGAAGCTGCTCAGTGGCAGATAAGACTGTGGTTGTTCCAGGCATGATAAAACAGAAGAAAAATAAAGTGAGTGTCTGTAAAAGTCGACACACTGCAGATTATTAAAGTATTTAAGAAACTGGGATCATCATCATCATTCGTGCTAATATTGCCATTATTTGCTATTTTCTGACCTAATATTGATTTATTTAGATAATCGCACCAATATTTCATTAAATAAAAATGCATTTAGTTTATAAGGCTGATGGCTCTGCAGCTGCAATGCAGGGTTTTTACTAGAAATAAGAAACAGTTGACGAGGGCTGGAGACAATGTACATGCTCAAGTACTGACATTATTAATCCATCACTAAACATATCTCTGAAGCACTTTTCAGGACTTTTCTTAACTGCAGAGTGTAGTTTTGTATCAGTAAAAAAAATAGTTCTCACGGCATCCCCTGTTTTTCTGACAGGACACGTCTCCTGGGCTCCTGAAGCTGTCAGTAAAAAAGACTGACAGAGGCATTTCAAACAGGAAACGGGACCTTTGAGTGGACGATTTTGCTTTGGTGCTTTACATAGTGGGCAAGTGTGCAGCTACAATAAAGTCCACTTTTCTGATGTTGTTAAGAAGAAACGCAGCGTGTGTGGAGTGAAGACAGACATAATGAGGTCCACCAGGACACATACGTGCAGGTATCATGTTGTATAGTTTGAGGTCTGATGGATACTTGTCATGTTTGAACTGGCACATTTCCATACAGTGTATGCACAGAATTAAACATTCAAGGGCATTAACACTGAAGACTGACTGACTCAGGATGGATATCTGCTAATTAGGGAGACATAGTACAATCTGATTGGTTATAATAACACTAAAGACTGCTGTTCTGTCATAATAAATAAATAAATGAATTGATAAATAAATAAATAAAATGGCAAACCAGTAAATAATTAACATGAAATACAAATGCTGGCTACTGAAAGTCATACAGTCAAAATATCACACTTAAAATACAGACAGTACTGCTTGTTAAATACTAAACATTCAAATAATGTCCTTTGATGATAAATATACAGTTTCTGTGAATTACAAGTGATTGCCGTGTCCTTCTTTCTTTGTTCGTGATCATGTAAAAGAGGTCAGAGGGTCTTCAGTGCAGTTCTCAAGTGTCTAGTGTCCTCAAAAAACCAACATAAACCAACAACTTTGAGACCTTCTTCTCTTTCCAGTGTCTGTCCTTATAGCCAGGTTTGAAAACTTTAATGTCTAACTTGATGATGAGTGTGTCAAAGAACTCCCCACTTGGATTATAAGATTACACTATCTGATCTGATATGCGTGACACATTGTCCATGTTGTTGACTTGAGTTGACAGGGACTTTCGGCTGTCTGTGCTCGCTCTGGGCCTCGTTCTTTGTGTTCGAACCTCCCCTTGGCCACAACAATGGCAAGAAAAGGCTGCTTTGAACTCCCCACGAAACTTCCCTGGTGAAAACAAAAACACGAAATCCACTGAAAAACATCTTAGTTTGGACCTTTTATATAGCTTGTTTATCATGAACAAACAGCTGAGATGCAGATGTCATTATCAGGGACATGAAACATCTTAAAACAGTTAATTCTTTTTTTGTGATGATAAATACAGCTTTATCTTTGCACAACATGTTATCAGATGATACATTTAAACCAGTGAGCTTTATTGTTGTGACCAAACTGTCCACTAGAGGACAGTAATGAACCCACACAACAGGTCTGAGTGATGAAGCAGGTTACGAACTTACCGCTGAGGAAGTTGTAGATGATGGGATTTGCTGCACTGTTGGCATATATGAGCCAATGTGAGAATGTGAACCATGCATACACTGTCTCTCTGTCATTTGTCTTCTTGAAAGTCCCAAAGACTCTGCAGAGAGAGCATGATGTATCTGTTAAAGATTAAATTGTACTGTACTGTACTGAGTATACTGTATCAGTCATTATTAAATATAAAACTATCAAGGTGAGCTCCCAGTGTAAAATGGAGAGGCAAAATGTGAACCCTGGTTTATCACAGCGTCTGTGTTTGAATGGCTTTTGATCCTTGAAGCTGCAGCATTCGTAATGTTTTTACCTTTTCATGACATTGAGCACACTGATCGGCAGGTAACACAGGGCGAAAACAACGAGCACCACCATCAGCATGCGAGCCGTCTTGCGTCGGGCTCGCATCTGTTTGATCTCAGCACAGACCGTACTGGTCCTCACCCTCACGGGCTCTCCCGACCCTGCAGCCGGAGCTGAGCACTGCATGGACCTCCACTTCCTCTGCAACACTGATGTGTTTCCAGGAATCTGTTGATAAGATATGTGCATGTATCAGGCAAAAAGAAAGATCCTTTTAAACGTGGCTTTGTACGAGCTGATGTGTCAGCTTTAAGGAACATAAAGTGCTGGAACACACACCTGTTGGCACCACAGCTTGTGACATATCTGGATGTACGCCAGGACCATGAGACATAACGGTGCAAAGTATGTGACGATGAAGAAACAGGTGTGGTACACCTTTGGGTAAATCTCAGCTGTGGAAAGAATGAAAAGCATCAACATGATTTGATTAAAAACTGTCTGGATAGTAACCATTAGCTGAGACATGCCCACCCATCCAGATGTTGCTTTGTCTTTCCATTCCTGCATTCATTGCGAGAAGCAGTCACAAAGAGGTAAACAAGAGCAGGTGTCTCATTTCTAGCTGAAAACAAATTTTACGACAGACCCTCTACACAACGGGTACTTGAAACCTAAAGATTTTAATTTTTCCAAGTTTTGTCTGCATGCAAGATCTGCATGCCCTTTACTGGAGTGTGCACAGATGGGCTAATGCAGTGGTTCCCAACTGATGGGTCGCAGTCCAAAAGTGGGTTGCGGGCCCATTTGAATGGACCGCAAGGGACTCACAAATATGTCAAGTTTGTAAAAAAAAAAAACACACTTAATTTTTAGATACAGTAAATTTCCAGCACAGAGGTTTTTATTTAAGAGCTGTTTTCTGCTGTAGAGTGAGTGACTAACGGACAGCTACTTGACAGAGACAGCAGCTTAGCTCAACAATAAGGCCAAATGCAAGCATGATACTGAATGTATCAAACTGTGTGGACCTTGGACTAATCAATAAGGAAAAATCTGGACCTGTGGCTGGACCAGTTGGGAACCACTGGACTAATATACAAAGCGAGTGAAACTACCAGACATTGGACTGGTTTGTAAGGCGGAGTAGTTGTTGGTTTCATTAAGTTTATGTATATTTAGAGTCATATATGTTTTATTAGACCCAGTAGAAGCAAGGTGTCCATGTTTAATCTTTTAATATTTCTGTAGACGAACACTTTGGGGCTCTTGATTGATGTGTTTTTCTGCATTTCAGACATTTCTACTCAGGCGTTATTCTAAAATTAGGCTTTTAAATGCGGAAAAATTAATGTCGGGTTACAAATTTGCTCTTTCAAATCAAAGTCAATCAAATAAAGTATGTGCCAATAACATATTAGCAATGCTATTAAGAGTTAAGTCGTGGATGCATTGTTTGGCAAAAGTGGGGTTAAGGTGTTGGATGGCACAGTGGTGCAGTGGTTAACACTGTCACCTCGCAGCAAGAGGGTCACCAGTTCAAACCCAGAGGTGGGGGAGCCCCTCCGTGTAGGTTTACCATGTGTCAGCGTGGGTTTTCTCCGGGTACACTGGCTTCCTCCTGCAGTCCAAACACATGCAGGGTGGTAGAAAGGTGTGAATGTGAGTGTGAATGGTTGTCTGTCTCTATGTGTCAGCCCTGTGATAGTCTGGTGACCTGTCCAGGGTGTACCCCACCTCTCACCCAATGTCAGCTGGGATAGGCTCCAGCACCCCTGCGACCCTCAAGAGGATAAGCAATTACAGAAAATGAATGAGTGAATGAATCATTGTTAAGATATGAAATTCACACTGTTAAGCCAAAATAACCCCAAATATGTGCTGATTAAACCATTCAGTTCATACATCAGGAATAAAGTTATAGTATGGATGCATTATTTGGCAGAGGTGGTCTGTATAACCTGCTGAGAATTACCTTTGAGGTGGACAGTAAACCAGTTCACCAGTTTTTCAGCATGCTATTAAAGTCTCAAAATAAATGAATAATTAAAGAAATCATCAATTTTATGTGATGCTTAATAACAGTTATTATGGCTGTGTGTGTTGCACATCATTATGTCATGTTTCTTTTGATTTCAAGGTGCAGTATTTTGACAGTATTTAAAGCTTTATGACAGAGCTGTGAACTGGTATTTTATCTAAAAGGGTAAAGATGTCAAAACCTCAGCAAGTCTGAGGTGCCACGTAATGAATACTGCAAGGAAAATGTCAGTACTAATGTGCACAATTATGAAAGCACAACTGTGGGTCTGTGAGGCTGAAGAGCTCCTCAACAAATGCATGGCACACAAGGTCAATGGATATAAGATGTAATCTGTGGAATAAAAGATCTTTAGTAGGAAAAATAAAGTAACACAGATAACAGTAATTTTGTTTTAGGATTGTTTGCTGAATATAACCTTGCAAATTCCTATTCATTATCTATTTCCCTTTTTATTTTAGGCCAGAAAAAAGTCTTTGCAAATTGCATCCTTTGTTCTTTTCTGGTTGCTGTGAGCTTCTGAAAATCACTTCACATGGCTTCTTCTACACTAAACACTTTTGTTTTGACGTCCTCATGTAACCACCTTGATCCAATAAAAGATAAATTATAAAAGAAATGCACTCTTGAAATGCCAACTTAATTTTTTGGGTCAGGTGATACATTTGCTCCTTTAGTAATTAATGACTAGTTATACAAAAAACACTTCAAAGCGTGTGGAGGCAGCAGTTTTTCTGTACATAACATCCCCATATTACAAAACCGGTAATAACACAAATTCTACAACTCCTTTTCTATGTACAAAAAAGAAAACAGCTCTTATTTGTGCACAGAAATCAAAGCGTTGTCCTCAATGAAGATTGTCGTCCAGGCAGGTACCAAGGTATTTATACTGTTGGACTCTCTCTATGGATGTGCCACTTGCAGAATGAATATTGAAATATTCAGCATGAGTAGCCATATAACAGTGAACTGACAGGAGCACAAAAGTCAGAAACTCAATGAAAATCTTCAAAGTATCATACTGAAGGTTATTACTTAGGCTGACTGGATTACTGGAGGAATTCAAATGAGAAATATTGCTATTCCTCATCATCAGGTTGTTCATATCTGAACCTTATGTGCCACCAAGACTCTTGTATTTAGTTATAACCAGGTACCCTGTACATACTGTATAATTACTTCACCTGTATGTGAAGTAATTATACAGTACATAATTAAGTTAAATGTATTTATAAAGTGCTTTTTGCAGACATAGGTCACAAAGTGCTTCATAAGGGACAGAAATCATCGAAACAAAGTGATTACATGAACCATGTAATGAAGTGCACAAATGGAGCAACGCCTGCGAGCTAGTTCAGGCAGTCAGCTCCAGTTGCACTGATTCATACACACACGTCATACGTCACTCTCCATAAGTCTTCTACAAAACACACCCTCCCAATTTGGTGGTCTACTTAAGCTGCAAAATCTTCCCAGCTCTTTCTTTGCCTTTGTCAATGCAGCTGCTACCCTGCATCAGAGCTGCTGTTTGTTCTTTCAGCCCCACCTCCACGCCAGCATCCACCTGCAGGCTCCAGCTAAGGAGGGGAATATTTAATCATCATTCCCAAATATCTTATGTAAACATATCTGCGGGGGAATGATGAGGCTGGAGTCTAGATGCCAAACTCTATGTTCTGCTGTTAGAATAAACATTTAAACGTGAGTTGTCTGACTGAACTAGCAAACCTATTTGCACACACACAACAAAAAGAACACATTGCACAACAACAATACACAAAATTTAAAAAACCACAGCTCTGATGTGTACAAGTTACCTAAACGCCTGTCTAAACAGGCTGCCTCTTTAGCTGGCATTTAAAGGAACCACAGAGTGGGCAGAGCATTCCAAAATGTATGTGCTACGGCTGCAAAAGCTCGATCACCACGTGTCTTAAGGCGAGTGTGAGGGACAGACGGCAAATTTAACGTATTTGATCGAAGAAATTGAGCTAAAGACTACAGGTGAAGTACTTAAGCTACATAAGAGGAAGCCTGACTGTGTAATGCTCTGTACCTGGGAATGACAATTTTGGACTGGATCCTAAACTTAACAGGGAGCTGATGATGGGATTTTAGTATAGAGGTAATATGAGAGCGTCTCTTTGATCTAGTTAGAAGTCTGGCAGCAGCATTCTGGATTACAGTATGTACAGGGTACCTGGTTAATAACTGAAGACAAGAGTCTTGGTGGCACATAAGGTTCAGATACGAACAAGTTGGTGGCGAAGAACAGCAAAATTCCTCCAGTGAGCCAGTCAGCCTGAGTAATAACCTTCAATAAATGAAGATTTTCATTGAGTTTCTGACTTTTGTGCTCCTGTCAGTTCACTTTTATATGGCTACTCATGCTGAATATTTCAATATTCATTCTGCAAATGTCACATCCATAGAGAGAGTCCAACAGTATGAGCACCTTGGTGCCTGGCTGGCCGACAATCATTTGGAGCACTATATTGAAATTCTGACTTGATACTTGTCTGTTTTCCTTTTGTACATAGAGAGAGAATTGTAGAATCTGTTTTATTGTCTGTTGTGGATAATGGGGATATTATGTACTGAAAAGCTGCTGCCTCTACACTGAAATCACTGGATGCTGTCTATCACTGAGCCCTAAGGTTCATAGCAGGTGATTCTTACAGCACCCATCACTGCCACCTTTACCAAAGGTTGGCTGGCCACATCTGCGGGAACAGCGATGGTATTTGTTCATTTATAAAGCTTTGATGCTTCCACTTAATAGTTCATCCTTTTTAACATAATTTTGGTGCCCATTCACAGAATAGGTTGTTGCTTCACATTCCCTTAAATCAGAACTGAACTGGGAAGAGTGTCATTCTCTTACAGTGCTCCTTATACGTGGAATACTCTGCAAAAGACCTCAAACTCAACCACTCTGCCACCCTTATGGCTGTTTCAAGCACTGCACTTATATGCTTCAACACCTGCTTTTTTCTACTGAGATCATGATGAATGCAATCTGTAAAGTTGTATAGCTCTGGGTATCCAGCAAACACTACCACCCATTTCTCCTCCATTGATTACCAATTGTAAACTTTTCCACTCTGAGTTAAAGTTTTTTCAACTTGAGGAGCTCAGAGCGCTCTGACAAAAACACTAGGCACCTACTCTCTAATTATTTTCTTCTTTATGTATTTTATTTCTGCACAAATAAATCCGTTCCAATTAAAGTAAAAAAGTGTATCACTGCATTATTTAGGCATTACAGTAAATGGTGTGCTGTTGGAAACTTTCACCAGAAGCCTTAAAAGTTTTGCTTTTTAACAAGAATTGTTTATGTGTGTAGTCATTGTGCTTCAGGAGCTATGTAATTTGACTAAAAACAGGCATTTGTGGGGCCCTTGGAGATAATTTAGCCTGACTCTTAACCAATTATGAAGTATGGCCTTGATGATCTCAGCTCTAAAGCGTTTAAATGTAAAATACTTTTTGGAGTTGTTGGCTCTGTGTATGTGAGAGAAGAAGGGATGCATTTCTCAAGAGATAAAGAAAATCAGGTTTTCTGAATCATGCATTCACCCCCTAAGAAATCAAATGTGTTGTTAGTGCTTGACAGTTCAAATCTGATGCAAGCCACACTTTCCTGGTCAAAGATTATAGGGAATACATTTCTCTCTAGCTGTCACAAATCGAAAAGCAGCACGACCCAGTTGTAGACACTGTGAGGGTTGGTTAAGTCAAACGCATTTACCAAATACAAAATTCATTTAACAGGAGTACAGTTGGCAGGCGGTCAAATCAGGTAAAAAAAAAAACACAGGCACTGAGGAAGGAAGTGATGTTAATCAGATTGACAGCAGGATGTCGGCAACAGGTAGTCTGGCAGGTTGTGAGACATAATCAGGGAAGAAAAACAGATTTCATGCAGGTAATAAACAGGGAAGTAGGAACGGATGGAGCTCTGAGACACACAGATTACACAGACGATCTGTAGAACACTGGCTGTGTGAACTGCCCTATATAAATACTGGGGCTGATAGCGGATGAGATGCAGCGAGGACGGCAGGTGGCTGAGTCAAATGGAGGCAGATGCATCGGAGGCAACTGGTGGACAAGTGAATGAAAAGAAGAAGCGAGTACACCATGAATCATGGATGAATGGACGCACCATGAAAGACAGAACAATTTCTGCAGGATACGGCAACCACACGCTTTCTCTCTGGAGACACAGGAGTAGAGTAGATTCAACAGCTCGTACATTTTGGCCTGACACGGAAAACAGAATACATGTAACACTGATCTGGTCCGACAAAGCAGAGGGTGCAAGGCTTGACAGATAGTAAGAAACACCTTTGAAGAATGATGCATCAAAACTGTTACTTAATTTCTTAAGACATACGACTCAAACTGTTTTATCAGCACATATTTTGGGCACGACAGTGTGAATTTCATCCCTTCAACAATGTCCTAAGCTTAAATAATAGAAGATGCATTACTTGGCAGCTACATCATTTCTACCAATCAATGCATCCACCCCTTAACTCTCTGTAAGAACACTTCATATCAAACTTTGAGCTGTTATCAGCACGTACTTTATTTTACCCTCTTTAATCAATTTTGACCAGTAGTATCAAGAAAATGCTACTTTGATTACTTCAAACATTCATAAAGACTTTAGATGATTTATCATTGTTGGTTGAACTGACAGAGTAGATTATGTATTAGCATATATTGTTTTTAAACAGCACTTTGCCTCAGAAATCCGACAGTGTTTAATAGTACGCTATTTGCTTCAGCTTTGTGAGCTCCTGCCAGGAACATGCAGTTCTCAGCGGCAGTGTTTTCAAAAATATCAATTTATGTATTCATGACGATTCTGAAAATTTGAAACAGTTTCAGTGCTCATTTTCCCCAGCATTTAGACACCAGTACCAGCTGCGCTTTCTCGCTCTGTCTTGCCCATAATGTTTGTGCTGTTCTCTGCTGCCAACCAAGAAAACACAAGTCCCTGCCGTCATGTTGTGTTATTTCAAAAATGGTATCAAACATAAATATTTTTCAAGGTATAACATCGAAAGTAGAAATTCCAGTATCCCAACAACACTACAAAGCAGTCAGGCAAAAGGCTCTGTAACCTTTAAATTAGCTACAGTGATAACAAAGCCTGTGTCGCTAAGTTTCTTTCTCACCCTGCCATTTAGTCCTTGCATGTACGCTCACTCACTATCCCGAGGTGTTCACAATCAACCAATAGCACAGCGACACACCTTCTCTGTCAGCCTATCATCTTACTGCTCCTCATTTTAAATATGGTTCTTTCTCTGCCGTTGCTCTTTCTTGCTGCCACCTAGTCTTTACGGATTCATCAGCCTCATCAGCTTCAGCAGTCAGCAGCCTCCGAGTCATCAGCCACACCACCACCACCAGTGTCTGGACTCCATGGGGGGATTTGTCCTGCTGCCGCTCAGATGTCCCTCGATCACAAAATATCCAATTGCAAAGACTGTTAAATCTTAATCAGTACAAATCATCTGTTAATCTGTACACTCATATTCTGTATTAGATATTATTTTTTACCAATCTTCTGTCTCTCCTTATTGAAATATAAGTAAGAAACTAGTTGGCTGGGCATGCTAATATGTTTGCAACTTAGAACAAATAAACACACTGTTTAATCCATTCCCTACACATTTGCTAATGCCCTGTCTCCTATGAATTAATTAATTATATTTGACTAATCTGAAACAGCAAAAACATTTTTGAGGGAAACATAATGCTTCGAACATTAAGTTTCCATTAACATAATGAGGAAATGTTGCTAACAATCTTGGTAAGTCCAAAACATGTTGGTACTGAATGTATCACCATTCTCTATTCTTGCAGGCCAGTATTCACTTGTAAATTATTATTATCAACTTTTTAATTAACATTTCACCGTAATCATGACCTTTCTCTAAGCTTCACCAGAGTGCTTTTGTTGCCTTAATGTACCCACAGACAGGAGTCTGAATGCAAACCTGAGGTTCTGGCGTCACAGACGGCACTTTGCGCAGTTGCCATCTCTCTGAATCCAGCACGTATACATAAATGTGGTGTTTCATTAACTCAGAGGCCACTAAGGACACTAAACTGTTGTTTGAAAGTTTCAGTGTATTCAGTTATTATTCCAAAAAGTATTTCATTAACCCTCCTGTGTCATTAAAGTAAGCTTCTTAATCAATAGCTTGCCTCAATTACTGTAACCTAATGAAGGTGAGGTGGCTGAAAAGCTTTTTCTCTTTGCACAGTTCTTTCCCTTAGTCAGAGACTCACTTATCTGGACTTAGGCAAAGTTGCTCATCATACTTTATTAATCCTTTCAAACCCTGTGAATAGTGCTCTTAAAATTATAAAACAGGCAGCTAAATGGCACCAGCCTCGCTCACTGATTCACTCTCCAGACGGCTGTGTTCCATTGCTAAAGAAAAATGTAACTAAAATTTGTCCTTTTTTGTCCTTTATTTAGTGATTCGATCTCAGTTTAACCCGTGCATCTGGCAACAAGTGAGGGCTTTGGCAAAATGTTGTCATGATTGAGAAGGATTTGTGTAAACTAACCTCCCCAGTGTTCATCACACACTGTGAACAGGCTGGTCTTGTTTGTTAGCTCCGGCAGCAGGCTGCTGCACTCCATCACGATAGCCTGAGGGATCATGATGATGCACGACACAACCCAGATGACAACAATACTCTTGCGAGCCCTCTTGGCTGTGCTCTTAAACATCAGCGGGTGGCAGATAGCATACCAACGGTCTTGGGCGATGCAGCTCAGTGTTAGGACTGATACAGAAACTGAGATAGTCTGGAGAAAAGAAAAGACACAGCAGTTAAATAGAAAAAAACAGTCTAGTTATTTATTCCTTTATAGACCCAGGGTGTTTAGAGACAAACAAAGAGATGACAGAGCTTTAGATTTGTTGTTTCTTAGAAGATTACATCAATTTGTTTTCCATGGTAAAGGTTAAGCAGATCTAAAAATGTCAGTTTTTAAAGACACACATTTTGTTTGTGATAAGAATAAGTTCAAACAGACAAATATTCAGAATTAAAAAGCCTAAATGCCAAAACATCCTTCATCTATCTGTCAGCATGATGAGTCTGGCCTTGACTGGAGGCATCAGGGGAAATGGAGGACCAAAATGACTGATTTTATCAAGGTTTTTTTTTCATTACAGAGGAATCAGAATAGCAATCACTTGTATTCACAAAAATACAATGGCTGCACTTGCTTTCACAATACAGGATTGATCCTCTGTGGAGGTCAAGAACACAAGCTATTGCAGTGCATCAGAACTGTAATGGTGTTATGGTGATCAAACCGTGATAGGGCAGGGGGATCACAGATAATCTTCTTCCTTGTCTCCTCGATGGAGAGCAGTCTATTCGCATCACTATCTGAATTACAAACCCGCCTGGCTCTTTGGAGAAGGCAGTCGTACCAGATTAAATGAGATTTGAATTATGGATCTCTGAAACTGGACCAACATTAGAAAAAGTGACTATCCTGGAGATGCTGTCATTCCATTTCAGCGTGGTGTCTCCAGGAATTTCAGTGAGTCCAATTGGTTCACAGAGGCGCTACCAATATCGTGTGGGAGACAAATCTGTGGGTTTTGGTGAGTTCATGTCCTGTGGGAAATAAATGCTCAGCTCCAGCATTTGGCATATTCAGCTTAAGGATGCCAGCGGGGAAGTAAATCACCTTTTGCTGACTAATTTCCTTCATTTGAAAGGTCTGAAAAAGAGGTGAGAAAACACTGCCTTGTAAGCAGAAAGGGACAAATCCTCACATAATTGTCCTCTGCCTGACAGAAAATCAATTAAACATTGGCAGGTATGTAGGGCTTGTATGATAGCCCTGAAATTGGTGCTGACCTTAGAGGCTGAGTACACTGAACGTGATGTGAACACAGAAACCACTGGGAGTGGACAAGCCTGTAGGATATGATAGTCAAAAACAGCCAATCTGTGATCTTCTCCTTCTTTGGAGAGGAATTTAAAGATAAGCCTGGTGATATTATACAGATATCATATCTTACTGGGAACACATGTCCATATTTTAAGAAGGTCATATGACCTGACAGCACCATATCCACCACGGATATCAGATTAAAAAGATAATGTTCAGCTCTGTCAGTCCTGGTCAGATATGTGATCACATGTAGGCACAGTGTGATCACAAGCTGTCATTCATAATAATTTAGGAAAAGACAACTGTGGTGCTAATAGAATCTGACTGCACTTATATTAGGCTACGTAGATATGTGATCCATCCATCCATTTTCATCTGCTTATCCGAGGCCGGTTTGCACGGGGGCAGCAGGCCAAGCAAATCACCCCAGACGTCCCTCTGCCCAACAACTCTTTCCCTATCTCTAAGGCTGAGCTCAGCCACCCCACGAAGGGAACTCATTTTGACCACTTGTATCTGGGATCTCATTCTGTCGGTTACTACCCAAGGCTCATGACCATAGGTGAGGGTTGGGACGTAGATGGACCAGTAAATTCATAGCATCACCTTCCAGCTCAGCTCGCTTTTTGCCATGATGGTCCAGCGCAGTGCCCGTATCACTGCAAAATCTGCACCAAACTGCTGATCCATCTCACACTCCATTCTACCCTCACTCGGGAGCAAGACCCCGAGATACTTGAACTCCCTTGCTTGAGATAATAACTATCTCCCAACCCAAAGTGGGCAATCCACTGGTTTCCAGCAGAGAACTATGGCCTCAGATTTGGAGGTGCTAACTCTCATCCCAGCCGCTTTACACTAGGGCACAAACCGCCCCAGTGCATGCTGGAGGTCATGGTGAGATGAAGCCAACAGAACCACATCGTCTGCAAAAACCAGAGATGCAATTCTGAGGTTCCCAAACCGGACTTCTTTCTCCCCCCAGCTGCACCTCAAGATCCTGTCCATGAATATCACAAACAGGATTGATGACAAGGGACAACCCTTGTGGAGGCCACCACCCACCACGTTGGTCATACAGGGACCGGATGGCTCGTTGCAGCGAGCCCAGTACCTCATACTCCCGCAGTACCCCCCACAAGACCCCCCGATGGACGTGGTCATAAGCCTTCTCCAGGTCCACATAGCACGTGTGGACCAGGCTTATGACCACAACCCCGACCAAGGTTGGAATTAAAATTTTAAAGAAGAAGTCAAGGCCACCAGCCACGAAAATCATTGAGAAAGGTTGTAACATTAAGAATGGTTGCACACGCTCACCCTCCTGTCCACTTATATTTAATGTCATGAATCAAAGTTAGTGTGATTATATTAAATAATTGTTACATCTATGCAAGATAGGCATATCATTTGTTATCCTGAAAAGCGAATGATGCGTTGCTTTGAATGTTGCGGCCGCAAGGAAGTGTGGAACAGAATGATCTCCTTTCATAGAGGAGATGTTTTTCTTAAATGCCTCCACAGTGAACAAAGAATCCAAAAACGGAGAAAATTATTGATGAATAGAAGTGAAAGGCGAATGTATAATCTAAAACTCATTTCCCAAGCACTTTTATTTTTACACCTGGGCAGGGGCATGTGTTTTTACTCTGCTCAGTGGTGTAAAAATTAATGTGTTTGGGAAGTGAGCACAAGACTGGATAAATTTGACTTGGAGTATAATGCACAAAGTTGTGTGAGAGTTTGTGGATGTATGTTCTGATATAGCTTTGCATTTGTTCATGCAGACCCGCTTGACTTAATTTATTGAGAATTTCCTCAGTGTTTGAATTATTCATTCACTGTAGAGACATGTGAGAAAAACAACCTTTTTTCCCCCACAAATTCAATGTGAGACAGAGTGAGTAATAGATATGAAAATATATTCTTATTTTTCTAATTTATTTTTCTTGTGCTGCCTTGAGTCAGTCCCTCCTGTTTGCTATAAAATTTGATTACCTGCAACTACAAACCGAATACTTAAACTATGTGACTGCAGTTTTAAAAAGTCAGCATTCATTCATGACACGATTTCCTTGAATGTGTCACAGGTTCTTTCAGGAATCTGATGTGTCGTTGGGTGTACACCATACTGTGTTGCAGATGGAAGTAGCAGTACAGTTTCACTTCTGGGGTATGATCCCCCCCGAGGCGATATAGCACTGCAGCACGGAAAAACTTGCAAAATGTCACATAAAATGCAGGAAGAACTGAAGTAATTCCCAAGTGGGAATTCATTTGGGAGAAAAAAATCCTCCTGGGTTCATGAAAATAGAATAAGATGGCCCTGCGAATATTGTAGCTGAAAAAGTTACAGTCTAGTATAAGAGCACATCAGCAGAGCGAATGTGACCATGAAGGACTTTAAATAGGCTGTTAATTCAATGCTGCCCTGTCACCTGTCCAGGGTGTACCCCGCCTTTCACCCAGTGTCAGCTGGGATAGGCTCCAGCACACCCGTGACCCATAACAGGATAAGCAGTTATGGAAAATGAATGAATGAATTTGGTGCAATGAGGTGTGATTTGCTTGGCAAACTGGCAGTGCAGCAGAAGAGTTTATCTGGAATAAATTCAGAAGTTTTTGTTTATAGCGGCATCCATCCAGAGCATGCTGTGCACACCACCCTATACTTTGTGATATGATGGAGGTCCTCACTTTGATACAGGTGTGTGTACTGAAGATAGTAGGGATTTGTGTAGTATAACGTAGGATTTCACTCCACTCCCTCAACACTAAGGTACTGTACCATCACTGTAGCCTGCAGTGTGATATAAAATGGATGATTGTTTTTGGCAGACGTGTTGGCACGGTGGATGCAATGGAATTTAAAAATGCAGAAAGCAAAAGATTTGCCCAAGGCATTCGTTAAATCACCATGGGATAACATCAAAGGTCTCACACAGTGCACATCCCATGGGATTAGAAAAAAAATATATAAATATATTTCCCCCTCATAAATACAGAAAAAGAAAAATGTAAGAATAATAGAAACACAGGTCTTGGCTTATCGGATGACCCGCCCTGACTTCCAGCTTTGAGAAGAAGCCAGGCAGAGTGGAGGGCATCAGTGAGAGGAGGTTCACCTGAGCTGCTGGGATGGAAAGCCTTTAAAGCTGGCCTGCATTGTCCCTCTATCCCTCCCAATGTTTGTTTGATTTGCTTTGTTGCTTTATAACAATCACAATCTTTGCACACACCTACATTACTGATTTCCACACAATATGGCTCATTATTTTCGGTTTTGTCCTCTTTCTGCATCTGAACCTTGAGCCACTTCATGATGCTTGTATTCATAAATCTTCCATGAGCGAAGTGTTTTAGAGCTGGTCAAGATTCCTAATATATTGTTTGAAAAAGCAGATTTCAAAGTAGATTTCTTACCTGAAGATAAGGCACAATTTTGCAAAGAGTCTTTCCAAAGAACCATGTCTCTGTGATGTCGACCACGAGACTCGCAGGCAGGCAGATGATGGTGACCAGGACATCGGCGAGGGACAGATTCACTATGAAGTAGTTGGTCACGGTGCGCATGTGACGGTTTTTCCACACTGCAAAACAAACTGAAAATGATGCAAAATCAAAGACCGCCCGAGGACTCAATAAAAGCAAACATTTATCACACAAGTGCAGAGTATTTAATGTTAACCAACGCTGTCTTAAAGACTTGCTGTCAATCATAATTTAAATTAAGAATCAGTGTTTACATTGTTGTTCCCATTGGCAAAAAATTATCAGAAATTTACACACAGACAATTAAAACTGAACGTGCAAAGGTGAAATTACATCCTGAGACTTTCAGGATATAGTTTTTTTTTTTTTTCCATTTTCATTTTCAGAGGAAAGTTAACAAAGCACCTGCATCACAAATGTCATGCCAACTACGTTTGCTTCAGCATCCAGAATTAGCACATTATGGTTTCAAAGTTCATTAACACCAACAGAGAATGTCACAATGCAGCCACTGTGTATAATAAACCACATATGTAATGTTGTAATACAAAATTAACCACAGTAATGTTGTGTCTCAAAAAAAGACTAATTTGAAAAATAAAAATAAGAGAAGTTATGTGGATTTTATGGCTTCAAAAGTTAGATAAGGCAAACTCTCCTCACTCTGAAACAACAATACATGCAGTATATTCTGTATCTGATGCCTGCTGGTTGGACCATTGCAGCACATTTATTAAAAATGACATATTTGGCATCATTGTTAAAAGTCAGGATCTCAGAAAAATAATTAACTCTGTATCTCGGTGGCCTGCCCAGTGAGCAGTGCTAGTCTGCATATCACAAGTTTGCAGTTTAGCATTGTCTGTTTGGTTTAAATGGTTTAAATGTCCAATAATTGCCATTAATCAAGTATTGCTTTTGGAATATATCAAGTATCATTTTGTTTCTCACCCTCCTTGCTCTAAAAAGGACTGATCAGATGACTGAGTATGTTAAATTGTAGCTCAAAGGATGCCATTCATTCATTCACTTATTTTCAGTAACCACTTTTGTTGGGGGTCCTGGGGGCTGGAGCCTATCCCAGCTGACACTGGGCGAGAGAGGGGGGAACATCTGGAAAGGCCACCACAGGGCTGACACATAGAGACAGACAATCATTCATGCTCACATTCACACCCTACGGCCAATTTAGAGTCACCAATTAACCTGCATGTCTTTGGACTGTGGGAGGAAGACAGAGTACCCAGAGAAACTCAAGCTGACACGGGGAGAACATGCAAATTCCGCACAGAAGGGCTCCCCCATCCCAGAGTTTGAACCCCTGGGGTGCCAAGAACTCTCTTGCTGTGAGGCAACGATGCTAACCACTGTACACTAATGTCTGTTTGCCCTATGGGATCTCAGCAATCTCACAGACTTGGTAAACACAATAAGATCCAAGTTGTGATAAACTCATAGGATAGTTTTAAGGACAGACAAAGAAAATCAAACATTAAGATCTGTAAAAGCATGTATTGTCGCTTCTTCTAACTGCAGAAACAGAATTGTGACAATGAGTACATAATGTATAGTTTTAGTAAATGTAGCGACAGCTGGGGCACAGCTGTTGTTTCTGAAATTCTTGAGTAATTCATACCCATTCATACATGACGTAACCTGCCTGCAATGTGAATGTATACAAGGACAGAGAGAATCTGGATGGTGGGCTAAAACTATTTCTACGCTGGAGATATATACATGCTTCTGAAAGTATTTTTATCAAAGTATTTTAGTTGGTTTTGCCATAAAGTAGTGGTGAGCAGCTCCTGAGAGGGCACCACTGTGACTGAAGTGGCTGCGGGACTGAGAACCACTGGTAGGCAGAGTGGAAAATACTTCACCACCTGAGAGTTCAAACCAGGCAGATGACAGAGACCACTGTGGGTCCCAGGTGTTCCAGTGATCAAGAGACAGAGAGAAGAGGCCCTCTTGGGGGAAGAAAGCCCTCTACTTAAATATCTACCACTCCTCTTCCTGTATGTAATAAATGCTTCAGAGAATAACACTTCCCTGGATGCTATTTCAAAGCCCCCATGTAGCTGTTTGCAGGGGCTGTGCTCCGTTTGACCATGCCAAGATGTCGCTTGTTATGTAGCAGCAAGGGTAGGGAAACCCACTTATGAAGAGTGCAGACAGTGATATAGTGCTGCAGCACATCTGCTGCCAGCACAGAATGTTTCTGAAAACCATGGACATGTTACCTTTGCATGGTAAAAGGATGAAACTTTACATTTCAACAATGATGCTGTTAACATATGGTTAGGTTTAGGCACAAAAAACACTTGGTTATGGTTTAAAAAAGATCATGATTTGATTAAAAATGTATAATCCCAGCAGAAAAAGCAGCGACATCTTGGTGAAAAATAACAGCCTTTTGTGCCACTATCTCTGCGTATGAGTCACTATAAAACACCTACAATTGGAGCCTAAAAAGCAGACGGAAACACACTGATGGGTTGCAACAAAACACCTATAATTAGACATAGAAAGCTAAAGGAAACACAGCAATGTCTTGCAAAAACACAACTGATTTTATTGTTTGTTAGTCTCAAGCAGTAGACTGCATCTTGGCAGTTTGGAGGTTGAGAGAATTCTGAATGAATGTGCTGCCAAGCTGCAAACCACTGCAGACCATTGTGTCAGACCAAAGACCAACAAGCCTTGTGTGTGATTGTGGTGCAATATTTTAAGCTAAGACATGCTCTTTTTCGAAACATAAAATAACAGCCTAAAATAATCACACATTAACCACAGTGTTGTTGAAACATAAAGTTTCAACATATCTGCTACATAATGTAGAAATGTGACATATTTGTGGTTTGCAGGGACATACAGTACGAAGCCAACCTTTCTTCTGGCAATTGGGTTGCTGCTGCCCAGGGTATGGAGAAAGCATGTTGACACCAGTAGTTCAAAGGGAAAGCCAGATTTTTAAAGTCGAGTAACTCTACGTGCACACAGAACAGAGCCTTTTTCTTTGGATCCAACCACTACAGCCATGAGATGTGCTTTTTTTAGTCTGTATTGTTCACATCACTCTCGCTACATTTGGTGTTTTGTTTACTTGCTGTAAGCCATCGATTCAAGTTGACAAAAGCAACATATGCCATTTTTCAAAGTTATACAACTGAAGCAGCTGCAATTCAGCAATCATTCATTTTATCGATTACACTTGTGCTTGTGCTGCCACGTCATGTCAAGATGTTTTAGGGCCTCGCTATTTTGCTCGTCAATCAGACAGAATCCATGAGGTGAATACTGTGGGACACTTTGCAATCAGAATTTCATTTTTCTGCCTCAGTTCATCACTGAAAGAAATACCAGGCAAAATCTGTCTGACTGAACCCTTATGATAGATTGTAGAACGTCAATCAAGAATGGAAGAGGTCTCATCAGGCAACAGAAGTGCGTACATGGACCAAGGGTGCACAGGCCACATAAAGGGACAGTTCATCCCAAAATCAAAAATGTATATTTTCTATGATATTATCTTACCTGTTGTGCTATTTATCAGTTTGTTTTGGTATGAGTTTCTGAGTGTTATAGATGGCTGTAGAGATGTCTGCCTTCTTTAAAACTTGATGGAACTTGATGGCACTGGGTTTGTGATGCTCAAAGCACAAAGAAAAAAAGATCTGAAAATTCAACAGCAACGCCTCTTTCAAAAAACTGTGACGAAAGTAGTGAAGTAGTCGAAATCTGGCGCTTGGGCAGTGACTGGCAATATTAGACACTGACGACAAAAGCTGTCTTTTAGCATCAGCATGATACATGGGCCGTCGCCGTTACAGTTTAACAGCACTTGGCAGCGTTGGGGGGAAATGCGGAGGGACCAGAATGAAAGTTAAGGCGACGAAAGTCCAAGTAGGGCAGGTGGGAGGAGTGGTGGATGGGTCCAACAAACACCAGCCTTCACCTGGGAGAGTGGTGTTTGTGTCCCATAAAATTATAAAGCCAAACCCTATTCTTTTTCCTTAACCCAACCACGTGTGTTGCTTGCTGAAGGAAAAAAAACACATCAATTTGTGGTGTTGTAGGGACATAGTGTGTTAATTTGAAAGAAAATGTATGTAAACTGTAAATTTCCTTTAAAAACAGAGGTGTACTTTGAAAGACAATGCATGTAACAGGCAGAACATGACACGGCGTCCCAGAACATCAACAACCAACGCACCCAGGGCACCTTTCATTCTGTATCTAGACGTGGGAAGTGCATGACCAAATGTCATTATGTGATGAGGTGGGAGTGAGAATGTGTTGAGGAACCATCTTCTTTCTGTAGGAAATAGTCATGCATACGTCCTTCTGTGTGGTGATACGGTTGGCGGGTGTAGTTCGGTAGAAAGAAAATAGTTCCTACATGAAACTGCTCACAACAAGGTCTGTGGATTATTTTAAGTAACTGGGTCATGATTTTTGCTGTTGAGTTTTTCAAATGTGTCTTTTTTTGGTGCTTTGAGCAAAAAAGCAGAGTGCCCTCTAGTAATTTTATATTCATAGGAAGGCAGACACCTCTACTACTAATATCTCCAACACTTGGCAACTCACACTAAAACAATCTAGACTGATGAATAACACGATGTTTAAGAGGAAAAATATGTTTTTTTTATTTGGGAGTAAACTGTCCCTTTAAGCTCTTTGTATAGTCAGTGCTCTGCGGATTAACTGGTGTTGATTACCTGCTGTCTGATTTAAGTATATAAAGTTTTTCCTTATGTTTCCAATTCTCTCCTCAAGCCTAGATGTGATATCATCAATATAAAATGCAGATGTGATACTGTAGACCTGCACTGATTATATAAGCAGGATGAAAAGTCTAGTCTGTGACTATCACTATGAACAACATCAAAGACAAGCGTCAAGTCAAGTGAAATGATCTTTTTGAGCATTTCTGATCAGCGCTGGGACTATGAGAAGCTGTTGTAACATCAAATCACTGAAACTTCAATTAAGACTTAAAGTTACTGAAACTATAAGAGAGTATTATTAAAAATGTCTGCTGCAATATAAACAAGCATTCTGGCAACACTTTCTTCTTTTGTCTTTCAGTTACTGTAAGCTACTGAAGTTGGATACACATGTTTTTTTTCCTGCTGGGAGACAGACACGAGTAAGCTGCTTTAGATCTACCATGTCTCCCTTACAGCTCCCCATGCTGCTAAAGGAACCAAGCAGCTACAGGCACTATCACAAAAGCACAGACAAACTAGACCATGTCTCATCTTTCAAAAACCAAACATGAAAGAGCAGCACATCAACATAAATCCCTGGATAGCTGGATCCACATTAATGCAAGCGAAGACAGCGCGACCACCCATATTCACCATTCAATCAGCATTATGAATGAGACAGAAATAACTGTAGGTGGCTGTTCCAGTCGGTGGGTTGTTCCCATTCTTGCTTTGTTTTCTCTTTTCCAGTTGTGATCACTGTCAGCTTCTCCCAATTTGTTTTGTAAAATATTCACGGGGTATGCACTTTGAAAAATATCCCCTCAGTCTTCACTCAATAATAATAATACTTTCAGGATTAATTTCGGAATTGTGTAAGCATATATGACATCTTACTAATGCCTGTAGACTATTTGCTGCAACTATTTACTGTAACTATGATTTGATGCCTTATGGACTAAGACTGTTACGTGCAAAACACTGGAATGTATGTGTACAAATAAATATGCATTTGTGAAAAGTAGCTAAGTTCACAGTTTTGAGGAAGGCTGCTTGTAGAGTACTTTGAGAGTTTCCATTTGAGGCTATACTTCTTTGTACTTTTACTCCACCACATCTCAGAGGAGAAATATTGTAGTTTTTACTCCACTTAACTTAATTGGCTGCTCTTGATGCGGGCTGCAGCAGCTCAGTCCATATGGACTCGGCTTGCGAACCGCTCGGGGCGCCTGTCCAGGGCAGCCCCGAGCGCTGACATCTCTTCATTTAATGCATGTATAGGTTCAGTTTGTGTGTGTGTGTGTGTGTGTGTGTGTGTGTGTGTGTGTGTGTGTGTGTGTGTGTGTGTGTGTGTGTCTATATTTCAGGCCTGTGTGTGTAGAGGTAAGAAAAAATGAATATATATGAAAAGTATATCTTCTTATTCTTCTTCTTCTTCTTCTTCTTCTTCTAAGTCTTCTTAAATACTTTTTATTGTCATCATCATTACCAGGCTCCAAGACATTCTCCCTCCGACCTTGTCACATTGATGTGCTTGTTCATGGTCTGTCAACAGTCACGTACGACGTGAAAGGCACACTGGGTGCTTTGGTTGTTGATGTTCTGGGACACCGTGTCAAGTTCTGCCTGTTACATGCATTGTCTTCTGTCAAAATATCCTTCTGTTTTCACAGGAAATGTAATGGTTACATACAGTCTCTTTCAAAATAAATGCACTATGTTGGTACAACACCGCCAGGCGGGAGCCCTTCTATATGGAGTTTGCATGTTCTCCCCCATGTCAGCGTGAATTTTCTCTGTGTGCTCCAGCTTCCTCCCACAGTTAATAATTAATTTGTGATTCTAAATTGCCTGTAGGTGTGAATGTGAGTGTGAATGGTTGTCTGTCTCTATGTGTCAGCCCTGTGATAGTCTGGCGACCTGTCCAGGGTGTACCCCGCCTCTCGCCTAGTGTCAGCTGGGATAGGCTCCAGCACCCCTGCGACCCTCAAGTGGAAAAGCGGTTACAAAAATGGATGGATAATGATGCCTTAACACCGAAGCTCATAGTGAATAGTGAAAAGACATGTTGTTTCAGCACGCTATTCTTTAAAAAGATTCAATTGTTATATTGCTATACTGTTATGAGAGTACATCACATACTTATTATGACGTCATGTGCATTCTTGTAACACGTCCACGTCCTTGACTGAGTCAAAAGCATGTTTAAGTTGTCATAAGGCTTTCTGTTAGCAAGTAGAGTAGTACGTAGAGTGGAGCAGAAAAATATCCTTGATTTCATTTCATATTTTACGGTTCAAAATAAGTTCTTTCAGTATTTCAGACTTCCTGTACAGCATTATAAGGCTAAGAATTAATAAAAGAGGAAAGAAAGGAAAAAAATGCCCACACACGCACACCAAAAACAAACAAAAAAGGAAAATAAATACATAAAATTCAGATACAAAAAGAGGGAAAGGGCTTTCACTTGAAACAGAGTATTTTTACACTGCATTTTTGCTAATTTTACTTAAGTAAAAGATCTGAGTACCTCTTCCACCACTGTACGCAAGTGATGTAAACATCTGTACTGTACACATTGTATTTGCTGTCTGTCTCCCTGCTGGGAGTTTCATTGTAATACGTCAATAAATATCAGGATTTATACACAATATAGCCGAAGTATTTTGACATGTCATACACAGGTGAAACTAGTGGCTGAATTTTATTTGGGTGTGCCAGTGTCCTCTGGTATTGTTGTCTTACTGGTGTGGCTGCAACGAAGCCATCATTAGGCTAATGTTCTTAAATACACCTGTGCTCCACCTGCTATGACGAGTTTAAATGTTTGCCGTGAGAAAGGCGAGGTTTACTGACCTGCAGCTAATTGAACTGTGCACTACACGCCTGCTGCTCACTATGATCAGTTCAGATGTCGTGTGTAAGCCCTCTGATGTAGACAGATATCAGTGTATTGTAACATGTTAATGTTTCACATGGCTAATAGATATAAGATATTTGTAGATATTGCTTATACTGATCAGTTAGATTAAAGAGGGATTCACAGGAGAGAGGGTACAAAGACTATTATGTTTTTTGTTGAACTTCACATAGGCTTACATTATGACGGGCTCTTGATAAAATGGCCTGGTGATTCCCATTTGTGTATCCATAGCAACTCTCTCCCGCCTGCTTGCTAAGAGGGTGTGAAAAGTCAAAGGTTAGAAGCATTTTTCTGACCTGCAGTTTCTCTGCACCTCTCTTGTGTTTTGTGTTATTTATTTTGGCACACTTGTCGTTGCAGATGCTGTTTAATGAGGGCGCCGAGTAAAGAAAATATACCTAAAGGCTGGACTACCTGTTTAATTGGCTGGGCAGACAAACTAAAAGGGGGAAAAAAGAGACAGTTCTGTCGTCAGCCCACCGCAAAACTGTCGGGTAAAATAGTGTAAATATTCAGCGTGTTTATTCTCCATTTTATTTGTATTATTTTCTTTGTCTTTCTTGTTGTTTTTTTTATATTTCTGGATGTACCTTGTGCAGAATTGTGTGTGTGTTCTTGTGCTTTGACAGTATTTGATGGGGTGGTCCTTTATATGTTGTGTTTCCTGTTTTAAGTGCAAGAAGTGGAATCTCTTTTTATGATCTCTCATTTTTATGATGACGGACAATTTAGTTTTCCTTCAGATCTTGTGACAGTTATTTTGGATGTCCTTGTGGTTCTCAGTTCAGAGGCCAAATAATAAAACCTTGTAGTTGTTGCCTAATTTTGTGGTTTTGGGGGGTGTCGCCCAGGGCTCCATTTAGGCTAGAATGGCCAGTGATTGTCTCCCTCGAACATGAACGAGTTGCTTGCAAATTTCACTGAGAAACCTGGGGTGAACAACAATTTGTAAATCCATTGCTAAATTTGTGTATGTCCTTGTTAGTTCTTTGTTATACTAGCTGGTTTCAAACTAGTGATTTTCCCAGCTGGCATCAGATGTCAATATGACATCAAAAAGATTCTTATGTCAGACAGAAATTTCATCACACACTACGATGCTGCACAGCTGGTTCAATATCAGTGCAAGTTTTCCCTTTATATTCATTGTCTTCTGTGGTGATCAGCAGTGATGTGGTGGTTCACTTTTACACTGTGATCTGTAGCCTATAGTTGGGCTTTAGCTTCTAACTATCTTTGTCTTTTTAACCTGTTGTTGCTGCTGAGTCAGTTTGACATCCTGGATATATCCTTCAAACACAGACTGTAGACCCCTCTGTCTGCTTCTCTCTGGAATCACTGTTTCATTTTTCCAAAAGTATGATCATATTTCTTCAGGGAGTGCAGTTAGTTACAGTGTGGGCGCCATGCTTACTCTGACAGCTTGTTGGACCATCACAAAGGGGCGGGGCTTTGTGAAAGGTCAGTTGACGCTGGCATTAGACGTCTTGACATCAAATTTCGGTCACCAAATGCCACAACCTACATTCAATCAAGAATGTTGGTGGCCAGCTGGGTTACACAGCATGTCCTAAAACTTATGAAATGTCAAATAAAGACTCAGCATCACAAACTATATTAACTTTGGAAAATAGCAGTTCAAGGGGCCAAGAAATATAATAAACTAAAATGCCAATCCTTTGTAAATGTAGTTATTACTTTGCTTTATTAATATCTTTTTGTAATATTGATGCATCTTAGAATGAGAGGGACAATGATAAAATACTGTTACGTTATTGTATTTTGTGGCAACATTTTAACATTCAGCATACTTGACCAATAACTTTTTTTTATTTTTTTTATTTTACTGTTGTGTGATTCAGTAAATCAGTAGTTTGAACCTGGCAAGTGATGACTGAGAACTTAGGAGCAACTTTACACACAAACTTAGTGATAGATTTACATATAGCTGAGCAGCTCTCAGTGACCTACCTGTACAAAAACATAGGCAGCTTTTCACAGTCTTACAAGCACACATAACTGATGTACGCTACCTGCTCAGTACAGATGGTTATTGGACAAAGTAACTGAGCAGCTGGTTAAGAAACATTAAGATAGAGCACGCCCACAAGACCAAAAAGACATTGGCAAACAACACCGAAGTAAGGGGAAGTGAATGTTGGCCAGTAACACAATCTTCCTTTCTCACAAACCAGGTTAGTGGGTTGACCTGCTAACAACAGAGTTTCTGCAGGCTTTTTAGTCTTCCTAAGGTGGCTCGACCATTATAATGTTAACTTAAGCTGCAGACCTAAACCTGCAAGTTTCGTTCAGGCTAGAACAAACAACCATGAGGAAAAGTGAAGCACCTTTTTTACAGCATCACAATGCTGCATCACAAATTGTCAGAAAGATGAAATAATAATTTCAGCGCAACTAATGAACATTTGACTCATTCTGGCAACCTGCTGTTTGTTAGAAGCCCACTTTTATAGGCCTGGGTGGGACATCGATTGTATTTCCATTATAATAAATGTCATTGCAAACCTCTAAAGCACTCAATATATTACAGAAGTTCAGATGTGGACTGCTGCATTTTTACTCCATTAATGCATTTCTGGGGAACATGGACCAACTTACAAAACATTTTTGTTGTTTCATGCATTTTTTTTTTCTTGCAGTTCTAAAATACTCCAATTTTCCTCACCAGCAGGAGCAGTGCCACCACTGTTAGCAGTTATTTTTTAATTTCCTGTTGTATTTGTCATGCTGCAAAAACCAACTGCCCTTCAGGGACAAATAGTTTGAAGAAAGGTATTCGCACATCCAACTGTCTCAGATGCAGGTGCGTCGGAAAACATCACTTGAGTCTTTAAACGGAAAATCTGGCGCACTGCTTTTGCTCAGCATCACAATTTATTAGTAAATTGTTGGTAAAACATCACCTGCACTGATGCAGAGAATAAGTGAACACAAGAGCTCCATAAGGAGAAATGACAGAGATTACCCAGTAGCAGTGCATTTCAAACATGATGTCTCATCATTTAGGTTCCAGGGCTCTCGTGCCAGAGAGAGGTGGTATCATTGACTAAATATGCAGAAGAGAAGCACACTGGATATTTAATCTTAAACACTATCTCCCAAATCATTAAATGATGAAATACCATGGCATCTCATGCTGTAATGGATTTGCTGCTCTAAAAAGACCAGTTTATAATACACGGCATTAGACTATGCAATGCTGAACATCTTGAATGATTTATGAAAGCAGCGAGGCCGATGTGTTCATTCATAAAATCAGCATTTTTTGTAAACAATCTTGTAAATAGCCTTTACTGTGTAAGGAAGTTTTCTAGTTTTTTTCCTATGTTTTTCTTGCTCTCTTGTTCTTTTGTTTGTGGGGTATGTGACATGTGGTGCCGAGGCTGTTGTCAGTTATTGAGAAACACACCCACAGCTGATGAATTCTCTCACACCTGTGCACACCTGGGAAATGGGTGGGGCGGTTTCTATTTAAGATCAGTGTTGGAAATAATGGTGTTGAACACTCTTGACAAAGGTCCAGGAGGACTGAAATGTTAGTGTTACCAATAAATTGTGAAGCTGAGCAGGAGCAGTGTGTGAGATTCCCTTCAGGGAGAAAAATAAAAGTCAAAGGTCTGTATTTTTGTTAACAGTTTGCTCACATGTACTCATTATATATATTTTGGCCTATTTTCAGATTCACACTTTTAATTTCAATAAAATGTCTCAACATGTTTTGGTCCTTCGAACCCTTAAGGCATTGATAATAATAGTAATAACAATAATAATAATGATAACAATAAACTTTATTTATATAGCACCCTCCATACAAGAAATGCAGCACAACGTGCCTCATAAATAGCGGCAGTATGAGCACTGAGAGCTTCACATGAAACCAGACAATGCAATTCAACATAAAGGGCCATTTAAAACAGTTTAAAACATGAGATCCGTGTAGTATTGTTTGTTTTTTTACTTGTTATAGTTTTAATAATTATAGTTTTCTTCATACAGTAAGTGCACAGGAATTAGGAGTTCATTTCTTTCCATGCTTATTTTAGGGTGCTTATCATTTTGAAAATTTTGTTAGGCAGGGCTTATATAGTAATTACACACATATTTCCTATGACTTCCACATACATTTTTTGTATTATATTGCATAAGTCCTCTTGATTGTTTATCTGCTTTAGTGCTAATATCATCTTTTTATTATTGGTATTTTAATCTCCTCTCAGTAATTCACAGTTTTCTCTCATTTCTCTCATATTATATGTTTTGTTCACTCAACTTTTGAACTTTAGATGTTTGTAACAAACTCAAACTCTGTCCAAATAACATAATAATTATGAAACATGTTGTTCCAAATCATGTTAGATTTAGTAAAGACAGAGAGGTAAGACAGCTCATGCTGACAGGCTGATGGTATTGCATCTTTATGGGAATGACTTCCTGTCAAAAGTAATGACACAATCCTTAACTGTAACTTCTCAGCTGGGAATCAGTTATTATTTAAAAATGCTGTTTGATTTTCACTAAGCGAGCCAGATCTGAGGTGTTTGCACGCACACAAAAAGAATGAACTGGTCTGTAGTCGTACGTAATGAACTCATCACTGCTCAGTAAATAATTGGTCTAAATCATCTTAAGACTTTTGTAGGTGTGCCGTAGCCCACAGCAACAGCTATGTACACCTTCTTCAAAGACACGAGCCCTTTTTGATCTCTGTTATTGTGGTCATAATTAAATGAATGTACTGAACCCAAACCAAACCCAAAGGCATGCATCTGAAGCTGTGGTGCTGCTGGCTGAACGAGGTGATGTCACTGTCTATCTGCCTGCAGCTTTGGTAGTATGACATAAACAAACAGAAAATAAATAGATTACTCATTACCTTCAGTGTCATGCTAAGACTGTGCTGAGGGCTCACCACAGGAGGCCAATCAGATACCAGTAGGAGCTATTTGCTGCCCTGCCCAGGCCTTTCAGCCAAGACGCTGAGTGTTATTGGCAAAAGCCTCCAACTGGCATCTGATTGGCCACCTCTGGTTGCCCCCTACTAGAATCTGAACATAAGTAATTTGCTTGTTATTATTAAACTCTAATTAACTTGTTTTCAGCTACCTGAGGGAAGCAGAAGCAGTGTACACAACATTTATATATTGTCACCTTACAAAGTCGATATGGTACACGTGTTAGAACTTCGCTAAACTCCGCCCCTTTGTGATGGTCCGACAAGCTGTCAGAGTAAGCATGAAGCCCACGCTGTAACTAGCTGCACTCCCTGAAGAAATATTATCATATTTTTGTAAAAAATGAAACAGTGATTCCAGCGAGATGCTAACTTTGTTTGAACCAAAACAGTGAAGTAATGGACTGTAAAGCCAAAACAATAAGCTGAAGGATGCTAAAACGCTCTATAGAATTGAAGGGAACGTTGAGTCGAGTAATAAATGAATAAAGCAGAAGTTAATTTGCGTCGTCTGATACAAGACAAAGTTGGAAGTTGACACCCATACTATCATGTAACGTCACCACCCTACTTCCATCTTACAGGGGCAGAGGAACCGGACCACCCCAGGTCCTCCACACACCATCAGACGACATTAGCTCAATACATACTTTAAGCTCTTTGCCATAAGTCCCACTGAATTACATTTTTCAGCTTTAAAAATTACCTGATACAATCATGACACAGCCATTAAATATAAGACGTTGCTCATGATGTCATTATTAAGCACTTAGTTTTTTCTTTACTCTTCTGCTGTGGTGAAGTTGCTGAGGTCAAACATATCTTGAAGGGGCTCGGTGGCTCCGCTCACACCTGAACTTATATAATTATCAAAACCTGTTATAAAAGCTAAATGATGTTTTGAAGAGACTCTTTAAAATGTGTTCTTTCAGTGAATGTAGAGATGAGTGTTGCAAACAGCAATAGAAAACCAAGTCTGGGGCACAAAATCATAAAGACATATAAGCTAAGATGACTTTAAAAACTTTGCGTGTTTCTGTTTACAGCTATTTCCAAAGTTCTTCTTTATCTAATGGAGACACCTTTAATGAGAACCTGTCATCTCTGGCTCTGAAACTACTGACCTCTAATTTCACAGGAAAATAAAAAATGATAGTCAACCTCTGCATAGTTCATGGGGTGAGGTGTATGGAGTTATTAAGCATATTTAGCTTGTCATTTTCTGTGGGAGGAAGAAGACAAACGGGTGTTTGCTTCCAATTTGCGGCTGTCACATCTTCCAATTTTAGTATAAAAGTACAAGCTGGCAGTGTACTGTGTAGGATGTGCTTCACGAGCCAAATGGTGAACCTGCTGACCTTACAAAGCTGACATGAAAATGTTAAATGATTAGTCTGGAAATGTTGGAGTGATCAATATTAGTGTCTGATTACTGCAATTACAACTTGTGCAGACCCATGTTATGTACAGTCTGTCCATTAGACTGAGAGACCTGCTGGACTGAGCTGTTCAGCAGAGTGGATTATTGCTGGGAGTTGTCTGCAACATTTAGCATGTGTTGTTACTAAAAGTTGCACTGCTGATGAATTAACTGGTGTTCCTTATAAAATACCTTTTCCCCCCCTGACTCCTATCTAGAAGTGAGACGGTTGCCGCTTTCACCGTAAAAACAGCGGTTAATATTAGCATTTTAATTATCTTATAAAACAGCGTTTGATCACCAAGCTTTAGAAACTCACAGTAAATAATGTCGGGCATCAGCTGAAGTTAGCAACATTCTCTCAGACAAAGACGCAGCATGACACAGCAGCAAATCCCAGTGATGCTCCAGACACTTAAGCAAGCCTTTCAAAGACTGGCTATATTAATGCACATTTGATATGGCTGTCATCTTCTGTTATGATTAAAGACTTGGCCCTTTCTGATCACTTGTGCGTCTTCTTTGATGTACTGTTTGCACCGTTTTTTAAAAAATAAGCCCTGTTTCTGTTGAGACAAGGTATATTAACGAGAGTGCTCACTTTCTGGAGGCACCAACCATGAATGTCTAGACAGTTGCTCTATTCTTTGCTAACTTTAACTTCGAAATTTTGAACGTCATTAATGTTGTTGCACTGGTACAAGTCAAGAGAACTTCAAGCAAACAGAAAGCACCATGGAGAAATACCATGATGGTTAAAGCTCTGAAAAGGACAGGCCTGGAAAGCCAAATGTAAGTGGAGAAAAACTAAACTTCAAACCCACTATGACCTACATAAACAAAGCCTTTGTACATTTAACTGTGAGTCATGCAGGGCTGACAGCTACATTTCTCTGAGATGATTAACAGGAACAATAACACCTTGCACTCTATTTGCCACAAGCTGACAAAACCCCAAAACAGATAACCCCACAACTCCTTTCCACTGAGAAATGTAATGACTTTGTTTGTTTTTCAGTGACAAAATCTATACTATTAGACGGACCATTTATGCCACACACTCAAACAGTGAAAATATCCTGTCTCTTTAACCACCTAGAAATAGTCTGACTTCTGTGGAACAGGTTTAATTTGCTTTTAAATTTACTATCGACCTAAAAATCTCTACAGGAAACAGCTAATAGCAGATGTCTCACTGCTATCAGGCACTTTCCCAAAGTTACTAAAAATATCTGCCATTAAGCAGCTCTTTAAAAAGAACTCTGGATACCTCTGTGCTGTACAGCTAAATACCTCTCTCTTGTCTTCCTTTCACAGCTAAGATTATTGAGCAAGTCATCTTTTATCGAATGAGCAATTTTTTAACAGAGGTGGTCATTTTTACAAATTTGAATCAGGCTTCCAACCTCTACTGAAGCAGCTCTTAAAAAGTGTTAAGTGAAATCTGGATAATACTGATGCAGGTAAAATATCAGTTATGCTTTTACTACTCTTTTAGAATGACGGTAGGGACGGTCCTTAAAGACTTACGTAACTTTTTGGCATTAAAATGTCTAAGTATCTTGGTTGAGTTGCGTAAGTTCAAACTCTGAGAATTCTATAATTTCAATTAACAATATGATCTGTGTCATTTTGCGTCTGTCAGTGGTGTCATATCCCCTTTGCACGTGCATCAAGGTTGTCTTTATCAGCCAGAGGTTGTCATGAATTGACTTTTTAGCAAATTCTAAGTCACATTTTTTCAATACATGTTTTAGATCTTAGTCATTTTTACCCATATGTTTTAACTGGATGAAAAATTTTAGTAATCAGACGAAGAAATCCCAATTGGGAGACACTGACTGCACTGGCAGCCTTGCTCTATTTTTTGTGATTGTTTTGACTGAGAGACCCCTACAGGCCGAAGATTACATATTGTATGTTTAATTGGTTCAGGTCTTATTTAGAGGGCCAGAGTTACTTTGTCACCATTGGCAGTTATGACTCTAATAGAGTGGCTGTAACACGTGAGATCCTCCAGGGATCAGTCCTCGGACCTCTAATGTTTAATCTTTACATGCTGCATCTGGACCAATTCTACAGAACAATATTAATTACCATAGTTATGCTGATGATGCTCAGATATATAAATACATTTTGTTGTGTTGACAACAAAGAAAACAAAGTGTGTATTGGCAAACAGCTCAACTCTCAGGCTCTAAAGACCGAAGACCAAAATCTGAAATCTACGCATTCTAAAAGAGTCGGATCTCACTTCCAACAGCCATTTCAAAGCTATTAATAAAACAGCTCTTAATCATCTTACAGATATAGCCACGGTCAAGAGCTTGAGGTCCCAAAATGACCAAGAGAAGCTCATCCATGCTTTTATCTCCAGTGGGGTGGACTACTAACAGTAACGGTCTCTCCACTGGTCCTCCCAAAGGGACCAATAAACAGATGAAGCTTGTCCAGGGTGCTGCTGCTAGAGATTCATCTTGGACCAAGAGAACAGAGCACACTACACCAGTTCTGAAATCTTTTCACAGGCTCCTAGTTCATTACAAAATAGACTTTTTAACATGCTGCTAGTCTACAACAACATCTGTGATATGCTTTAAGACTAACACAAGACAGGTAGCACAGCGCAGACATGGTGAAGCAGCGTTCAGCTTGTTATGCTTTATGCAACTGAAACAAACCGCCAGAGGATATTAGATGTTCTCCTAATATAACAACTTTCAAATCCAGGTTGAAAACATTTTTCTTTTACCAATGATTGAGCTCTCAAATTTGCACTCTATTGCTACTGCAATTAAGTGTGGAGGCAGACCTCAGGTTACTTCTATTATGCCTGATTCAATTTTATGTATTATGTATTTTCTTTTATATTACTTGTATTTTAATTGTACTGCTCTGACCTTAATTCATTTTATGTATTATTTAGCAGATATGTTGAAACTTCACGTCTCTTTACATTTCAGCAACACTGTGGTTAACATGTGGTTGTGTTAAGGCAGAACAAACACTTTGTTATGGTTGAGAGAAGATCATGATTTGACTTAAAATACCCACATTTGATGCTAATCCCAGCTGAAAAGGCAGCAGAGTCTCAGTGACAAAGACATGTTTTTCATGGTCCTATACCCCTCAGTGACTGGCTAAAAAACAACCAGTTTGTTGTTTGTTGGTCTTGAACAGTGGTCTGCAGCTTGGCAGGTGTCTCGCCTGGATGACACGCCATCCATCATCCCCTCCACCTTCAGGCGACAAGTCAGCTTAAATACTTCATAGTTTCATAGATACATCACAGATACATAGACCCATAGTTTGCAAAAACAGACAATGCTAACATTTTCTTTTAGAGACTGAGCTGTTTAAATGAAGCTCAATGTAAGTTCGATCAGGAAACTTTCTTTACGCTGCATTCATTCAAAATTCTCTCCTTACTGTATCTCACTGCTCCCTCCAATCAGCTGATGATGGCCGTTTGCTCCTCTAATTATCCTATCAAACTTTGCCACGAGCTCTATCAGCCAATCATGTTGTCGCTGTCAAACTTCAAATGTGTTCTCCTCTCTGCTGCTGTCAGCTGTCATTTCAGACAGAATCGTCACGCCCTCCTCCAACCCATTCATTCTAGTCAGAGCCCAGGACGACCTCATCAAACTCCCACTCCTCTTCACATCCAGATCTTTAGCCCCCGCTTCATCTCACCACCACCACTACCACCAACAGAGTCTAGACTCCACAGGGGGCTCTCTATTCTACTACGGCTTCAACACCCACCTTAAATATGACATCCTAATGGGTTTAATTGCCAAAGGACTGTTCACATTTCTCATACGTGCACATATAAGTGTTCTTTAGAAGGAATCTCAACTGATTGATTTACTATTCTTTGTACAATCTACTTTATTTTAGTTATATTAACAAATAGACGTTCCCTTTGCTTTTATCAGTGTAAAGCACACTGAATTGCCCCTGTGTACAAATTGTGTTATAGAAAGAAATTTGCTTTACTACTTACTACTTTAATGTTTGTGCAAACATGATGAAGGACAACACTGTTCCATCCAGCTTAGTCTTGGCAAGGTGCTGGCAACCTTAGTAAGTGCAAACTAGTGTTTCACTAATGAAAAAGTTTCTGCAAACAAAAAGTGCCGCTTATTGTTGCTAATTGTGTTTTTCAATATAAAATTTGGTGAAATTATGTTAATGATTATTATTATTATGATCGTTCTGATAACCACCACAATGTTGGTCACTATAATTGTGATATTAAACTTTTCATTATGTTTTCATCTTTACTCTTATTGAATAGTTGCTTTATTGACAGCAAAAGATGGTCTTTAATCAGGTAAAAATGACTGAATATTGTACTTTTTGTTTTATTTGTACTGCAAGATTTCATCCAAACCATAATTAAAACTGTTAAATTCACTTCTCGTGTACTCTAACATATCACACCTCCTCTGTCTCACAAGCTGAGGCAATGCATTTAGTTTAAAACTAATAGATATTTCAAAAAGTTGAACTATGTGCACAGCTGTAATCGAGGGTCCTGCTGAGAGAGCAATTATGACCAAAAGATGTGATAGATCAAGAAAATGGCTCCAGTGAATTAAAATAGCTCCAGCTGACAAAAGAGGGAAGAATCCTGCTGTGAGATGAAAAAAAAAATAATTTGCACAAAAAGCCACTGGGATTTGAGGTTGAGATGGATCAAATTAAGCAGGTTGTAATAATTGTAAAATGAAAGCTTTTCCTGGGCACCACCATCACTGGTACAAAAAAAGATTCTTGCGAAAAATATTCCACAGTAGTTCCTCAATAAATTGCCTCCATATATATTTGAAGCAGTGGTAATAAAGGCCAGGCTGCACGAGCACTCTGAGTCACCTTTAGGTTAAGTGAATAAAGAAAACAGTCCAACAGGTGAAAATGGCTGAGAACAGATAAAATGAGACGAAATGACAGTGAATTATGACGTTAACTTGTGCGCGCAAAAAGCTTTTCATTCCCTCATCTCTTGTACTGACAGCCAAGCATAAACAAAGTGACATAATATGCACAGTCCGTATCTTCAAACGCATCTGCGGGGGGTCCAGCTCTGAGCATTTGGAGCTGCACTTGGCTGCGCTGAGAGACGCGCTCTGACTTGGTGCCTCTCCATCAACAGCTGCTATTCCGCTGAACATCAAAAGAAAAACTGAACCACTTTATATTTTCCATCACTTTGGCTTTAAGCCTTCTTTTCCCTGTAGCAAATATGCTCATTCACGTCCCTCAGAAGTTGTCCAAAGTGTACTGATTTTTGCAGAACTGATTGCGCATGAATGGAAAAGGACATATCAAAGATGCAACTTACCCAGCGAGTTTCCAATGAGAGAGACGAAGAACACAATAATGTAAGCCACGATGAGAACCCATTCATACTGCTTGGGGTGTAAGTACTCCCTCCAGATGTATCTCAGAAGTTCGTCGTCCTCATCCACAGTGAAGTGCGGGTGTAACTCCGTGCTGTTGGCCACATGTGCCGAAGGTACACACTCCTCGCAATCCAGATTCCCAGTGATCCCAGACATCCTCCGAGGTGTTTGTGTGTGTGTGTTGTATTCCTGCTGTTAACAGTGCCTGACTGCAGTGACCGCAGGTTGTAGAGCACACTGCCAATAAAGACGCGGCACTGTCCGTGGTGCGATAATGACGCGCTTCGCAGACCTCGTCAGTGTGACGCTGATTTGTCCTCAGTCTTCATGCACGACCACGGCAGGGTCACACATCAGCACAGCTGATTATAGGGAGCAAGGAGCCACGAGCTGCTTCAACAACCCACCCTCTTCATAAGAAATGGGGGAAAGGATGGGGACAAGCCTGCGTGCAACAGAGAGAGAAGAGGGGGAAACTCACTGTCCTGGTCCTGTTTGTGTGTGCTGATATTTATTATTTGCTTGTATGAACATTAAAATATTTCCACTTGGCCACTCTATAACACTTAATGTATAATACATCATATCATTCTTCAATTTCAATTTTATTTTGTCTTCTTATGTCTTTAAATCTTGATATTAAATCTAAGCTTGGATTTTTGTTAAGATTTCATCCTCTACAGGGCAAGATGAATGGAGTCAGCTTGACTGGATAATGAGCTGCAACAGTGCAGAAATCTATTAGGAGCCTGTAATTGAGGAACGGATGCTCCAAGGACGACTTGAGTCCCTCACATACCTTATTAACCAGTAGAGACTGCATGAGCTGTTGACACAAGGCACTTTATTAAAATAAATTGGAAAACCGGATATTTTCTTTCCTGTATAATCACTTGAAAATAATAGTCGTTGTGTATACGTTACCTAAGAATGAGGTGTTTATGGGGCAGCGTTTTCTGCGCCCTCACATCCATTGTTTTCTATGTAGACGCGCAGCAGGCGCGCGTAAACGCCAGTGCGACGCCATGGCGGCGCGCAAACGTCGCCAAGCGCCTGTTTGGCATGAGCTCTGCCATATAAAGAGTTCAGCTATTGCAACGCAGCAGGGTGCACCGCACGTCATGTGACAAAGAACAACCAACCACAGCCTGCAGGTATCTTTCCCTTCTTTCAAAAACATCAGTCTGTGGTAAATATGGAGAAGTTGATGACATTAGTGCAGGGCTACCCTGGGCTTTGCATCAGTCCCATGGGCAATATTTTGGCCTAATACACTTCAGAACAGCCTCGAGGAAGACTGGCTCTGCACTCAGGACCTCTGATATTAGGGGCCGTATACATGCCGTGTTTTTTGCACCCTCATTCATTGATTTCAATGTAGACGCCAGCAGGCGCGCTGAAATGCCATGGCGACACAGTCGCGGCTTGCACACGTTTCAGAGCGCCCATTTTTCAGGGCGCGACCCTGCACTATAAGATTAACAGAGTTCAACTTTTGGAATGCAGCAGCGTGTCATTTGAGGTGGATCAACCAATCACAGCCGACAGGTATCTTTCCCTTCTTCTGTAAATATCAGTCTTTGGAGACGTCGATCATTTTGGTGCAGAGCCGTCAGAGCTTTACATCTGTCCTACGGAGGATAGGCCAACACACTTAAAAACAGCGCCTAAAAGAAGATCAGCTGAGCACTCAGGATTTTAGGTAAATAGGCTATGATATGGTGCTTGTTAAGGTTGCTTAGCAATCTCAGATGCAACCTGCCTTTGCACTCTTGAAAGCTGGCACAAAAAAGGCACAAGAGTAGCACCCAGCACCTGACCCTGTGATTTCTAGGTGGTTAAAAAGGCAGCATGTGCACAGGCCCTAAATCTACATAGGGAGCGGATCCTCGTCCATGGAGTCTGCTATGTTGCATCGCAGTGTTTCTACAGTTGCCCAGAACGGACAAACTAAATACTGGCTCTAGATGGGGCCATTCACGGTCTTGCATAGACCACCATTATAAGTAGCGCCTCAACAATGAGCACTGTTGGAAAACACACTGATTTCGTAACGTTAAACTTCTTCATGCAGTGTTCGTACCAGTTTAAAGCGAAAGTTTCGTTTGTTTTGGAGGGGAGGAGACCTCTGTGGATAATTTGTCTCTCAGTAAAAACCTCCTGAACGTCTGAAATTATCACAGAAAAAAGGTGAGCACACATCAGTGTGTGCTGAGCAAGTGGCTGGTCTCTAATGAGCCGAGCAGCACTGGAGAACACACTGCTGTCTGACGTGAAAATCCTAAATTCTGTGTTTTTACCAATATAAATCACTAAGTCTGATTGTTTTGGAGAGGAAGCGACCTCTGCAGATAATTCGGCTCCTGTCAATAAGAGTCATTATCCCCACCTCTTCAGAGTGCTCACTGTCATAAGCTAAAGAATAACTCTGCAGTACAACAGATGAAAATAACATGCTTAATGAATCTTTTCAAAACATCCCACTGTATTCCAGGGTTTGGTTGTTTGAGAGCAAAAAAGAAAAATGTCTGTGTTTGTCAGTTTTGGGAAAAAATATGATGTTATTGATAACAGTATGGTTTCAGTGAAAAAAAAGGCCTCAGATGACAAAAGTGTTGGAAACCTGCAGTGAGACAAACAAGACAAAACTGCACAAATGGCTGCTGGGAGTTGAGGTCAAAATGGATCAAATCACAGATTTGAAGGTTTTGTTCATCCATGCATGGTGTCATCTTTTGTTGCACCGGTACACACACTGTGATAGTAGAGTGGTGGTATCCAACAGTTTTTGGCTGACAACCCACAGAGTCCCATCCACACTCTCTCCGATGTGTTTTGTTCTTTTCATTGATTTGAAATTAAATTAGATGAATGGCTGCCTGTAGCTTATCCCACACCCCCACCCACCCACCTATTCCATGTGGCAGCCCTCCATCTGCCAAAAGTTTCTAATACAAAGAAAGAAAATGTGTTTATATTTGAGATTATACAGATAAAAACTGTTTTGGGGCATAAATTAATTGTGGATTTAGCAGCCAGATGTCGGAGAAAGACAGTCAATTATCAATTCTCAGACATAATTCTGAGATTAAGGATGACCCGCGATGTCAAGTTAAATGCCCAGCACAAACAATTTTAGGATTGTGGGAGCTTGCACAAGCAAGTAGTGATATATGGTAGTTGTTTATGGATATAGTAGCTTAACATAAAAGGGTATTCAACTGACAAACATGAAGATACGTCCAGCTTGGAGTTGGGAGAAAGAAATATTGTGGAAGGAGGAGGACTGGCCAAAATCAAGGGCAAAGACAATGTCAGCATTGTAGCAGGAGCTCTACTGCTGTTGTTGTTTCATGGACTGGGTGTTAACGTCAGTAGACCACAACTTCAGTCTCCAGATGATCTTGGAAGTGAGAATAAATCCACACTCAGTATTTAGGAATGTCTTCACTGACCAGCGTTGGTCCATGTGCCATGTCCAAAGGTGCAGCTGGCCTCGAGAGAGACATCACCTGACCAATCAGAGAGGCGAGGTCCTGCACTGAGACATGTGGCTCTTCAAACAGTGAGTCCAGTGGTGTAATGCAGATTTGCATTCTGGCTGTATGATTGTCTGCACAAAGGCTTTATGAGAACCATCAGAATTGGCAGTGGTGGTTAAAGTCAGGCTTGTGAGCTATATTGTGGCACTTTGGTGGAATTCATTAGCTTTTGCTCCAGCAGGATCTGCAGATATGTGCTCACCTTTTTTTCTGATCCAGAAACTTAGGGTTTTTTTTTTATCAGAAACTTAAGTATCTGCAGAGATCTCCTCCTCTCCAAAACAAATGAATCTGGTAAATTAAATCGATGAAAACACTGAAAAAAACACTTTGATGTTATAAATAGATTTTTTTTTTTTATACTGTTTGGCTTGTGAGAGACAGGGCGCTAGCCCAGTGCCTGCTAATGTGTGCTCACCTTTTTTCTCTGATAACTTAAGATCCAGACATTGCAAAAATTTTAACCAGGAGTGGAATTATCAGCAGAGGTCTCATCTGTCCAAAACAAATGGACCTGGTGATTAAAACTGGTAAAAACACTAAATAATGCATGTTAAAAAAATCTGTGTTCTTCTGATGCTGCTCATCGCAGCCCATACCCATGTAAATGGCCTTATCTAGAGCCGGTGTTTGGTTTGTCCCCTCTGTCAAGTTTTTAACTTTGTGCACCATTAGAGGCTGGACATTTTGCCCTTTCCCCCATTAATTAAGATAACAATAAATAAAAAAGTTAAAGTTAAAGGAATAGATTGGCATTTAGGGATATTTGATTATTCCCTATTTTACCCAGAACTAAATGAGAAGATCAATACTACTGTCAAACATGAGAGTGGTATTGATCCTCTCATCTAACTCTCAGCAGAAAAGAGAAACAAAATGCCTGAACTATTTCTTTAAGGTGTTACATTGAATTAGTTTAGTGAGGGACATGTAATTATTGCTTTATTTGAAGCACTGTCAATATACTGTAAGATAGAGCAGTGGAAATAAAACATGAATGGGATCCGACAGATCTTTGTTCCTTTTGTTCAATTTACTCTTACAACAAAAATAACAACCAAAAGCAAACCTCATTAGGAAACAATCCTCCAGCTGAACAAAGATGTCAAACACAATGCAGATAAACGTCCATTAGAGCTCACAGCAGGACTGGAGGAAAAAATGATTGCAGTTTGTTCTGAAACTAAATAAAGATTTGCACTCATGATCGGACACAGCTGGGAAATCGTGATTCTTATATCAGTGGTAAATTTTGCTTCATTATTTGTGTGACACGCAAAATGAGCACGCTGCTGTCAGTCACAAGTCAGTTTAATAGCTTATTTGACTTATGTACAGTACGTGGTTGCCATGACACTGTAGTTTGTGGGTCTGTGGGCTGTCTCAGGAAATGGTATCTCAGGAAACGCCTCTCAAATTTGGCACAAATTTCCTCTTGGACTCAAGCATGGACTGACTGGATTTTGGTGGTCACACTGACAAAACCCATTTTTGGCCTTAACTCAAGAATTCATACCCTAGTTATGACGCACAGATTCCACACAAATGTCTAATAGGATAAAATCATGACGTGATGACATTTAAAATCCAAAAGGTCAAATGATGTTCTGCAAAAACACTTCTCTAGCCCTGATTCAACGCCATAACTCAGGAACAGAGGGAGAGATATTTGATCAGATTCTGAATTAGTGACACTAATTTGGGGGTCCACCTTTAAACTGTATTAATTCTATAGAAATTCTGTGCTTCCTGGTTGAAGATGTGTCTGAAGCATCCACGTTTACAATTTGTAGCTTCTTTGCAGCAACATCCACATTTGAAGCATTGTCTACTGTCATGGCCACAACTTTGTGTTTTATCAGAGTCAGCTTAATTGGTCAAGCATGTGAACATCATAAATCAAAAAAACGCCTTAAAGGTCTTCACAGTCTGTACAGTAAACGACATCCTCTATCATTTTACTATCCTTCTTCAATTCGGGGCAAAGCTCAGGAAGAGCTGCAGAGGAGGGTTTTTCTCCCAGGATGGACAGACGTGCAATGGACAGTGCATGTACAGAATAGACCAACGTTATGGTAAACTATCACAATGACAAAATTACATTTAGATGCAAATATATATCCTGTAAAGAACTGATCTGAGAGGATGATGAGGAACCCCAGGTGTCACCAAACAGACCTGAAGCAGTGCTACACTGACCAGCACTGCAGTGTTAGTAATGAGCACGCAGGTTAAACCTCTTTTGTGTCAATTGTGATTTTTAATTTAGTGTTTCATATGAATATTATCAGACTAAGTTTGCCGATTTATCTGCCTGTAAAATGTATTAAAGCCCAGCTAATTAATTACCTGCTGTGCTTTCTGGGGTTTTGTGTTGGCTGTTGCACATCGTACAAAAGTATCTGTGACTAAAGCTCCTCAAATGAAACTTGTTCCCCTTCTACACCTAAATCAGTGCATGTACGCAGGTTTTTGAGACATGAAAAAACCCACGAAAAATAGGTGATAGACTCCTTTGCCATTGCCTGTAGATCAGAGCTGTGTACTTGGCTCTGCAGCAGATGAGTTTGCCCCTCTGTTTTGTTTTTGTTTTTTTTACTGATGTGTCACGTTTGACGTCACAGACGGGCTGCAGAAAGGTTAGTAAGCAGAAGAAAGCAGCACGAAAGCCAGTGAAAATGTTACCAAGGTTGGTTCTTTTTATATATCTTACTCATTCAGTCTCTTTCAAACTCAGTGCTGACTAATTCTGGACAATGTTAGAGCGCTGCTTGGGCAGAAATGAATGGTATTGTGTGGTGGTGCACCATGGAATCTCACAGGTAAAGGTGCTAAAATTAAAGCGTTCACTCAGGTGTTGTGTTTCCATCACTGCTCATTGGAGCCATAGCTGATAAATTCCCATGACTAATGCAGTCATTTGACCAGGGCGTGAATGCTGATTGTAACCTTTTTCCATTACTCACAAATCCCAGATGTTAGCAGGTGCTGGTGGGGTTTCTTTGTGCAGTAGGGAAATGGGCTTTATAGCACCAAGGATCCACTGCTTTTCCTGTGAGATTGCAACTGATCAATACCCCTGCTGAAGTATCATGACTGGGATGAGATAACAAAAATGACTCAGCAGCACTGAGTTTGAAGTCAAGCGTTTTGCCTCTGGGGCTTGTCTCAGCTGATGAGATGAAGTCCAGCACTATAAAGATGATTACAAATAAGCAGCAATTTGTTTCTGTCTTCTATTTGAATACTGCTTTAGGCTCTTAATCCTAAAACAGCTCACATGAGGCGAAAACACAAAACTCAAAAAACTCATTATGAGCAATAAAGTAATCTGACAAAACTTTTTTTTAATGGAAACTGACGCGCCGATGAGCACCCTTTTGATTCCTTTTATTGCTACTTCCTCATATTTATTTGCATTGAAAGAGTCAAGAGTGAACAATGTTGATATCAGTTATCCAGTCAAAGAGATTGCCAGGACAATTATGAAGATCTCCACATAACACACAGCGCCGTTGCCTTTGAAATATCTGAAGGGAACAACAGGAAAGGGTTCTGTGAAAAAGCTTTACCCAGAAACCTGGAGCTGCAGGTATCATGCTGTGAAAATGGTGAAATCATGTCAGTAATCTGGTTTTGATTTCTTAGAATGATTTGCAGGTTGGGTTGACTCTGACACACACACAGACACACACACACACTGACCTCATGTTTTGTCACCTCTGTCAATGAGGAGGATATGCTTCCACACAGGAGCTCATAGACGAGAGATATTAAACTTTAAATGAGAAATGATAAATGGACTGCACTTGTATAGCTCTTTTCTAGTCTTCTAAAAGCTCAAAGCACCTTTACACGTGTACACTCTATGCATTCACACATTCACACACATATTCACACACTGGTGGTCGAGGCAACCATACATGGTCCCACCTGCTACTCAGTAACCATTCACACCCACTCACACACTGATGGAACAGCTGTCAGGAGCAATTTGGGCTTCAGTATCTTGCCCAGGGATTCTTAGACATGCGGTCTAGAGGAGCCAAGGATTGAACTGCCTATCTTCCAATTAGTGGATGACCCGCTCCACCTCTGAGCCACAGTCACCCCAGATTCGCCATGTATGATTTTTCTGGGTGAACTTATGACATATTCCTTCTTTTGTCTTTTTTTATTCACCAGTTATGTGGAACAACTCTGAGCTCTGTTTTTTCCTCATTGATTTTTAAGCATTGTCTGCTTCATGGCTTAGCACAGTGAAATCTCAGACACTTAATCACACTGCAGGCCGTGAAACTAAATCAGTATCTCACAGACCTCTGACTTAACTTCAACCTGTGCCTGCTTTTGTCCCATTATGTTACAATTTAAGGTTCTCATTTCAGTTTCACATCAGCCAGTTTACCCTTATTATTAGTGACAGTGTGTTGCATATATGTGCATATCAGTCCCATGTGTACTGCAGCTCAGAAAAGATAACCACATTGTGCGTTAGCATGCGTTTGTATGCACATGCACCATATGTATGCTTCACTATGGGCTTATAATGATTATATGATTTGTATTTGGTGCCACAACAGTCAAATTAAACTGATTGTTGGTGCATTATTGTGTTCAAATTAAGTGTGGCTGATGTTTGTGTAGGTTGGATGGGGCAGTAGTTGAGTAGTGATGGTGCCTGGGGGAGTCAAAGTCAGCCTTGACCACACCAATGGTTATTTTATCAGCTTCTTTTCTGGGCTCTTCTGACACACTTTGTAAATTCCCAACGACTCCATGGAGCTGCAAATTTTAATGTAAGACAAATATGCAAAATGTCACAGAGATTGGATAAGTTCTGTGGAAGAAAAAGCTCAAGGTTGTGTCTGACATTGCCCTTTAGCTGTTCCACAATCACAGTCAACTTATCGTTTAATTCTGTGGCACTACCCACTGCTGCTTTCTCTGACCTCTCCCAGGCAGCAGCAACAGGAAATCAACATTGGCCTTTGAAGCGAGGGTTCATCAAAGTGGTCTCCCGGAGGACATTTTGAATGCCTTTATCCTGTAATGAAAACGTGACAATTTATTTGATGTCTAAAAATGAAACTAATGTTGTTTGCTCTTGCTCCTTGTAAACACAGGCTGGAATGGAAATGGAAAATACCTAGTATTTTTCCAGATCTCCCCACCTTCTCTTTCACAACACCAGTAAACAGAGTGTCTTCTTCAGGCAATGTGAAGTGCGCCTCCAGCTCAGTCAGGGTTGATGTTAATAAACTCCTCTGCTTTCTGGAAGTCGTCATCCAGCCTTTCCAGTGTGGGGAAAACAAGACAATATGAAGATAAGAATAAAATATCAACTAATTTGTTACTCATTATTTAACAACTGATCTTCCTGTCCTTCACCTGTCTGTCTCCACTGGCTTCTTGACTCATTAGTCAGGTGATGCTGCCTGGATGGCTGGACGCTGCTCCAGAAACCTCTCCACCATCAGGAAAAGGCCGTTCCACTGTGTTCTGACATCCAGACTCATGCTGTGTTCTGACAGATTTGAAAAATAAAGCCACAAAGCCACATTTTATATGACAATCTACATTGCTGAATATGTTTTGAAACAGCTTTTTTTTAAAAAATTTATAAAGCTATGCTACTTACTGAGAAGATGCTGCGTCTCCGGCAGGACTCTTTTGGCCATGGTGGACCTCTCCAGCCACTTGATAACTCAAAATTTGGCACACCACTTTGTAATGGCTCTAATGCTGTGAACCCTCTGTGCTGCCAGGTGTTGGGGATGGGCAAAGATCCATATTGCTGATGCTGTCCACTGTGGCAGCTACAACTTTAGCTTTTACCTGGAATTCCTCCAAAATGCTATTAATCTCATCTGCCACTACTAGACCTGTCTGTGACTCATACACTCATTTGGTGTTTGGCACCCTCTGGTTAATGTGGCCACGACTAGTGTAGTGCACAGTCAGAGGAAAAATGCCTATTTTTGATATTGGGGGGAACTGTCCCTGTTGGTGGTCCTGTGCCACACACACAGCCTTATATACTTGTGCTAGTTTCTGGAGCACATCTTTTTCTCGGCAGAGTACAGGGGGTCCGTAGTGACGGCTGAGGGCAGTGGTCATCTCTCTGTGTTAAGTAAGTCTGAGGATTTTTATTTTTTAGTTTCAGTTTCTACACACATCAAGTAAACAAATATTGTTTTCACATCACCATAGAGATTCCCCCACCTCCTCTTTTGCCAAGGTGAATGGGGTCGCTTTTGTAGCTGGAGAGCCAAAAATTTAAACATGGATAATGGGAAATATATTACAAATCATTTGATCATTTGTTAGCACTTAATAAATGCAAGATTTGCAACCAAAGTAACATCATTAACCTGAGGAAAGGCTGCTGTCATCATCATCATCAGTGGTCTCCAAATTGCCAGGGTTGGGATTCCTCTGCTTTCAAGTGTATCCCGTTAATCCCGTTAATAGGTGCTTCATTAGGTTTGAAGTGTTTTTAAAGTGTTTTTAAACATTTGTTGCACGTCCTTGTGTTTGATTTCTTTTCAGTGAATTACAGCCGCACATTAAATCATTTAGCTTGAGGCATTTTAAACCTGTTTAAGTTATCAGGTAACAGCATAGCCTGCAGCCAGCAGAGCAAGTGTAATGTTAACTGCCATGATGCATGTAGCATCGGTGTCGGAGCACCAAAGGACAAATATTTCAACTGATAGCTCAGGAATTTAAGTGGCACCAGAATGAGGCACTGAAACCTGCACAGTGATATAGTCCGGTGCATAAGGGTTGTATGGAGGTGGTGCCATACTGGCAACAGGTTTTGCTGAAATACAGACGCAAAAACAGGCAACCTCTCTTTTATTTGTCCTTTTGAAATAATCTCAACTGCAGAAACAACTGCCTGCCTAATTTTCCAAAACTTTTAGTGGTTAGGAAACAGGGAACGTGGAGGCGGGAGTTGCTCTCCTCCCTTCCCCTCTCTTACATAAGGACAGCAATACAATTTCATCTGTTCACCACAGTAGAAGTGTTGAATTCAACCACTGCACTGATGAGCTGCATTTAAATGAGGCTTGCTGGAGTGCCAGCAGCATTGTCAAACTCAGTATCAGGAGATGGAAGATGTGCTTAAGGTGTATCCAAAAAAGTTCAGCTCTGTACTGAGATCAAGACTGCCATCAAAGCAGGAGCATCTGTCTGTGACAGAGCGGAGGAGGAGGACGTCTTGTTGCTGCATTGCATCACATCATATTGAGGCTATTGTTGGTGAATACACTCTTAATATATCTCTTATTGCTCTAAGATGAAAGGTGAGGAAAAGAGAGGATTCAACAGGATGTGTTTTAATATGATGGGATAAGGTAGAATAACAGTGATGCAGAAGCCTGCTGCGCCACAACAGACTCCTCTGTATACTGTTGCCTTTTGCCAGAAAGATCCCTGTCAGTCAATCAGCACTGTGACAGTGAGGGTACCTGTTCAGCTGATGCTGATACATATTTCATCACTTCCTGCCTGCTCTTCACAATAAATGTGAAGGGTTTGTATTTCACCATTGGTATGTTTCCCATAGTGCTGCTATTTGTGGTTTAGGGCTCATCTTATGTTGCGGTCCACCTTCCCGAACTGTTGATGCTGATATTAGGGATAAAACTGGGTTCAGGTCAAATTAAGGAGAAACACAAGTAATGGGAAATTGAGCTAAGAAACTTTAACTACTGTTACCAAAAACATTTTTTTTTCAAAAAATAGATTAAGATTTCTCCTGTGCTTTTTGTAAGGAAGATAGTTTGTAAGGAGGAAAGAGTTTAAAGGGACAGTTCACCCCCAAATCAAACACATATTTTCCCTCTAACCTGCACTGTTAATCAGTCTAGGTTGTCTTTGTGTAAGTTGCCAAGTGCTGGAGATATTGGTTTTAGAACTGGCTGTGCTAATGCACTTTTTGTATTTATACCTAAGAAAAGTAATGCACAACAATTTGTATATAACACACCTAATCATGAGTCAGTAATAGCCCACATAATCGGAAAGGTTGCAATCCCAAGACCATTGCCCTAATGTAAAGTAGAGTAAAGACGGACTGTGTAAGGAGGCAGATTGAGGTGGTAGATGAGTCCAACAGACACAGGATTTTCCCCCAGGAGACAGGTGTTTGGACTATGAGAAACCACGCTAACTTTGAGTTATTTTAAGGTGTGTTGTTACAGTGGTTCTTTTCCAAACCTAATCTATGTAACTGTTAATGAACTAAGTAATTAACTTAACACCATTCATGGAGTGCTTATTATGTGCATTTTTCTAAGGTATACAAACTGATATATGAGGATACGTTGTGTAGAGATGTCTGCCTTCTCTCGGATATAATGGAACTAGAACATTTACTCATTGATGAGGAGATGCACGCTTCCCTCTGTGCAGTGAAAAAGTTGGCGGATGTAGGTCAGTAGAAAGAAAATAGTTCCTACATGAAACTGCTCACAACAAGTCTGCGGATTATTCTGAGTAACCAGGTCATGATTTCTGGAAAGAGATATTGCTTTTGAGCTTTTCAATTTTTATTTTATTTTATTTTATTTTATTTATTTATTTATTTATTGGTGTTTTGAGCAACACAAATGGAGTGCCATCTAGTTCCAGTATATTATAGAGAAGGCAGACATCTCCACCACTCTGACACTCACAGCAAAAGAATCTAGACTGATAACTAGCACTATATGTCAGAGGAAAAATACCTGTTTTTGATATTGGGGTGAACTGTCCCTGTAAAGTTATATCCCTGACAAAGCATAATGGAATAGGTTTGGACAGATGGGTTAGGGATACACACACAAATCAGATTAAGCATATAACTATGGATTAGAAACACACAAATATGCACTGCTCCAAAATGAATATGGGTGCAGGTGTAATGATTTAGGATATGATGGATTGTGGGTGATGTGCTGCTGGCTGTGGGAGGAGGGAAAAGAAGAGTCCTTCAAAGAAATGAAAAGAAATCTCGAGGGAACAGAATGTCCTCTGCTGCAGATGACATTTTTATAATAAGAGATTTGCCAGGATTTGCACTTTTTTTTGTATTTAATTATAAATTTCTGTGCTCTCCCGTTTGTACATAAACTCCAAACATGACAGACCCTCACAGCTGAAATTCTAATAGACACCATGACATTTTCTATTATAAGTCCATTACAGCAGCACAGAGTAGCAGGGTCAAGAGTGTATCTTGAGAAATAAGAATCTGGAAAAACAGGTATATTAACCTGTTTTCACTTTTCTCCTCTCAATATCCTATAATAAAGCATATGATGAAAATGTGATAGACACAGGACAGGCAAGCCAGGGAGGAAGTACGCCAGGATATTGTGTTCAGTGTTGCCAGGGCCATGTGGCACATGAAGAAAATTAACGTAATTACACAGCCATTTGACTCTCTTCTCCACATTAATGGTGTTATGAATTAGATGACAAAAGTATTAATGTTTAATCCTTAGTTGTTGTCTGCGTATCTTTATTTCAAGCTTAATTGCTCATTAGGAACAACTCTGCATTTGTGTGTTTTGCTCATTGCTTTGCTTTAAAGGATGCTGAACGACTCTCTTACACCACATATCTGTACTTGCACATTGAAACTAATTACAAGGAAATAAATACAATTTAATCACTAAAAGCTGTAATTTTCAGAGCCATTTAAGCATGAAGTTTGTGCCTGCTGTGACCAACAGAGCCTTACAGATGGCAGGTTTTGCACATGTGCACTGAGCTTATAGTAATACAAACCTAGACTCCAAAAATGAATGAGTCGTATCAAAATACTTTATCCTTTTTTGTCTTTAGGCATGTTTTTTCATCTTGGATCAATTATGTAAATTAAGCCAGGCCATTAAATGTTGATAATGCAGTGTTTTTTGGTTGACTTTGACAGTTTATTATGACATCTATGCCTGAGCATGTATTTTGCCTCTGTATTTAAACTGATACACTGCATCTGCTCACCAGAATTTTTATGGGTTTTATTTCTGTTTGTTGCTTTGTTTTCCAGTGAATTTCCTTGAAGACTTTTGTTTTGTTAAACTCTTTTTCCAATTTTTACATATATATTTTATTATCATTATTTTGTTAAGTATCATCTGAAAATAAGCATGGCATTTACGTAGTTCATCCACAGACAGGAAGAAGAACATGATTCATCATCCATCATTTTCACCATCCACATTTTACCAGCGTCATCAAGAGAGTATATAAAAGAGGACGTTTTGTGATTAAAAATATCCACTATGTTCCCACAAATTGAGCAGCGTTGAGGCAAAACTCAGAGAACCACTCTGGGACTGGCTGGCAAGCAGCATTAAAATTATCATTTAAAATACAGCTGAATACTCAGTCATAACACCAATAACTGAAATGGAAAGAATACATATTTATGAATAAAAGATCTGAATTCTTTCAGTTTGTGTGAATATGTTTTACACTGGAGGTTATGTTGCTTTGTGCTCGCCCATGAATGCCTCACCTCTCCCCTGAGCAGCCACTGACTATTGTATATTTTGATTGTGCATTTAGTGCACAAGGTGTTTAGCTGTTCATAGAGTCAAACAAACCTTGGATAGATGACGACTTTCACAGTGGAAAGCTTCTGTAATTGGCAACCAGTTTATCCTGTTGGGTCTATTTTACAAAATTACTGCAACCCCCATAGCATTCATAAAACTTCTGTCTGAAGCTGGCATATTTTCCATCCTGTGGTTAGCTTGTGCGCTGATAGCATCTGCAACGCCTTCACGGTAATCCTCTGCATATATGCAATAACGACAGCACTTTGGTATGTGCACACACCTACAGACGCAGCAATAAATTCTGTCCATTTTGACATTTTAACACAACTACTACTTGATGTATCTGCAGCTTTTGTTGTGTGAATTTATTGCTTTAGGTTGACGCCAGTGGAAGACAGACATAAAGACGACTTCAGATTTTGTTGCATAAAAGTCTGTATTTATATAAAACATATTCTCCTTTCAGTGCATCTGTACACAACAACATAAGCAGAGGTCAAAATGTAAACAGTGTTTGCTAAAAATATTTTACAAAGTAAACAGAAATAAAGACCAACTCTCAGAATATATGAGTCAAATGTGCATTGATAATAAGTGACCTGTATGGACCCCCAGACTATTTGTTCTTGTGTATGAGATTTCCCATTCTGTGAATGAATCTCTCCAGCTTATTTTCATGGTGCCCTCGTGCAGCCCGAGTGAGGTTGTTTTCAATAGCTGCCTCACCTTTGGGAAGGCCTTTGGTTTTTTCCTGAGAGTATGCATTTCCAAAGCTGTGTGTAGGACGCACAGAGTGTTTCTTTTCAAATGAGCAGAAAGGCTCAAATCTGCTGTACAGGCGGGTCTCTGAGCCTCGTTCTTTGCTCCAGCTCGCTGAGTCAAGGCCGGGCCTTGCGCTTCTGTCAAAAATACTGGTTTTTTTCTCTGCAGCAGGTTTAGTGAGAGAGACTTGCGGTGGATTCTGGTGCTCCTCAGTTGTAAATCGAGGTCTGGACGATTTTAGGTGGTCGTCCTCTATCCGCGTCCTCTGGTGCTCCGAGGAGGACCGGATAGAGTTGGTTTTGCTTTGGTAAAGTCGTCTTCCTCTATGTGTCTCCTCATCCTCAGCTGTTATGGTGTCTGTGCTGCAGCCTGACGTCAGACTCGGCGTTTCAGCTGTTCCTACTGAATCCTCTTTTTTCTCTGGTATGTTGAGTAACGATTTTAATTTCTTGGAACTCTTCTTTAGAAACTGGTGGGAGCTGTGGGTTTTACCTGATAAATCCTTGTTATTCACATCCAGGGCTGCTGCAGACACAGTCCTGCATGGTGGCTCCTGCCAAATAGGAGTACCAGGGGCTCTTTGTACTTGTGATGCTCTTGACATCATAATGAGAGGCAGATCTCTGATCTTCTTTCAGACTTGACCCGTATCCTCCATTATGTGCATGGATCCCTGCTGTGCTTCTGTTCACTTGCATCCTTGCGAATGCTCCATACATGTGACCGGAGGATTCATGTCCGTACTCAGTGTTTGATCTTGGATCTGCTACACTATGCCTTTTTTGCCAGCTGTCTGTCAGGATGTCTGGGTTGGTGATCATGTGTCCACCTTTAGCTCGGCCTAAGCTGGCGTATATAGAGTTGTAAGAGTTTCTACCAGGACCGTAGCCTGCATTATTCCGATCATCATCCAAAATCTGCAGACTTTGCCTCTTTAGCATGAACTCTTCATTACTCATTCTGTTTTCTACTACTGCTGTTGGACTCCACTGCATGGATGAGTAGTGCATAGGAGTGTTGTGTGTTGCTGAGGCGTTAACATGAGTGGAAGAGTTGTTAAAGTGCCTGTTTGGCTCGATGTGCTCTGGTATGGTGGACCTGAAAACAAGGGAAGACCTTATCCTTCCCTGCATGAAGGAGTTTGCTTTGTCCTGTGGTTCAAACTGGTCTAAATACTCACAAGAGTCCCCGAATGGGACGTCAGGGTTTTTGAGGTAGGACTCAATCTCAGTGTGCGCATAAACGACTTGGATGTATTTTCAAGTGTTGGCATGTTCTGCTGCATGGACAGAATCTGTTTGTCGTTGCCATTGTACGACTGACGCATGTTTTGACCTCTGTGCATCTGTGGCGCTTGTAAGTAATTGTCCATGGGGTAATTGTTTCCGGTTTCTCGAGAGAGATTCCAATTGCTTGCTCTGGGCCTGATGTTCTGTGGCGTTACTCCATCTTGTCTCTCCCCAGCATAGCTGTGTCTTTTTAAGAAGTTCATTGTGTCTGCAGACTGAAATTGGGGCATGTGATTCTGAACACCGATCCCATTCTCATTCAAGGGCCCAAGCTCATTTTGTTGCTCTTCGAAGAGCCTCTCCTCGAGGTCTCTCCCACCTAGTTTCCTCTCACAGGTCTTTCGATAGACTGTGTCCAGTGTGTGCCTCAACTGGTCCCTCCGCTCAATTTTGGGGGCAGAATGAGATTTTGGCAAAATCTGTCGTCCATGTGGCCCGTTGCGTTGGAACAAACCCTCCGGCGGGCAGAGTTCTGCAGGCACAGTCGACCGGGCGTACAGTGTTCGAAACTCCTCATCATAGGACCTCACCAGGTGGCCTGTGATGACCTGCACCATGCTCAGATTAATCTTCTCAAAAGACCATGTGAAGCTGCGAACAAACACAAAAACACAGTGATTAATTAATTCAACGCAGACAAAACAGACTTGTGTGATATAACTCTTTATAAAGATGCTGCTTCATTTGTCAGGGTACAAATTAATTTGTTATTAAGATGGAGCAAAGAACTCGACACAAAGCAAAACAATTATTAGCATTTTAAAAAGTTTCACTCTAAGTCTGAGAGAGATTCTTTGTAAAGAGCTATTTCATGTCGCCACATTTTCTGGAATGTGAAATCAACTGCTTCAAAAGGCCTCAATAAGAAATGATGACAGCAGTTTTGCAGAGTGTCAGTAAATGCAATGATTTGCTTCATGAATGTATTTAGTTTATGTCTCAGTAGTCTCAAGCATCGATCCTGTTGTACTGCAGTTTGATTTACCTGTATGAGCCATAAATTGCTGTGTGGCAGTCGACTAAAAGAAACTTCTGCTCCATTGCCCCATGAAATTTAGCTCCTGATCGACAGAGGTAATCCTGACCTTTCACGGTGCGCACCCTCATGTTCTGTGATCAGAAAAGAAATGAAAGGAAAATGTCAGAAAAATATGTATCACGGTTAAATCTTACAGCAGAAGTTAATAAGTATGTCAGGCATCAAATAAATGCCTGAAATGAACTGTGCAGAAAAATAAATAAACCTAAAGTTTGATATATGTTGCAGTTGTTGAGTTCCAGTTTGTGGCTGTTGTTGTTGTTGTTGCTGGCATGCAATATGCACTTAATGGGAAATCAGAGGGTGTGTTTGAATCTTTAGCGTCTCTTGCCCAGAGAAATAATTATGACTCCACCCGCAAAAACAGGAGAAACCAGGTGTGATATAAGACTTTCAAACAGTCTTTACAAAGGTCATTAAAAAAAAAAGAGTCTGATCAACATTTGCATCTTTGCATGTATGCAAATTCAGGGTCATAAGCAAAGATACAACTGTACAAAATAAAAATGCCAGTTTGCATCCCCACAATAGTGTCCCCTCTACTTGAAGGTAGATTAACATTTTGGGTAATTTGCTTATTAGTTTTCTTGCAGAAAGTTAGATAAGAAGATCAATAGCCCTCTTAAACCAACCCAGTCTTACTCCAAACTAATACCGACACTTGGCTCTCAGCATCAGATACCGTCACAAAGGGACACCCTTTAAGTGGTGATAGGAGACACTCAGAGCTATAGCAACATGTAGACTAATTACTGTGGTATAAAGAGTGAGAAAGTCCGCATGGGGTGGGTGCGAGGGGAGCTCAATAGTTCAAACAAACTGGAACCAAATGTCAGTCAAGTTATTTCAATGACAACATAGTGTGCTAATGCGACGCAAGTAAGTAGTAACAAACTTACTTATTTTAAGCCAAACCCTGGTGGGTTTTTTTCCTCATTTCTCATTTAGTGAGAATTGACATTCTGTCCCTGAATGTCTAAAGTTTGCAGGATGCAGGAAGGGTACCTAGAGTGTCATAGTTTGGCGTGTAAGGTCACTGACCAAGTGTCGGTATTTGACGAGTCGGGCGTGAGAATATGTTGCTTATACTTCATTTAATATCAAGCCACTGCTTGTTAGCTTAGCAGAAGGACAGGAAACGGGGCAACAGCTCGCATGATGCTTTCCAAAGGTAACAAAAATGTCTACCATAATCATAAACGAGATGGATCTTAAGACGGGTTTTAAATGTAAAAATAGAGGGGAAGATCTAACTGTAAGTGGGAAACTATTCCACCATTTAGGACCAACAACAGAAAATTCTCAATCACCTTTAGTTTTTCACTGAGCAGGTGGAATAGAGAGCAGTGATTGGTCACCAGATCTGAGGTGGAATAAGTGTGTTCCCCACAGGGCAAACCTTTTTTTGTTTACTTAGATCCCTCGTGTCATTCACAAATGTTATACCACAAACACACCGAGCAGTGGTGAAGCGTGGCCTGTGGTGAGCTGCCGCGCAATAGAAAGCTACTCTGGCAGCTGTTCCAACTTGTGGCTGTTTGAGGATACTTTTAGTGGCAAACTGCAACCAGAGAATACCTGCAGCCAGTCAGTGACTCCCATGACATGTTGACCTTTATTACAAAGAATTTCTTCCTGCTTGAGACACAAACACTCCTCCCACCCAGTAGAAAAATATAACTATTGCAGGGGGTCGCACTTTGCTACTGCTTTGTGTGTTTTCTGGTGTTAGCGTCTTATGATGCTAGGTACATCATTAAAAAACCAACAACCTCAAAAGAAAGAATTTTAATAACTTTGCAACATGTGTAACCGTAATGTTAGAATCAATAAAGTTAGTTAAAACGATCAAATCAAATGAATGTTTTAAATCATATACTCACTCTGAGCTGTTGAATTTTGACATCTTGACTTTCCGCCATTGTGAGGAAACTTTTCAGATGGGAATCATCCAAAAGCACGTAGACGGGGACTCCTCGTATCGAGGCATCAACGACTTCTTTGAATATATCTATGTCAGTGAACACGTCCATCGCAATGCCAATGACCTGCGAGGACAAGGTGAATAAATCATCATCAGTTCAACGTACCAAAGACTGGAGTGCATTTTTATCCATTTACACTTGTTCAACCTGCGAATGACCCGTTGAAGAACACACACTGCCAGCTGTCATTTATGAACATGAATAATTAATGTCAGTCTGACAGCTGGAAACTGATAAAAACCTCAAAGTGAGGCCAAAACCAAAACTCTGTTATCATTAAGGGAGGTAGGCTAATGATTTCACTAACAGCAATACAGAGAATCAAAGCAGAAAAACAGAATAAATATTTTTATCTCTATAATTAAAACTATATTTATCAATCCCAAATTTATTTCTGTCCCTAATGGATGTGTTTCTGCGTATTACCACGTTAAAGGCTTTTCTCTCCCACTCAACTCTGAATGAGCTGCAATGACAGTTCAGCATGGTGAAGTGGAGTTAAAGTACTGAATGTTACGAAGAGTCAACATCACACTGTGTTCCATTCACATGTAATGAGCTCCTTAATGAAATCATGTCCAGCTTTATTATATACTGTTTGGACTCATTTCTTTCCTTCCTTTTATTTCCTGTGTAGGAGGTTTTCTGTCCCTCAGATGAACCATATGTTAGTCATTCGTAATCATGCAGCCATGCAACATCCCAAAAATGTGTACATTTAAAAAACATTATTCCATCCTCATAAAATGAGAGTTTGCGTCCCAGGACATATTCATCCTGAAGTATCTGGGATATTTTTTGACAGTGTACTGGTTGCAGTCACTTGGTTTAATTAAGAGTCAGTGCAGCTGTAACAGGATTGTAAAGCCACAGCAGAATACTAATTGTCTACACACCACAATTTTGAGCCACAAAACTAGTTTATGAGTCATCATGACACAATTTGGAAAGTAACTGAGGCGTTAACTGCGTAAAGGATGTGACTCTACATATTAATGTAATTCCCACACTTTGCTCTCATGATGGTAAGTTGCAAAACCAGATTTTGACCTCGGCAACCCCAGCAGACACTCCTTACCCGTAGAAATTGAGAGCAACAAAGATCTGTGGACATGCCCTGAGGGTGAAAGGTGCTTACGACATACTTTGGAAGAACACAGATTAAACACAGTGGATCATCAGTACGTCTGAGACAATTTGCTGCTCTGAGAGACAGCGTTATCAGTCTGAACACCACATCAGAGCTTTTTTATTTATTTTGTCTCAGTACATTGTTGCATGCAGCTTTCATTACCTGTCTTGCATCCTGAATATGCTTCCGGATCACCTCTTTGATGGTGGGGTTATTTTGTCTGGGTGGATGGAAGAGCAGATCTATATTTGTCTGAAGTTTGTCGTGCATGACCTCCGGCCACCCCAAATCCAAATCTGGTGTGTCCACATCCGAGTGCACAGGCCAGTACGTCCCTGAGGATGATTGGTTGTCCTGGTGAACCATTGATTTCCTCTGCGTGATTCTGAGGCGGGAGCTGTTCTGCATTTTCAGTAATGAAGCAAAGCTCTTCCTCTGAGAGGAAGCTCCCGATACGTTCTCCCTTGAGGAAGTCGAGGTAACTGTCTCTGCCGCCGCTCACCAGGCGATCAATTGCCAGGCGATATGCCTCCTTATAGTGGGGTTGGATATAATCCTCTGATTTAAAGTCTCCCCTCAAGGACGACAGCAGGGAAAACTCTGGAGACTCCATCTCTCCACAGAGTCTCAGTTGCACCTGTCAAAGATGATGAAAATCAATGACATGATGTAAGAGGATCAGAGAACAAACATTACAAGGGTGGGAAATGCTGAGAGACTGGCTCTCGTTTAGTGTGATGAGGCAAAGTGTAATGTAGTACATGGAAAGGTTATAATGTTAAAGGTTTTATGTGGGATATTCAGAGCTTTAACACAGCAGCAAACCACTATTCACATGTAAAGATATAGTGGAGTAATGGCATCCTGAGCAGAGAATAAAGTTACACTCCCTTTGTGTGTGTTGTAATCCGAGCTTCTCTGTTATTTGTTGTGGTCACTCATGCATTTTAGCACATGTGAGTCCATGTGTATGTATCCGACTAGCTAGCCACCGCTCTGCATTGCGCTCATACCACTGTTACTGCTGATAATGCTGTCACAGTGATGGAACGGTATCTTGGAAAATCATAGCACCCACCCTCTGGTTCCCCCCTAGGTTAACACTGTTAGCTCTGTCGACACTGTAACCAATGTTAGCACTGTTTGCTGCTAGCTGCTGGCTCAGCAACCTCAAGGATGAGAGCTGTGCACAGACAATCCCAGCTCAGACTCTGAACATGCTCTGAATGTTGCCTACAGCTCCGTTGAACTACAATAAGGTACAAGTAATCCCAGCTGGCCACTAATGTTGCTAGATGCTGATATCTGGCTGAATTTAGGTTGTGGTATTGGATGACTAAAATCCAATTTCAGGACAATGTTTAATGCCAACTTCAATCTGACATAAAATACTGCTGACAGATGATGTTGATATTTTGTTGGTTTTGAGTTGTGTTGTTCAGTAACCAAAATCCAACATCTTCCAAACGTTTGACGCCAGCGTCCCCTTGCTATAGATTAACAGCATTTAGTGAGAAGGTAAGAAGAATTTCACATTCCTGAAAAACCAAACAGGAACTAAGTGCTGATTAATGAACAGCTAACTAACATTTCCTGAACACTGGATCACAGAGTTTAAATATATAGTGGTTGGATGATGATAAGTTGAGAGGAGAACAGATAAATACTCTGCTAATGAACCAGTGTCAAAGGTTTAGATATGTTCAAAAGGCTGTATTTGTCACACAAATGGCAAAAAAAATATTGATAAACTAATTGATTCAAAATTATCTAGGAGCTACTAATTAATTATCAGCTTGACTCAATCTTTACTCATCTCTTAGCAGCTGAACAGGACCTGTGTGCCTACCTTCTTATGAAGGTTACAGTATTTGTTTACACTGGGATTGGGTGCACCAGCTGCAAAGAGGCCTACATTTTCCAGTATGTTGGGTTCAATCACTCATTATTCCTACCCATAAGACCGCTTTAACACTATTATAAGGCAACTTCCCTGCCTGTTATTTCTATGATTTAAAAAAATTACATTTGTTTCCAACATGCCACATCATGAAAACTGACTCATCATCGATGTCAGACGCTGAACCTGTTCACAGTCAGGATTTAGACGATGACTAGCTGTTAATGCCCAAGGGGGGAATGTTACTGTTGCACCTGTAGTTCACCTCCAAGTAAGGTGGAGTAAAACCAAACCAGTAAAAACCAGTGGCATGTTTCTTCCACATTCTGCAAGAGTTTTTTGTTACATATTAGCTGGACTTTTAAAATTTGATTAACTGACAACGTGTTCTCATCTCAACTCATCAGAATGTGAAAATATGGTGTGCTAGGTACCCTCCTGCGTCTGTCTTTGATGTTCTGGCACAACCTGTCAATTTACACTTGTTACATGAATTAAAAATACACTTTGTTTTCACAGGAAATGTACAGTTTTTGTTAGTTACAAGCATACAGTCTTTTTCAAAATAAACATATGTAAGATGCTTGTTTTTTACATTTAGTTCCGTGAGTTTAGGAACCAAATACGTGTTAGGTTTAGAAAAAAACATAATGGCTTAGGCTATATTAAGTACAGGTTGTTATGAAAATCATGTGACGTACATCGCAACAGTGGCATGCTACACATACTACCACACTACATTGTTATTAAAATAACACCACTGACAAACAGTGGGCTACGGGGTGAAAGTCTAGACTTTGTTTGACCCGTCCATCACCCCTCCTGCCCGCCCTACAAGAACTTTCTCGCCTTTTATACTAAAATAGTTGTTCTTTGTTTGATAACACTGAGAAGTGTGCCTCTATGTGTCGTTGTCATTGACGAAGTGGTAGTACTGGACAAGTTCGGTTGTTGGCCACTGTGTCAACAACTGATGACGCCTGATGTGTATCTTTCTGCCGTGAAAAGTGCCTTTGTGCGTCGGTATCTGAGTTGGAAAATGAGAACTGGCAGTCACAGGCCAACTAAAACCTTTGCTACTTTTTTATGAATAATATCTTGAAAAATAGGAATAAAAATGCAGCTTATCTGCGTTAAAATAATTCACAGAATAAAATGACACAAACTATTGTGAAGCAAGGTTGTGAGAAAGTCTTCATCGGGTATGGAACCTGTTTTAAGATTTCATTTCTCTACTTTTATTGAAAACACTGTGAAATTATATGATATTTGACATTACAAATCAAACATCCCTGGAAGAAAGCCAGATAGAAACAGGTGACATTTTAAAGATTCAAGCTTCTCACTTTAGTTCAGATGATATGTTATCTGTCATGTCTGATACGTCTGAATGTCAACAGAGCTGAGAAACAAGTTAACTCTGTGATTTATGGCAGTTATTTGATGCGGGAAACTTTATGTTAACTTTTACTTTCAGGTGAGTTTCACACTGCCGGTATTATGCTGAAAATGTCACCTATCTTCCACTAAAAATGAAGAACCATAACTAGCTGTCCTGTCCTCTTATTTTTTAGGTATAGGCTCTCTTATAGACTCTGCTGCTGGTCTATCTCATGTTTACATTATCAAAGATTCATTCAGGTCAGCATTAACTCTGCCAAACTGTTAAAGAAACATTGAGCGGCTGTTGTTGCAGCATGTTTAATCACAACCTACACTGCACACCATAACCTCGTACAAACAGCATATTTACTTAAACAATTTATCACAAATCTCCCACTGTTCAGAGAATTCATTTGAAAACTAAAGCACTTCATATTCTCACAGAGCCGCTGCTTCTTTCTGAGCACGAGTCATAGCTACATTATCTTCTGCTCAACAACAGTAACTTACATTTGGATTGTGACCTTTGTGAAAATCCTCTTGACTGCTCCCAGAATATCCTTTTTAGTTTTATATATGTTCAGCTTATGCTCAATATTTGGAGAGACTGCCAGCTGGAAGAAACAAAGACGAGGAGGTGTCTCAACATGATAAGCAGTCTGCAGATGGAGGGTGTGGATTCCAGTTTTGACATGCAAATGGTCTGGCTCGAAACTTGCTCACAGGCAGCCATAAACCTGTTTGAGACATTTAGCCACTCCCCTCCTCCCTTCAGGGACAAAGTGCACACTGACGAAAATCAAGATAATGACAGACATAAAGAGGCTTTGATGAATGCTTCAGGGTTAATGACACTGGACCTCGTCAAGATTTTCAGTCCAGGGCTGTGAAATTTTCACGAACTGGGACAATTATGTGTGATTTTGCTTTAACATTCACTTGCTTTGTCTTTCTTGAACTGCAACAGGGGTCAAAATCGATTTATAGGACCATTTCAAATGACACACTTGTGTCGCATGCAGACATTTTTCAAAGAGACGATGCCCACAAACCTAAATAAACTTAAATAAACCCAGGAGCATTAGTCACTTTCATCTCTCTTCAGATGTGGCTGAAATATCAGGGTGGACCTATCCAAACTGTGGTGGCGACACAGCTGTTCCGGCATATGTAGGGAGCAAAAAAGCACTTTTGACGTCCTTATATGTAGGAACGCTCAGACATTTAACATGCTGGAGGTTCAGTGAGTTTTCTTCCATTACCTTTGCCTTATTTTGTAAAATCTTACACACAGGAGGACTGAATAAAACACATGCGTCATGTTGGTGACATCGGGCATTCTTCCCGTCTGGTCAGCTCTCACTAAGCCTCTTGAGAAACTGGCTCATTATGTAACATCTGTGATGTTACGGCGCAAGCTGCAATGACTAATGTAATTTCACAAGACTTAACAACAAGTGTTCCCGTGAAGACTAAAGACACAGAGAGGGTCAGTTTGACCTTGTTCAGTGGCTGACATTTTCACACCATAGAAAAAACATCTTACAGTTAAAGGAGACATTTTTTTGTGTTCATAAATATCTCACTTGTATTTTTTTTTGTGCAAAAAATGCTGTGGGCAGCTTTTCAGAAAGGCAAATTTTGCTAATTTTGCGAAACACATGAGACATGGGTGTGTCGCAATGTGTCACAGTGTGACTGTAAATATATTAACAGTAGATATTGTGCATTTGTGCAAAGTTTCATGTGTTTTAGACAGCTTAAATTTTAAGTTTTCTACCTTTTTTTTTTACTTTTTTGTTTTTGCTTTGTCATTAATTGTATCCAAAAGCATATATTGTTACGGTAAACATTTCCACTGCACACAAACATTCAGAACACTGTGTGAAGGCAATCACAAGTGTTCTTTTGTGAAGGAAACCTTTGTACAAAAGCACAATTCATATCTTATCACTGGGCTGTGGTTTTCCTGTCTTTTTATTCAGGAGATAAGCAACACTTACCTGAGACTTTAAAGGATGTTGCTACAGGTAAAAATTTGCTATAATGAAAATAGAAAATTGAGAACAGCAAATGTGTGATAGATACTCAAGTCATTTTTACTGGAGATGGATTTTTTTTTCTTTAGCTGTTACTTTTTCATTTACACTGTGTGTGAGAGTTTTTCTCAATCCGCCCCTTCAAATCAAATATTACTGCTTCAGAAGTGGTAATCAGACACACCAGCGCTCCCTGTAGGGCACCAGTGTGACATTAGGAATGTTTTGACCTTCCAGTGGTGGAGAAACTTTCCTGTTTGGACGCCATCCAGCTTCAGAAAATCTCTACAATCAGCCCCAAAGCATTTCTCAGGCCAGTCTAGGTTTGTGTGTAAACTATCCTGAGGCTCTAAATAACATTTGGTCAAATGACCATTGACCAGTCCTCACACTGGCTGTAGCACACACACTGACCTCACTACTTATTGCTTGGACATGCAAACACACACTGCACAGGTGATTTTCACAGACTCTTTCCCAGTCTGCAGCTTCTGGCTGAGAAAGAGCTGAAACATTCAAGGAATGTTTGAATGAAAGGAATAGTTTGACATTTTGGGAAATACGCTTATGCACTGAGTTGGATGAGAAGTTCAGTGTAACTAATTTCTATTTGCTGGATATGAAGTTACAGCCAGCAGCAGGTTAACCAATCCAATCACCAGAAAAAATATTGGCACTGTACATTTCTGCAAACAAGGAATATGTTACATTTGTACAAATTTGTGGATACATTCAAACTTTATGTTTCTTTATGTTTGTACTTCGCTGTGGTTGACAAGTTTAGGCACAAAAACCATTCGGTTATGTAGGAAAAGATCATGCTTTGGCTTTAAACAGCTTTAAATCACAGCTGGAAATGATATCTCTGCAAAAAAACAACTTTCTGTGGCACATTCCCGCTGGAAAAACAGTGACAGGTTATGAAACATAACTGTTTTTGTTGTTTGTTGCTCTCAAACTGTGGCTTGCAGTAGTCTACAGTTTAGCACCTGTTACGCCATCCACCATCCTCTCCTCCCTCTGATGACTAAGACAGTCATAACTATGTCACTTCAGAAATGTTGATAAGAAACATAGCTACAACTGTAACAAATTTGTGATTCTGCAGAAACAAACAACACCAGCATTTTCATCTGGTGACTGGGCTGGGCTAGCTTAGCTTAGTATAATGACTGGAAATCAGGGGTAACGAAATCCTCCTAAAACTCATGAATTGTACCTCATTTGTTTGTCTGTACAAAAAAAAAAAAAAAAAAAAAAACGAGTGTAAAAACAAAAATGTAACTTTTTTTTGTTACTTTTGGAAAAATCCAGACTGGCTGCTCACCAACTGTTTACAGTCTTTATGCTAAGCTAAGCTAACCAGCTGCTAGAGGTGGCTCATATTTACAGTCAGTGAAACTGGTATACGCAGCAACCATTTATCAATAATGTCAAACTATTCCTTCACGTCAAATCCATTGTGTCTTAGTCAGAAACTGAATGCATTTATCTCCTCTAAGTCTAGGCTATGATATTGTTATACTTTTTGCCAGACTTTCCCAAAAGGCTGTGACACCTCTCCAACTTCATAAAAATGCTGCACCCAGAGTGCTCACCAGGACAAGAACAAAATGAACATATTATTCCGATACTTGGATCACTTCACTGGCTTCAGATAGGATAAAGAAGTCATTTCACATTATTGCTCACTGTTTACAAATCTCTCAGTGGTGTAGCTCCTGAACACATCTCTGACCTGCTTACAGATTACAAACCATCCAGAACTCTGAGATCATCAGACACTGGTTTCCCTGTCGGCACCTAGGATCAGTAGTTAATCTGGTGGAAGTACATTCAGATATTATGGGCCTACTCTCTAGAGCAAACTGCAACATGGTATAAGATTATCATAACTGTGTTGTCTTTTAAAAGCAAGCTCGAGACTTACCTGTTATCTCTGGCTTATGGTTAGCTAGAGCCTCCACCTCTCTGTCTGCTTCAGTCTACTGGAAACCCCTATATGACCTATGAAACCCAGCAGTGTTGTTTCCTATGAACTTGGGTGATTAACATGTCATCTACAGGCCTAGCAGATGAGATTAAGCTTGGTTGCCAAGAGCTGCAGGTTGGGCAATTTGAGCAATTAGCATATAAAATGATAATTAATTACCAAAAAATGGAAATGACTATAATTTTGCTCCTGATTAACTTAGAAAGTTAGAGTCTAATTCCATGTTTGTGATGTCCTGATATCCATCTGTTACCACGGTGCAGTAATGCAACCTTTCCTCCTTAGCATAATTTATGTAACACATTAGCTCAAAATCAGGAAATAGCTGTATTTTGGATTTTTAGTTAACTTGAAAAGGGGATCTTAGAGTCTAAATTAATGTTTTGAGGTCCAGAAATCCATCTTTTGCCATAACTAAATCGTGCAACCTTTCCTTAGTAGCATAATTAGTAGGTGTGTAAGAGTACACAAAGAGACCACAACATGAAAGACACAATGGTGACATGAGACTGGATGTTTGTGACACAGTTTTGGTCTTAGTTCCAGAACTGTCACACCCCTAATAATAAGGTGTTTCTAACATTAGCTGGTGTGCAAAGAGGTTTACATACCAGCAATGCTCAGTATAACCAAAACTGCTGTGACGAGTTCTAAGAATCCACAAAACTTAGTTAGTTCTGAGTTACATAAGCCAAAAATCAGTCCCACTTATCTCAATCAGATTTTTCCAATTCAAAAGAAGTTTCTGAGAGTGACTAGCTTTGCTATAAAATGCAAATCATCTGTTTCTGTCTTTAGAAAATATTGACTTTTATCAATCTTTTATGTGAATATATACCAGACTTGTGTATTCATGTTTTAAGTATGTACATCACACTAATGACTTGCCAGAACTTTTCTAAGTCTTCTTCAGACATTCACTCATATTCCACAAGACACTCTAAGGATCTTCATCTTCCATATTATCGAAGTTCTCTTAATCAATATTCACTGAAATACAGAGGACCATCTCTTTGGAACATCCATCTCTACAATCATCATCCATATTATCGTCATTAAAAAAAATATCTGAAAAGGACTCTGATTTGCAAAGACTCTTCATTGATTTATTTGTAATTTGTTTGTGTTTGTTGTTGTTGTAAATTGTACAACTTTAACAATTTTGTGTAACATCTTAGTCTGGAACTTTTATTCAATTATGCAGTCTTAATTTTTATCTTTTCCTTTTTATTTATGTGTCTTCATAAGCCATTTTTGGCCTCTAACCTCTCCTGCACAGTGTTTTAACTTTTAATTTATTTCCCCCTATATTTTCTACACATGTTCGTGCAAACTAAACTAAAACAATTTTTGAATTTTCATTGAATATGATTATACTAATGAGGCCATGACAAGGCTAGAAATGTTTTCCTTTATATGCACTATGCAGTATGTTATAATAACTTTATCTGGGAAGTCTGACAAGTCAAGACAATTTTTGATTCTGTTCTTGTTACCTGATAATTAGCTAATTATACTTATTACACAAATTGCCCAACATGCAACTTTTAGCAGCTAAGTTGGACATCATTACTGGGTCCAAGAACGTTCCAGTAGACTATCTCTCTCTGTCTCTCTTTGAGTATGTGTGGGTGCACATTAATTCATTGTCTTCATGTTTTTTTCCTCTGTTTTATGGATATTAAAATATGTATTCATGAGTTGGTTTATTTTGTTCTTATTTGTTGTGTGTGGAGCACAGCAGGGTTAAATTGTTTGAAATTTGCCGTATAAACAAAACTGACTGCAAGCCTCCAACAGAGTGAAATTATTCTAATAACAGGCCATCATGTTTTTATTTTAGCTACACAGTGTGTTAAATCACAGACAGTGATTAGACTCCAGTCACTCCAGAGTCACTAAACTCTGTCAACCACATGTGTTGAAAGGCTATTAATAGATTATTATCATTCCACTTGTGCAAGTTTGTTTTTCTCTTTTTCTTTTTTAATCAATTGATTAAATCTACCCATGGGAAGTACACTCAATTTAATGAATGTCGGCAATATAATTTCTTCTTTTTATGCCCATTCTTATGAGAATGACTGAGATAAATAGTCAGGAAATTAAATCTATTGTTGGTGTCATAATAAAATAATTAAGCCAAAGTAGTTTAATGAGATAAAATTTATTTGCAGGTATATTTAGTAGATATTTGCTTTGATCTAATTACACTTTTCTGGTCTCGCCCACTATCTTCCAAATTACTCATTTATTGAGGAAGATTTCACAGGAAACTATGTTAATGCAGTCATTATGCTCTATCAGTCAGTGTAACATGAAGGCACTCTGTTCCTTTCTTAAGACTGAAACACCCCCGATGTTTCCACGGTAGCTTCACCTGAAAGGATCCATGAAGAACAAGATATGTGTGTCATTGTCTAGTTTGTGTCTTGAGTCTGGGTGTGTGTAGATAAAGTAACGTATGCACTAAGTCACAGGGAGTTTCTTTTCCTGAAGCGACGTCCATGTGAGTCACCTTTTGTGACACCCAATCTCTCTGTGCAGTCGTCATGATCAGTTCCCTTTAGGCGATCCTTGGCTCCTGCTGGCAAGTCTGAGCAAGTGACATGTTGTTCTGGTGTTGTGAGGCGTCTCTAATATGCTGAACGCAGCCCTGACATAGTGATAAGCATCAGCATGACCTGATCACCGAGTGAACATAAAATAGGCCTACTAAAGGGACCGATCAGTCCCAAAGGCATTTAATAATCTTTCAGCTTGCCAACATGACCTTGTGTTCAAATTCTTTTCGTGTCTGACTCTAAAACAGATACTTTGGATGGTTTTCATTTGAGAAATATTCCACAGAGACTGACCAACACACTGAAAAGACACAGAATTATAACTATTCATTATGTTACATTTAAACCAACACTCCAGATAATGATGATGTTTAAAATGTAAGCGACGTAGTAGCATGTTCACATAAAAGGTGACATCAAAGGTGTCAGCTGATGTAAATTACAGGTTTAACTGTTAATGCTGGATGTGAATGTCCCTGCTGAGGCAGACGTTTAAACAGGAAGGGGAGTTGTTTAACCAGTTTATTACACACGCTTGATAACACCCTTTTACATAGTTTGTATGATGAGGATCATAAATAAGGAAGTAATAAATGTGTGAGGCCACAGCAATTAAATGCTACTGCCATGCAAACAGCTATGCTTGCCACTTGCCAGAAGTCAGATGTGCAGGTATGCTGCCCCTCAAATAAATTGGGTCAACATGTAGACTCTCGGTTAATTATAACCTGTATCAGACTTTCTATCTGTTTTACTTAGCTATGTAACAATATTATGCCACAGAAATGTGTTGTTTCATTGAAAACAGCTTTTTAAATCTGCAGTGGGTAGAGCAGGCGCCCCATGTACAAAGGCACTGTCCTTGTCGTAGCGGCCAGGGATTTCAGGGCCTGTTGCCCTTTGCTGCATGTCATCACCCCTCTCTCTTCCCTTTCACATGCCATAACATCCTGTCTAATAAAGGCAAAAAAACCATAAAAATAATCTGCAGTAGCTATAAAGCAGACCTAAAAACCAAGCCAAAGCTAACTGGAAAGATAACGTCAGAGGGCTATATGATTGACCAGGGTTTGAACCTTGATTTCAAGGTACTCTGGCTTCCTGATGTGAGTGAGAATGGTTGTCTACCTGACCAGGATGTACCCCGCCACTCATCTAGTGTCAGCTGTGATAGGCTCAGGATAAGTGGTTACAGAAAATGAATGAATATTATGTAAAAGCAAGTTTGTGAAATAGCCACGGCTAGCCTCAACTAAGACTTAAGCTAAGTTTGTTATTGATTTTCCCTATAGTTGTTATCTGCAAGGGTGTAGAGTCTTTTCTCCAAGTGAGGGAATAGAATATTCACAGTTTGATTTTTGTTTGTTTTTTTAATCACTTGAATATTCAGTTATCACTAAAGCGATTGTAATGCAAGAAAGATAATAAAAACAAATGAAATGGTCCAAGTTATACTGAAAACATGACAGTCTATACATCAACTCATGCACTGAGTAACATACAAGAAAAAAAATCCACTTTAAAAGCTGCCGGGAGCTGCCGGGCTGACTGTGAACTTGTAAAGATAAAAGGCAACACAACATTCTTTCATTTTATAGTTACAGTTGAGTAATGTATGTAAACTTGTCACTGTGAGAACAGCGGTTACATAACCTTTGAAATGAGCCACAACTTAAATGTGCCGTGTCATGGGTGCACTCTGGTACCTAAACAAATAGCACCACACCCTTAGTCCTCTGTAAATGAAATATATCCACATTGATGAAATGACATTTTTGTATTAAACATAATTATAAGGTAGCAGACGGCGACTAAATCAATATATGATGGTAAGAAAAAAATTGCACTATATAATAATCTGACAAATTGAAAATCTTTTTCATTTCGCAGCATGTATTTAACTAAAGAACAGTTCAGAATATAAATGAATTACATGCAGCTGCATTCATTAAACTTATTTTTGTAAAAAGATGTTTTTAATTCAGTGCAACATCTGCTCATGTTGTTGTTCTGTGTTGCTTTGTCAGGTTGTCACACCCCCTTCAGTCTCACCAGGAGCAGAATAAAGGTTGTGGCTGCTAGTGGAGATTGATAAAAACATCCTATTTTTGGTTTTCACTCAGTCAGAATGGTGCTTTCTAACAGCGTTACCAGCTCATGCTGTCAGACTACACCGTTCTCCAGCTGGGAATTCTTGTTTAGAGAGCACAACTTCAAAGCACCCCACTGACACTGACGCTGTCAGAGAGCAGGTCCAGCCCTATGTGGCTCCTCCAACACCCACAGGTTTTTTTCCTGTACTTCTCTCTTCCACAGTAAACCTCAATCCATCTGTATCGCAGTTGACACTTTCAAAGCGTTCAGTATCTATGAAATAAACAAGGTTGTAGGACGTGTTGGTGACCACGTCTAAAACAAAAAGGGTTCTTTAAACCACCTCACTTGAAGGCAGGATGAAAAGCCTGCTGCTACATCCTTCTGTTGCATCACAATTCTTCCCTTATCTCTCTCCAAGAAGCTTTTTCCACATCTCTGTAGTCTGCATTTTACCATGAACCAGTGGTTTTAAAGCTTTTTTGTCTCAAGGACTCTGTGGCTTTTTGCATGTCTCTATAGTCTCTTTATTACTATAAACCAGTCGGTCCAATAGTAAGTCTAATACGTTCTCTAACACTTTTAACTGGGAGACACTCAAGAACTGACCATTAACTAACAGTTAGTTCCTTATTCGTTCCTCATCAGTTCCTTAATAACTACTCATTTTTTGTGTACCTTATCATAAATTGTCTCAAGGACCCTAAGATATCTCTCCATGGACCTCCACCTAACAATATTTCAGTTGTTATATATAATTAAGACTATAATTCTGTAGTTGTCAGCTACAGTTGAGGAGATTACCGAGGAGTAAGTGAAACCTATGATCACAATAGCCACCGTTATGACTCTTGCTGACACTGAACTCACTTCTATAGTAAATTAAATAGTAAAAAATAAAATATTCCCTATTTGTCTGGGGACCCCCTGACACTCCCTCAAGGACTGCTGGTTGAGAACCAGTGATGTAAACCACTGTGCACTGCAGTGTTTTCCAATCTGCCTTCAAAGTCATGGATATGTTACTCAAATTGGATTTTATTGTTTCACCAGTAGCTGAAGCATCGCCCCCCCACCAACACAACCCATTGCAGTTTTCTGAAACTCAGGGCTGTTTGTGGTCTGAACCACAGTGTTACCTCTCTCAGTGACAGCGTACCAGCTCTGAACTTTAGCTGGGATCACACTGACTTATTAACATTAATTTACCTTGACTCATTATTAGCTTGTAACTAGCTTCTAGCGGTCTGGATTGCTCTGCAGAAGGAGGGATGGCGAGGCGCTCGGGGGCCATTCACCAGCAATGGCTTTATCAACAAAACCATCAACACGGCCCTCTCATGAGGTTTAACAGTAGCCCTGAGCTTATCTACACACTGAATTCTGCTGACTATCATCACTCTTTGCCGCCTGCCGTCTTCACAATGAAACCCCGAGAGAGCTGCTTCCCTTCAAACACATGAAGCACACCATGAAGTACACATCACACCCTCACAGCTTAGTCACAAGGGGAAAAAGGACGAGCCGATAACAATAGTGTGTAAAACAATGAATGATATGACTTCGCCCCAAAAGTGAAGCCAAAAAATCTCGATCGCCCCCTGGTGGCTGGCTGCAGTATAGGTCCCATGACCCTTGGGACATGAGGCAAAGCAAAACCTTGAAGCACATATCAAATAAATTTTTCCCAAAGATGGTTTCTGTCATTTTAGGTGGTTCTTATCACATTTTCAAGTGTTCGTTTTCTGATAAGTTTGAGTTTAATTAGTGTTTTTGATGTTATAAAAAGGGTGATGATCAGCCGGATGGGTGTATAGGTAGGAGCTCGATACTGCAGAGATCACTACTGCACAGACTCTGGCTCCAAATGATGTCACCACAGCAAGATGGCAGTGGCCGTATGCGGGATATCTTCGCTTCATTTTTGTACAGTGGGAGTAGGTGGAAATGCGTCGTCCATATATATAGTCTAATGCCTGCTAAAGAAACACTTCTGGATAGTCTCCTTTAACAGGCGTTCATTGTGTTGCACTTGGCACATACTTGTGTCAAGAATTTAAAAAAAAAGTCTGAAAAAGTTGAAACCTACAATTGGAAAGGTGGCATAGGAGGGCTCAGACACTGTTGGCCAATACGTCAGACAAGCTTTTTAATTTGAAGCATACTCAGACTCTAACCTCTTCGACCAGCCAAGAAGATTAGCCACTACAGCCACAAGGACATGAACCCTCACTGGCTGCCTACACACTAACACTAAACACTGTGATCTTTAAAATGCAGAAAGATAGCTTGAATGCCAGAGAGAACGCTTATAGATGCTTCTCAGCCCACCATGTTAATAATTAAACAAAAGCATCATACATCATAAATGTCTCATAAATGTCATTGCACGGTTTGCTGTAACAATTTTACGTCAGTCACGTCCTGCTGGGCAGTGAGCACCTGTCTGGCACATTTTGCTTTTATTTTATCTGGAGGGATTGAGGGAACAATAAAGGAGCATTACGCACATAATGGACAAGACTTAAAAAATACTTTCTCTGAACTTACTCAAAGGATTTTTTTTCATATTATGCTGCTGCCATTTTCTAAATGAGAAAATGAAAATGTGAATAACATTGATGAAAGTGAAAGCCTGAGCTCAGGGCTCTGGTGAAATAACAACTGCAGAGCTAACAGAAAGTGAGTGATGCTATGACTCATCTAAACCCTTTGCATACAATAACCTCAAACTAAAGCAAACAAAGCCAATGATCTTATGACACTGATCGTTCCCGGAAGCCTCGAAACACTGCTAGTCATGTTTTGCAAACAGGGGTTATGCACAGTTATAGAAATACATAGACGTCACTTTACAGCCATGCAGCTGTATTTTTTCTTATTATCATAAGCTCCAGTGTTAGGACTTTGAAAAAGGGCATCTTAATCAAAACAGAACTTTCAAAGACATTATATTGAATCACATCTAATTCAGACATTTTCAAAAAGGGGAGAAGGCAATAAATACTGGATCGATAGCATCTTAAAAGTGATGATTTCTACATTTACCATGGAAATCTGAACTGTAGGTTGAAGCAAATAATGTGCACCTATTTAATCATCAGAATTACATATAAAATGTGCTGAGGAAGCTCACTGCTCATATTTGATAGCCCTGTTCTTTCATCGACCACTTTAATTTACTGTCGGACCAAGAACAAGCAAAATAACACAATATCTTTAATCTTAAATATTGTTTCTAGACTCTTAATAATCTTCCTGAGATGACTGTGTCTTTAACTTCCTGATGACTTTTACTATTTGGAAACAAATCAAAGAGAACTGACTTCTGTTTCTCGTAGCCGTACCATCCCATAATTATGACTGTATCGTGTAATTACGAGGTTTTTATCTCTCAATCGTCGGAAACATCTTTGAATCGTGTTTTCTTTGATTACTACACTGAGCTTTTGTATTTAAGTGAGCATTAGTGAAAACATGAATTAAATAACGTAAGTTAGTGATGTGTTCACAGTGCAGGAGTCTCTGGGTTTCTGTGTGTTGACATGGATGATTCATTCGTACTGCGAATAATCTATCAAATTAAGAAATATCTCATTTCCTATCTCTCTGTGCAAGTGATTATGGACAAAATTAATATTCAACAAGTTACTTTTCAATTTCATTTTCTTGCTCGAAAATGGATCATGACTCATAGATTATTACTCACTGAGAACTCATCAGTGTTCAGGGTCTAATGTTTTGACGGCTAACTAAGACAACTGCATCAGTTAATTGGGATTAAAGGTTTGTTGCTACAGTGCTGAAAAATACACCCATCAAGAGCCTTGCTTCCATATCTTTAGACTTGCTATTTAAGTTTAACAGTCTAAAAAAGTACTACCTTTTTCTTTACAAACAAACCAGGGAATCAATACTGCACTTTTTACTGGTTAACAAAAAATATAGATCATCTGATGCTCTGTTAAAAATAAATTCTAGCCAGTTTTTGTAATAATGATAATCAACTTTATTTATAGCACATTTTAAAACACATTTACAAAGTGCTGTACAATAAAACTAAACACATTTATAATAAAAGGAGAATGAAGCAAATTAAAATGTCATGAAATGTCACTTAAGTAAAAGATAAAATAAAGAAGGCCAAAGCTTAACTCAAAATAATAAATGGGAATTAAACTCAATAAAATAGCATTAAAACAGACAGGTCAGATACAATCAGGAATGCTTTCCGATATAAGAACATTAGACTTAAAACTTAAACAAAGATAGCAGGTGTTTCTCAAAGTCAAGGAAGGATCCTTAAATGGCTAAATATCAAAGATGCTATGTCATGAAATCCTGGTCAAGGACTGTTCCAATGTCAAGGATCCTTCAAAGAATTTTAAAGGATGCATGCGTGTATCCTCAGCAAGTATAAAGTACCCACAATTCTCTGTGCATGATTTACTGGAAGTGAAGGCGGGGCCTCTTCAATGAAATCTGCACCAGCTGAGCTCAGCAGGATTTACAGTAGATAAATATGTCATTTATTTGGATTAATGTCTCCAGGAGTTTTTATCATTCAAGTGTGAAAAAATACTGACAGAAACCTCAGACATTTACACTTTCCAATGTGTCCACTGCCACATAATGAGATTTTTAAAATATTGTGATTAATATAAAACATAAATGTTTTTAAATTAATCATCTACAGCAGTGATAGAGCACTAAGTGACACAAAAGTTTCATTTAGCCCACCTGTTTGTTTCCTTAAGTATAATCCAGAAATATATTCTCCCTAAAAGCCCTTTGACTTTGAAAGTACTGCTTTTAACAACATTAGAGAGTGCCAAAATGATCAGAGTATCCTGAAACCCCCTCAGTCCGCTGAGGGTTAATGATGCACACCTAGGGGAAATGCTTTAGCCTGTTCTAATGTGTTTTCACCAAATGCCAGGAAGGACTCTTGCCTTGCCTCTGTAGGATCCTTCCTTTGAAGGACTCTTCCTACCAAGGAAGTATCCTTGACTTTGAGAAACACCAAGTGACTCAGACAGCCTTATATCCTCAGGCAGCTCATGTCAGAGCCTCAGGGCACCGGTTGCAAAAGCTCTGCTCCCCTTAGTCTTCAGCCTGGACTCTTTAACAAACAGAAGGCCTCTGCCTGAGGATCTGAAACTACACAAAGGTTCATGGGGGATTAAAATATCTGAAATGTAATCTGAAGCCAGACCATGAAGAGCCTTAAAAGTAATCAATAAGATTGGAAAGTCAATCCTAAAACAGACAGGGAGCCGATGTAAAGAGACTTAAACTGGTGTGATCGTGCTTCTTGGTTGTGGTTAAAAGCCTGGCAGCCTGGCAGTTTTTGCTTTTTTTTTTTTTTTTCTTCTTTTTCTTATCTTAACTGTTCAGCTTTATTCATTGCATGCAACATATTTAAAGATATATTTATTTATTTTTTCAGAGCCCTTATTATCTCCCTTTCAGTTCCCAGTTGCAAAAAAACATCACAGATCCACTGATTAGAGGACAGAGAAAAAAAGAAAATACTGAAATCGACTTTGAAGTTTCACTCACCATTTCATACTAATCCTACACTGATGGACACTGTAAAGAGTCAAGATAAAACGTGAGTGTCGTGCTATCTGCTTGTCTGATTTTTTCATTTATGTAGCATCAGTTATATCAGAACCTTTAATGTGAACCAATCTCAGCCAATATGCACACCAAAGAAAATTGTCTCTTCCAGCTGTGAAAGGATTTTAATAATACACTCTTGTAATATTCGGACAGCACTTGACTCAGGTTTGGAGGATATCAAGAGAGATCTCTGCAATTATGATAAATAAAACGCTTTTGTTTTTATGTCTGAAGGGGGTGTTATATTTTTCATAATTTGTGGCTGTCATTCTGTCCGGTCCATCACTGCTGACGTTTTGGACGTGTGTTTTGATGAAGTGATGAAGTGACCCAGTAAAAGTCTGTGATTGAATGCAGGATTGGTGAAGGTTAAGAAAGCAAAGGAGCCCATCATCCATCATCATCAGGCACACACTGTTTTGTAATGCACTAGAGTCTCCTGCTGTCAGGAGATACTGTCTCTATGTGTTGCACTGCCTCCTATGATGAGGCTCTGTATTGAGTCAGGAGATGGGGAACAGTAGTGTGACAAAGCTCAAGCAGCATCCAGTGAAAAGAAATCATGGATCAACCATGCATGGAGCTGTGATGAAAGTGATACTCTGGAGGCTGTGTACTTTTGTACAAGCTAGTCGCCAGAATAAATATTGGCTTTGTACTTTTTTGTAAACCTTGGATATGTCACATTTGTACAATTCAAATGTTAAATTTCATTTATAGCAGAATTTTACATTTCTTCATGTTTTAATTTTACATTGCGACAACACTGGTCAATCAGGTCAGAATAAGGAAAAGATCATATTCTGGCTTAAAATATCCAATTTGTTTCCCACATCCAAGACTGGAAATGTCTGGTGTCTTGTAAAAAAAAAATACCCGGTTTTATTAACAAAAACTAGGGCCAGCTATCGGTACACAATACCTTTAAGACATCAAGAATAAATAAAATAAAATAAAATATTTAAAAAAATAAATAATAATAATAATAATAATAACTTTATTTGTAGAGCACTTTTTGAAATGCAGAAAATACAAAACAAAATTGATGATACTAATAAAACATAAGCATTTGCATATGCCTACACTAATATATACACTTAAACACATATATACCTGTAAGCATGCATACATATACACATGGCTGCAAATACATACACTCCCATACACACACTAAGTCTATCTACTGTCAGGAAAAGCCAATCTGTAAAAGTAAGTTTTCCGATGAGATATAAAGATATGAACAGAGTCAGATGATCTGATACTCAGTGGCAGGCTGTTCCAAAGCTGAGGAGCAAGAACTGAAAAGGCGTGATCACCCTTTGTCTTTAATTTGGAACACTTAGAGGACCCAGACAAGCAGACCTGAGGGGCCTGTTGGGATGCTACAGTGTGAGAGGCTCATTTATATACTCCGGTGCCAGATCAATGAAAGCCTTGAATGTGATTAAAAGGACTTTGAAATGAATTCTAAAAGAGACCGGAAGCCAAAGCAGGGAAGCCAAAATAGGTGTGATGTGTGAGGATCATTTTGTTTTGGTCTAAAGTCTAGCTGCTGAAAATAGCCCAGTGTCAAGCACTATCAAAACATCTCCAGTCAAACGATACCTGCGATTGTCCCTATTTGTGTTGGGGATCTAAAAAAAAAAAAAAACAGAGACGTCAACAGGCCCGACAAACTCACACCAACACTGAAACTGCTCGACTCTATCATTAAACCAATTCAGAACCGTTGGGTAATGTAAGCTGTGTGATAGTACCAGTTAGTCATGTCATTTTTTGTGTGCAGGTCTCTCTCCCTGGTGTGGAGTGGAGTTCAGAAGTTTGGCTGTACTACACACCACTCGCTTCACATTATGGGTATTGGATGAAGTACTTCATGGGCACTGGTATCGCTTTAAGGATACTGGTATTGGCACTGGTATCATAATTTCCATAATGATACCCGGCCCTACAGAAAACATGGATGTAAATGTCATCAGTCTCTTGCAGCCAAGGTCTCACACCATCCACCGTCCTCTCGTCATCCTGATGAGAGACTCATCTCATGTATATGTAATCTGAACTCTGTCACATGAGAAATGTTGATATGATACATATGAAAGGTAGAAATGGAACCAGATTATTAACCTATACCTTTATGAATTTAGATGACCAGATAAGTGAATTACTTTCTTGTGTTTGTGATTTGAGCAAAGATGTTGATTCAAACTGGCATCAAGATTTTTTCACACCAACACAGGGGTTAAAATGGTTTTTAAAGAGGTGACAAGTGGATGCAGACTAAACATAATTGCTGGATACAGTGTGGGAGCTACATATTTCAATCTGCTGCCCTTGATCTGACAAGACTTGAAGATATACATCAGTTTATTCCACAGGCAGCTGTGGTTAAAATGTTTTTATTACCATCTTTTATTGAGCAGATGGATTCCACATATAGTCCACATATACATTTAAGGCTAACTTCCTGAATGATACAGTTGTGCATGATACCCTGAGATCAATAGGAGATCAAATGTAGTGGTAGGCACAAAGGTAAGATGACATAAGGTAGTAGAAATAAATGATAAAACAATAAAAAGCTGACCATTATCCCCATAATCATAGATCTAACCTCCCATACCTACACCACTTCTCCACTCCTCCCACCTCCCTCCATCCACAGAGACCCATCACTCTTCAGTCATCTCAGCTGTTGTGCAGTGTGTGCTACGGTTTGGACTGTTGTACAAGATTTGTGCAAGATATGATATGAGGGGTTTCCAGGTTTTATTGAATTGCTTGAGCCTGTCTTTCAGGGCACATCTTATCCTTTCCAAATGGAGTGTGAGCTGTGGCTTAATTTTTAGAGTGAGTTGTCCACCAGCTGGAAGATGGGTGATGCGATCCCTGACTCCTTCAGTCCTCATGTCGAATTACCTTGGGCAAGATTCTGAACACCAAATTACAGGTGTGTGTGATGGTCATGTACAGTACAGTAGTTGTACACAGTCACCAGTGCATGAATTTGTGAATGTCACAAGTAATGTAAAACTGCTGTGAGTGGTCAGCAGACTGTAAAGGTGCTGTACACTATGCAAGTCCACACACACCTTTAATCTCTAATGCCATTCATTAAAACACCAATGCATTAATCACAGTCTTACGCAGTTGGTTAGGGTCATATTTTCAGCTGCCTCAATACATAAATACATAAAGTTAATGTGTTTGAATTACTTTGAAAGTCTGCAGAAACAAACTCTCCCTCTTTTTACTTTACTTTAAGATCCTTTCTGTGAAATGCAGGACTTGTCATCTGTACCAGACTTCCCAAAGCTCCACGAATAACCACCCAGAAATGCAAAAGCACACTTGAGAAAAGTACTCTTTGCATAAGCTGTGTCAGCAGTTAGCATCTGAAAGTTTAATTAAACCTCCTTTGCAAAACCTGAAACTACTGACTTCAATTCAAATGGTCTGGAGATGAAATACAAATCCAATAAGAGCTTGTGCTATTTGCATTTAATTACGAAATCCCACTTATCAACGCAAACATAATGAGTCTATAAATTTAACAAAAATAGGATGCAAGAAAATCTGCTGAAAAGACAAAAATAAGACGTTTTCTTTGTCTAAAATCTAATAAAATATTATTTAAAAAAAAAAATCAGATTCCATATTTAACCTTCAGAGTTGCTTTCAAGATACAGAGAAAAATAACCAAACCGGACGAAAACTTTTCACTGCTATACAACTGTGTTTAAGCTCTGTATATCTGTGCTGTTTGACATGTTACTACTGTGTTTGGTGTGAGAGTGTGGGAAACCAGAGCTCAGGAAGAAGAAACAGGTGTGTTAGCGGGCGGTGCTCAAGTAATAAAAGGCGAGACTGGGGTGAGAGTGGGCGTCTTTGTCACACTGCTTTTGTGGGAGGAGATTTGGAAAGCTGTTTTTTAAAGTTATGGTAATTAAAGTATAATAGGAAAGCTGAGGGAACAGTGTAATCTTCCAGGTGGCTGAAAACCATAAGGGCTGGACAAGTCTTCTCTTGAAGGTTTTCTTTCTTGCTGTATAAGTTTTAAAACACCTTTTTTAATCCATTAAACACCTAAACAATAGAAAGCGTCAGTTAAAAAGAGTTTCATGCTTCAAGTCAGTGTTGATACCTTTATTATTTAATCAAGACCATGAGCGGTAACTGTGTCTACATAACCATAAACAAAAGACATGCCTTAGTTCTTATGAGCTGGTGTTGTAGGAAAACAAATTAAAAGTTACAGTGAACATTTCACTGATATCTTCAGCATTACCAGATAATTTTATTGACAAGGTAACAATATTTCTATTTCTATTATGCTGATGTCAAGCAGGAGTCATCACATTTCCTTCAAGATGTATTTGCTGTTGCAGATTAGTATGACATTACGCCAAAATGCCAGCCTAGTTGCCAGAAGAAAATGCTGGCATTGTATGTTTCTGCAAACCACGAATATGTTATATTGTACATTTTATGAGTATCATATCAATGTTTCTGAATAAATGAAAATATAAGCCAACTTCGTAATTAGGAGGAGTCAACTTTGGCACCAAACAAGGGTGCTTCATAGCAAACCATCTGTGTTTTTCTGGCGTGGATAGGGTCAAGACGTCACTGCTCTTCCTGCCAGTATTTCATCTCCCACACAGGGTATTTTAAGCCCAAACATAATCTTCTCCTAACCATAACCAAGTGGTTTTTGTGCCTTAACATAACCACAGATTCACCACAGTGTTGCCTAGTTTTAACATATTCACTACATAACAGTGTTCAAATGTAAAAGGATCTGTGGTTTGCAGAAATGCAATGCCAACATTTTTTCTGGCAAATGGGTTGCAATTTGCACCACTCACCCAGCCTGTATAGTGGGTGTCCAAAACCTGCAGGTTGTGGTTTATTTGTTTGTTGCAGTCATTCCTCATTTATGTTTCCTCCCCTGGCGACACGCTGTGCTGCCTCCTGTCTGTCTTCTCGTCATTCAGTCTCTCGAGCCGTCAGGTTTTTCATTTATTGTCAGTGAAACAGCTTGTGACATTGCTTGAACTGCCCGGCTGAATTTATTTAAAAGTGAATGTGCTGGTAAAGTTTGTTAGACATTGTTAGAGGTTGCTGCATTATGTATTATCCAATATAGAAGATTCATCAATTACTTTGCCCTCACTTCAGTTATTAATAATAAATATGTTCCTCTGAAATGAACTGCATTAAATTGAATTTTAGAAATTAAGGAAATCATAAGCACTGAGTCTCGACTGCTCACATACTTGTTAGCACCTGTATAGTTGAGTCCACTTGATGTGGAGGTTCAGACAGTCATGATGCTCTGCAGCAGACGAGCTGAGCCTTTTGCGACCTGTTTGTAGTTTGTTCACAGTGTTGTCTTATTCAATATTTCATATTGCATATTGACATTCTCTCTGAAGCCTAAGAAAGCTGGTGTTATAAGATACCTGTGAAGACTTTTTGGCTGTTGCTACAATATTTATTTGGTGGCTGTGTGAACACCTCGGTGCACATTTTGTTTCCATTTTTATTTTATTTTTTATCTTTATAAACTGTAGAAAGTTCTTTGTGCCTCATCTGAACTGAACATGGACACTGCCGCAGATGTATGAATCCAACTTTGTGGGCACATTTTTTGCTGTAACACTTATAAAACTTGATTTACCAAAAAATAAATAAATAAAATGTACTCAACCTTTTATTTTGCCAAATAATTACCATATTACCACATACAATATGTACATATGTACATCAATTAAAAAGTGACAGTGAAATGATACAAAACTCCCAAAATGTGACGATGTATTTTTACATCATATTATAAGTTTCATTTATTGCATCATCTGTGTTATTATACATTTTCAGTTTCTACATAAAAATATTTGAACAATAAAATATTAATATTTTACCAACTGCACTTTAACTATTAATTTATTAATATATTTTCATGTGTATCTTTAAGTTGGTATTTCAGAATCAGAATCAGAAATATTTTATTGATCTCTGAGGAGAAATTGTGATTCGTTACAGTCGCTCCGATTAAAAGAATAGAGAATAAGAAGTTGGAATAAGAGTATGAAATAGAAGTATGTAAATACAAGCAATAAGATAAAATAAAATAAAGTTAAATTTAATTTAATTTAATTTAATTTAATAGAAGATTAAAAAAATAAAATGTGAATTATGCCGCAGTGTTTAACACCAGTACTACAGATATTAAAAAAATATTAAGAATTAAAAGTATACATTGTCACTGTGCTGAGGCTGTTAGTGTGAAAATATTAACTGCAATATATACATCAATGGAATAAAGAAAGAATAGAATAAGAGTAAGCAAAAGAAATAGTTACATGTCGTATACTGAAAAATATTGCACGGTTCAATAACTGCACAGAATATTATTACAGTTGAATTACTGCACCCAACAGATAATTATAAATTAAAAATGCAACAAGTGAATCAAGTCCAAATGCCAGTCTACTGACTCAGAGCGGCTGACACTCTGAGGGAGGAGTTCTACAGGTTGACAGCTGAAGGCAGGAATGACGTTCTGTGCCGCTCTGTGGTGCATCTTCAATGCCCCCTTTGCCTTGAGTAAGAGTAAGAGTAACTCTAGTTCCTACCTGACATCGTTTTCAAAGGGCACAGGCGTGAGTGTAACAGACTCAGGGTAACGTGTGCTGCAGTTTGATGAGGAGCGAAGCTCTGGATGTACACTGTCATGCCAGATATAGGTGTTAATGCAAGAACATAAAGTAAGAGCTGCTTATTACCCACAAGCCAGAGGAACTGAAGGAAGCAACAAGAAATTATGGTTACAAAAATATGTAATGGATGTGGCCAGTGCTACTGATTATGTCCCCTCACACTCCACTACAGTGTGACGGCCAGATGCTGCCATGCTTGCCATGCAGGTTTTGCGGCACAAAGCCAAACATGTCAGCAGGATGCACCGCATGGAGACCTCTTTTCTTCTGTTTGCTAATTGGATTCGGTGCCAAATCGTACTCATGGGCTCCCACAACAGCCTGTGGTCACACTCACAAAGCTCTCCAGTGAAAAGAGCTGGACCCGACATGATTCTTGACATATTTCACCCTAAATTAAGATGAAATCATTATGATTAAAGTCATTCTAAGTGAAGGACTGTAAAGAGTTGGGAGGAAGTGTCTCAAAAAATGTTGGGGTATGTTTCAGGAGTTAAGTGGTGCAGATAGTGTGATAGCATCACTCACTTGTTTGTTTCATTCACAGCAGATGTGTGCCTTACAAGCCAACGTAATAGCATTAATGGGTATAGCAGATGTCAGTCCTTGGTGTTGTCATTGGAGGAAAACACATCTGTCTCTTCTTTTCAACAGCCCTATTCATGTGACCATTCAAGACGGTAATGCACACAAAAATACCTGGTCTCTGAAACCAGCCCAGCTGCCAGAATCCATCAAAATCATATCATGGTATCTAGTGACATAGTTCAACTTCAGATTGTGTATGAATTGAGTTTTTCATTAGGGAGAGGAGGGGATGATGAGACAGCAGCAGACCACTGTTTGAGACCAGCAAACAACAAAAGCAGGTATTTCTAACCACACATCGGGACATTTTCAGTTGTGTTTGTGGCAAACAAACTGTGTATTTCAAGCCAAAACATGATGTCTTCCTAATCCTAACCAAGTGGTTTTGGTGCTTAAACCTAACCACACATTAACCACAGCATTGTCACAACATAATATTGAAAATTGAAACAAAAAGAGATGTAAACTTTCAATAAATCTGCTATATATGACATATGTTAAGTGTCATACAGTGTTGGAGTCAAGACCACCTAAACCGAGACCAGAGTGTATCGAGACCTCGACAAGACCAGGACTGAGCGATTCAGACCGAGTCAAGATTAAGACCAAACTAGTGCAAGTCTTGCATTGCATGGTTCACTGGCACTCCTCAAATTGATCTAAACACCCATAGAGAACATGTGAAGAACCTCTTCTTTCACCTCTGTTATCGCCATATATACAGTATATGTGTGCATGTATGTGAACCATGACAAATGTCTTATAAAACACATTTTTTTACTTGTGGGAATTTTCCTTTGTTTCATGTGAGCAAACCAGTCCTAAGTAGCTGAAACTTAACCATCTTCATTCAGCACTCTTTTTTTTTGCACAGACAATTCAGAGATATGCCCACAGTTGTGTTCTTAACTGGTCTTGAAATAAAGTTGTGAGTCCTTTTTATCTGAGACTGAGACTTAGCAATGCAGTCAAGTCTGAGACGAGACCTTCGAGAAGTGGTCTTGAGAGCAAGAACAATGTTGAGGAGGCTCCTACATGACATATCAGTGGTTTGCAGAGACATTCAGGCAATCAGGTTGCTGAAATATGTTGGCACGATAAAATCTATTGAAGGAGTCGAGTTGTTGCCCTGAACTTTCTTGACACACTCAACACAATTTCATACTTCAAAGGGCTGAGTGCTCTTTTAGTGGTCTGATGAATGAAGCACCAGCGTCATGTTTATCAGTCAAAGTCTTGAGCAGTTTTTTTCATCTCATAATATCCAAATGAAAAGTCATAATACTATCACCAGATCTACACAATAAAAGCATCACACATCAGCCTGTAAGAACGTGTTAGGGTGCCTCAAATATAATGCTGTAGTTATTACGCTGGGATTTTCATTTTGACTTTTGGTAAACTTTGAGACATTTTTTATCGACCAGTGACGATGCTTTCAAAAGCCTCCTACTGAGATAAAAGTTGTGCTTATTCTTTAAACTACTCCTCAGCTGGGGTTCAGTGTGAGGACATTTTCAGGTAAGATAGGAGTTATTTGAGATTTTTTTTTCCACAAAACCTCTTCAAAGCCTCTGTGCTAAAGGTCTGAAGTGGGTCTGATCCCAGTCTATTGAGTCTATTGGCGTATTTCGTGCTTGGAACACAAAGTAGAAAGTCAGTTTTGTTTGTAACGCTTGCTGGTTTAACTGGTTTACATTGTTCAGGGTGTGCTGTGTTGTCGGTGAGAGGTTTGAGGAATTGTCTGCGTGTTTGTGTGAGCGCGACTAACTAATGGATCGTGAGAGCTGTATTGCAACATTACCCTGCAATGGCTCAGCGTTTACTGTCAGTGTAAGAGTTACTTGATTATGGTGGATAGTCTAATAGAGCAGCAGACAGACCATTTTGCATTGTTAGCGGTCTCTCCTGTGGGCAGCTGAGAGAGAGAGAGACTGAGATTAAATCATTGGCGTCACATTTGTGTCCAGGCCAAATAAGTTTGTTGCAGTAGCTGTTTGAGTCAATCAGACTAATGTTGGCTAACAGTGAAATTTCAGTCTACTTCTCGAGTCTGCACCACCGTACCAAAGCCAGTCTTCCCTTCTGTGCTACAGTACATTGGCCTTGTTGCATTTTCAATGGCTTTGCGTACAGAATGCTGCTTTCACAAGATTTTCAGCAGTACTTTCTTTGTGTTTGTTGGCAGCACACTGACTCCTTTGTTGCATTCCTTGACCGCTTTCTAAGATTTTAATCTCTTGCTGTCACCTGTGTTCATGTGTAGGTGGTGTGTGAATGTCTGCCTTTTCCTGCTTCTCTACATTCACATCACTCACCACTGTCTATTCAAAGGAATGGATATTTCCACACATATTTGATATTTACGTCTCCTTTTCTCTGCCGCCTCATACCTCTGACTATTAATATTCAAATTTTTGCCACACTAGTGTCACAGTGTCTCAACCAGTGTTGGATGTATTGTCATTCAGTTTTGTATAACCGTGTTGCCTAGAGGATGAATACTAAAGGACCAGACACACCAAATCGACATCAAAGAACTGGCAGCAATGAAGGCTGAATGTTGCATTGCCTCACTTTACCTGTGTCTCAGCCAAAAAGTTGCACATGAACACACCGCAAAGATTACAACAGACGGCCAACCAGCACGTATGTCCTGCACCTGCATGACGGGGGTGGTCTGTCATCACCATTCAAAAAGGGAAACCAGAAGTCTGTCATGACGCTAGTTAGCCAGTTAGCACATTAGCAGCCCAATCCAGTGTTTGTTTCAATCTTACTCCCTCTTGACTTTCGCACTTCTTACTTTCCTTACTTCTGTTTCTCTTCTCATGTCCTGAGCTTAATGGCCAATCAAAGTGATTTCATTCACAGACGGGCTCTGCCTTCGCCAATTCAACATGCTGAATCAAATGAAACAGGGGCCACTGAGGGCCAGTGGTGCAGGACACACTGCAACAACTAGGGCCACAGATGCTCGCCAATGGTCAAATATTGACCGATCAGCAGACCGTCGGCAGGGAAACATATTTTCACGCTGACCTCATCACATATCTACATTTGATCATGGACTGTCCATGTCGAGATATGACGTGCAAGGTACCCTGGGAACGTTGGTTGTTGATCATCTGGGACACTGTGTCAATTTCAGCCTTTTACATGCCTTGTCTGTTTTTAAAATACACTTCTGTTTTCACAGTAAATGAACAGTTTGCTTACAGTCTCTTTCACAATAAATGTACTACATTCGCACAACACCGCAAATTGATGTTTTTTTTCTTCAACAACAAATGCACATGGTTACATTTGGCCAACACATGCACGTAGTTGGGTTAAGGACAAAAGAACAGGGTTTGGCTTTACAATTTTTGGGAAGCAAACACTCCTGGGTGAAGGTCGTTGTTGGACCCATCCATGACCCCTCCCACCCACCCTATTCGAATTTCTGTGCCTAAAATTTTATTGTTGTCCTGCCACATTTCTCCCTGATGCCGCTGGTCATCATTGAACAATAACAACGACCAGCCACGTATCATGCCAACATGAAAGGACAGTTTTTTTTTGTCGGTGTCTGACACCAGAAATCACTGACCAAGCACCACTTTTTTGAGGACCTTGGAGTGATTCCTGACTTTTCTGTAATTCTGTAAGGTTCTGGTCCTGGATGAAATTCCCCGAAAACTGTTTGATCCATAGCTATATAATTTGATAGGCTACACACAGGATGTATCGTACTCACTTTGGTCCTTGGTGATGTCTTATCTTTTCATATAACACCACCAGATAAACGCTGAAATTTGTCCAGTACTTTGGTTCATGATCAAATCTGTGTAAAACTAGTAACATTTCCATCAACCTTGTGTGTCAACATGAGCACATTAGCATGCTGGCATTTAGCTTTAAGTACCACTATGCCTTGAGAGATGCTAGCTTAGTTATAACTCTTAGGGCCTTTGAACACCAACTCCATTTTTTTTTTCAATCTGTCATACGTCAAAAATCGGTATGCACAGAAAACTTGCACACCGATGCGTGCAATGCATTTTATTGTATGCGATATGAGACAAAATGGAAAGAGAAATTTGCTCCCCTGCCTTCCTCAAGTGGAGCTACCTCCTTGGCTGTCACTACTGTCTCCCTGTGTCTTGTATTTGGCACCGCAGCTTCCTGAAGGGGCTGAACTGTCCTCCCTCTCTGTCTCTCTCCCTCTGTCTGGGTACTGTTTTTATCCTCTAATAAATCCTCCTCCTCCACTTACTCATCATCATCATCATCATCGTCATCATCATCATCATCATCATCATCATCCACCTGAATATTACTTTCATACTTGTTGAAAGTCATCTATCTGAGTTGTGAAATGATTTTGTGCGCCCTGTTCCTCTGTCTTGTTGCAGATTTTTGTGTCTTGCAGGCCACACCACATTTTTTTTTCATTGCTTCTTTGTCAAACAGCTCTCCCAAGGTTTTTAATTAGCACAGCAAAAGCTTATTAATTTGCATGCATTTGGTGAATTTGGTCATACCCCAAAGTACTGGACTCTCCGGGCTGTTTCAGTGTCTTAAAATTAAAATAAAAACTATTTTATAAAAATTATCTTTTATTATAAACTTCACAAGAGCAGCCTCATTCCTTTATTGTGCCAATTCATTTCAGAGATGAAGAGTAATGTCTGACTCAGCAGCACCCACATGGGCTAAAAACTATAAGCACCAGATTTGCCACTTTGTGTCCACAACCTCCAGATGAAAATCTTCAATGTGTCTGTTGTGCTTTCTATCCAAACCCTATTTACACTGAAACATTTCTCCACCAGAGCGGAAAACAAACAAAAATGGACCAAGGTTAAAATTTAATGCCACGTGGGATGTTTGGCATTGCAGACACACGCCAGGACACACACACATTCTGGTGTTCTTTCAGAAACAAATTATGGGTTCTCTATTTAAGGATGTGACAGTTTTAACATTGTTCTGTCACCCTGAAACAAGGATTGGTCATCCTTGTACAGTAAAACACTTTCTTTTGTGAACATTAAAACAAATTTTGGGGTTTTTTTTACAAAAACACTGCACACCAACATGCCAGTATTTTTGTCTTTTCTGGCTCGGGGCCATCCAACAGACGATGTCCTTGTGTTGTTGGTTTTTTGTTTTGTTTTTTTTTTTAGCCTTTTTTCTCAGATTTTCTCACAAATTGGAGGAGCAGGTTGTCAACTGTGGCTCATCATTCATGCTCATGAGAGCAGCTGGCTGGAACATTACTAATTTCGTTGGTGCTCTCTCAGGATCTGATTGCTGGCAGAACTTGGAAGACATGTTGACTTCAAAAGTCCAATCAGAAAAACTTTCTATCTCCCTTTTTCATTCTGTTGTTCAGCTCTTCACAATGAATTTGGGCAGGTCGCCCCAGTCAGACTCTGCAGTATCATGTCTATCTCCTGAGTGGGAACAAAGTGGGTGTCAGGCTTAATCCGCTAGTAAGGCCCAGACACACAAATCCATCATAAAAAAACTAGAGGCAACAACTGATGCATTGCCTCACGTTGGCTGTGTCTCAGCCAGGAAGTTGCACCTGAACACACAGCAAAGACTACAGCCAACGGCCGACAAGCACGAACCTTCTGATCCTGAATGATCACTTCTGTTTATCTTCTTGTGTACTGAATTGAACTGCCGATCAGTGTGATTTTCATCCACCGACGGGATCCTCTATCTCCAACAGCGATCCAACATGCTGAATCAGCCGAAAAGGAGCTGACAAGGGCTGACTAGTGCCATCAGTGCGGGACTCGCCACAAAAGCTACAGCAACAGATGCTCACCAATGGCTAACATTGACCATCAGCATGGTGTGTCAGGGCCCATCAAGGTCTGGGGCTCTTTATGATCTGTCTGAGCACAGCATGTGAGCGGAGCACAGGCGAGCGGCGAGCAGAAGGATTTTAAATGGAGCACAGAGCAGATTTTCAAAAAATTTGGAATGTCACCTTATCTCCCACTCAATCCCACTCTGGTTTCTCTACAGTAGCCCAACGCTCACACCATGAGTTCAAAATACGCCTGACCCAGAGTGCATCTGTGTATTGTGCCCTCACACTATTTTCTGTCAGAAATCAGCAGCTGGGAGCTCAACAATGGAGCTCACAATGTATTTTTAAAAGGAAACTCAGTGAGTGAGGAGCAATTTGAGTGGAGCCAGGTGAAATCTGAATTGAGCGCTATCGAGCGGAGCAGTCTGGAGCAGCTTTGAGCGTGGGAGCTGAGGGAACGAACGGCTTTGTAAGCGAGGAGGGAAACTTCTCTCTGCTGCCCTCCTGCTCGTAAAGCCCGGTGTTAACAGGTGAGCTCAGTAATCAAAGTTCACATAAATCCACAACCTCTGTTTCACACATCACGCTTGAGGTATTACATGTTCTTTCATCATTTCCACTTTTATTTGAATCTCAGGGAACACTGATGTAAGTAGGTGCCGATGTGGTAATCAATAGCCTTAATTCCTTCCTCTGCTAAACTCAGACTGCCCAAGACAGTCATTTCTGACGCCAGGTAATATCACAGTCCCCCGATACCTGCTGGTGGGGAGTATTTGATTTATTCTGGTCCTATAACAGAGTTGATATAGGCATCAAACACACATGAACAAATACAGAAAGGGGGGAACTAAATTCAGCTTGAGCGATGGTTGTATGATCAACAGAGTTTATCAAGAGGGAGTTGGTGACCTTGAATGACCGCTACATTTTGATCGCTTTGTAGATCATAACAAATATTTAGGCGCAACTTCGAGTCATTTTCAGGCTTGTTAAAAAAAACAGTAAATCATCCATGCCTGACAGCAAATAAAATTATAATGCCAGCCATGAATTTGTCAGTTAATAGTGGATGAATGATTTTGCCTTTGCTGTGAACAAGTTAATAGTTTCCCAGGGCAACGAGACGAATGTGGCCTTGTGTCCTTTGTTTTATCTACATGTCACTCTCACTTTCTACCCAGCCATACTGGAAAATACCGAACAACACATTTGAATATTTTCTGCAGAATAGTGTAGACACTGCCACAGCCAAAACTTAAAAGTCAAAGTGGATCTGACAAGAGACCAGTGTGATACTCTGAGGCTGAGAGCTCTACAGCAGAGACATACTGTGTAATGTACCAGAATATCACTGTGTATGTTTGAACCATAAATTACATTCTCCGCACCCACTCATGCTTCTATAAAGTCATCATGTCATGCTGTGAGAAAGTTGTAGAGTGTCAATATGACCGCAGATTTTATATGTGCTTTGATGCTGACTGTGATGTGTGCACATGTTTCCAAGGGCACAGGGGTGTAAGACAGCAAAATAAATGGGTGCAGTGTGATTGGTCCTCTGTACTCGTTGCCAAGGATACCGACATCCCAATATTGCTGTCTTGGGAAGTCTGAAAGTTTGTGAGTGACAGATCCTCTCCTGTGATCTGGACACCCACAAGGAGGACTGGAGCGTTTACAGAAGGAGGTGAAGAAGAGGAGCTTGTGCTGGTTTATAGCTGGAATCACATGTCAGTAACTCTCAATTTACACACGAGACTCAAACTGTCTCTAATCCAGCCAGCTGTGATCAAATATACTCATCCATCAGTTCTTGAGCTAACCAGAGTTCAAATCCCACTATTTTCAACCAGTGAAGAAACCCTGAATCCTGCTGCTTGCTCAAGAGATCTTAACAGCATATCAACTCTGTTGGCATTACATGCTTTATGTCATATCAACGTTTAAGTGACATAATACATGGTACATGTATATGAGATGACTTTGGCACATGGTGGTAAAGGGGATGGTGAATGGCTTCACACTCGGACAGGATGGCGACTAAGCTACAAACGCCCAACAAACAAAAAAGTGGATGTTTTATGGGAAGACATTGCAGTAGCAGTAATTTTGCCACCAAAAGCCAGTGCTTTAAGCCAAATCATAAAACATAATCTTTTCCTAACCACAACCTAATGGTTTTTGTGCCTAAACATCACATAGGCAACAAAAGCACATGGTTAGGTTTAGGAAAAAGAATAGGGTTTGGCTTTAGAATCTTAAAGGACGCAGACATTGCGGTCAGTGTTTGTTGGACCCATCCACCACCCCTCCTGCCCACCCCACTCAGACTTTCGACACCTTAACTTTCGCCCTTGTCCTGCCTCGTTTCCCCCTTGTTTCGGATGCTGTTAAACTACAGTGGCAACCAGCTGCGAATCATGACGAAAGTGAAGGACACCTTTTTCTTTGGTTCCTAATGCTGCATGTCACTGCCCATGCTCCTATGTTCATTTTTTTTTTCTTTTTTTCACTGGGGTGGCACCTATTTACCCTACGCTACAAATGCCTGCATGGTGACGAGCCGCTGAGCTTCTATTCTGCACTGAGCTCTGCATGCCAATCAATTCTTCCCAATCACACCAATCACAGTGGAGTAGGGGTGGAACACACACCACAAAGACCAACCATCACATCGCTCAACAACAACAACGATGAAGGATCAATTAACCCACACAGACTGAGGTCTGTCCTCTCTCCGTACATGCTTCAGCCTTCCCCTTATCCAGGGCAGGCACTCTATCTTGTGCTGGTATTTTTACTTCCATGAATACTCTGTATCATAGCAACCAGATGCTATCAAAGCATCTTAGATGAAAAAAACGCTGCACCCCTTGCTGCACCTCAGTGTCCTTTTGTGTTCTACATTTAATAATGAACAAGTATTTAATTAGTTTTAAAACTGTTTGTGGCGGAGGGGGGCACTAGGACCCAGGCAATGTGAGAGCACCTGAGCTGCTAAGAGGCTCATGAAGCACGGCTGTGTGAGCCTCACTCTTGATCTCTGATCACTCCTGTGTACATGCTTGCCTGGGTCCTAACAGTCCAGGGGGAGTGGCAGAGGAAAGGCAAAGTTCTGATTGCCATTTATTTATTTTTATTATATCTTATGCTATTCATTGAAAATTATTTTATCTGTATGTTAATAAGTTGAACTTATTAGCAGTTGGTTTTATTTTTAAGTGCTGCAGTTGGTGTAGCCCTCCAGTCACTGTAGCAGCTGGTGGAAGTGGAAGTTCACCTGTTGAGTTGTGATGATATAATTTATGGTTTAGTGTGTCACAAGTAGTGATTTGGGTGTTTTTCTATTGGAAAAGGGGTTTATTTTGTGTGTAGTTTTGTTTATCCTCATATAGTATACTTCCAGTGCACCAGCCTATAGACTGGTGCGCCACACACCCTGCAGCAAGACGCTGAGCTTTTTATTGCTTTTATGATATTGCTGTTAGCGACCCTGAATTTAAAAGATAAGTCCAGTATTTTGCACTTTGAGCCCCATTCCTGGTTGTTTATGATGAAATAGAATGGTTAAGATCAAAATCTTGACGATTGCTCCTTCTCCGAGAATTTGAGAGAATTTGGCTTTCCCCTGCCTGGCTTAACAATGCTGTCTATGGCCATGTGTAAATCTGTCCTAAAACCACCTTAAATGTTCGTTTTCAAAGCCATGAAACTCACAGAGTGGTCAGTGGTGTTCATTGATTTATTTGACATTTTGTCCATGCATTAATTTCCTATAGGAAGCCTCATTGTCCGTTGGTAGTAATCCGCCACCTGAAATCGAAAGGGGGTTGTTTATGACAAGGTTGTAGTCACTGTAGTCTTTTAGCTCAGCGAAAGTGCCGGCTCGACAGTGCTGTGTGCGCTCCTCCTCTTCGGAGGAATTCTCCTGCAGTCGCTGACGACACAAAATTTGCCCATTATTACTCGCTTGTAAACAACCTTCGCACCTTGCAATGGTTTCTTGCCGGTTGGTGACACTCACGTAAAGGAGCATTATCGCCATCAAGTGGGCGGGAGTGTATAACGCTTCAGGGTCAAAGGAACGATCAAGCGGAAGTTTACATACAGGTGTGAGGCAGCTGAAAAAATAGTTCCACAATCAAGATGAATAGCGAAACACGACGAACACCACTGACCACTCGGTGAGTTTCATGGCTTTGAAAACAAACGTTTAAGGCGGTTTTAGGACAGATTTACACATGGCCATAGACAGCATTTTTAAGCCAGGCAGGGGAAAGCCAAATTCTCTTAAATTCTTAGAGAAGGAGCAATCGTCAAGATTTTGGTCTTAACCACTCTATTTCATCATAAACAACCAGGAATGGGGCTCAAAGTGCAAAATACTGGACTTATCCTTTAATAAAAGCCTGTTATGGCATATGGACCCACACTGACTGTTGGCTTCATTATTGAAGTTCACCTGTAGTTATATGAAAATGAACTTGGGTGTTACACTTGGCGTGGTCGGCAGGATTTGAAGCAGTCAGTGTGTGGTAATTTATTTATTCATTTATTTATTAATCAGGCCATATCAGTGTTTTTTTAGATCTGGGTAATAAATGGCAATCAGCACTGATGATTGCAGAGAGCTACAGCTCTGCAGTCAAGTCACAGAACCAGGAGGAAGTTTACATCGTTGGCATTTTTTTAAGCCAAACCCTAACCCCAAGCTGAAAATGAGCAGCTAAAACAGTCCATTACTAACCCTCCTGCTGCGACCCCAGGGTTGAAAGAATTGTGTATATCCCTCGGGAGAGGAGGTGTCCCAAATTCTATGGTTATCAGGACTCACACTGACTGTGGGCTTTGTTATTGAAGTTCACCTGTAGTTATGTGAAAGTGAACTTGGGTGTTACATGTGTCATCTTTGCCATTTAAAAAGCAACAATACACCTAATAATAGCCTCACAAGAAAGCTTATTTATAAAGCACTAAAATTAAGATAATCAAGTAATATGCAAAAACAACAGAAATGGTGACAATAGAGCAACTGCCTTATTCAAATTTTACATATTCACGGTTTTTAGAAACATACAATGCCAGCATTTATTCTGACAGTTGGGTTGGTTATATCATGTCATATTATTCTCCCTAAGAAATGAGCCAAAAAAACAAATCTAGACTAAAATGAACTATGTTTTAAATGTGGCTGACAGATGAATGGAGCTTAAGTGTCCAACAACAAAATGACAGCTCTTGATGAATTAAAGGTCAGGGTTGTTAACTACTGTTCGAGATATTTTTATAACACCACTTCAACATTCTTCACTTTGATTGCGGGCACACGTTTGTTGTCGGACATCTGTATCACTGTGAGGTCCACAGGAGATCATGGAGGCGGAGTGCATGAATCATCTGTACCTTTTTAACTCTTGTTTCTCCAAGAGCCCCTTTAAGGTTGAGTGGGCTTTTCTTTGAGTATTTCTAATCAGGTTTGGTTTAGTAATCTTTGAGAGGGTCGCAAGGGGGCTTGAGCCAAACCCAGCTGATATGCGTTGAGAGGTGCAGCACACTCCGGAGGGGCCGGCATTCACAGGGCAGAGACAAAGATGTGTCAGAACATCCAAGGGAGAAATCAAATGATCACGCTCTTTGAAAGATCCTACTCATGAATAAAACGCCTGCAAACCAAGTTTTTTTTCCCCATACCTTTTATCAAGCAGACTGGCATGTCTTTAACCCGAGATTTTTTTTTATTGATATGGAAATATATACACAGCAACAGAAGGATAAAAAACTCAGCACGTAGGGTGAAATAGAGATGCCCTTTATTACATATTACAGCCTTTCCTCAAATTATCCACTGGTATTAAACAGTATTTTCTTTAGAGGTGAGTGAGTCACATAATTTTAATAATAATAGATTTTATTACAATGACTTTCATGATGTTTGTGAATTCAACAGCGTGAGACATGTTAAGCTTTTTACATTCTTCCTCTCAACTTCAAAATAGATTTTAATTTACTTTAAAGAGTACACCAAGCCCAGCTTTGTCTGCTTGGCGTTTCACCACACATTATTTGCTTTTTTTTGGTGCTGTGTCTGCAATTTTTGTTGTTTTCATTATAAAATATTTGGTAGTGAAAATGATGTTTTGATAATCATATTGACATTGTACCACATTTTACCACAGTTTCAGACATGATATAAGCGTTTATTTTTAACTCAACACTTTGTGTTTCTGTTTCAAAATAAAAGCCCTCCAACAAAATTTCTGTTGACAGGAACCTTTCATTTGTTAACACAAAGCTATTTATTGTGAGATATTTGCAGGACTGTGTTGCTGACAATGCAGTCGCTTGCACAGCTCCATAGATGAGAATACTAGTTTTTAATTGTGGAGTGTGGACAGTACTTATAGCAGCAGGCAGCTCTGGAGCAGTACTCACAGACTTTAAAAATAATGGACATAGCTACTGTGACGTCACCCATTGGTTGGTAGACCCCCACTCTGAAGCCTCAAATTTTGCAATTTGGACCATCTCCATCTTGGACTTTTGTAATCAGAAGTGACCATATTTGGACAGACAGCCTGTCACTCAAAGCAGCCCACCCTTAAATATGCATAACTTTAAGCCTTAATAAAATATGAACAGGTGAGTTATATAAAAATCCATCCCCTGTACAGCTGTTATAAAGGGAGAAATTAGCTATAGAGACACAAACTGCTTTTGTACCAGGCTGCAAACATGTTTACTTCTGCTGTAAAGTTGGGCATTTTAACATGAGGGTCTGTGGGGATTAACTGGCTTCTGGAGCCAGCCTCAAGTGGCTGTTCAGAGAAATGAAGTTTTTGGCATTTCTGCGTTGGCTTTATTTGTCAGCCACCAACATTGCTGCTTGGCAGAACTGCAGCAGCAACCCTGTCTGTGTGAACACTGCACACGTGTAGCCCGGCTGTAAGGCAAAGGCTTGCTCTTGGTCTGAAAATAGGTTGGAGGTGCGCGAAGTTTCGCTAAAAAGCCAGGCAGAGAAGTTTTTCAAACAAGCGACATGTCGCTAGCCTATTCACTGACACATGCAGCAAATTAGGACATCTACAATGGGAAAAACTGAAACAACCTGATGTTTGCTCAGTTGTTCGCATCACGTCCAGTTAGGCAGAGGTGTCATCAGTAATGACTGAGAGGTATTACTTTTGTATGAGTCGATGCATTTTCTTATAACTTTAAAAACCAGAACCACATCACAGCTAAACTCTCTTTCTTCACTGTTAGATGTTTTGCAACAATTTCCTGTTCTCTAAACCTGTCCCCCCAAAAAACAACTCTCCAGTCATAGCTTAGTAACAGCATTAGGCATGGCAAGTCTGTCAAACATTGGATTTCTCCACATATCGAAGCAGTGTCTTCTGTCTGAAACAAAGCACTCATAGTTTCAAAAATCACAAAGAATCTTGAGTGGTAAATCTGCCACCTCTTATCACTGCAAACTGTATATGTGCCTTGAGCAAATGGAAAGTTTGACAGGCGTAGCTGCAGTAACTGTGGGGGTGGGGAACCATCTGTTGCTTGCATTTTTATTATTTCTGTAAGGCTTATCAAACCCTCATTGTCAGCTGCTGTCAACAGTTGCACTTTTGGTTATAAACTCATTCACTAATTCAGGCAAGGTGCAATTAACTTGTCATTACTTCTGTAACTGTGTGGTGGAGTTAAGTACTGATTGTGCCTTAGCAGATAATTGTTTATTGAAAAGCAAAAGAATTTAGGGTGTTGGGTTAATGTTTTAAATATGAGTCTCAAAAGCCTCCAGCCGCCGCTCAGTTGGACGGAAACATGTTGAGGCATCTTTCACTGCAGGACTCATGTGGTCTTCAGGTTCTGTGATCTGCAGGTCACATACTGTGAATGGACCTCGTCTTTCAGGCTTCTTCTCTTCACTTTGTGTGTGGCCTTTTGAACGCCTGTAAAAATCTTTGCCTTCGTCTTCAAGACTTCTACTTTCCACCTGAAAAAAGCAGACACAAGGGTTTTTAGGTTCATGCATTTACAGATGAAGACAGAGACGAGAAAAGGACAGCAGCAGCAATTTCCAAACCGTTTTTCTTGTGTTTTTATTTAGACTTCCTGGTTGGACTCATCTCAGCCCACAGTGAAATTGCATGAAATTTGTTCCCCCCCTGCGGCAGCTTGAGGTTTACACTGGGATGAATATTCATTGTGCATTTAATTATAATTGACAATTATCTTCCTGGATTGAATGGGGACTTCAGTCACCTGCTCTATGTTTACTCCATTTATTATTACAATTTTGGTATGCTTTTTCAGCTTATCAAAGTCATTTTGATGCTTCAGACTGATGTGTTCTCTGCTGTATTGGCGGATTTGTCAAGGCAAGAACTCTGCTCTTTAAAGGGGCCATACGCCCAGTTCAGATGATATGACGACAACGCCCCAGTATTAGCGGTAACTGCCTTGGCAATGAGCTAGCCAGTGGGATAAACACTCGCACTAACATGTAAGCACAACCTGACCAGCTTGCCAACACAAACCACAGAGAAGGTTTGTCTCTGCTCAGGACACTATTAATCCACTATATCTATACATGTTATATAGCAGTTTGCTGCTATGTTAATACTCTGAATGTCGCATACGGAACCTTTAATGTCAAATGTTGCATATGCCACATCCAAAATACTAATTTCTGCAGACTGTGTTGGTTCATACTAGTCAGTCTCATGTTATACTCGTGATCATGGCTCACAGCCATGAGATGAACATCACAGGGACATCACACAAACATTCCAACAATTACCCGTAAATTATTATCCACCTTCTGCTGGGGCGACAGCATCTCGTCTGCTGACAGGAAGAGACTTAATAGACTAGTTAAGAAGGCCAGCTTTGTCCTGGGAGAAGGTGCCGTGACAGCAGTAAGTGGCAACAGAATATTTTCTATTTTCAAGTAAAGCAACAGAAACATGTTTGCTGGTGAGGCTCTTCCTTCTGGACAAGATTAAAGCTAAAGACAGAATTTGTACAGATGTGGAGGCGGCACATACACTTACACACAGCATTTGGACAGCAAAGAAACTTGTTTTTAAGTTGAAACTTAAACTTCACTGTTTATTTTTATTGTATTAGATGCTACAGAGCAGAACTCAGAGGAACAAGACAACTGCAGCATAAAGGTGGATCAGGATACAGGTGTCGCATACAATCACCATGATCAAGCACAGTGCTTCTTTTGTGTCACCACATTTTGTTTTGTTTTGTTTTGTTTTGTAGGCTCAACATATCTCTGCCAAGGACGGCTGAGCCAGCACCTTTGACACATCTGTGTTCAAGCTCGCTGTGTTTATTTCTTTGATGTAAAAGGTGCCCAATGGAACTGTATGGTAAACAAACAAAAGTTATGTTTAAACTCTCCCAAATATAGAGTGTGTATCATTTCCTTCCTCATGAAACATTTGCAAAGTATTTCAACGTTTTGCATTCATGTTTGCTTGTTAACAGTCGTATTCCTCACTGCATGTATTTGGTAAATTACCGCAATCTGTCGACAGTGTGAAAACACTGTTTGTTCTCATATAAAATCAAACAAAACAGAGAACCACTCAAAACCACTACTAGTGGTCAAAACTCCACAGGGTAAGAATGTATCTATAAGTGCTTACCGCCTAAATACCGATCATTTAACATGACAAATATAGCTGAATAATTTTCCAGAAATTGCTTTACGAGTGACATCACTATGTCTGCTCCACTCTCTGAGACTTCGCTCTGCTCTGCCTGTGTCTGTCTCCAACTTAAGTGGCGTCTGGTTTGACGATGGAGAGGCAAGTGACGGCTTACTATAGCTTGACTGTGATCTTCTTCTCAGCCAGCTGAGCTGGATCAAATCCTGTCCTCCTGTGCTTCTTGGGTCATCCAGAGGCAGCGCCTGATGTTTCCGCATCAAGTTAACATCATGTGCATCTCCGCGGTCAAACTAACTGCCACCAGAATTGGATTGCCCCAGTATTTGACTATTAAAATAAGGTGTACATAAGATTATTTGGATTATATTCACAGGAAGTAGAAAACAAATTATTTATGCCCCTCATAAATTAAGAAATCTCACTAAATTGTGGGGGAAATAGCTTTTTTTTTAAAATTAGGTTGCTAGAAAAAATAATCCTGACAATAAACATTATTCTTGGACCCTGCTGTCATGTGAGAGAGACCCAGTTGTTTTGAATACCAGTTGTTTTTCTAACATTCAGATTGTCATCTGTTATTGTTGTAGGCCTAGAGTAATTATTGCATTCTACAAATGTAAACATGTGTAGCCTATACATCAAAATAAAAAATGTTGCAACTAAAATGTGCATCATACGTCTATGACCTGGTGCCTTTTCCTCTAAATTTTGCTGAACTTCAGCAGCAGTGGCTAGCCTGGGGTCGCTCTACAAAGGCTAGCTATGGACTCCAAATCCAAAAAAGGAATAGTCTTGGAGGAAAGTAGAGGTTTTATTAGTCGGTGGACAGATTGCGCTAAGTCATCCCAAAAATTGAGGAATTCAACACTAACAGCTAAATTTAGAGAGATCAATGTGAGGCTCAGATGTGAAGCACTTTACTTTACAAAAGGATGAAATGTTTTGATTTATAATTGTATTAAAACACAATTTTTTGGGAAAAAAATAGTGCAATGTTGTGTTACATCACATTACATTTTCTTATTAAATTGTTGAAATTGTATTAATCCGCCACATGATTAGATATTTTTTCTCTGATGACAAAATGTGCTTCACTTGTAAAACACAGAATTCAGATCAATTTAAATGGAAACACAGAATTTGGAAAAACATAAAATGTATGTATTGGGGCCATAATTGATATGATATGAGATGATCTCTGATCAAACATGGGTTATCTGTGACCAACATGGGGAATATAAAGCAAACCAAATGCTGTGAAAAGAAAGAAACAAAAAGTATAGCAGGCTGCAACGTTCATTTCAGGTATTTCTTTCCTAATTAATTTTTACATTATCTGTGTGGAGCTTTTGTATTTTGTGTCTCTCTCAAATTAATTGACTGATCCTGTCTGCTTTCCTTCCCCTCAGCAGCTCTCTTGTCAAATAATACAGTGAATTTAATTCTTGCTATAATTGAAACACATTCTTCAGAGATGCAGGAATATAGAAAGAGATATTATATTGCATCTTTTGTATTTTCAATCTGCCATTTGTAATTATGGTGATCTAAGACTGTGGCTCTGAAGCTGTTAACTCACTAAAATAAAATAAAAATAAATAAATAAAAGATGTAATTGTTGGGTTGAGATGGATTCAGAAAATTGCAAAACAAATCAAACAGAAATATTTATATCATTTATCTTTTGTATTTTGCACTTGTGGTGAAGTTAAATCAAAGCCAGAAAAGGTCTGCAGGAAGCATAATGAAGCAGTTCCACGGGATATACTCAGATATAAAATACACATTCACTGTGAAGAGGAAATGAGGGCTGAGATGCCGGCACAATTAGGATTAGAAGAGAAGCAGAACAGAAAGGAGGCAGGGGCGGCAGACAGAGACATCAGCCTCACTACTGACGACAGCAACAGGCCTGAATGAACAGCGGAGCGAGTGTGTGGGCTGTCACATTATGCAGATTGCATAATCAATGATTTCTTGGAACAGTATTGTGATTGTATGGCAGCTGACATTGATCACATTCAGACACAAAAGCGTGTTGATGAGGAACGTGGAACGGCTGCACACACGGCCAATATCCATGTTTGTTGTCATTAATATTAATCACTGATGAATTTGTGTTCCCAAACAGCCTGTTAGTTAACAGTTACCAGCATCCCGACTGCTGACAGGAAGAAACTTAACAGACTGGTTAGGAAGGTCAACTCTGTCCTGGGAGATAGGAGAATGATAGCTAAGCTATCATCCCTGATGGAGAGCATGTAGGACACTCTGACAGCACTAAGCAGCTTATTCAGTGACCCGTGGTGTGTGAAAGAGAGATGCAGGTCCTTCCTGCTGTGTAATGATATTTTGCTTTTTTGACTATATTATGCTCATTTTCAGATTCATACGTACTAAAACATTTTCGAAAAACACTGTATTTTACCCTTACTGTCTGCCTGAATATACCTGTATTCACCCTCTGTCTAAAACTGGCCTGTTTTAGCGCCTGTCTGTTTCCAAAAAAGCCCAGTCTGCTCTGAATGGTTTCTGTTTCTGGTTCTTCTGTATCTGCAATCTCGGCGTCTCTGCATCGTTATTGCAGTCGGGGCACTGTACCAGCCCTTTATACCTTAGAAACTGTTTCACTGGAATTTCATTGCTGGGCAACAGTTTGATGTCTTTCATGTACACTGTGAAACATTTCAACGTGACATGCAGAGGGACCCCTATTGAACGTTAAAGTTTCAAGTTTGAAACAGTCTGTATAGCACGACTTTGACATCACTGCTTCAAAAAGGTCCTCACAGCTTGTTTAATGGCACAGTTTCTGAATACGGACTGGGTGCATTGAGTGTTTTGATACTTTCACAGTATTTTTAAAGCACCTCTGTCTGCTTGATACAAAAAATATGAGACCATTACATCAACCCTGTCTCATTCTGAGGTCATCAGACACCAGCGCTTGAGCAGTGACTTCAGTGTCAGACACCAACAAAAAAGCCGTCCTTTCACATCGGCGTGATACGCTGACAGGTACCAACAGCATCAGGGGCAACAATTTAATTTAAGGGGACGAAAAGTCCAAGTAGAATAGGTGGGAGTGGTGGTGGATGGATCCAATGCATTGGGTCCTTGCATTTAATTAAAGGGAGTTAAAATATGTTAATGATTACCTCATTGCATAATGTTGGCTGTGATGATTCAAAAAACCCGAGCTTAAATGACAGCAGCAGGATAAATCATGCAGTCGGCTGTGCCAAGGTAAGAAGCAGATTTCATCACACGCTGAATCTCAATGTTACAGCTCATGGTTCCTCCACTTATTATGTACATAACACAACAAACCATTCACAGAGCTAAACACAAGATAGCCTTGGAAATGAGTTACCAACGGTCTGTGCATCTCAAATAGTGCTATTGTTTGCCCCTCTCAAGATAAATGGCTGCCTTTTGGAGGGAAACCAGTGTTTTAAGCATCAAACATGTCAGGAGCCTTGACGTCTTAAAAACCTCTCTAAGTGTGGAAGATTGTTAAAAGCGTGTACTTACTGCCAGGGTCATGGATTAAGTGTTCACAGTTTCATCAGTTCATTGTATGTGGAATCTTGATGACCGTGACATTTGACATCATATATTCAACAGATGTACAAGGGTAGCTTATATATTTGCATACAGCACGGTATGACGCAAGCAGCCTAACCTTGTGGATTCCACTGAAGGAGCTTTTTACTGCTGTGGTATTAAAGAGGAGGTCCACATGTTCTGTGTTTTTTATCATGTCACTGTGGCTGAAAAGAAGCTGGGAAATGAAAATTGGAATGAGAAAGACTTTTCAATGTCAGAGGTCAGAGATGCAGACTACATATGACTTGGACTCAACTCATACTCGAAGCACAAGTTTGATGACTTTATACTTGACTTCACAAAATAAAAAAAAAAGAACTGCAACTTTTAACACCAGTGACCGACTCCACTTGGATTTAAGCCTTTGACTTGAACATACTTGACTGCCTTGACTTGGGAGGTGACTTGGGGCTTGAGTGCAAAGACTTGCAGACTAACTTGTTACTTATAAAACAATGCTTTGGTTCCACCTCTGGTAAATTTCCATTACAATATTGATATGGAACAATAAAAGTACAGCTCTTGCACTAGGTGCTGCAGGAAGCTGTCATTTATTCTGTGGTCGTCACACTGCACAACTTAGTTAAAAAGCATGAATCCCTTTGTGCTGTTTCCTGCAGTTTAAATGACAAAAGACTCGGCTGACAAATTGCCACACGTTATCTGTCCTGCGGATAGTTCTTCAAACCGGTTTTCCTCTATCAGCAGGAAAATTGGGGCCATTACTGAGAGAAGCAGAGCAAAGACTATTAACCCCAGAGGTCAAGTTGTTTGGTGTCGTTTTAGGTTTTTCCTCTAATTAAAGGTCCAGTGTGTAAGATTTAGGGGGTATTTAGTGGCATCTAGTGGTGAGGATTGCAGCTTGCAACCAAGCAGCAACCTCCAGAGATGAAAAGTGAAGCCAGTTCTTTGAACAGTTACTTGACGTTGGCTCCAGAAGCAAATCAATCCCCGTAGACCCCCCCATGTTAAAATGCCAAACTTTACAGCAGGAATAAACATTTTTACAGCCTGGTACAAAAACAGTTGTGGTCTCTAAAGCTAATTTCCCTCTTCATGACCACTGTACAGGGGATCAGTTTTTTATAACTGACATGTTTACATTTTATTAAAGCTTAAAGCTATGCATAATTAAGGGTGGGCCGCTCTGAGTGGGCCGTCGCTCCTTCACAGCACCAGCCTCTTGCCCAAATATGGTCACTTCTGGCTCCAAAAAGTCAAGATGGCAATGGCTGAAAATCCAAACTCAAAGTTTCAGAACAGGAGTCTACAGACCAATGGGCGACGTCACAGTAGCTATGTCCATTATTTTTACAGTCTATGTTTGCAACCAGCTGAAACTTCTTCCGGTTAGGATTAGGAAGTTCATTGCTCAGGAGGTGATTACAAGGACCCGAAGTATCTCCAGAGGTCTCTTCCTCTCCAAAACAAATGGACCAGGGGATTAAATAAAAAAAAACTGACACTGAACGCAATATCTAGAGCCAGTGTTTGGTTTGTCTGTTCTGAGCTACTGTAGATACATGGCAGACTCTCTCAACCTGTGCAGATATAAACAGCTCATTCCAAGGTAACAAAAACACGTCAATTCTTACTTTAAGGTGATCATACATTAAAGAAAACCTACTTTTTATATAGATTACTATTTCTGCTAATATATGCCACCACACTCTGAATCTTTAAGGCCTTTAAAATGATACCTTACCCAATGTGCTTCATCAAAACAGGAGCAACTTTTCAAAGGCTGCCTAGTTAAAGTAGTTTGACAAGAAGACGTTTGGAAAGACGCCACGACTGTGACAGCCTGTGAAGCAAAAGGACTCTGAGGAGGATTTGACGAGGCTGGCTGACGAGGCTGTCTGACAAGACAGGCGAAACTCTACACTCTGCACCACTTCAAGGTCTTCCAACAAGATGGAAAGCTGGACAGAAGCAACTTTCTTAAGCTCCCCAGTTAAAGTAGTTGACAAGAGGAGGTTTGGAAGCACGCCACAACCTCGACAATAACTTGTGAGGCAAAAGGGATTCGTCCTCTCAGAGGATTTGAAGAGGCTGACTGACGAGACAGGCGATGTGGTGAAAAATCGACCAAGACGAGAAGAGACAACACAGCTACACTGGATAGCTGTAGGCCACGGTATAAAAGATGTCCCATTTCTTTAAGTTAGGATGAAAACAACAGTCTAGCATATTCAAACCAAAGAGAGCTTTAAGCTAAACATGCTGTTGATTTGATGAGACTTCAGTTAAACAGATGGATAGTGAGAGACAGTCCACATTGTCCTGACATCACATTAATCATTTTATTGAGGACTTTATTTGTTATGGCTGCAAGATATTTTGATTAATCTCAACTCTGAACTCTGAACAATATACATGGTTTCACACTAAAGTGTATTGCCAAATCTGCAATTTATTATGAGTTGGGTTCAATTTGTTAAAAGTTTGACCCCCTGTGTGTTAAAGCTCCGATATGATTTGTAAATTTCGGACATTGAACCCAAAATGTATGCCTAAAAAAAATCCGAAAGACGTTATAATCACTTAACTTCCTTCATATAGGGGCTTTGAATTTGGAATTGACCTCTAAGTCATTATTATTTAATAAAACTGAAATGAATTAAAGCGAGAAAGTTAATAGAAGATATATTTCATTAAAGTTTATCAAATTATGAACAGTTGAATTGAAAAAATAAACTGAAATGTTAGAATAACAAAGAAATAAAGTATCATAAACACCTAAAATGTAAAGCCTGAGATGCACAGTTAGTAATATAAAAAATATTAGATGTAAAATCTTGTGTTGAAACACCAATTTGGGACTGATAGAAGGTTTAATACTGTTTTCTGCAAATAACTCATGTGCTTTCATTTGGATCACAGAATAAAAGGATTTCATGATTTCCGTTCAGAGCACACACACACACACACAATGCACAAACAAACACTCACATGACAGTGTGAGAGGTTTAAGAGCAGGATATGTGACCGGTGTAGAGAGGTGTGATTTTGCAGAGAGTGTGAAGTGGCTTCATTGAAAATAATTGCATTTGTTCTGTCTTACTACAACAAACCTTTTTCGACCCAGAAGCCCGAGTTCACACACGATGCAGGGAAAATTCTCGCCTTGCTATTACCTAAAATAAAAGTCTAAATCTAACCCTCTAACAAGTGTGGCTAAGTGCTGAAATAGACATCGGTATCTAAGTTAAAAAAAGTTTCAGGAAAAAAGTTGGCCAGAGGAAACTGATTTTAGAACTTTGCATTAATGCTCAAACTCAATTTAATCTCTCAGCCTAATGTAGTGCCATATTCCATTTGCTGTCTTCAGTGAATTAGGAGTTGAGCTCCAGTTTAATTGAGCCTTTTTAGCCTTTTATCGTTAAGGGCCTTCATATCGAAACATGAAGCAATAAGACCTGATGAAGAGATCTGACATATGAAAATAGCAAAGATAAAAGAGACAGAGAGCCTATTCCGTTTAATGTCCATTTTTAAAGTATGTTTGTAGTCACATGAACCAAGTTGCCAGAAGAAATGTTGTCATTGTACATTTTTGCAAACCACCATGTTACAGTTTAACATTTCATATGTATCATTTCAGTGTTTCTAAAATGATGTAGTAAATGAGCTGACTCTGTCATCTGCAAGTGGAGAGAACAGTGGATGACGTGGCACCAAAACCTTTTTTTTTTATTTGTTTTTTTTTAAATAAGTCATCACTGCATCTGCCAACAGCTTTTTAGCCACCAAATTTGGGTATTTTTTTAGCAGTCCTCGGCTGTGTTTCCAGTTAGGATTGTGCCACCAAAAGCAGTTGTTTTTTACCAAGACATTGTCATATTACCTGCCGGGATAGTGCCAGGACAGAGGTTGTTTTTTAACCAGACATCGCTGCATTTTAACCCTTGGAAATCAGAGCAAATTGGCTTGATGTCTTCTAAAAACATGGGGAGAAGACACTGAGCAATGAAGGAAAAATGACACAAAAAGTAGCAAAAAAATTAGGAAAAACAGGAAATTAAAACAGAAAAATTAGTAAAAAAAAAAAAAAAGAAAGAAAGAAAGAGAAAGAAAGTTACAAACAAACAAGGAAATGACCTGGGAAAAAAATTATAATAATTCTGTAACATAATTTTAAAATGCAATAATAATAATGATGATAATGATAATAATGTGTTTTTTTTCCCTAGTTTTTTTTTTTTTTTTTCCTTTTTCCTGGGACATTTCTTACCAAGTTGCACAATGCCTTTTTTCGCATGTTTTTGAAAGAAATTGCACCAATTAGCTCAGGGTTCAAAGGTTTAAATACTTGCAAAAGGTGTGTGAAAGCAGCACAAGAAAACTGATGTCGCTCCAGGTGCTTTTTAGCCACCAACACTGTGTATTTTCAGCCAAAACATGACCTTTTCCAGCCATGACCCAGTAGGTTTTTGCCAAAACCTAACCTCACATCAACCACAACATTGTTGAAACATAAAGTTTCAACATATCTTCCACATAATAATGCACAAATGTAATGTATCCATGGTTTGCAGAAACTTGCAACAGCATTTTTCTGGCGATTGGGTTTATTTCACCAGAGAAGTAGTCGGCAATATATTATTATTTATATGTGATAAAATATTCTAAGCTAAAGGTTCACTTACAAGGTATACACAGAGAGTTTAACAGTATTACAAAGCCCTCTAGATAGGTGAAACTGGCAGGTATCGTCATGTGAATATGCAGTGTAGACACATACAATGTTTGGAACACACCACGCATGTGGATGAACAGCAGAGGAGTGGACAAAAGTTTCTTTAGTCGTCTTTTTTCTGCTGTTGAAACTTGTCAGAGTTGGACTCCACTTGTTTCTTTAGTGTAAGTGTATAAAGAGAGTGGGTGCGATCCCTTAAAATAAAACTACTGCGTGTCACTATGTGGGTTTAAAAACAAACACACTGTCATATGAGCTGATGCCACCAGCTTACCTTTCTGTTGTCAGTCTGCTTGACGACAACATGTCTGAATGGGTTAGAATGAAATTCTTCCCTGTCCTCGACTGTCAGTCTTGGAATGGCTGTCATTGGGCGAATAACCCCGGGCTTTGTCTGGAAGGAAGAGTTTGACAGCAGAGATTAATTCATTCCTGTTTTAAAAAACAGCATACATCATCAGTCTAAAAGCACTAATTACTGATGCGAACCTTTTTAGGATTCATAAGCTTCCTGTCCACACCGGTAGATGGGTGCAAGCTGCATACGGACGCCTGAATAAACAGAGAAAACAGGGCAAATAAACAGAGATGCTCTAGTGGTCAAATATTGCTTACTGTCTGAACACACATCTAAAGTTTCGTTTTAAGACTTCGGAAGGAGCCCGGCTAACTGTTCCCCCTGTTTCCAGTCTTTATGCTAAGCTAGGCTAACACATGAGAGAGCAGTAAATATCTCATCTGACTCGCTTAAAAACAAAATATAATATTATGCCTTTTTCTTGAAATGTTGAGCAATTCCTTTAATGTTGTTGCATTTCTGTCTCTGGCAACGTTTACCCTCCAGAGAGCAAATCTTCTTTAATGCAGGCTGCATCATTTCTATGTACAGACGTTTGAAGCGGTAAAATTCCTGATGGAAAATGTTCTCCTCATAACTTTAAAGGGCTCTCTGCAGCTCAAAACACAATGAAATGTGGACTTGTCATAACAGCTCACCTGTGAATTTGGGACTAAAATTGAGGCTTAATTATGTGAAACTGTCACTGGTGGGTTGTCACTTTTTCTCATGTGGGTGGAAAAATATAGAGAAAAATATTTGCCTTTAATTGAACCGACAAATGGTCTGACTCTTACTCACATATTTGGTTTCACGTCCCAAGGATTTTGTAAATGATGAGTTCTGCTGAAAATAAAAGGGAAAGAAAGAAATATGTGAAACAAAACAGAGTTACAAAAGCCTCTACTGTTGAGGAAAATGGAAAACTTTTAATTTGAATGAGTCATGTTTCTTTTGGAAATGATGAGCAGCTTTCTCTTTTGATGAATAATGAACAAATGCCTTTTCATTTCATGTGCAGATCATTACACAGTCAGAATTCACTTTTATCTTACTTCCAGTTTGTATTTCCATAAAGCACTGGACAGAGCACTAATTTCTGTGGCCCCAAGGTTACTGCAGTTTTATTTTATCTTAATTTAATGACTTAATGACTTGAGTATTAGTTCTAATTGTATTTAAGCTATTCCATGACTTTCTGCAAGCTGTTGGTGGGAGCATTGAATTATACAAGCTGCTGTGATGTCGGTCCACATTGTTCTTACGTGTTAATATATAATATAAACAGATGAACAAACAGGTAACATCTTTGTTCAGTTCTTATTTACTGAGGCAAGAAAATCATTCTCAAGTCATTAGCATGAGATGACGCAAGTTAGCCTACACACAACAGCTCTGGTGTGAACGGACATTTTTACATTGACAGCCGTCACATTAAGTCCAACCACAATAAACGTGTCAGCATTATGTTCACACTGGACATGGAGGCACCCTGATGAGACAGTTTTCACATAAGCAGTCTCCTGGTCACTCACACAAGAGGAGCCTTTCTCCACCCGCGTCTGCAAACATTTTCTAATCCTGTGTACAGCTCTGTCTCTCTCTGCTTGTGTGTGTGTGTGTGTGTGTGTATATCTGCTCATTGCTCTTGTTCTCTGTTCAGATACAACTGACATGCATCTGGAAACAGTAAAGAGGGGTTGCTTATTTTATCAGTTATCATCTGGGTCTTCAACAAGGGCTCCTCAGGGTCACAGCAGGGGGGACCGCCAAATATACAGAACACAACATTAATGATAAACTGACTGTTATCCATGAACCCTTGTGCAATCATGTAAGATAGCTAACTCTAAATCACTGTGAACTAGAAAGCTAACATCTATGTACTATTGAAATATATCGGCCAGTTAGCTGTATTATTAATCAAGTGCAAAGACATGCTTGTGAGCCGTAAAGAAAGAAACTCATATCAGCTGTCGCATTTTGATTTTCTATTTTTGGAGCCAGACTGTTTATGTGGAGTGCTGTTTGAATATGTATACCATTATTCATTGCAGAGTGTACTCTGTCAGAAGCAGTAACCAATCATTGTGCTGGGTCTGAAGGTTTGTTTTCACTCACAAACAGCTGCTCCTCTCATCCAACCGCTGATTGGACTGTTTAATTATTCAACCCGCAACTCAAAACTCTGCAAACTACTGCTGAGGAAGATAAGAAGTTACACCTGCACTGTGTTCACGGACCGTGTGTGTGTGTGTGTGTGTGTGTGTGTGTGTGTGTGTCCTGCTCTGTCTCTCTTTGAGCTAATGGGTGAAAAAACTTCAAAAAAAAACATGAATTATATCATATAAAGGTCCAGGCGTGTTGCTCTGTGCTGCAGCGCATCCGGTGTGAACAATTATTTAACAGGTGCAGGAGGAAGCGGCCAGTGCTCCATGGAAAATCAATTTGCTTCGTGGCACTTTCACGCCCAGTGTGAACCTAGCGTTACCTTGACATCTAACCTCACTCAACACTGTGCAAATGACAAAATATTTAAGATATTCTTTTACAAGGAGCCTACAACCAGCCTTAATGCTGGTTAATCGCGTTCTGTGGTGCCCTTTGACCCGGTGCAATATTGAAGGCCACAGTGGCTTTGTTACATGATGGAGGCAGACGAGACGACGCTGCTTGGCTCCATGAATGGAACATTTACATTTAAAAAACACCTGGTGATAGGAGCACCGTTCTCTGCTATTTCAACAGTAAGGAGTTTTTGTACCATCGGAGCACTTCAAGCCTGAAATATCACCTCAACGCAAAGCATTTAGCAACAAACCCAGAGGTCTACCTGTGACTAACTAACTCCCTTGCAAAATGGATTGCAATGGACTGCAGACCAGTTTTGGTGGTAGAGGACAGCAGGTTTTGCTATGACACATCTGCCAAAGGTCATTTTTGTAATTTCCTCCTCTGCTATTAATTTAGATTAATTAATCACAGAACATGTAATTACAATTTTTTTAATTGCTTGACAGCCCTAAAGGAAAGGTATGTGTTCCAGCTGTAAGACAGTCTCTAAATTTCCAATTTTCCTGATATTAACCATATTTATTTTTTCAGAATTGTGACACCCTAGTTATAGGTGAATGAGTCGTTGCCATTGTGCGTAGGTGTTCTGATATTTCTACATGTTACTGTATATCTTTTATGTTTTTTATGGTGTGGTTGTTTGGCTGTAACTTTTTGTATGCTGCTGTCTTGGGCAGGTCTCCCTTGTAAAAGAGATCGTTGATCTCAAGGGGGGATCTGGTTAAATATAGGTTAAATAAATAAATAGATAAATAAAATTTGGATAGGTGAATTGCTTTTCTGTTTGACTTTTTTTATGTGACAATGCATTTTTATGGTGACAGATTTTATTTACTGGTTTCATCATTTAAACTCGTGTTGTGTGAACAAGCATTGGTCAAACTTTGCTCTAAATTCCATTGAACATCCCAAAGCTTCAAGAGATCCTGTACCAGATATGGCAGGCTAAATTTCAGGTAAATGTTAAAATGGGAAAACAAAATTATACTGTTTTTTTCTAGATTTAAAGGAATAGTTTGCCAAATGTTAGATGATAAGATTCAAGCAACTCTTATATCTGAGAGGGATATTAATCCTCTCAACCATCAGTGGATGAGTGTATTTCCCAAAATGTCAAACTATTTCTTTCAGAAACTAACAGGGAAAATCAGGAGTTTGTGAGTTTGCCGCATGCTGTTAAAGAAACACACTGTACCTGCAGACCAGCGTTGGTCGATGAACTGGAGGCCTGCTGTGACCGGGATGTTTTGCTCTTAAAGGTTGCAAAAATAAACCCATTAAATCACTTTTAATGTCACAAATCAACATTTGCACAGGTTTAATTCAGTATGATATAAACTGAACTCACTTCTGGAATGGAATTTGCCAATATCTCATCAATAACTGCATAAAGCTCCTCTGACTGCTGCCGGAGCTCAGCGGGTGAGCACATCTGTGGGAAATGATTGATGTTATCGGACTGTTGGAGAGAGTGTGCAAGTGAAAACCAGCAGTGATGTATGCAGTGATACCTCAGCGTGGGTGTCTGCAACACTTCTGTCCAGCATATCAGCTCTTTCCAACCTGTCACACGGACTCCCTTCTCTCTCTACCTGCTCGTCTATTGCCTGTGAATGCAAAGCAGAGTGGACAGACTGAGCACCCTGCCAGGACTGCTGCTTACTCTGAGTGATTGCACGGTAGGTTTAAACAACATTCCAACATCTCTGCCAGACAATTCATATTCAGCCACTCTGGATTCTTGTCAGTCAGCTCTCCCTCCTGCAGCTCTAAATGTTCCATACTGCAGTGATAAGACAGTAATACGCCATGTTTTTACATCTCGCTGGGTCTGATTTGACTTTTAAAAAGGTTTTAAGACTGACATCTTACATAGCCTGTGAATCCTTATGAAATTAGGTTTCTGTCAAGTTTTTGCGAATACAAATCAAAATTAAACTCTCTATAAAGCCTGATGAGTGGAGGCTTTAGGTTTATCTCTTTGAATCAAGAACCAGTTCTGGTTGAGAACTGGTCTTAAATTGTCAGATTCACATGTCTCCAAGCTTTTCAATTCATTTTACTGATGCAGATGATTTTTGACAGTTGCTCAGTGCACAACAGTGACATCAATTTCATGCATCTATGCTGCTGGTAACTTGCAACAAATAGGAGTGATGGCGGAGAGAAGGAAATGGTCCAAAGTGTGGCTTCATTTCACACAAAAAAGATGACAACAGTGCTGCTTTTCATGTTTGTAAAATAATAATATGCTGAAACATCTTTAAACGCAACATGAGCGGCAATTTCAGGAATGCCATGTATTTGACACTTTACGCACAAGTGCCACAGCTTTCAAACTGAACAACATGTCAGTTACAGAGTGTAAATATCCTGCGTCATAACAACATCAGCTCCATTCAGACAGGCTTTGACTACAGAAATCTAAATAAAAATAAATGCTGTACAAATATTCTCTTATTTCATCGGCACTCTGACTCAGAGATAAGAAAACAATACTGAAAACTTGTCTAGGCCTACTTTATTCATGCATAAAATTGAACAGTTATCAATAAGGGAAGTGATTAAGAATCAGACAAATAAGCAGAATCGCTAATTGCACTGGTGTCACTAAAATCTTACCAGTTCCCATCCCTACTTTTATGGCTCTGTGCCGGTAAAAGCCATGACCAGAGGCGGAATACTTTCAGGTTGTCTGTCCGCCTGTCCCATTCTTGTGCATGCGATATCTCAGCAACGCCTCAGTGGACTCACGCATGAACTGATTAGATTTTGGCGGAAAAGGTCACTGTGACCTTACAAAGCACATTTTTGAACATAACTCAAGAATTCATTGGCTAATTATGACAACATTTCACATGAATGTCTCGCAGGATAAAATGATGAAGTGATGGCATTTCATATCCAAAAGGTCAAAGGTGAACTTAGCGTCATAATTTAGAAACAGAAGGGGAGACATTTGGTCAGGTACTGAGTTGGTGACACTAATATTGGGAAACTGTGGTGATTGTACAGATCTTAAAGAAGTAATTCTAGTTAATACAAACTTTAAGAGTATATTCCCATATCACAGTCCTCACATAATGCTCCACATAGCAACATTAGCCAGAGGGCTTCATATGACTGGATGTTTAACAGGATAACAAGATGAGTTAGAGCGATTAGAGTCAATTAAGTAGGCTCACCTGCTGATCCAACAGGAGGGTGTTTGTGGGAATTGCAGCAAGCGATTTGTAGCTTGACTTAATCTTGTGTGTCTGGAGTTCATAGAGAGAGAAAAGAAGACCATGAATATAAATGAATTCAAATGTCTGCATTTTACTAAAGATAGACTTTGTATAAATGTCTCATGGAAGCTTGTCATAAGTGTTTTACATGTCTTTAGGCATGCTTTATCTCACACTGCCGCAGGCTACTAATCATGCAAAACAGCCATGCTCCAGACACCCGATGGCAACGACAATACTGAAGTGCGTTCGTTTGCTTTCACAGCTGCTCACGTGGCTCGTTTGACTGACTGTAAATGTCAGCAAAAAGTTCAGCTACAACCAACTTTTTCAAACTGACAGGCAAGTCCCACATCGGCTGAATAAATTCAGTTCCTGATGCTTAATACTCAGAATTTTGTGCCACTTGTGTTGCATAACTTCAAGCATGTATGTCTGGCCTAGAAACCAGAGTTCAAAAAGCTGCTGTATCGATTTGATGATGATGGTTTTCCTCTTGCTTCAACATATGACATCTCAGATGTGTCAGTCATTACGATCCAGCAAACAGTATGTGTGAAATCTCTGAGAAGCAAGGATCTATAACAACATTAATAAATGATACGGCAAACACAAACAGAAATCTAAAAACAGCTCCACGCAGAGAACAGCATTTGATATGCTGCTATCAAATGAGCGGAATCTGTTTTTAACTACATAGCGTGGGAGAACAGTATGTCACACGGAGCATATTAAATAATAACCTCAGTTTAAACATGCATATGGCAAGCAGAGCGGCTACCTTTCTTTTTTTACCCTCCCTGTCACTGCAGTCTGATATTCCACTCCCCGGCCTTGGGGAGGGCGTGGAGCGCATGGAGAGAGAAGGGGACGGGGTGAAGTCTCTGATTGGCGGAGCAGGAGAGGGCGTAGGTGTGGGGGAGCTGGTGGGCGACGGCCATCCGGGAAAAGCAATGGGTGTGTAGCGGGAAGGAGACAGACAGTGAGCTTTATGAGCTGATGTTGTGGCACTTTTGGAATCAGGGCAGCTCCTCCCTGACTCACACCTCCCTGTGGTGTTTTGTACAGGTGGTGATGCTGTGTGACTCGTGACAACGGGTAAGCGTGACTCAGAAGGCTGAAGCCGAGGAGGGCAGACAGGTGGAGATCTCAGTTGCTGAGAAAGTGATTGAAGCCTTGAGAGAGATGAATTCGCTGGGCGACTCCATTTCTGGGGCATGGAGGTGTCTAGCTCATTAATAACTTTGGGGGACGGAGAGATGAGTTTTTTAAGGCTGTTATCTGCAGGGCCCTTGAGGTATATGCCAGTGTCGATAGGCTTCAACTCAGGGGACTTGGAAGTGGACATGTGTGTGTGTTGCAGCTTCTTGGAAGTCGTACAACAGTCTATTTCTTCATGCTTTGGTGCAGAAACAGAATTGAAGTTTGAGCAAAATAAAGGTGGAGCTCGGGGAAGTGTGCGGCTCTTTCCCGCCGGGGGTGAAATAACCTGCTCCCACCTAGGCACATCTTTTGAGCTAATTTTCTCCGTGCAGCTATGCACTTGAGTTTGAGGGCTTCTGCTGCTGAGCTTCTTCGACTGCACAGGTGGAGGAGATGTGACGCATTTATTAGGCTCCCTGTAAATGTGGCTCTGACTATCTATAGACGCTGATGAGGAGAACTGGGAGGAAAACTCGAGGGGGATGGAGGCCACGCTGGAGGCTGCTGAGCACGCGTTACAGAATGACAGGGTCACGGGGCTAACAGGCCAGCAGGGGGTGTAAGGCCTCTGCACAGCAGCAGGACAGGACAGGAAGACGGCCTTTTCTTAGTATGGCAGTGAGGAGTGAGAGTCTGGTGAGAGGAGGCCGGTGCCGGGGAGGAGGAGGAGGGGACTGGGGACAGACAGAGGAGGACAGGCTCTCACAGGATGAGAAACAAGGGGTTTGAGCCAGACTAGAGCCAGGAGCGAGAACGTGCCTCTTGATCTGGACGACAGCAGGGGAGAAGACGCCAGAGCGGACTGATGAGCAGGGAGAGACAGTGCGGCTGAGAGAATTGGGAGAGGTTACAGAGCAAAGCTGCACAGCTGACCAGCCCTTCTCTCTGTCCGAGCCCTCTGAGAGGATGGACTCTCTGGATGAAGCCGGGGTGGGGAACAGGTCTGCCGAGTTAGTGGGGCTTATTCTGTCTTCTGACACAGACGCTCTATTTGCAAAGTAACCCGAGCTAACCTCAGTAAGTCCAGAGGTATCGTGACACTGCCGCTGGGAAATGCCCCTGTGTTTATCAACAGCTGTTTCCATAGAAGCCATGCCGGCAGCTACGTGGTTGGGGGTATTTTCAGACTGAACACTGACTGAAGGAGACGCTTTGGTTTGAGAGAGGCTCACGTGATCCAGTGAACGCTGAAAAACAAAACAGTTTTTATTAAATGGAAACTAAAGTGTGATTGGTTTTTTTTCTGTGCTTGACTTTAAATTCTAAAAAGCCAGCGTGACCAAAATGTATGCAGAGAAGAAGAAAGTCCTTTGATGCAGTCACTATCTGACACTCACACAATAAACCCATTACAGAGGAGAAATTATAAAAACTTGTGGGAATATTTGCATATTAACAGATTATAATATTCTAAATTAAACTGTCCCATTTTGAAAGGCAATAAATGTCCAGCTCGGACTGTCACGTCCATTTATTTTATCTCCTGACAAAGCTTTCTGTCATAGTTTCCACATGAGTTGTACTTACATGAGGCTTTGTCCCTGGTTGGGTTGTGTTTCCTGCTCCTCCCTCCACAGAGTCTTTGATAAAGACTATCTCCGCTTTGAAAATCTCCTTCTCCGACATGGTCTTCCCGGTTGTCTTCTCATGGGACGCAGATAAGTTCTGACAGGAGAAAAGGAGGCAAATGTTTAGGAGGAACTGAGAGAGTGAAACCTGAGAAAACCCGGGGAGAACTTCAGCGAGCCGCTCTGAGCTCAGGGGGTGTGCTTCGTGTCGCCACACCACATGCCCCACGTATATAATTCACATGTACCCACACATGTCGTTCTGACGTCGTGTGAAGTCAAACCCTCATGTGCAGAGCTGAGCAACTGAGTAGAGGCTTGCCACAGTGCGCACTAATTTAACCTTTGATCCTCCTGTTCCCAAAATAATTCATCTCAATCAAACATGAGTGAGTGTTCTCTGTGTCCCAACACCAATAAAACAAAAGGGATTAAAGCTTAAAGGCATAACTTTCAGCCAGATTAGAGGTGCTTGAGATGGTGTTTGAACTACAACTTAACATATTAAGCTGCTAATACAAACATTATTGTTGTGTAAGAGGAAAATGTCCTTGACAGTCCAGGGAACAGCCCAAATAATTTGTTATGTACTGCCTCTGAAATATAGTGGAGTGGAGTGAGGTAGTACAGTACTTATGGAAATATTTAACTAGTTACTTTCAACCTCTGATAACTAGGCACTGAGAAATTACACAAGTCAGCATGTGGTAAACCAACATTTAAGGAAAATAAATCTTAAAATTCAGTTATATCGTCTTTTGTGTTTACTCTTATTTTGGTGCCAGAGATGTTAAACTGTAGAATGTAAAAGCTAAAGAAATTTTGGGAAATGCACCTTTTCACTTTCTCACCCAGAGTTAGATGAGAAGATTGACACCACACTTGATACTTGTGCGATAAGCATGAAGCGACAGCCAACAGTTGGCTAGCTTAGCTTAGCATAAAGACTGGACTCAGGGGGAAACAGCTAGCCTGGCTCTGTCAGAAGGTTAAAAAAAACACTTGGCACAACTTGATATCATCCCCATCCCATCCCTCCAATAGCAACAGGGGTCACATGAGTAGGCTCATGGACTCAGTGGTCAGGTTTAGGCAACAGAACCACTTGGCTGGTAAGGAAAAGATCTTGGTTGACGTGACTAGTAACTCAGGTGACTAACTAAATGACTAACAACTAAGGGGACAAAATAAGTCAAAGTTTACTTTTAGGTTCACACATGCATGAAAGGTACTGTGGTTGCTTTGGTTGTTGACGTTCTGGGAGGCCGTGTCAAGTTCTGTTACATGCATTGTCTTCTTTCAAAATACACTTCCGTTTTAACAGGAAATTTACCTGTTTACGTACTGTCGCTTTCAAAATAAACGCACTACGTCAGTACAACAACACAAATTGAGCACACATGGTTTCAGGCAACAAAAAATGTGGTTAAGTTTAGAGAAAAATTGGACCCATCCACCACCCCTTATGCCCACCTTACTCAGATTTTCCTTAACTTTTGTTCTTGTCTTGCCGCGTTTCCCTCTGACACCGCCAGCACAGTTAAACTATAAGGGCGACTAGATGCATATTATACCAACATTAAAGGAGAGCTTTTCGTAAGTGTCTGACGCCGCAAGTCACTGCCCAAGTGCCGACTTCATAGTGAGACCGGGTTGCTTTACACTACATCTCTTGCTCTGACCATCTCATTATAACAGATGGGTTTACATTGAAGTTTGTTGAAAGCCCTGTGCGTCTCATAGAGATGCTAAAGGGTGTCCTGGGCGTCAGTATAGTGACACTGCCTAAGCAGCGTATTTTGACGCCCTGGCGGTGAGACCAGGCTGCTCACTGATTATCATGTTATATCTCATTTGTTGAAACAGTGAAACCCCCTTGAACCTACAGCCAGGCGCTGTCTCCAGTCTTTATGTTAAGATAATTGTCTGCTACCTCTAACTATAGTGTGTAAAACACTAAAAATTTACTTTCACTTAGACAAAACAGATTATGTTGGCAATGCCCCCACAGCTGGTGTGGCTGCAATTTCATGCTGTTTGACCAGAACATAAATTCAGTCTATTATGGCTCAGAGGGTTGTGGTTTCTTGTGCATGAACTCGAGTTAAAGAAATATCGTAGAATAATATATGTGACATTTAAGTGGAACTAAAAAGAGTAACTGCTTATGACATGCATCATTACTGACATTAACTCCCACATTTATGGTAATTATGATCCTAAAAATATACATACATTTGACACCACATGCTAATGACGCCCTTTAGGCTTTTTAATTAATCCAGTAATTCTCTCAGTGCTGTTCTGTTACCTCACTGCAGATAAGCAGTAATCAAACAAATGAAAGGCTGCTAGAGTGACACTTATTCCTGGGACTGGGTTTAACATAAATGGCAGCTCATGTCAAAAATATCATCCATACTGTGTGTCCAAAGCAGTTATATTTAGAGCTGAAATCAAATGCATGGAGAGTCACTGGGAGTTTTTCATATATAAACCCACTGACGTGTCTTAGGACTGCATGCATGATGATATTATAATGACTGGGGCGACTGGCTGGTATTAAAGTTTTCTAAAACACAATAAAATGTAAATGTTTCCATAAAAACTTGCAATCAGTGTCTTTTAAATGCACAGTACAGCCGTGCAAAAGTGATCAATTACAGCTATTTTGGCTTGAATTCATTATTTTTACTATTTAATCACATTTGGTGCGGTTCTGGCCTCCAGCACAGTTCTTGACAAATTTAGATGTGCTTCATCTATTCTGGTTGCTTCTCATTAGATAAACTTCTGGCATGAAACTGAACAAAATGTGTCAGAATAGTCCTATCTGGTATTTAAGAGAGGAAAAAGGAAATATATGCTGCCATTCCAGCTCAATTAGTCTGTTTGAAGATCTGTGGTACACAATGGGTTAAGTGGGAACAGAAAAGAAACCCTCTCGTATGAAGTAAGAAGATAATTAGGTGGGGAAGCTGAAGTATTGTGTCATAGTACCTCGTATTTCAAATCAATGGTGGCCACTCAGAATGCAAACTAATAATGACCACTTGAGGTTACACTTGTAATTTGAAATACAGCAAAGAGACACAAATGCCATTCCTTCCTTTTGAATTGAAGGTTTTGAGTAGGGCAGGCTGCTCTGAATCACAGTGGTGGATTAATGAGCCGCCGACCTTCTCACAGGTAGATAATCCTTTACATTCTGCCCTCTGGCTTCTAAATATGGAAGCCGCTGCACCGCAGGGAGTATCACTAATCTCTCATGCGTTAAAACGACAAAATGTCACTCAATCTACACTGCACATAGCTGTTAACTATATTTTGGATTACTGTCAAATCAATTTTTCGCCGTCCTGACAAACATTTAACAGAACGCCCCGCAACATTAGAGTGTGCGGGAAAGTAAAAAAGAAACTGACCTTAACTGCCACAACTTAAACTCCATCTGAGTGCATCAAAGGAGAAACAGGTTGCTGCGTAGCCCAACTGCAGCAACTGAGATAAGGTTCACAAACAGACACTGTGCAGCGTTGAAGTGTTTGTGATGTTCACAAATAGACTAATGCTGTTCTCACCTGGCTTGACTCCTCAAAGTAACATCAGGTGAATGTCAGGCTGCTCTGTTTGCTTGTTATCGTGGTAAAAGAAGCCTTGGAAATTACATAGATATAAGTGCTGCAGGTGGAATAATGTGATTCACTGTACAATGTGCAGTTCCTTGAACCTATGAGACTTTATCAACAACCTTCAGCATTCATACGAGCACAAACTAACAGAGAGTTCTCACATCTGATGATGCTGAATGCATTTTCATATAAAGCAAAGAGCTCTGAAGTTGAGTAGGAAGTTTTAAAGATAAAAAAAAATATTTTCAAGGATAGTTTAACATATCAGGAAACACACTTTTTTGCTTTCTTGCTGAGAGTTAGATGAGAAGATCTATATCACATCCATATCTGTGCAGTAGCCTACTAAATATAAAGCTGGAGCCAGAGGCCAGTAAGCTCAGCACAAAGTCTGGAAGAAGGAGGAAAAGCTTGCCTGGCTTTTTTGGTACGCATTAAAAATAAGATATACCATTAATGAATAAGCATCCAGTGCATTATTGGATAGAGTCAGGCTCCTGTTTTCAAATATTATGCTAATCTACGCAACAACTGGAGGTAGCTTCCCATTTATCCTGAAGATGTGAGAGTGGTATCGAGATTCTCATCTAACTCAAAATTTAAAACTGCCTATTTTCAATCAGCTCTGTATCATTGCAGGGAGAGTTTCAGGGAAATCACAGTGCAGGGCAAATCCCACGATGCCATGGTGCCCAAAAAGACCTTTTCCCATGGACTTACATTTTGAGCTAGACGTCTGTAAAGTAGCAGACTATTTATGTATTTATTTTTCAGCTGCATCAGATTCTCTCCTCATGTGTCATGTCTGGTTTTACTTCCTGTCTTTTGTGTGTTTTCCCGCCTGTTTTCTGTCACACCTGTCTCATTAGTCCTTCCCTGTTCCAAGAGTCTTCCCTTCAACTCTGTTCTGTATTAGTCTTGTTTGCTCCACCCCAGTGCTCCCCTCCACACCCTTGTTGTTAGCTGATCCCTGTTTCCCTCCTTTTGCCTGTGTCTTCCTACTCCAGCTGTGTCTCATTCTTGTAATTAGTTTTCTGTGTTTCCCTTTGTTCCTTGCCAGTTCGTCTGCGTTCATTCCTGTGCTCATCCCTGTGTTCTTGGTGTCGTTCCCTGCTCTGTGTCCCGCCTGTTTTCTTCTGTTGTTTTGATTTTTTTAACCTGAGTTCATCATATTATTCTGGTTGGTTTCCAGTTTAGTTTGCTTCTTCTGCCTGCTGCTCTGCATTTGGGTCCGTCCTGAACTGATTCATGACAATATGTCCTAAAAGCTTTAAATTCACTCACAGTTAAATTCAGATTTAATATGAACTGTCATTCATGTGAAGGAGCTCAAAACCAAGCAGCTGGGAGGCAGTTAAAGGAAACTCTGGGTAATTTTATACCTGGAAGTCAAACTTTTTTTGGCTTCATGCACTACTGAGCAACTTTCATAGGGATGAACGGAAACCCTCTCATATGTATGGCTCTGTATCCAGTTCTCTTTACACATCCATGATACAGGGCGAAGCCAAACACTCTTCATCTGCACGCACTGCCCATAACAAAGAGCTGGTTGAAAATAGGCAACGTTTCCCTGTAAGTCCCATAATTGTGGGGTACTATTAGGCTACTTTACGTAGGTATTTCTTTATGCTGCTTTATATTTCTACTCCCCTACATTACAAGAAAATATTGTACTTTTTACTTTACTTAAAGAGATACCCTTTAACCCTTTACATACTTGTTGATTTACAGATGACATTTTTTCATATAATACATCATCATGTCATAAAATATGACACATGACCATAGATGAAAATGTCACTTGGTGTATAAGGTACACGGTATATAAGGTGAACTAGATGTTGTTGAATAATGATAAAGTATTATAATATAGTAATATAAACCTCTGAAAGAGACCTTTCTGCACTTGCCAATACTCAAGGACAATTTTCAACGCGGGCTTTTCTTATCAGTTTTAAATTGTGGTATAGCTTGCATAACCATATAAAGCACTTTGTAACTTTGTCTTGAAAAGCACTTTATAAATTAAGTAAAGTAAAGGATTTAAGTGCTTCTCCCTCCCACTGCTGGTTATAAAACAGTAAAATGTGTCACCAAATGTGTCTTTTGAAATCTCTGGCACTGCTCTGTGGTAAACAAGAAAAAAACCTGCCAAAGCAACAATATGAAAGGAAGATGAAGGTCGGGGTATAGACGGACAAACAACTAATGAAGTGGAAATGGAGTTCAAATAAAGAAATGACGCATGTATGAAAAAATAATGCGTATGCTAAAACATGGGGTTACTCAGCGCTTTGAGTAGTGGCTCATAACATGAAGGGCTGCCACTCCTCTTGGTAATAGCAGTGGGGGAAGTTGGGAATCTAATGGTGCCACCCCCCAGTGAGAAGACCTTTGAAGTCTATCTTCAGGCAGCAGAAGCAGTCGGCTATCCCGAGGCACCCAGAGCTGAGGTGCTGACGTGATGTTGATGCTGGATGAACATTCAAAAGCACATTAACCCCTTTAGCAATCAACACTGGGGGTCCACCTCAGCTCCCAGCATGGTTGCTTTCAATAACTTTCGTTTGAACATTTCTAATTTTGGGTGCATTAAAGTAGTTCCTAAATAAAGTTGAACCCAAAGCAGAAAAGGGGAGAAATAGAAAGTATCCATCAAAAGAAAAAAAATCGTAAAGAAATATTCATGCTGTGTGTGTTTTCTGTTGGTGTTTGCCTTCTGATCAATTATTTTGATCTTTTTATGCAGTGTAAAAAACACATCTTCCTTCTATATAATGCACTCTGATATGATGAACTGAGATCCTATTCACATCACAATTACTTATTGAGTATCTGGTATCATTGACTGAAAATAGCATGCAAGAAAAAGAACATCTGATTCGATCCCCGACGTTTGATATTGATATAGACATCTTGAAATGTGATGTATTGATGTCTGTGTGAGTCAGGCATCTGGAATACAAAACACTTTTGATGATGTCAATGCTATTTATTCTCATAGGTATTAAACCTTTTTGGAAAACTTTTAGAAGGAAATACATGACAAGATATTTTTGACATGTTGACAGCTTCAAGCGCATAACCTCAATTTTGTTTTTTACAGATATACATTCTAAAATTAATGAATGTTTACGGCTTGTGAATCTATCTTGCTTTTTTCTCCCTGAAGATGAGTCACGCTGACAGATGGTCTGCCATCTGAGAAAGGAGTTGTGGTGTATTTGCTAAAATGCTGCAGGTAAGTGAGTGATGGAGTCTTCCTCAGAAGCAAGATGCTCTTTACACCTGGTATTAACATGCGTCTTGGTGATGGAATCACAAGGGGACGGCTAAGTGCAGGCGTGAATGTCCCCTAATGTGTCCTAAATGCACTGGGAGATCTGATCACTCAGACCACATTTGGAGGTAATCTGGGACGCAGATGGCCACGTTCTTTTAGCAGCGTTTTAGCAGCTTATCTAAGATAAACTGTCGGTTTCTGCTGTTACACGGGTTAGACAAGGTGCTGAAGGACCGTCTCCGAAGCCGCTCTCCTCCGGGGCTGGCGAATGGTCGGTTCAGCATCCCAACAAACTCACACCAACACCAAACAATAATTAATAGCCGTTAGCCGTGTGATGCTAATAGGTAGCCCTGTCACTGTGTGTGTACAGAGAGCCCAAAGTCGTCGAAATCCGGCGCTTGGGCAGTGACTTGCAGCATCAGAAACCAATGACAAAGGCCGTCCTTTAACATCAACATGATGACATCAAAGTCCAAGTATGGCAGTGGGAGAGGTGGCAGTATGGGTCCAACAAACACTGACTTTTACCCATGAGAGCGGTGTTCACGTTCCGTAAGATTCTAAAGCCAAACCTTGTTCTTTTTTCTTAAACCTCACCACGTGTTTTTGTGCCTAAACCCAACCATGTGTGTTTGTTGTTGAAGGAGAAAATTTCAATTTGCGGTGTTATTTATTTTGAAAGAGACTGTGTGTAAATGGCACATTTCCTGTTAAAGGTGCACCTTTAAAAGAAGACAATGCATGTAACGGGCAGAACTTTACATGGTGTCCTAGAACATCAACAACCCACACACCCAGGGTACGTTGCACGTTGTATGCGGACGTCATGCCCATACATCAATATGTGACGAGGTCAGAGTGAGAATGTGTTGGTACAGGTAAACTTTCACCCACTGTCTCCAGCACAGAGCTCACACTCCCACTGCAGGAGTTTCCGAGCGCTGGGAGGGCAGCGGGCTCTCCATTGGATCTCTTTAAACAGAGATACAGAAGGGCAGGGAGGGCCAGAGTGAAACAATGCGCTGCACGCAGCTCTATGACTACATAGGATTTTAACTTTTTTAAATATTTCTAGCTGTAAGTGTACATATGGAACAAAGAAATCACATTTCATAAGTGGAAATGATGTTTTTTTTGCACATAGAGCGGTGAAAAGAGATCCAGTCACACGTGGTCACTGGAGACACATGCAGAGACGTATCTAATGCCAGGTGTGAACAGACAGACATAAAGCAATCCTCCTCTGTGATTCAGTCACCCAAGACACATGTTAATATCAGGCCTAACTCTAAAGACACTACAATATATCCAGAATTCAGCTGCTCATCTTCTCACACACTCTCACACCTGTGACCACATCACCCCTGTCCTTCATAACCTCCACCGGCTCACCATCCCTCAGCGTATCCACTTCAAACTCCTCCTCATCACCTATAAAGCCCTCCACAACCTGGCTCCCCTACTACCTGTCTGAGCCCTTCCGCATTCTCAGGTCTGCTGATGCCAGCCTCATGTCCTGGATTATTTCATTCTTGTTTGTTTGTTTTTTCTTTTGTTTTGTTTTGTTGTTCTTGTTCTCTGTAAAGCATCTTTAAGTATCCAGAAAAGCGCTATATAAATCCAGTGTATTATTATTATTATTATTATTATTATTATTATTATTATTACCACTAGAAACTAGGGTCATTTATTTGAAAAGATTAATTTCACTATTCAAAATCTGATATGATTCAGACAAATCTCAGGCTGCCCATTGTTATTATTATTAAGAGTTTTCTGCACACTCACATCCAGACTTTGTGACTTATTTTGTCTTTACTGTTGAAAGTGTTCGAATATATACTGTTAAAAGTGAGATTTTGAGATTTATTCTACATCAGGATTCATAAGTTTGATGAAACATGAGAATTTAAAAAGTGTGTAACAGAGCTGCATGTGCAACAAATACAAGAAGAGAGTGGGCAAGGTCATACGCTGCCATCATTATTAAACAGGCGCTGAGCATTGCAACTGGTAGCACGTAGCACTTGAGCTTTAGGCTCAAAAACAAGATTACATCAATTTATGGAATAAACTGGCTGAAGATTAGCAAGGAGGGCACTGTTGGAGAGTTCTCCCCAAAATACAAAATGTGAGCGAGTTGGTCTAACTGACACAGAGACTGATATAAAACAACACTACGAGCACCATGTGACAATACAGTTAGCTAAATTAGCTAAATTAATAACACATATAAAGTCAGTATGTGCATTCTGATTAACACCCTGTAATCAAAGCAGAAAATGAAAACCAGTTGGTGATTATATCACTCTTTAATTTCCTGGGTGTGAGCTGCTGCTGCTGCTGCTGCTGCTGCTGCTGCTGTACCTTATTTGGTTTTCCTGTCAGAGCTCCAGATCTCTGCTGCTCCGTAACAATGCTTTCAATTGGTAATTTCTGCACCACTGGCACAAATGTGAAAATAGAGGGCTTAGATGGCACTCCTATTGAAATCTGTAAAACAGAGAGGAGAGGAGCAAATCGTCCACGTTACAAGCTCTTCATAGTAATTTCCCAGTAATTCCTCTGCACAGCACAAACGCCTGTTTACTTAAAGTGACTGATGAGTCAAGCATATTGAAACTTCTTCTTGATTAAAGTTTACAGCATCGTGTCGAGCTCTCAGTAAAATCCATGTTTCAGCCACTCACAACATGTCTTGTCGTCACAGTTAAATAACACTGAATTTCAGATTTAGAATATCGTATTTCTTTCTGCCTCGCAGGGTTGAGTAACTATACCCCGCCACTAATGAGCCATCATCACACACAGATCAGGCAATTTAGCACCCTGCAGTTCAAAGCTTCGACACCCAGACTCAATGAGAAGTAATGAGCCGCAATTAAGTCAGCTCTGCATAAGGCACCACACACAAGTTTTTTTTATTTGTGCTGTGCTGTTAGTTTGAGTGAGAAATGTCAAATATTATTCAGAAACTCCGTAAAAACAAGCCAAAGTTTTTTTGTGTTAAACTGTTAAGGTGACTAAAACCTGAGCATAGTTAATATCTACAGGCTTTTTCCACTGCAGTGCTGCCAGTTCCTGCACTGAGGTGATACAAAAGTTCCAGTGATGTCACAGCGTGGTAAGAAATAACCCAGCATAACCCCAATAAAACTATATAATGAGATGTAATGTGTTAATTAGTGAGCTTTAGAGGGGCTGGTAGGTAGATTTTGTGACATTTGGACAGAGCTAGGTTAGCTGTTGGCTTCCATTTCCTGCTGGTTCTAGCTCAACAGACAGAGATGAGAGAGGCGTTGGTTTTCAGTCTCTTTGGAGGAAAGTGAACACATGTGTTTTCCAAAATGTTGAATCATTGTCTTTCAGCATTTTTCATGCACAATTTAAGATTGTACTATCCTACTGTTTGCATCAGGTTACAGCAATGAATGCAGAGTCTTAACTTCTGCCTTTATAGAGTAGCATCTTGCTTCATGTCTGACTTTTGCCTGGTAAGACCATCCTGATGATGTGAGCTCATCATTCTGTTTTGCTCTCTGCTATGAGAGGCAAACTCCTTCAGTCAGTCAGCATAACAAAAGACAGGGGAACAAGTTCATCACCAACGAAGCCAGTTGATAAATCAAGTTTTTGCCGTGCTGAGCTGTGGCTGGTTTTGAGGCTCATGTAACCACTGTTCACACTGCGGAGAGTTTTATTAATAGACTGTGACTATAAAATGAAAGGATGTTTTGCTGCCTCTGGCAGCAGCTGTAGTCGGAGAAAAACAATTCACTGGGCCTGCTGGCAACTTTTAAGGGTGGACTGTTAACTTGTAATGCTACTCAATGTTATGAGCTGACGATGTGAATCCATCCGTCACACCTTAAATTTCAGTGTGACATCTTTGACCATTACTTTAGTTTTTATATGACATATACTTTTAGTAATGAGTGGATATTCACGTGTTTATATTGTAAAGCAGTTCCCAGACAGCTGTCCCCCTTTCACTCCCCGTACCAGATGTGTTTTGCTTGTTGCTAAACGTGGCATGTTGATTGGTTAGTGAATGTGATGTCATCACGCAGTAGAGAGACAGTGAGATTTTTTGAGAGCAGTAGTCAGTTGAGGTTGATCAGGACTCATCGCATGGACAGCGCAAGCTTTCTTATCTGTGCCCGAGCTAGAGCCCTCAGCTGCATACCTGTTATCAGTACACAACTGTATATCCTGTACTCACCTGCTGAAGTTCAGTAAAGTCCATAAACGGAAGATCCCTTGTTGTGTGAAGTGATTACACCCACGCATATCCAGACAAAGCAGCTTACTTACTCCAACAGGTCCAAACACGACAATATCTATTAATTTCAACAGGATTATGTGTACGGCACATATCCCGATTGTCACTCAGAGAAAAAATAAAAGTGTTGCGTGTTGTTCCTGTGGGCTCCAGCAACACTAAACCCCTATGTTGTTCTGAAAATGGCGGTGTGCAACCCTGTGTGGAAGACCTTGTGGACGATAAACGAGGTGCAGACTTCCCGGTCACCGGTGATATGGAAATACAGTGAGTGCTGGACAGAGCAGTGGGTGACAACAACTTCGCCCACATTTAAGGGTACTGTTAGCGGTGGAAACGCTAGGGGGTAGGTACCATGTCTGAAGGGTTACTTTTGGTTCCATAGGCACCATATCGAAAGTGTCTGGTGGAAATGGGGCTTTAAATCATCAACCTCAACACAGCCCCTAACTGGCTGCTTACGTTGTCAACTACAGTGCGAACCTCTCTTGGCCCCGATTGGATTTTAATTTCTGGAAAATGCTACAGAGAGCAAAACAACATGTTGAACTCACGTCATCAGGACGGTCTTATCAGGCCAGGCTTTTGTTGCATGTGTCCCAACTACTATTTTTTACTCTGACAGCTCTACCTGCATGTGTAGGAGTTTTATGTTTTTAACGAATCCTTCTGGTGCAGCAGCTCCTGGCTAATGACCAGCTTTTAGCACCCTGAATGTTATTTTTATAACATGATGACTAAAAAATTGCTTTTTTCAAAATAGCACTTTCATTGCCAAACATTTATTTGTGTCCTCTGTAGAAATGCAAAGGCTTATTTGAATCCACTTTGGTGTTGACATTATAAAACTAGAGCCTATCTAGTGCTGGGAGAACTTCAGCCGCAATACAGTGATCTGTGATTTAAAGTGAATGACGCACAGGGGTGTATAGTTGGGGAGCCAATGGCCCCCTCCCTACGTCCTACTGTCCTACTTGATCTCTGTTGATCACGACATTATCGCGATGACAAAAGAGTAAGCAGACATATAAACACCTGGCAAAATACTCAAAATGGCTTCTGTGGTAGTTGGTGTCACATGAACCACATTTCACCATGATGACACTCTCACACAGACTCACGAGGTGAAGACAATACCAGCTGGTGCGACATTGTCCCAGCTGGTCACAACCTCTGGGACAAGCAGGTCCACACTGTGAAACCACTGTACCGTCTGCAGAGGTGACCTGTTACATCCAGCTCTCAGCTTTTCTTAGCCTGCATAGCTCAGCGGGTACAGGGAAGTGTTCACGTTATCAGCAATAATGGGTTTCACCAGGGCTACCCAGGCTGGTGGAGCTGCAATTTGTGATGGGTGAAAGCTTCCCCTCATATATAAAGCACACGCAACAGCTCTCTGTAAAATCTTGAAAGAATTTGAGCTGTGAAAATCTAAATTGTCGGGGAACACTAACCCTACAAGCTTACTAATCTAAAATGTAGTTGGGGAAAAAATTAACATCTCAAAATTGTGAGAAAAAATAAACAAAAAATCTGCTTTTGTGATTCTAAAATAACAACATAATAATCTTGAAAATTCTTGTTTTTCTCAAATAATGAAATTGTCATCTCTTTAATTCAGAAAAACAGCAGATATTTTTATTCATAAAAGCTTTGGTAGTTGAGCCACTCTGCATGTTGTCCATAAATGTGAGCAGGGCTTCACTTTGTTAAGGTGGCGACACAATGCCCATTGCTGTTTGGGTTCAATGACATCTCATAGTCTGGACGTGTGAAAACATTTCCTATTTATTCTCACTGCAGCAATCACAACACACTCCTCAAAAGTACTGCCACTGCGGCTGCTTACTAATCACGCTCCCTCTCTCCACAGTGTCAACAGGTCATCTGCAAAATGCAAACTGAAGGGAAAGGGCACTGAGATTTCCTACACTAATCAGTGGCGGTTATTGTAGCACATACTTGAGACGCTATTAAAAATAGATCACACAGCCCCCGCTGGTTGATGTAGACGCAGTCAAAGAATCAGCATTAGTTTACTTTTCACCTTTCATCTCACAGTTTCACTGCGGTTCCACCAGCCTGCCTGGCTCTTATATAATCATGTTTGGTGGGTTGAACATTTGAAGGAAGTGAAAAAGCAGCTCCGAAACAAAATGATTACCAAGATGTTTTCAAAGCAAAATTGTGTGTTTAGTTTGGATGACGTGTTGGAGCTCCTGCTGCGACTATTTTAACATTTTTTACTTTGTGCATCATGTCTGATAATCACATGCTGGACTTCAAGAATGACTTGACTGCACTTGAAGGCAACTTCTGTTTCCAAAATGCACTGAGTACTGGCATCTGCCTTAACTGAGGGGAAAAAAATCTTTTATAAGATTTTCCCTGTCGTCTGTGCAGCCTCGTGTTCGGGTGTAATATTTTTTTTCTCACAAATAAACTGACACCAAAACATTTATTTCTTCTAACAGCTTTTGAGTCTAATTGTATGTTTAATGTTCTGTTTCTTCAGTGTAGTATTTCATACACCATAAGCAAATCATTCAGTCATTCATTTTCCATAACTGCTTATCCTGTTGGGGGTCGTGAGGGTTGGAGCCTATCCCAGCTGACATTGGGTGAGAGGCAGGGTACACCCTGGACAGGTTGCCAGACTATCACAGGGCTGACACATAGAGACAGACAACTATTCACGCTCACATTCACACCTACGGGCAATTTAGAGTCACCAATTAACCTGCATGTCTTGACTGTGGGAGGAAGCTGGAGCCACACTGACACGGGGAGAGCATGCAAACTCAGCACATCCTGGTGTTCGAACTCTCCAACTCTGGGTTCAAAACAGGAGCCCTCTTGCTGTGAAGCGACGATGCTTACCACTGCACCACCACTGCAGGCAGTGGTTCTCAAATTGTGAGCCGAGGCACACTGGTCGTGATAAGAGTGATAGCACATGCTATAGAAGCTATACAGATATAAATACAGGTGTGCCTTGAGATTTTGGCACAAAAAGTTTGAAAACCATTGTTACATTTTACTTTTAAATGTTGGAGAAGGACTGTGTCCAAGCTTGAAAGCATGGCCATTCAACAACTTCATCAACACTGCTGCTGCACTTTGCCCTTCAGCTCATTTTGTCCAGGCCTTGATGATTATAACACCCGAAACATCAAGATAAAAACAGTGATCTCTGAATCATTATGTATAATTTACAGAGGCATATTAGTGAGGTTTTTCTGACATATTTAATATGTTCAGATCAAGTAAACGTAGCAGCTACAGAAATGTCAATGAAAATGTAAATTAACATTGAGGTCTTATCTCCTGAATAAAAAGCACATCTATTGTATTGAGGTGCGAGCATCAAAGAAAAGAGAGGAGAGAAAAGCTGCACACTTTGATGTAACTCTGATGCAATCTTTTTGTTTAAATTCTAAACATCAAGGTTTGAGTCCATCGTGTCCTCTTCAGGATTCATCTGAAGAGGTGTTGTTATTCAACATGAACAGGGTCTATAGGGAGGTCTAGGACAGAATAAGAATCCCAAAGAAGAAAAAAAAACATCTGAATTCAAATGAAGCAATAGGGAAAATTTGCTGTCAAAAACAACATTTCCATTAGCCTCCAGTGTCAAATATACTGGTCTTATCTGGGTGTCCAGATGTAGGCATTTAAATAACTGCAGGATCATAATGTCACTTCTCTCATAACGATCACATTTATTCAAACCAAATATGTGGCTTTTTGAGTTCATTCAGGGTTGCTGGCCTCTCTGGGTTTTATTTTTATTTCATTTTATTTTCCAGAGAAGCAGAAGACGGACACAAGTAAACTCAGGTCAGATGTAATATATATTTACACTTAGTATCGCAGTTTAATACAAATGTATACCTCTACCTCTCCACTACATTTCAGAGTGAAATGTTCAGGGTTCATACAGGCAGAGACAAGTCAAATTCAAAGCACTCATTTTTGTTTTCAAGGAAGAAATTGTTCTCACCACAGCCATCTGCTGCAAGAATACATTGTGTTCCTCTTCAGCCTAAGTGGGCTTGTATTGTTTTGCTGTCTAAATTACTCAACGATTTCTAGCCAATCAGCATGGCTGGCCGCTCTATAAAGGCTCTGTCTCTGAGGCCGAATTGGTGGTGGTATCTCCTTCCTGTGTGCTGTGCCTACCTGTCCACCCCCATCTCTATAATTCACATGTGTGTGCAGGGATGTGTGTTCACATGTGGCATGTAGTGACTCTTATTTGGGCTACTCTCCTCCCTCATTGGCCCACCTCACCACTGGTAAGCCTCAGCTTCATTAATTCCCCTTGCCTGTCCCTACTGAGTGTTTCGATGTGTGTTGACTTTTTTGTGATAAATCATTATAAGAGATTCTTAATTAAAAATTATTGTTGAAAGGAACCGTGTCTCCTCGTAGTATAACGAACCTGAGTGCCTTCTGAGTTATTTGAAGTAATATGAGTCCTCAGGCGAAATTCCTTGGGTGGCACTGTCAGCTCCACATCTTACTAGTTAGTGTCCTTCACATCACCACCACCCTGCCACAGTACAGTTTCATTAATGGAGCAACAACAAGTTCAACATCAGGTTGTAAATTCTGTCACTGAGGACTCCTAATTTAACCGTCCTGCTCTCGTCCACTAAAATAATATCCGGTTTGCTGTCCACCGTCTCCCTGATTCCATGTGAATGCAGCTTAACTCACATGTCCTTGTTGATATAAAGTGTGTATAAAATTGAACTGGAATGGTAAATAGACCTGCACTTGTATAGCGCCTTTCACACACTGGTGGCCGAGGCTACCACACAAGGTGCCACCTGCTACTCAGTTTTTAACACACTCACACGCCACAGCTATCAGGAGCAATTTGGGGTTTAGTAACTTGCTCAGGGATACTTCAACATGTGGACTGGAGGAGCCAGGAATCAAACCGATCTTTTAAGTAAAGGGTGACCCCCTCTACCTTCTAAGCTACAATTTTTTTTTCTACAACTTCAAATAATTTCTACACATTTAAAAACTTGCTTCTCTCCAGCAGAGTTTCCGACAGGTTTGAAGGATGATGTCAGAGCACATGCTTACTGATCATCATTTGAAAAGCTCAAAATCTCAAACACTGGGACCGTAATAATGAATCTTAAACCAGACATCTGCCAAGACATCATATAATAATGATTTACGTAATGCATTTCACTGTCTCAATACCTGTACTCTGTGCAGTGACAATAAGTTCAAATCTTAAGGTTGCTGGCCCTCATCGTCACCCGTCGGCTTTTTTTGGGCTGTAACAGCGTGTTGAATTAGCGATTGTGATGGCAGAGCATGTTTGTGAATGAAACCACTCTGATTGGCTGTTCAGCTCAGTGCAAGAGAAGAGAAACCAAAACGAGGAAAGTAAACAAAGAGCTAAAGTCTAGAGGGAGTGAGACCAAAACAAACTTGTTACATAAGATTATTTTTTCAGCCACTGAGCTCTTTAGCAGAACAACTTCGTGATGGTTTGTGTTATCATTCACTGGCACACAGTAAATATAGTCTGTTTTTTTCAGCACTGGATTGTGTTGCTAATGTGCTAACTGGCTAACTAGCATTGAGACGGTCTACTGGTTTCCCATTTTGAGTGATGAATAAAGACTGCCACTGTCTGCTGGTATGAGAGAGTTATTTCCTCTCATGCAAGCACAGAACGTTCGTTCTGGTTGGCCATCAGCCTGTGGTCTTTCTGATGTGTTCATGTGCAACTTTTTGGCTCAGGCAATATGAGGTGACTTAGCAGGTGACTGTCATTGCTGCTTGTTCTCTAAAGTCGCTTTGGTGTGTTTGCTCTGACTGGCCATTCTGCCTGTATAATAAATAGTTTTAGTTTCAATACTTTAGGTACATTTTGTTGGTAATACAGATATGGAGTATTTTTACATCGTGCATCACTTATGTGAAGGATCTGAGTACTTCTTCCCCCACTTTCCTTTAACCCATGCCACCCATGTTCTTTGTGACTTGTGACATGACACCTAGTTCCTGAGCCGGAGCAGGTTCACATACACTTCTGAGAGCCAAGATATTTATCTCGGCGACACCAGCATATCTGTGATCAGCTATAAATAAAGAAACAGAACAAATGCCTCGGCTAAAGTAATCATGTGCCATCTCACAAACTTGTTTATCATGTTCTTATGTAACCTCCTTGTTTGCCTGTCCTCTGTAGTCAAAGCAGAGTAAGTTTATACTGTGAAAGGTCGAAGCGTGCATTTCCTACTTGCACATCGGAGCCCTCTTGAATGTTTAATGGCTTTGAGTGTTGCCGAGGTCACACCGTCCTCATAGATCACATTTCCAGCCGCCGCTGGCTCACTGTGCTACATGTTGCCTCACTGTGTGCGTGCTCTCCCTCAGTTATTTCTTGTGGCATGTCGGATGCGTCCCAAAGACAGAATACAAGCAGCACTAAATCATTTTCTGAAGCAGACCACCCTGTGGGGACCTTTAAAGGGGACACTCGTAAACAGTGCGCAGCCAGGAAGTGACAAATATACTTAAAGAAAACAAGCGGCCTTATTTCTAATGCTTCCTCTGTAGATGCTCAGCTTTGAGCAGCATTCTCTACTTTCCATAAGTTACATTAATTATCCACATATTCATTCATATTGTGTTTGATGATGCTCAGTTTGGTGCCACATTGTGAGCTAGTCCTCTTGAGAATAAAAGCACAGTTGCTGCTGAAAATGCTGCACTCCACAGATGTTAAAAACGCATATCAGAGCGGCTCACGTTGTGCCACAGTAAAAGCATAAACAGTTGGGCGTGTCACTAAGTAAAGAGTTTAATTACAGACAAACACACTGCCCCTCCAGAGTAGATAGGGTGTGCAAATATAGCCCACTGCCAGCTGCTACTGAGCACATTGGGTTATCTTTCTCACATAATAAACAATTTTTATGACTCCAAGTCTCATACGCCAGGCAAAAACAACAACAAAAAAAATGCACATATTTCAATCAATGCCTCTGATTTTAAAAGCAGCATACAAAGGGAGAAAATGCCAGTGGGGTTGAATAAAGATTTCTTTTAAAAGAGGTTTAACATCTCAGAATTTCTCACATACTTTAAAGTTTTCTGTGATGATTTTATTCATCATGAAGGCGTCTATATGACCTTCAGATGCTTTGTAGATGTTAAAAAACATAATAGAAATGTAGCATATGCAATTTTCACCACATATTAACACTGACAAGACGCATTTACATTGTCTGTACTTTTTAAAATTCACCCGAAAGCAGTTTAGTAACCGTTATTCACCCTTGTGTGACAGGAAATAACAGGATAAGTATCAAGTAGCAGCATCTGAGTTTGAGTATACTGTGTCTGTGTTTATGTGTGAAAGCCTGGAAGGTGGCAGCGGGTGGTAAAGGGCACAATGCAAGGGTTAATAGTGCTGATGGATTAAATCTAAAATCCTTTCAAAGAATAATTTAAAGCCAGAACATTGTAACCACAAAGGTTAGTGGAAACTAAAGGCAGGTCAGTGATATTACTTCAGCCTTACAACAAAGTCCCCAAGAAGAGGTTTTTTATCTGGTACAAATGTTTTAGAAGAAAAACAATCATCCCAAACAAAACAAAATTTCTGAAAACCTCTTACCTTCCCCAGACTCTTATTCAGACCGTCCATTTCTGCTTCAAATGCCTCTCCATCCAGAAGTAGTGTTGCTCATGTCCGGGCTGCAGGAAAACTTCTCTCAGCACTTAAATTGTTGATCAAAGCTGATACGGGAGGCAAGATGCACACTTTTCAGCCCGCCTCGCAAAGTTCAAAGTGTAATACTGTTGGTGTGTGTATCGCCCTGCAGATTTCCTTTTATAGACACATAATAGCCACAAATAGCTTGCAGACAGCAGTCAGCCTGCTGGGCACCAGTAACCCACGCTCGGAGCTACAAACAACACAGCTCTGTTGTCCCTGGAGAGTTTTTCATGTTCAATGTCAACACCTTTTTTTTCTGAAATAAACTTTTTTGTCTCCATGAATGAGTCAGAGTTGTGTATCCCTGCCCAGCGTGGGCTTTTTTTTATGTGATATACTGCCATATTATGACAGACATCATACTGGAAACATGACAGATATCTTGGCTGACTGAGTTCAGATCATAAATAAGAGCGGTGGAGATGACTGTATTAATTGGACAATAAAAAAGAAACCTGCTGAGTGATGCCTTGGAAAACAAACCTTAAGTCGAACATTTGTGTTAGTTTTCTCCTGATCATCATATCAGATATTCATAAATGATTTTTTTTTTCAGCACTGGTCTGCTGTAAAGAAATCACATTAAAGCTGTTGAATAGAAACTGAATAAAGGCACTTGTGTCTGAACTGGCATGTCTGACAGATAATGTGTTTTTTAATACAGAACACTACTTTAAAAATCATAGGAACAATAAAAGCCTTCAAATAATTGAAACCCCTGCAAGCCAGCTGACTGACGTGACAAAAATGTCTCGGCATGTTTCCAATAATGACTTATCAGGGGGCTTGAAACAAATTCATTTACTTGCTTGTTTCGGGCTGCATTGACTTCTCTGTTCCCTTATCAGTGAGTGAAAGCAGACCTCTGGAGTGGATGCTAATCCTCTAAGTACACTACATTCTTCATTCCTGTCACAGCTGCTCTTGTCTGTTTCAGTGCGGTCCCCTGTGTCTCTGTGGCAGTCGCACACAGAGACAATCGCAATACGCCATGCAACAACACTGCCACATTACCTCTGGTGTTGGAGACTCTCTGGAGTTTTGTGATATTCCTTTGGAGAGGCTCAGGGGGACAAAACGCATCTGACAGTGTAAATACGTAAACACTTTTGAGCATCTGATTTTAAGCAATTTTGATGGCAGCAAATCTTGAATTATTGCCATAAACCACTCCATAATTTTCACATAATCCTGTTTCCTCTAATTAATATTCAGTATCTGTGGAGACAGCAGAAAGTCACATCTATTTGCTTTGATTTCTGGCACAACGTGTGACTCTTAGTATTAGCTTTTAGCCTCAAGGTAATTCTCTGCTACTGGAACACTAAATTTAGCCATTAGTGAACACCAGCAGCGGAGACAGCTCTAATTAAGGCAGAAATACATGTTTAAATCATTTCATTTGAACTGCTGGAGTCTAAATGTGCAGTGTTAATCATGATCTAATGAGATATTTGACAAATATTAAAAGAAATCCCCCACAGAGTAACTAAACGGAATTAAATATAAGTTTGTGTAAAGTGATTTTAGATGGTCTGAGAGTGCTGCAGATAGACAGACTATAAACTGAACACGTAGATCTACTATGGCATGAAATAGAGTGATTCATTCTGGATCAGTTAACTTAATATCAACAATTTTTTCATGACTGGTCTTTTAGCCTTTGTCCACCGGTTGTGCATGGTATAATATTCTACACTAGATGAAGTAGAGAAATGAATTTTAAGTTTAGGAAAGTGTGAAGTAACTGAGACAAAAAAAAGTGAAGCAATCAAAAAGTATGGCTGATCAAACACTTTTGAGCTTTTCCTGTGTGATGGTGGCAGGGGAGGCTACAGCACAGTTACAGTCAGCAAACTGACTCTGAACATTAGTTACATAGCAAAAGTTTGCAAATGTCAGCCATCATAAGTTAGGCTACTGATCACACAAGGCCAAGTAAAGCCACAATGATAAGGGAATTGAGCTGACAGTTTGTTAGCCCAGTAACAGTGGCTGGGGTTGCAAGTTTGTGCAATGTTAAACTCAAAAGTAAACTTACACTCTAATAACCTCCATGATCACCTTCCACACAGTGAGGAACTCAGTGGATGTACTTGTCAAAAAAAATGTTGGCAGATGCTCTCAGCGCCCCGCTGTCCGTAGCCAACAATGGCATTTGCACTCATGGTGTATATTCCTGAGCATTCTAGCAACGCTGAAATGGTTTTATTAAACTATTCTGCTGAAGTTCATGTGCACAGTGTGCATTCAGCAGCTTTAAACAAAAACTGAAAATAATAAGGCACCAAGGCCTAAAAATAATAAGCCAGTGTTGACTCATACAGGACTCAAACCCCAGTCTTCTGTATTCAGCCCACTCACCTTCGACATCTTGGTGCCACCATGGTGTGTTTTATTCTACATTACCTGGCTTTCTGGCAGGTACATTTGTGACGGTTGTCTTATAAATGTACCACTGTAATTTCAGAGAGTATCAAAGAGTGGCTATCAGCCCCAGCCATGACCTCTTTACTGTTATTCTCACTGCCTGCAACCTTCACCAGTGGCATAAGGTAGTTACAGCAGGCCGCAGTGCATGCTATTATGATGGGCTCTAGTGCATGGAATTGTGCACATATCGTCTTGTCACATGAACATCAACATATAAATATATATTTTTATTTTTTGGTTTTAAAGACACCACTCTCTACATCTCATAAACTGGTCGTAGCAGAGGGCTTTAACCGAAAACGTCTTGAGTATGTTTAGCTGAGAAAAGTGTGTTTTTTGTTGCTGTTGTTGTTATTCACAACTTCAACTTTCATTTTTATAAGTAGACTATTATTCCTAATTTTAAAGTTTCATAGTGTTGCTTCAAGTTGTCAAGACTTCTGTGACTAAACATATTTACAAGACTAAAACTAAATTGTCATTGTCGTTCAAATCTGCGCTTGGCTTCCTCAGCTCCAACTTTACATAAGCGCCTCTTGAGACTCGAGTCTCACAACATGAGCACCACCAGCCAGTAATTGAGTCTGGACTGAATCTCACACACTGGATGTGTTTTCCAATAAATTGTGTCCCCAGATTATTATCACCCAGCAGACAGTCATCACTGCAGAGCATCACTGATAAAACGAGTCGGGGTCGATGTGGTCAGGAGCAAACATACGGGGGGTGGACACAATAACAGGAACTAGTGCAATATACTGCAATCCAGCACCACTACAAATTACAACCTTAAATATCTGCCACCTTTCTGACAGACTGTCAACAAAAATTGATCGAGGTGAGTCTCTTTGCAGGAGTCCTTTACTAGATTGGATGTGCTCATGCCGGTGCACACGTCAGCATGGATTTGTCTACGATTAAAAGACAATTAAAGACTGTTGGAACAATATATTTGTACTTTATTGAGAAAATGAACACTGAACAATAAACTGTTTCTAACATGAGAATGTAAAAGCTGTGAAATAAGACAAAGCAGGTGTTGACAAGCAAATTTACTGCTCTCTTTTGCTGTTCAGAAAGCAGAGTGCCTAACTCACCATTCTGAATTTAGCTCATACAGGAGGCGTGGGACGATGTTCAGTTCAGTCTGGATCAGGACTCTGCAGGATTCAGACTCCCTGATGTGCTCTCTCTTCACTCTGTGTCACATTTTATCTCGGTACAGACTATAAAAGTTCGAGGGCTTCACATTTTCATGGGTAGAGACACTATTTACCAGCACATCCATAATTTACAGCACAGCGGTGTGAAGTAGAGGTAGCCAGCAGCGTTTGTCGTTTATCGACTGTGTTTAATATAATGACATGTTATTTATTTGGACATCGGAGAGCAGTCTGTTCATGCTTGTACAGTCTCTTTTCAGTGTCATAGCACAGTCACACTCTGTGGTTTTAGTAATAAAAATAAAGTTTTATAATTCATCCTTGCAAATGACTTTAATATCACTAAATACTATTAGCAGCAATTGAATCTGACAGACAAAAAGCTTAAAAAACACATTCCAACAGTTTGTTTTACACTAATCCACCTCAGAAATGTGGAAAAAAAGAGCTGGGTAATAACAGTCTGTGTCCTTTGTGTTTGTACCCCTATGCTGTGGTCAAGGTGGGTAGAAAGCACTGTCGAAACAGTGCACGTGTCTGTCAGGAATGTCAGAGTCATGTAACGGCTCTCTGCTGGGGATCTGTGTCAAGAGCTCCACATCTTCATCTGAGGTAGAGGGATGAGTGAGGATGATCCGCGGGATCTGTCATGATGATTGCCAGAGAGGGGAACAGGATTAGGAAGGAAAATAAGCAAGTTGTGATGTGATACAGAGTGTACATGCTGAAATGTCAGAACAATCAGTGCATGTAAATCTCTAAAGTTTGTTTCTGCAGGAAGCTTTTTAAACTTGGGAAGAGGCTAAAATCAGGTGATATCAGAGTGAGGGCCCTGACACACCAAGCCAACACGCTGCATTCGGTCAATGTCTCGCTGTCAGTGAGCGTCTATCGCCCTAGTTTTTACAACGTTGTCTCACAGCGTCAGACACTGACGAAAAAAGCCGTCCTTTAGCATCAGCATGATACGTAGCCAGTTCGCAGTCATAGTTTAACAGTGCTCGGACAAGAACAAACGTTAAGGCAGCGACAGTCCAAGTAGGGCGGGTGGGAGTAGTGGTGAATGGGTCCACCTGGGAGAGTGGTGTTCACGTCCTGTTCTGTTTTCCTAAACCCAACCACGTGTGTTAGTTTTTGGAGGGAAAAAAACATCAATTTGGGTTGTTGTACTGGCATAGTGCTTTTATTTTGAAAAAGACTTCATGTAAACGATAAATTTCCTGTGAAAATCTAAGTGTATTTTGAAAGAAGACAATGCATGAAACAGGCAGAACTTGACATGGCGTCCCAGACTGCCAACAACCAACGCACCCAGGGTACCTTTCTCATCATATCTTGACGTGGGAAGTCGATATGTGACGAGGTCAGAGTGAGAATGTGTTGGTTTTTACAGCGTGTCCTTGCACTGTTGGCACTAGTTGGACCTTGTCTCCTGTTTTTTTTGGTGATTCAGCATGTTGAATCAACGCTGGAGAGCCTAACTGCGAGTGAAATCAATTTGATTGACAGATCAGCTCCATGCACAAGAAGAGAAAAGGAAATGAGGAAAGGAAACAAAAGGCTGAAGTCAAGAGGGAGTGAGATCAAAACAAACATTAAGTAAAATATATATTTAGCCCCTGAGCTCTTTGGCAGAAACAATACATAATTATTTGTGTTATTTTTTATTAAATATCATTTGTTCTCTAAACATCTGGTTGTGTTGCTAATGTGCTACCTGGCTAACTAGCATTTTGAATCCGTCCTGTCAGTCTTTGAGTTTTGAATGACAAATACAGCCGACCGCAATCTGCTGGTATGCAGAGTTATTTCCCTCCTGCAGGCACAGGACTTATGTGCCAGTTGCCCGTTGGCTGTAGAATTTGCAGTGTGTTCAGGTGCAACTTTTTGGCCGAGGCATAAGTTTGGTGTGTCTGGGCCTTTAGATGATATAGTGGGTGGTATATTCTACTGAGGGATGAAAGCCGCTTACTGTCATTGTTTGTTTTCCACCTTGAAGTGAATCTGCCTGCGCCTCCATTTGAGACAAGGTCCTATTCAGGTTGCTCTCCAAATCAGACTGAAACACAAAAAGACAAAGAGAAAATAAAGGCATCAGAACATTGTGAAGGCGAAATCCACATGTGACTTTGAGCATAACAATGGTGACATTTAAAAAGTACATTCTGCTTGTGCTGTGATTTGAAACCACCCACAACGCCGTTGCCATTGCAGACAACCGCCTCAATCTTCTTGGACAAACAGTCTTCCGCGCTCTCCATCTTGGGCTGCTTGCCTCGCTGGCCTCCGCCGTCCTGGCTGCACAGCTGTCGCCCCATGATGTCCCGAGGATCCTGGGGCTGGTCGGGGTCACACACCTCTCCTCGGGGTAGCAGCCTCTCTCTGAGTACTTTCATCTTGATGCAGTTCCCAGCATTCCTGAGGGCGCTGACTGCCTCGTGGTGAGTCGCTGCCTGCATGTTGAGGCCATTGACCTGAAAGGACCGAGGTCACATTACACTTTCAGGGTCAGTGAAAGTAGGAGCAGGAGTCGGACATGACACACAGCATAGATCATCTAAAAATAGCATGTCTCTTCCGACTACAGACACTGATGAGGATTTACTAATCACATTTGAACCATTAAAGTATGGATTTAAAAACTGGTTTTGCATTTTATGTAGCTTGTTTTCCACTTGTCAGTTTCACACTGGCTTTATCACTGAGGGAAGCCCCAGCTGAGTGCCCTCTGCTGGTCTTATGACGCCCTCCATTGGTCACAAGAGGAACACCAGCAGGAAGCACTCACATTGTATAATGATATTCTCACAGCCAATTTAAAGTACGGTTCAGTCAACAAATTTCACACGCTGGGTGGTTTATTTAACAGTTATGAGCAGATATTTCAAACATGAGAGAATAATTTCCACCCTACCTCCAGCAATCTATCTCCAACATGGACCCCTGCCTTTTCTGATGCGCCCCCTTTATTTACTCTGGAAATAAAAATGCCCTGAAAGGAAACACATTAGCCTTAGTTAAAGTTTTAATATCAATGTGCTCAAAGCTCTTTCTGGTGATAAATTTAAACATGTATGTTGCTGCTTCTCATTATCTTCAGCGAAACACGCACGTCTTGTAAGAGATGGAGCCCTGCTGGCTCACTAACCTCATCATGGTCTTTGTAAGGCAGAGAGCCTTTCCCACCAGCAATGCTGATTCCCAAACTACCCCTCTGGCCAGACACTTTGATCTGTAACTAAGAGGAAATTGTTAGCTGGAATCTATGTACAATTTAAGTCTGAGTGGAGCAACACAAACAAATATTAGAGGAGCAATAATTTGCCACAACCACTACAGTTCCCCGCAGCACACAGTGCAGCCCCACAGAGATAATGAAACATTTAAGAAAGACACAGCGTGCAGTTACTCTTAATGGCACTTTGGAGACGAAAGATTCTTGAGTGGGGGTCTTCTCTGTCACCGAAGGAGATTTCAGCTGCCCTTTGATGGAGATCTTGATGTTGGGGACGGGGTCTCCATGGAGACCGGACCCTGCATTAAGAGCCCTGTGATGCTGAGCCTTCCTCTCGTCTCGGGTTTCACCTCTCTGATGGCGAAACCGCCGTGGTAAGTTATCACTCTCCGGCAGCTGGCCTGCACCATCCTGGTGATAAGAAATGATTTGATGCTTTCATGCTGTCTGTCTGCGAGATACATCAGCAGAGCCTGAAATTTTTTACTCTGAATTCACTCACAAGGCGTTAGCAAATTGAGAGATTGTAAAAGGATGAGGCGTTTAAGGGGAGACACTGCAGGTGAAAACTAACGTGCATATTTAATCAGATAATGGCTCAATTTTATTTTTATTTTAACCTAAAATTTCAGAAAACGCGTAATACAAAAAAAAATTGTCTTAAAGGTTAGTGTGTAGGATTTAGGGGATATATTGGCAGAAATTAAACATTATATTATAATTATGTTTGGTTTAGGCTTTAATCTCCTGAAAATAAGATTTGTTGTGTTTGCATTACCTCAGAATGAGGCCATTATATCTACATAGAGAGCAAGTCCTCATCTGTGGAGTCTGCCATGTTGCACCACCAAGTTGATACAGCAGCCCAGAGCGGACAAACCAAACACCGGCTCTAGACAGGGCCACTCATGTCTTCGCAGTTTTACTTCGGCCGCCGTAGTTAGCAGCTACTCCGTGACAAGAGTTGTTTTGGAGAATAAGAGACCTCTGCAGATAATTCTGCTCACAGTAAAAACCTCCTGAATGATGAAAACTGGAAGAGAAGTTCTAGCTGGTTGCAGTCTGCAATCCTCGCCACTAGGTGCCACTAAACCCCCCTAAATCTTACACACTGTTCCTTAAATGCAGTGGTTTCCGACTGGTCCAACTACAGGTTCCAGATATCTCCTTAGTCATTACTTCAGGGTCCACTCAGTTTAATATATTCAGCATCATACTTGTGTTTAGCCATGTGGCCGAGCTTGTTAGCTGTCTCTGTTAAGTAGCTGTCCATTAGTCACTCACTCTACAGCAGGAAATGGCACTTCAAAATATCTCAAATCTGTGCAGAAAATTAACTGGACTTAAAAATGTGTGTCCTTTACAAACTTCACATGTTTGTAAGTCACTTGTAAGTCCATTAAACATGGACCCGCGGCCCACTTTTGGACCACTACCCACCAGTTGGGAACCACTGCTGTTATGTAAGTAATCAGCTGGGGTCACAGTGACATTACATTATATCGTTAAAAGTATGAATACACATTTATATTTTTACCTAATTTATACTTAAGCATTAATATAAACATACATATATATATAGTTAAAAGTTTTACCCTGTTTACCTGTAGTGTCTTGATGCGTGGAATTTAACAAAACATTTCCTTAAAGGCCATTTTCTCAAAATGAGTTTTCTCTCTCCCTGTACTCTAAACTACAGCAGCACTTATATACACTAAACTCTCCAGTTTCATTCCTATCTATATTCTGAAGGTTTTTTACAGAGCAGTTTGCTCATGTATCATTCAAAGCCTGCTTTACAGCATTTTATGCCCAGAGCTCCTGGATTTCAGTAAGAACATTCAAAAGGAGATAAGGAGATTTTACTGTAATGACAATTCTGCTTTCAATAGCAAAATAAAAAAAATAACAGTTTCCTGGTTGAATTCACCCCCTAAATTGCCCATAGGTGTGAATGTGAGTGTGAATGGTTGTCTGTCTCTATGTGTCTGAGAGTCTGGTGACCTGTCCAGGGTGTACCCTGCCTTAGGCTCCAGCACCCCCACGACACCCAACAGGATAAGTGTTTATGGAAGGTGCATTAATGAATATTTATTCTTACTTTTATTCCTGTTACACTCATTTAAAGCCACAAAGAATGTTTGGCTTTAATACTTCAGTTATTGTATGGTCAGTTCAAGGGCAGTACGAAAGATGAGGTAGTTGATGAGAATTTTTATTGCTATTTAAGTTTAATATAACAATGTTCAGATATGAAGTTAAAATAACTGTGTATGCATCTCGTTTATGTTCCATAATGTGGAATGAATAAAAAATAACTTAAAAACATTTATATTTTATTTCAAAAACCAGGGTGAAAATTATCTTTTGACTGACTATTGACAGTATTTACTGATTTATGGGGTGATTAAAAAGAAGTATAGAAAGTTTTCTCCATAAAAAGCAAAATGAAACAAGAATTCTGACCCTAACTTTATCAGATGTTCAGATTTTTGTTCTGGAAATGTATGCAAATTTGTACACACTTAATTATATAATGCAACATTTGCATATTTAAACATCAAATTTTAGAAAACTTGTAATGCATAAAAAAAAGATACTAATGTAAATAATCAACTAGGGAAGTTTCATGGTGATATCTGTTAGGTAAAAGTTGTGCCTTATTCACCTGTAATGTCTCCCCTGAAACAAACATCTTCTCAGATAGTTTATTGACAACAGTAATTAAGATTATAGAATAAGTGGAAATCTGCAGCAGAACTACAGTGGCTGATAAATATGTGTATCCACATATCATGAGCAGTCAAGGTTAAGGAACATGAAGTGATACCTAAACTGGAAAACAGACCTCCTCAGGCTGCTCAATTTCCTCTGCCTCCTTCTCTGCACTGGAGCAGCGACCACACACACTGTCGCTGGCCGGGAACAGTTGAGGTTTCTCCTTCTGACGCTCTTTGTTTGCCACCCAGCTGAAGCCTGGGATGGCCCAGCTGTGGCTACTGGTCCTGAGGGACGGGTTAGTATGAGGCTTTCTACACTCCTGGAGATAGTCAGAAGACACCAGCCGTTGCTGAAAATTTAATTTCAATGTAAAATCTTGAAGGAAATAAGTAGTGACAGTCATGGATCAGTGGTGAGTGTGTTTGATGGGAACATGTCCCTCATCTTGAAGTGGCAGGACTGAGTAAGAGCAGCATGGTTTCTCTAAGCCCATCCTTGAAGGAATCTCATACTCTCCAGTTAAGCAGCTGATAATCAATGTTTTTAGGGACAGTAATAAAATCCTGCTTGACTACTCATAAGGCCTATGTTGTGCACCAGGGGGCACCAAAACAGTCAATACTTCACAGTGTGATTGCACTACTCTCACTAGGACAAGTGTTTTGAAGAGCTAAAGAGCAGCCAAGATAAAAGCTGCATCTCCAGAACTTAATGTGCTCATGTCTCTTTCTCCGCCTTCTCCCCAAAATTAGTCTTCTAAGGGGAGGAGGCAAAGAAAGAGAGTGAAGAATGATGCCATGCTTGAAATGCAGTTTCACTGAAGGAGCCTCCACTTAAAGGGACATTTCACTTCAAAATATGAGATAAATATTTTTCCTCTTATCTGTCTAGACCAGGGGCCATGGGCCAGAAGTGGCCCACCAAAGGGTCCAATCAGGCCCAATAGATGACTACAAGGTGCCAGATTTCAGGAGCACGTTAAATAATGCGTTGCCTACTTCGTGTAAAATTCTGCTTCAGAGGCTTTTCCACCCTGACCACTATACAGCTCTCTGATATATCTATGAATACTTACTGTGACCATGTTTAAAGATACTGAACATTCTGCAAAATATTGTCAGTCAGCAGCTTCAGTTCAGAGGAATCTGAAAAAACTGAGACATACTGTTAATAAATCTCAGGTTGTTCATCTGTTTTGCAAAAGGATGAAAGTATAGAGAATGTACTTGTAATTCTTTGCTCAAAAAAAGGAAAATAATGGAGCTATTTTATTGGTACAGCCCCTCTGAGATTAAATTGTATTTGGCCCATGAACTAAAATGAGTTTGACACCCCTAATGTAGACTGTTTCGGTGTGTGTAGCAGGGTCTTGAAGATGTCTGACTCCTCTCAAATATAATGAAACCAGATGACACTCTTGTGGTGCTCAAAGTGCCAATTAATTAATAAAATAAAATAAAATTGGAAAAACTCAGCAGCTATGTCTCTTTCCAGAACTCATCACACGGTTACTGAAGATAATCCTCAAAGCTTTTGATGAGCAGTTTCATGTAGGAACTATTTTCTTTCTACCAAAACAAACATGCCAGCTGTATCCCTGCACAGAGGGAAGCGTGCATCTACTCACGGACAAGAGGCTAGTGCTCATGACGATGCGTGGTGATACGGCTGGCGTGCCCAGTAGAAAGAAAATAGTTTCAGTAAAACTTTTCACAACAAGGTCTGTGGATTATCTTGAGTAATCTGGTCATGATTTCTGAAAAGAGACATTGCTGTTGAATTTTACATTTTTGTTTTTATTTATTTTTGGTGCTTTGAGCGGGCCACACTCAGTAACTCACACCAAAACAGTCTAAATTAATAAATAACACTACAGGTAAGAGGAAAATATGTATTTTTGATTCTGGGGTGAACTGTCCCTGAAAGAATATTGGAGGGCATCAAAGCAGCACTACATTTGTTAGTACAAACTTTTCAGCACCTGAAACTGAGCACCACACTCACTGATACTTTCCACTCAGTTATCAGCTTTTATGTTTTTTGACGCAGCTGATAACTGAATGGAGAGTAGCTGTTTTATTTAAACATCAAAGATAGTATTGTCATCTTCTTACAGTTAATCACAAATGTACACTGAGATTCAAATAAAGGTGAACCTTCCATTAACATTAAAATATGAACATTCATTCTCTGATATACTTAAAGCATGCCAGCGTCAGTACAACATGCAGCACGTGCAGGGTGGACGAGTCAAATATGGCACATGCTGGCGGAGCATTACAGAAACATCATGCACTGCTGGACAGACAAAACAAGCAATGGAGGGGTCAGGACATGGAATATTTGGTTTGTTGCCTCAAAGCAAGCCAGTTTAAGTCGGCGCTTACTTTGTCGATATATTATTTTTGGATATGGATAATAAGAAGGACCACACCAAAGCTTGTAGTTTGTTTTTAAATCTGACATTTTAAAGTTCAACTCAGCTGAGACTGTCTTTGATATTCTCTCTGAACTGAGTAAAATTAAAAGGAATAAGAAACACGTTTAGTGTTGCACTCATTTTATTGATCAGTGGTTAAAGTCATCCAAATCTCCAGGCACAGTGCCTGTGTGAGATCTGTTTTGTGCAGTTTGATCAGAAAATAATTAAAAACAATAAAAACCAACACTCGAACCAATTTCTCTGGTCCACTTCTTGCAATCAATTTAAAAACAAAATAAAACAAATTATCATGTACCATGTAAGAGAGTTTGAGAAATGCTGAGAAGTGCATTAAAGTGGAACTTCTAGCAACTGCAGTTTCAAAGGATGCCATCCTCACGGTACGAACCTCATTCTCACCAAACCTCAGATGATTACTCTATACAGTACTCTTTGTTAAAGAGAAAGAAAACTTGTTTTAAAATATACAACTGTTTTTGGCATCTATTTGAAGAACATTGCAAAGCAGTGAAGCACAGCACATAGAAATAAGACAGCATTGTTACTTCCGCAAAATTAGGCTGCAGATGGGTAATTAGAGTTTGATGTGCAGTACTTAAATCCAAACTCGATTAATCTATTTATCGTCCAAAAATAAGTCTAGATGTTTTACAGATGAACAAAAAGAGGATTCAAGGCCATCCACTCACCCAATGACAATTATATGGATTGATAAGACATCAGTGACTGCGTTTTATTTATTTCTTTGATTTTTTATAAAAGAAAAAGTACCAAGTTTGAAAAAGAGAAAAAAAGTTTAAAAATCTGCAACTGATTAAGAAATTTGCTATACATTTTATTTACATCTGAGCTGCCAAAAAGTATAAAAGTATCAATATTCACAAGAGACTATACAATAATCCTTAATCAGTAGGTCCAAAAACTCCTCTGCTTCTCTTATGTTTGCCCAAAATGTAAAAAGTATTCACCCAGTGTTTTAAAAATAGATATAGAACAAATATATATAATACATTTAAGAAGGTTTGACCATATTATAAAGACTTAAAATAGTGCAACTACCTAATGTACGTTTTTAAAAAGAGGCATTTAAAAAAGTAATAAATCTTTAAAATATCTTTTTAAAAAGGAGCATCTCTGTGCAGATTATTGCTGTGGACATTAATTAAAAAGAGGAAGGCACAGCGGCCCTGGTAGACTGAGTCAAACACGTTTTACACAGGACTGGAGATGGAGTAAGGTTACAGGCGTCCCAGGGTTTAGTCAGAGGAGGGGTAGGCCACACTGGGGGGGTTCGTAGGTAAAAGAAAAAAAAATAAGGGGCTGCGGGGGTTGTGCAGGACAACACTGCGAGACACAGGAGGTAAAAAACATTTCTGAGGTAAAGGTCACACAGACGTGGTCACTCTGTCTGCAGCGTTATTGACCTCGTTTTTGTTGGAGTCCAGGCCTTTGGCAGCGTTCAGGTCGTTGCGTAGGTTCTCGGCTGCTTTCTTCATCGTCTTCAGCTCGCCGGGGTGAGGCGTGGCCCGTCGAAGTAGTGTTCCCTGTGTGAGGCAAAGAGTTTTAAATTAGTGGTACACTTGTTATATCGCAGGGGAAAAAAAGTCTTTAGATCTGTTGTAAGTGATGAGTTAAAGGGTAACTCTAGTATTTTAAATCCGGACTGTATTTTCACAAGTTTTTGTGTCTAAGTGTCTAATTGAAACAAGTTTTGAAATTGGTCCAGTACTGAGTGAGAGTACTGAAGCTGGCAGCGGCCGAACAGGCTGCGACTCAACCACTCTGAGCATCAATTTACATCCACTAAAAGTGCTTCTTTTGCAACTGACATGCTCAGATTGTTATTCTTAAGTGCCTGACAACATTATAAAATCGATCCCTACAGAAATAGACCTTCTTGTTAAAAAGTAACCAGAAGCAGCCCCAAAATCACAATCGTCAAACCCACCAGACTCCATTTAAATAAACAGTAATTTTATCCTGTATATAGCCAGTATGTTTCCCCATCTAACTGAGTGAATTAAGGGTTCATTTCAACCAAACCAGGGTGGCAGATTGTTGGAACAGTGAAAATACAATACAAAACAGTTTATGAGAGTTATATTTTGTTTCTTTCGACTGTCTTTCGAAGTGTGTTTTACGATGGTAAGATAGCTGATTATTTAAATAGAGTCTGGTGGGTTTGGCGTCGGCCATTTCAGGGATGTTTTTGGTTTAATTTAAAGGATCTAACAAAAGGTCTCTCTGTAGGGATCCTTTCCATAATGTTGTCAGACATTTAAAATAACAATCTGAGCCCGTCAGTGGCAAAAACAAGCACTTTTAGTGAGCAACTACACCCACAGTGGTTACATTGACACCTGTTTTGCCGCAGCAGGCTGCAGCAGTCTTGCTCAGTACTGGACCAATGTAAAAATTTACTTTTTCCATTCTTCACTTAGAAAGAAAATCATTCAATAATAGGGTCCTGGTAGAAAAATACAGGAGTTACCCCTTAAAGCCTACCTTATAATGGAGCATCATTACAAACTGAATGTAAATGTCATTTTTCTTGTACTAAAATGTAACAGAGAAATGTTAAATAAGCTAATATGTAACAAGCTAACAAATATTTGCTGTTGATTAATTTACACTTTAACTGTGGGCAAAACAAAAGAATATACAGTTTCTATCTTTGCTAGTGATGAGGCTCTCTGTCAGCCCATCACTGTGGTCCCAACTAAAATATCTCAAAAACTATAATATGCATTTTAATTAAATTTTATGGTCCCCAGAGGATGGAGCCCACTGACATTTCCTCTAGTACCACCAGCAGGTTCATGTTGGTGGTCTGGAGTGAAATATAACCAACTACCGGATGATCTGCTGTAAAATTTGCCCTCGAGCTTGCTGGTCTCACCTTTTCATCATCTTCATCTTCATCATCATCCAGAAAGTGAATGGCACTGATCCTGTTCATGGCTTTGTTGTCCCACGTGTCATCTGCCATGTCATTCACCAGGCTCTCCAGGGCTCCACAGCGTGCGAGATTATCAGAGCCTGGTTTTCAAAAGAGACAACACAATTTGTGTTACTTTAATTTAAACACACATCAGAATTAGAGAGCAGGAGCTGAAGTGCATATTTCAGCAGATTAAAATCAATATGGTTGTTACGATTGCTTCGTCACAATCTGCCAACTCAAGAAATGAAAGCTGTCACACAACCCAGCACTCATAAGAGAGAGCCTGAAACTGCCAGATCACAGTTTCAAATCCCGGCTTAGTCACAGGCTTACAGCAACACAATCTTCCCTGCCCCCAACCTCCGCCTCAGCCTCACTCATCTACCCTACGCCAGTCTTATCTGCATCTCTCACACGACAGAGAGACAGCACATCACAAAAATGAATGAAAAGATTTCCTTCTGAGGGGGAAACAAACATCTTTTTCAAAGCAAAATGCAGTGACAAGAATGAAACACTGATTTAGGCGCAAAGCTGTGAATGACAGCAAAGAAAAAAAAAATTACAATAAACTGTTGTATCAGGCAGAGATAGGGCCGGCCCTCAGCCGCATCTCTACACCCAGTGGGCAAGCTTTTAATGGCAGCAGGCCAGTCGCTGCTAAGCCTCTTTAGCTGTCCAATCCACTGCATTTCTGAAAAACATAACCAAGGAGGGCCTCAAGGGACTGGAGAGGCCCTGATCTGTTATAGGCTGTGATCCCTTACAGGACCTCATAATCAAAAGATACTGCAGGAGAGGATCAGAGAGCGCAGAACACACTGTGCTTCCCCAAGCACATCATGTGATAATGTCATCAAAACCGCGGGGCACTAAATACTCGGAGACGATGCAAGAACTGATGAGGAATATTACTCAAACGTTACGATGGTGCCACCAAGTCATTTTACTCTAGAGGAAGCCCAACGCTTAAAGAGCATGGAGACACTGATCTACTTGGATGTATATATAAATACTCTTAATAAACACATTAAATCTGGAATCAGAAAAATGTCTAAAACTGCTTCTGATAATACCCATGATTCATGAAGGTTGTTCAAAACCTCTGAGGATTATTCAGGCTTCTGTTTGATCAAAAACATTACCTTTATTGTCTGGTTCACATGGCTGTTGAGGCAGCAGCACGCAGGTGAGCACCTTCTCGCCTGTGTCAGGATCCTCGTCGGTCTGAAAGGTGAGGAGAGGCTGCGACTGGTTTTCTGACAACCATAAGGCCTTCAGTCGTAGCGTGGTCAGTGACATCGGTAAGTGGGTGAGCCTGAAAAACAGACAGGATATAAATCACCGACCAGCTCACATTACGAAGGACATCAAGAAACCATAACACACCTGCAGGTTTACAGTTGTTTTGACAACGTGGAGGCGGGAAAACACTCTCCAGACACAGCGGTGAACATGTCTGTGTGTGACTAAAGCAGCAGACATTGCTGCAGCTTTCTCTGAAGACAAAGCTTTGACTAAAACAGGTAGTGGCAGAGAAACGAAGTCAAAACAACCTCTGACTGATGATGAGTAATATGGTGAAAACCTTAAGATAATGTTCAGACATCAGAAAGTTGAAAACTTGCATTTATCAAGTAAGTTGTAGTAAGAAAATCGGGTTTAGTATTTGGTTTACTTTTTTTCGTCATTACTATTCAATCACAAAGTCTTCAAATTAGGGCTGAGGGATGTGGAGAAAATTAAATATCACAACATTTTTACCAATTAACATAAATATTGCAGGGTTGGCTTTTTTTTGTGTGATCATTCTATGTCCCTCCTCTGAATTTGGAAGTCTGATATCACACTCAAAAATCCCTTTCTATCACTTTTTCGTCCGATCAGTCAGAGCTGCTCAGATCAGATTCGATTAATTAGACGAGCAGCTGCTATAGAAGCGAGTGAGAGCAAACTTTCTTTTGCTGCCATCACACAGGTTGGATGCAGCACTGGACCGCAGTGAGCGGTTTCCATTGAAACGCAGCAAGTAGGTTGGAAAAACGATAGACAACACTAAAACTGTATGGATTTACAAATGGCTAAGTTAACTTTCACTGCAATTGGCACTCTGCTGATCCGTCTATACCCAGAGTACGCTCTGCCACGAGAGAGAGACGTAGCTCCAAAACTGGAAAATCTATACATGGCAGCAAATGCTGATATTGTGGCAGTGGGCCACAAGTAAATGAACGTGTGGGAAAAGAACGACTAAGTGGGTAAAAGCAAACAAAATAACAGCTAGAAACAGTCCTGTAAGTTCAGAAAAGTTACATTATTTTACTGTAATGCAGCCCCTAAAACCTGGATATCGTGTGTAACTCTGAAATGGTAACATCCAATCACAACACTACTCGCATTAAATAAAACACATGGCTTCTGAATCATCTACATAGTGGAGGAAACAGAGACGATGGCCCAACAATCACACACAGGATGTTTTTTATCTCAGATCTGAATATATATCATATTAAAATATCCAAAACCTAAGATCATATCTAGTCTCATATCACATTCATAATATAATGTAGATATAGTGCCCAGCCCTGCTTCAAATCACTTAAAAAAGAAGATATGAATGTGCTGTTGAACGTACCTATTTCCAGAGACGTCGAGCACGTGCAGTTCTGTGGCTTGTGACAGCTCTGACGGTATCCTCGTCAGTCTGTTCTCTCGTACACAGAAGACATTCAGACCGCCGCAGCCGCCGATCTAAGTAACAGAAGAGACAACTTGATTAGGCTACACATCAGTCACAGTACAGGTGTCCTATGAGGCATACAAACATAATTTAAGCAGACATACATACATGTTTCTGTTGCTCTTTATTTCCCCTTGCTAGTAAAAAACGCACATGTATAAATCTGCCCTTTTAATAAACCCAGGACAAAAGAAACCAGAGTAAATCTGTTGTCAGCGTTTGTGCACTTTGTTCCAGAATTAGTGATCTCAATGGCAGAGCAGTTAAATGTCAATGGGATGTGGCAGAGGGAACTAAAATTAGGAACAATTAGGCCTATGTGGCCAGACAAAGCAGAGACTTGATGGGCCAGCTAGGCTGCAGCTGTAATCCATTAATCTGCTCAGACACAGACCTGAGCAGGATGCAAGTACTGTAACAGAGATTCATCATGTTAAAAAGAGCAGGTTAAGCTTCTATACTAGGTAATATGATTATTGCATTCATAGAGTCATCAGTAAACAAAGCATAAGGAACAAACAACATATCAAACACATTATTACGTCTGCTTCCATGTAAGCACGAACAAATTTCAGCCAGGAAAATGTGTTATGAGCAACCAATCAGCAATCAATAGAATCCATAAAACTGGGCCAATGGTCAAGTAGCTCTCAGAAAAGCACCAATCAATACTCGGGCCATGGTTACACTGTGATTGTTAGAGATGTCATGCAACGCTGGTTTGAGAAAACGGTGACGCCATCGATTCATTATCTAGGCCAACTGTTATTTTTCTCCAAACACTGCACTCTTTGCGCCATTAAAACACAGGGGCATTGTACGACGTCTGAAGAAGCCTTTCAGATGAAGCTTTAAACCAGGCGGGTCTTCACTTAAACAGACAAGAGGTTTAGAGAAGAATGTCACATACAAACACAATGGAGACACTCAGACACAGAGCTGAACAAACCAGAGGACTGAGCAGCAAACGTGAAACAAGAGAGCTCGACAAGTAAGAGCATTGTTGATCCAAACGTGAATGAACTTTAGACAGTTTGAGCCAGTGAAAATCTCAACAGCTGCATTAAAGAATTACATAACAACGAACAGTCTAACTTAACAGCATTACATCAGTGTACTCAAAACAGATTATATTCGATTAAAGAAGAAAATCACAGGTTTGTATTTAAATGTCAGAACTGAAGTTTTAGACCATCAACTGAGACGTACATATCCAATCCAAACTTCACCCCCTGTTGGCCTAAAACTAACAGCAGCGAATGTTTAGACATGTCCATGTGTGCCATCTACAGGCAAACAAAGTAACAGCTTCTTCATTTTTGACACTCGTGCTTACACCACAGACTGCATAAAAATAATGGACGTAGCCACAGTAACGTCACCCATTAGTTGGCAGACTTCCATTCTGAAGCCTCAAATCCTAGATTTTTGGAGCTAGCAGTGACCATATTTGGACGAGAGGGTGGAGCTTTGGAGGAGCAAGGTGTGGATTTGACTCATGGACTACAGGTGACGCCTCGCAGGCAGTCTGTCGCTTAAAGCATCCTGGCCTTAATTATGCGTAGCTTAAAGCTTTAATGAAATGTAAAGGGGTGAGTTATATAAAAATTCTTCACCATACAGGTGTCATGAACTGGAAGGTTAACAACTGAGACAAAAAATCATTTGTTTAAACCAACTGTTAACATGTTTATTTCTGCTGTAAAGTTAGGCATTTTGACATGGGGGTCTATGGAGATTTACTTGCTTTTAGAGCGAGCCTCAAGTGGCCGTTTGAGGAACTGCGGTTTTTGGCATTTCCAAGTTAGCTTCATTTTTCACTTGGCTTAGACTTACACCTGCAGGCAAAGAGTGTTAAGAGCTTTTTTTTAAGAATTTTGTTTTTGGTTAACATGTTTTTTTTTTCCCTTTATATTCAAAACCTGCAAACAGACTTTCAAATCTGCAAGTTTTGTTGATTGTTTTATAGATACCTCACAAGCTGAATTTCTTTTCTGTTCTTATTAATTATTTAACTGTAGTTTCTTTTAGCCCAGTCCTCTTTTGAGCAGGTCCTCTCCCTGCCTTTAGTCAGTGCTGGACTGGTTACCTATCAATCTTACATTTTTAAAAACTCACAGTTTTAATACTTGCAGCTTTTCCTTTTTTAGTTTTGGGTCATCATTTGCCTCTCAGCACACTTTAACTTTTTAGTGAAATTTATTTTGTTCCCCGAGGACCCCCTTGAAAACCAGATAGTGTGTCTCCAAGGGTTTATCCTCAAATTAAATTTGAAATATCTGATATCGGTTGATATATAAAAGGCTTACCTCCTTAGGTAATGACGTTAGCTGGTTTCTGTCACAGTTGAAGTTGGAAAGTCGCTTTAATTTCCCAACGCTCCTCGGCAAACTCTGGAATAAATTAACCAAAACAATTAGAAGAAAGAACAAAATTATTTTTTAATATACTGGAAGATTAATAACCACAAAGACACAATAAGTGCATTTCCTTATCTCATTTGTCTCAATGTATTCCTGTCACATTCCAGATGTTGTCTTAATGTATTCAATCAGTTCAGCAGCACAGCATAAAAGGCAGGTTTTTGTACATTTTGAGGGCTATTGAATGATACTCAATAGAGTGTAGTGTTGCTACAGTTTGGTAAAGGCACAAACAAATCTACACATCTACAACAATTTGATATAATTTAGGTGAATTAAAGGTTTATCCTTTCATTATACCAAAACCATTATGTATTTTGCTGTTGTTTTCATATTGACCGTGTGTATGTATCTACACAGAAGCAGCTAATGAAAATGAACTGGTACTGATCTGCTGGTGTTTTCTTTAAATTTTAAAAGACTTATCAGTAATACAGTTGCAAACACACCTGTAGCTGGTTCTCTGTGAGCACAAGTTCAGTCAGGCTTTCACAGCTTCCAATGCTCTCTGGAATATAAGTTAGCCTATTCTGATCAGCTTTCAATATAGAAAGTTTCCTTAGTTTTCCTGCAGAAAAAACAAAACAAAATGAGTGTTATTCAGACATTGATTAGCCAACTGGTGAAGCAGCTGCTATGAAACTGTGGAAAATGTATACATCCATCTTGTAAAAATATGTCAAAACACACCCAATACAAGCTCTACAGATAGCACGATCATGCTAATAAAGAGCTAGGAGGATTCACATGCTTACCGATGCTTTCTGGTAGAGCATCAATGAGGTTCTGAGACACCATCAGGTCAGTGAGCGACACCAGGCCTCCCAAATCCTCCGGAAGTCGCTCCAATTTGTTTTCTGACACATCCAGACACAACAGGCTTTTCATACTGCCCATCTCCTAAAGTGTCAGAAAGGGGACTCAGGGTAAACAAACATGTACTAAAACGCAGCAAATACAGTCTAGAAGACAGAGTAGAATCAATGTTTTCTATGCATTAGCTACATTTAATCTCAGGACTCAGGCCACGACATACATATGTGGCAACTCTATAATGTTAACATGTCTTCGTTGAGTAAAATTCAAATGAATCAATGCACTATATTTATATTCAGAGGACACATTTGTACATTTTAGGTTTTGGTCCGCATGGCAACCAGATGAGATAGGTCTTATCTAGAGATGGATGAGACAAATGTTCATTTTTCAAAATTGTATTGTTCGATTATGACGTGTTGTTCAAAGCCAAATATGTACACAGCAGTGAAACTACATATATGAATATGAAATGGGTGGTGGTACTCTAATGCAGAGACAATAACAGAATCTTAAATACAAGAAACGAATTGATTAGCTTACTGAGGGGATTTCGACCAACTGGTTTCCATCCAGCCACAAGTCCTTTAAGCTGACAAGACAGCCTATTGACTCTGGCTATGTGGGAGGAAGAAATGTGGGTATTATGAGAGTGAGAGCCAGGAAAACAGGAGAGAGACAGACAACAAAAGACAAAAAAGGCAGAAAAATACAATGTAAGTGATTTGTTTATGACAATGTACTTATTTTCCTTTAATTTAAATTAAAAACACAATGCACACACACAGCAAACTGCACTGAAATCATCAGCATTAAAAGTCAATTGAAATGAAAGAAAACACAGTTCCACATTGCTCCCATATACCTCTATGTATACTTCTTTTTAGGCAACAGTGCTTTGTTCAAGAGGATATTTTATCATGGCAAATTTCAATTTGTGAAGGGCACCTCAAAGATTATAAGTGAAACTAACTATGGTATATGAAACGCATAATTTATTGTGCATTTGTATGTATTCAACACTTCTCTACTACATTTATTGAAAGTGAGCTGTACTAAATATCTATTAACAAAAGCAGAACAAATTCAGAAAACTTCAAACAATGTAAATAGCTTAGTTTAATGCAGGGCTGCACAATATTTTATGTTCATCGCGATGTCAAATCCCATGATAAACACATCACATAAGGCTGCAATATTGCACATAAAATAAAGCAACAATATATTAAATTACATTCTGTCTGTAGGCGCTATTTTGTTTAATACACGCCATACTCTGGACAATCAGACAAAGCTCTCGTCATTAAGCAGTGTTTGATTGGTCAGAATCTGCACACATGCGAGCGAGGTCTATTAGAGTAGTGCTGCCGTACTACTCAGCATTGTTGAAGGAGGGTAGTGAAGACGAAGGTGCAAATGCCAGAAAGGAAGTGCTGCCTAAGAAAAAACAGCACGTCAGCCATCTGGTAATATTTTGGATACAGGAGAGACGACGTGGCACAAACACAGATACTCTACAGGTCTAAGTCCAGACCTGAGAACACTTAAGTATCTGTTTATTTATCGCAGGTAATATTGTTATCATGATATTGAACTACGTTATCGTAAATGTCATATTTTCCTTATATCCTGCAGCCCTGTTTAAATGTTCACACGACTGAGGAATAAATTATAAATAAATAAAACCCTTAAGGAGCCATTTCTTGACAGCCTGACTTTGCTTCATCTGTCAGTAAATCATTCACCCTCAGAGCCCGCCCGCTCACATAAGATTACAACTTAAAACCAAAGCTCAAAGCAGATGGCCATCCTCCCATCTGGGTGATAAGAGGTGAAAGCTATTCTCGAGGGATGCTAATCTACTTGGACGTGACAAGAATAAGAAGATGGGAAAAGTTTAGTTGTGCTCTTTTTGCAAGTCATGTGGCGGAGTAAACAAGTTCCCCTGCATACAGAAAATGAGAACTTACCAAACTGTACAGTTCATTATTTCCTAGGTCGAGCTCTTCAAGTCTGTGGAGCATAGATAGTGACCTGTGGATGACACATGCAAAAGAGGTCAAAATAAGAATGCAGAGGTTTGCCACATGTTCTATAACTCATTAACCTCTGCAAGCAAGGTAACATTGCTCATGTCCTTGACATGCACTCTTAAAGAAAATACAATATATACATATAGAGATATCAACATGGACAGTGCAGTTTGTTGAACACTTACTCTGGTAGGAATGTCAGCAGATTTTCTCTGAGTTCTAGTGATACCAAATTGGAAAGGCTGAAAGGGCAAAAAGAGAGATGATTATACGTTTCTGAAAATACCATGAAAACATGAACTGCAGTGTCTATACATCCTGGGAAAACATTATACATGATGCTCTGAGTGTTTAAAACAAAGAGGTTGTTAATGAAAGCTAAAAATGGTTTTAAAATGTCTCCTTGCTATCAGATATCTGCGAACAGGAAGTTCTTTGGAGGTGTGTCAGTCTTATCAGGGCCGTGAAATTGCAGTAGCATAAACAACCGCTGCATACTTTAAATGAAGAGCAAAATGTCTAAATGGCTATCACAGACCAAAGTACAGGGTTATCTCCTTGTGGCGCTGCTTATGTACGTCTCAGTACTGTACATGTACCCAATTAATGGAGGGTTTTATGACAACAAACAACTAGTACAGAACAAAGTCCATCTTGTTGATCAGAGCCCAGACTAAATAATGCAGCCTTGGTGTGGTATTAGAGACGGACGAAAGAGAGTCAACGAAAGGCCTTTCCATTCATAATGTGAGCAAATAAATGTTTTACAAGGGTCAAAGGGATTAACAGAATCTAGTAGGTATGTTTGAACTGGTTCTCACAGGTTGACCCTCAAATGTGACAACATAAAATACAACAGCTACTTTTCCTTAATCTTGTTTTTTCCATTCACCACAGCAGCAGCAGACCGCCGAGCCAGAGATTAAAAGACAGACAGCAGCGATGATGAAAACAACCGCCTAGCTGCATGAAGTGTCTCAGGTTTCTGTGAGAGCTTTTTCTTGTCAGAAATCTTTCCCATCTCAGGAGATAAACCACTGATGTCATTTAACCCCCTCAACGTTAATCTTATCCACTTCTAAAAACCCACACCATGTTTTTCATTACCTTCTTCCCTTGACAGAGAGCAGGCCTTAAGTCACTGCGTTATGTAAGACAGATATGGGACATATGTGGGGCACATGCCGTACCATGAGGAAAAGGGTGTTGGGAGATCTCTTGAACTCGAGCTGACTTTGTTGGAAGGAAAAGGTAACCCCGAGAGACTGAGTGCAAAATCTGTCATATACACAGATTCATATCATTGCTGCCCGTGTCAATTTACAGCTGTTTCCATGGTTTAAAAAAAACAGGAACAAAAGGAGAAATAGCTGTTATAGCCAACTAGGTAGTCTGCAAAATGTAGATTTCTGAGAAGGAGGAGTCATTTTTTGAGATAAATCTTTTTGAGGAGATGTCAAAATAAATTCTGTCCAAGAAAAACACTGTGTTGCTAGGTAGCATGTAGTTTGTAAAAGGGTAAACCACATGTCAGAAGTATCACTTAAGACATTTCTAATGTAACATTGAGATCAAAATATGCAATATTTTAATCCTCACCGACTCTGACTTACTGTTTTTAGGTCTAGTTTGACATTTTGCAGATTATGTTACATCTACAGACCCTAAAGATCACACAACACAATCACAACAGTTTCAGCCCATGCATTTATAATCCATTAACAGCACAGATCAACAGAAATCATCTAGTGGTTTGTGTCTTCCATGAAATCTAATTTAGATCTCACATTAGGCTAAACACTGGATGTATAGAAAATCAGATTAACATCAAGCCTGAAAAGCCCATCTATAAGCAGCACAGTATTATTTCAAAGTCTGCAATCCTGACTTATGATCACTAAAGGAGCAAAAGGAATCCTTTCTTGAATCAAATTCAGGCTATCATCCGCCAGCCATGCATCATCCCTTAGAGGTGAAGCAGCAATCCTTAATTTATAGCACCATGGCAAGCCAAGACAAATCTCTGTTTAGTTTAGCTCCAACTGTTTCAGGAGTTAGCTAATGGTTAAAATATGCCAACCAGAGCACTGCCAATAATTATTTAAAGTGTACCACTGGACAACATCTGCACGAGTTTCACTGTAGTGATCAACGTCAGAAAAAATGCCTTTAAAGAGAATGGGTTTATTGACATATACTTCTGTCTTAAAAATACATTGAATTAACACAATGTTGTGAGTTTCAACAACTTTTTCCAGCAGTTACATCCTAGCACTTTTTACATCAGTCAAATGTTAAGATATCACCAACATTTCTTTAGTAATTTCATCCCTTAAAATCTACCCCTGTAAGGGTTTAAATTCATCTTCCTTAAATTCCAAACTTCCACTAAAAACATCCCTCGTGGCAATTTGACCTAAAAGCACATAGTTCTGTTATTAAATCCAATTATAACTGAACTCAACAAGAAAAAAGACCTCATGGGAATAAGAATGTTGGCCAGACATGCCTCTTCACTACAGCAGATTATTCTCACAACAAGCCTTTTGCTTTTTATGAACAAAGACAATGCAGCCAAGAGGAGCACACTGACTGATGTGTGTGTGTGAAGAGTAATGTGTTCGGTGTGTTTTTCCCAGTGCAGTGAGATTTTAGAAGAAATTATTACAGTCAGGGGAGAGACAATAAAAATCCGAGCACTCTGAAAATGTTGCTGCTCATGTTTAGTGGTCTGGCTGAGTAAACATCTGCTTTTCTAAAACAACTGAAAGGTTCAGTATTTAATACTATTTATTGAATTATATTATTTGATAGGTAAAATTAATGACATTCCTAGTAAGACCGTAAAAGCTAAGGAAAAGTGTGGGACAAGAAAATGCAGACAAAGACAGGTGGAACGTAACAAAGGTCCTTTGAAGTTATCATTACTACATATGCGCCTCACTCAGGCTGCTACGTAACACTGTGTGGAAATACTTAACTGGCCAAGGCTGCATAACACTCAATATGTCAAAACAAATATGAGGAGGGCATTTACTTACTTTCCAACGTTATCTGGAAGAACTTGCAATGAAATATCATTGATGGAAAGGCATGTTAGATTCCGTAGCTCTGGAAAGCTTTCAGGTAATCTGGGGAAAAAAAGACAGGCAACAAAGTAAGATGCTGGCAGAAAAGGAGCGCACGTCAACAAACATCTATCTGACATTAACCTGTGGATAAATATTGGACCGGCATTTTACGTCTGGCAAGAGAAGAGGAGTCTAATTGGATGTTGTACTGATAGTAAGGTAAAGCAAGAGTTCACTACACTTTAGCCATAAACTCTTGATAAGTTGATATAGTTTATCTGTGCTTGTTGCTATTCATCTTTGCCCTCTGCCGTGACCAGCTTCATAATCAAACATTTTAACTTGTATGAGAACTTCAAAAAAGGAACAAAGGGAGTCAACTCCAGGATGCAAGGCTGCGATTACACGGGACAACTTGCTGAAAGCTCCTGGACATTTTTCAGTAATAGTTTAGTTATACAACTGCTACACAAACAGTCTGTGATATCAGCAGTATGCAGGACAAGGCAATAAAAGTCGCCCTCCTGAAAAAAAAGGATACTGAGTGCCCGTATTTTCCTCTTCTAAATGGACTCATTAGATGTTTGTTCAAGACAAACAGGCGACTTGGATACTTTCTTTTGTCAAGTTTTTACTTTAAAAACCATTACCCTCTTTAATATTGCAGGCTGGCCAGATGGGACCACTTAGATGAGAGTTGTGGTCACACTTTGATCAATAGCAGCAACAACAAAATGATGCTCCTCCATTTTGGTGGCAGCTGTAAGTGTATTTTTAATTGTCTTTGAGCTTCCAACATAAATGTGGGCTGGTGAGACAAATAAGGCGACTTCTGCTCAAATATTTCCCTCTAAAACCATTATTCAGAATAAATCCAAGACAAATCTAATTGAATTACACTAATCTACAAAGCCTGGAGATCCAAGAGGTATTGTATTTTTCTTCAGGAGGCAATCAACAACTTTTACACACATGAAAATCAACCTCGAACCTGCTATCAATCCCACAATGACAGGTCCTTTAACAACAGAGCTCATACAGATAACTAAATCATAACTATTCATATTTCTGATGCTGTCAAGACAAAATTTTGTCAATATTTTCAATTATGATGAGTTGAGAAACACACAAAATGCTTATTTTCCATTAAACATCATGTGACTGTAATTCATAACATCAGATTCCTGCTCACCCATAGTCGTAACTGCACCTTTACTATCAAACTGTTAAAAAAAGGACTGACGAAAGAGCGGAAAATTAGGTTACTACTGTGGAAAAAGAGTGTCTCTGTGCGCACGCTTGTGTGCACTTTAAAAGTATTGAACGCCAATGCCTTTGTAATACTATGCACTGTTGCCTCCTAAACTATATACGGCAAAGCAATGTGGGTTTGCCCCTGCTGAGGTGCAAATTAGACTTTGTCTCACCCACACAATGAAAAGCATATTATGCACAACCTGCAATCTGTCAAGGAGAGTGTGTGTTCATAGCAGCAGGGAATCTTTAAAAAAAAACTCATGCAAACGTGCAAAGCAGACAATGGAAACTCTTCTCCACAAGAAAGATAAAAATGGATTTATTACATTGCTCTTGCTATCCCAGCATTTTTAATCTGGATAAATTGGTCTGTTTATTTAAGGGAAGCTCAATAACTATCAAGTGTCTAAATCAATATGAAATGTGACATGTATGGCTTTGGCAATGTTACAAATCCTGACTGCTCAACATTTTAGGAAAGACCAATATTTGAAGGAATAATTCACCACCCAAATGATCAATTACTCAGCCCGTGTTACTCTGACTTTGTGAAGAAAATTGTTTTTTTCGCACGCCTCCACACTGAGCTAAGAATCCAAAAATGGAGACAATTCTTGATGAAGTCATAGGGGATTGTGTTGAAGCTCGCGCAGTATAATCAAAGTCTCATTTATCAGCTGTATGCTACTTAGTACTTCCCAAACATGTGCATTTTCGCTAAAACCTTACTATTAAAAACACTTTCACATAAACTGAGCAAACAACTGGGTAAATGACTCTTGGATTATACTGCATGAGTTGTGTGAGAGTGTGTAAACTCATGTTCTTCAGTAGTTTTGCTGCTGTTGATTAAAGAACCCTTTACTTCAATCAAGAATTTTCACCGTTTTTGGATTTTTCGTTCACCATGGAGCCAGGCAAGAATTAAGTTTTCTTTCCGAATTCAATGCAAAACAGGGTGAGTAACTGATATACAAATTATCATTTGGGTGGTGAAGTATTCCCTTAAATATTAAATATGACTGATGGGTATTTTCCTCTCTCTGAAAAGTAAAAACAACATAATCTGGGGGACTACCTTGTTAATGGATTTCCACTGAAATCTGCCACTTGGAGGGCTTTGCAGTACGAAATGCTCTCTGGAATTTCCATAATGTCTAGAAAAAAAGGAAAGACAGTGGTTACAACACTTCTTAATAAGAAATAAATATATGCTGAAATCAGCAGTAGTTAATTAACACATGTCAAAATAATGTATCAAAGACAGTGGCTTTATGTGTGAGTGATAATCAACAAGAAAACGTGACAATCTAAATGTGAGGATGGCACTTTGTGGTAAATCTAATGGAGGATAAACCTGATCATGCAACAGCTATGTTACTGAAGTCTTACTCTTAATTACAATGACCAAAACAAAAATGTACTATGGTTTGGTTAAAACATCTCCAATTAATTAGGACTGAACACAAACAGCACTGTGTGCTAAAAGTCTGTTTGTACTTTGTTTTAACTTCTGAATTTGGTTTTGCTCTGCAGCCACAACTGTGAACAGCCAGCTCTGCTGCACCAGTGTATCTAAAGAAATATGTTCGAGTTGGGAGATTCAGGCTTAATGCAAACCATGCTTTATTTTTATGCATGTTTGTTGCATCAGCTTCACTGATGAGGAGTAAATCTGTCAATGTGATTCATGCACTGAATTTAGTGCCGCCTTGCTCAACTGTAAACATGCTGTCTCACAGATATGAAGAAAATGTGCTACAATATTCTAGTTTACTTTTGCGCTGCTTTGGTACATCAGCGTCTTCCCTTCTCACCATTTCGAGAGACGTCCAGTTCTACCAGCTGCATGAAGTTGGCTATTTCTGGTGGAAGTCTGTGGATCTCGTTGTCACTCAGGCCGAGTTTTCTTAGTTTCACCAGCTGGAAAAATGGCTGAAAGATGAAATGAAGCACGTTTAGTAAAGAGCTTTGACTTGTTTCACATCTTAGCAGCGCTGGTGCATCCTGAACTGATTACTAGTTAAACCTCTGTTAAGCCAACAACAATGTCTGGCGAATATTGTACACCTGATGCACCAATATCATCTCTGAAAATTTCGATCAGCAAGTCACACAATCTCATCTTTTCTGTTGGGGCAAAGAACATTACCTTTGTTAAGGATGTTGCAGTAATTCGGTCTGATGGATTACATTCTTTACAACAAATTTATTAAATGTATACTTAACTAAATGTGACTGTATGTTTGGTGGCACACAGGATAAACTTACATTATTATAAACAAGTCAAGTCTGGCTTAAGGCAAATCAATACTTAAGCTGTTATCCCAGTGCTGATCTCATAAATCCTCAATAGAAACATTCATTCCTCGTCTGTGTGTCTTGACATTAGACATGCTATGTTATGGTAACTGCATGGCTGCTGTTAACAGATGAATAACTGCTTGTCACAGATGACATTTTGACACGTTACAGCAGGAAAAGCACGAGCATGAATAACAAATGATGGCTGAATCAGTCAAGGCTTAGTGGGACACTTGAACAGAACAGAGCCATTGTTATGTTGTTGGTAAAACCTTTGCTTTCCTAGTCAAAATGTCTGCTTGGTGGTTGTGATGCATCAACTTCATTTGTATTTGAATAGCTAGCGGACTGCAGCAATGACAAGACACTGACACAATCATTGTCAAAGACTGGAGGATTTGATTGAAACCAAAAGCCAGAATGAGGTCTCAATAGTCATAAATGAAACAAAGATGAGGGCCAGTCTGCAACCTCAAAGTGCTTTCCTTTCTGTTTTATTGGCTAAGAGACAATAAAGATTTCACTTTATTCCTTAATCCCCAAAGACAAGGGGACTACCTTGGACATGGATCTTTTTGTTGACTTTGGCTGTGTAACTCTTTCTTAATGAAAGAGGAATTATTCCCGCCCTCCACTTTCAATTCTTTGCTACATTTGTATAACCTTAGCAAACATGTCCGGTGGCCCTTTCGACAAAACACTTCCTGTTTCAGTGATAAGCCACTTTTTGAAGAATTATAAACAGGACAAGTGTCCTCACTGTGAGATATTTTCATTTTTATTCAGCAGGCTTTATCACGGATGTCTAACAGCAAGGCTTTACTTTTTGTCTCCCCGTTAAAAGTCTTAGTCCTCCTACAGACCCCTCTCGTCTTTACTGTGCTTTTCTAACACCACAAGACTCTATGCTGGACCTAAGATACAACTCCTAAAATTTTTTGGAGATGTCCTGGTCACAGGTTGCCACTTCAGTAGCAGAGATCACCTTTTGTTGTCAACTCATGTGAAAGACAGATCCACTTGGCACTTATTTAATGAGCAGAAGCAATTATCGCAAGCACATACTTGACGCCCAAAACAAGAGCGGGCAGAACCTTGCCTGTGTGGTGGTAAAGCAGGTAGCTCACAATACTGCTTCAGGTTCCCTGAATGTTTTGGTATGAACATAAAAAACCAGACTTGTGAATTTCCGCTCTGGTCTTTGTATTTCCCTGCTATTGCTGGTCAGCTGGCCATTGGGGCTCTTCCATGAATAGAGTTGCTAAATACATACAATTCTCATTCAACCACTTTAGTGGAGTATTAAATATGCTTTGTACTCTTTTGATGTCAGACACATTTTTGTCTAAATGGGACTAAATAAACATCTTTGTTCTCTATTCTTGCGCCCAAGCCTGTTGCACTTGTTGCACGAGAAATGCAGCAGTGCAACACAATGACTGTCTATTCCAAGCAAACATGTTTATTAAGTTGCAGGTTTCTATTTTCTATAACTCTGATATACTCTTTTATGCTGCAAATATGTGTCACCATTGGCATCAATTGTAACCAACACACATTCAAGCTGCAGCAGCTTTTTACAACCACCTGTTCAAACACTTAAAATGTTTTAGGTCACATATGCTTTGGCTTTCAACACTATTAGGGGCTTTATGAAAAATGTGTCTTTATTTTTAGGATGAAACTAGACCAGTGTTCCCCTTTGGTTCCCCTTTGTATTAACTTACTGTCCTGGTTTGTTGCTCAGGTAAACGCATTTATCCGGAGGTTGCTTGATGAACTGAAGCTGTTACAAAGGTTGATAATATCAGTGTGGCTGGTGCACAGACAACCCATGTAAAATTAGCCTCACATTTTCTACCAGCCTTAATGACTTCTGATGAATTCTTAATGATTGTGCCACTTCCGATCATATTTAACTCTACCTCCCTCTAACTACAGAAACCAGTGCTCAGCTTCTACGTGTTTAATGTGGGCATGACGGAAAAAAGCATAAAAGCAACAATCACCTGCACATCTGATCCTAGCTAGGGTCAGCTAGGTGTGAATGCAGTCTGTAAGATGTGAAAACAAGAACTCATGATCAGGCTGCTCATTATATTCAGACCACATCCAGATATAGATCACATTTTAATAATGTGTGCACAATAAATAAGGCCCAAGAGTCCAAAAGTCAAACTCCACCCTATTACAAAATGCACGCCATTCCAAGGTCTTAAGACAGTTCAAACAGTCTCTAAGCCATCATTTCGAAGCAAACAAACCTGTACTCTTACAAGGAATTAATGTCTGCCTTGAGTGTTTGCATCCTAACCACCTTAATTTCACTTTCACTTACAAAACATATCGTGGGTGCACTCTCTGTTTGCTAAGTCTCCTGATCTCAAGTGCACAGCTCAAAGATATGTCTCTTGATATCATCAAGGGAGACTTGGCTTGAACAGACTTGTTCACTTCCAGAAAACTAACCCTAACTGTAGCAGATCAGGATAATAATACATAATAATAATGTTTTTTAGTTGATTACTGACATGTTTACTAGCCACTCCTTAATGACACAGCAATCACAGCCGGAAGCAAACACAGGTACTCTGAATCCGTCAGTATCAAGTATTCAAAACTTTCAGCTTAAGAGAAAACAAAGGTGGTTTCATTCAAATGCCTTCGACTGGCTTTTGTCCCAGTCTAATCCCCCTTATAACACTGAAGACAATCAGAGGAGTAACAAAGAGCTACACATAATTGTTTCTGTATTGTCAGACTAGGTGCAGGTTTACCTTTGTGAGTCTTGCATTAGCATACTGACAGCAAACCTGTTCTTCTTGTTGGTGTCATTCAGCGCCACGCCCCAAACAATCACCCATGTGTGAAACACAAAAACCAAAACAGGCTGAGTCAAGAATACGTTAAACATTCTCTCGACTCCCGAGTCAATGTTTGAATCTTCAGTTTCACCTTCAGCACTGTTTGTTAAGGAACAAGCACAAGCCTGAAGGTGGTTTGTGGGAAGGGAGTACGTGGATTACTGCACTGCAAGATATCAGCAAAGTCCCTTAAAATGCTAACATACAAGACAGATGTTTTTGGTTTAGCAACAAAATTCTTACATAACCTAACCAAAAAGTTAGAAAATCATCATTAAAAAGTAAGATGTTTTTTTTGCAAAGCTTCAACCCTACAGCCATAAAGACATAAGTAAAGTACATGAGTACTGAGTGCTTGGCGAAGTCTCAGTTACATGTAGGTTACATGTGCATATGCACACCGTATTATATGTCACAGCAAAAGGCCAGAGTTAAAGTGTCTACACCACATGTCAGACTCAACAACTGCAGCACCTTTATGATGGTTTTGTTCTTTGCAAGAACATCCTCTTGTAGATCGTACTGAGAGTTAGTAAGTCAGTTTAACCCCCAGCTTCCTGCTCTGGGATTCATGACACCACTTCATTTACCACTTCACACATATCATAAACCCTGCTGCTTCCTGTCTCAGAGTAGTTTCTTCTCTCCATCACTGCCATCACTGTGTGTGTGTCATTTTTGAAAGCAGGCCCCAGAAAGCTACTTATGCCTGAACTAGGTGATTGTTTTGTCCAACCAACAGAACCTATAACCCAAATATATTCAGTATGATTTTACTTAAGATTGAGAAAACCAGAAAATATTCACAACTGACTAGCTGGAGCCGATACTTTTTTGGCATCTTTGCTTAAAAAAATGACAGAAAATAGTTCCCTTTAGATGCCCAAGATGTATCTAAATCACTTGCTTTCTTCGACAAACAATCCGAACCCTAAATAAGAGTCCTGCAACGAGTCAGCTCCTCCCGGTTTCCTGACAGGTGACCTGCAAAAAAGGTTATTTGCAGGCGGTATTTTGTCTTAATTTTACTTCCAGGTTTGGCTCTGGGTGAAAAAAGAACATGCAGGTCAAATCAAGAGTGTTGGATGACAAATATATTAAAGTAAAACAATAATAATAATAATTTAATTTAATGTTTTAACATTTTAATACTCTGATTGCTTACTTTGTTGGCTGTGTCTTCTGCGCCAGCTGGAATATGAGGGCTGCTTCAATAAGGTGCCTTTCTGACAGGCACTTAACTCTGAAGATGTGCTGCTCAATATTATTATAATGAGCAAATAATATTCTATTAAACTGTACTTCCTGCATAACCTCTGTTTTGACATATAATATCTTAGGCTAACATGTATGAAAAGTCCCAAAATGATTACTTTAAACATGCTGCCTGACCAAATTACCTATCTGAACAACACATAAGTATGTAGGATTCACGCTTTCCAGTCAGTCCGCAGATCTTGTGTTGGCGGGTCAGGTTGGGTTGCAGAACTAATTGATTACATGTGCAGGTGGCAGGGCTGGTGCAGTATCACGATTCCAGTTTGAGAGCAGGTCTCAAAAATCAGAGCCTTGTAGGACCCTGTCTGTAATATATGTAGTTTAGTATCATCTATGACAAAGAAAAGCATCACATCCTTTCACAGAGGAAGCTGCAACAAAAGGATGTTTAGCATTTTTGCTTGACAAATGATGACTGCATTACTATATACGTTGCAGACAGTCAGGCCATTCAAAGCTCTTTGACACAGCCACCCACCCAGACCTCTGTCTTTCAGTTTCACTGAAACTGGGAACAGTGGAAACTGTATTCATTTTTAAACTGGACAAAAAGGCAAGAGCATTTCCAGTGAGTCTTGCATTCCTATTCTCCTTCCTCTCTAGTTAGTTTCTTAGTCTGAAGGCTGTTTAGTAAGCTAACAGCTACTGTTTACAGACCAGAAGGATGGTATGTATCCTGAGGACCAGCTGCCGAAGGGAAACTTTGGTTTCTCCAAAGTTACTGTTTGCTAATTTGGTCCACTGCCTTAGCACAAATAATACATAAAACAATCAGAGAAACAGAAATGTGCTGAGGGAAATAGGGCCTATCCATACACAGCAGATTTTTCTTTGTAAAACTATTGAAACTAGCTCAAGATCAACTTGCCTCATCTTGTTACTGTAGAAACACACCTTTACTGTTTCATCTCACCATTAAGATTGCTTGTGCATGTTTTCATCTGCCTGCTGTTTGAAATGATTGACTTGCAACATGTTACTATGTCTCTGTTACATCACTGTCACTTCAGTCATAAGTGGTCAGCGTTTATTCATTCAGCCACCTCGGAGGCAAATGTGATGAGGCCACACAGCGAGCACTGAACTGGACTGATACAAAGGTTTATCCAGTTGGACGTTTCTTGAGTTCACTCAGCAAGCATTGATGACATTAGTTACATGCCAAAGAGCCCAATAAACGGTTCCTCTTGTCGCCACCCCTCTACCCTCGAAACATACTTAGAATATTTCATAGCTGAGCACAGAGATGCCTCAACTGTCACGTAGTTGTGTCTGTTGTCACAATGTCAGAGCACCTGCGATGACAGACGAAGGTGAGAGGGTTTACTTTCCCAGTAACTAGTATATCAGGTGTATTGTCTACCGTGTGTGTCGGTTTATGGTTTTATTGGACTGTACTTAGCTATTCAGGTCAATGATTCATTATGTCTTCATTAGAAAACACTAGCACATACAAATGCACGACTGAGGCAACAACAAAACACATAATGCTGTCTTTGTTTTCAGTCAGAATACCTGTTCCTGTGCTTTTCTCCAATGGACAAAGTAAGCAGTGTGACACAGCCATGGGAGGTTGCTCACATTATCTCTGTTCCATCACATTTCTATGGACATGCCAAGTCCAAAAATATTCTCTCAGCTCTCTTTTCTTTCCTCTATGGGTCATTTGAAGTGTAGACAGAATCACTGTATTTTCTATTAACATGAAAACTGAATCATCAATGCCACTAAAACTACTTAAAATGCAGAGGAGCTACTAGTTTTATTATGGTTGAGGTTTGAGGGATGTATTCTTTAAGCTACACATTTGTAAATGTAATTAAAACATGACAAAGCCCAATCAGCTTTACATCTGACCCGCCATGACTTCAGTTATATGAGGTCTCCAACCTTATTCCATAATCTGTCCACTTGTCACAAACAGCTGTAAACCCAATATTTTACCAAATGCACTCCCTGCTTTTGAAGGTTACATTGAGAACACAATTTTCTCAGGCTTAAAATACACTCTCTAGAGCGGAACTGAGAGCGCCTTCAACAATAAAACCGGTTTGGCTGCAAAAGTTAAAGGGAAAATGCAACAAAACCACAAAAGTCACTAATCCTTTCACTGACTGTAGCAGCTCCAGGCTATATGTCAGGAAGACACCACATGTCACGCTCTGGGATCTTCAGTTTCGAGCCCCGACGCAGAGAAATACTGCATGAACCATTCGTGCCCATTGGAAAAAAACCTGCAAATCCTTTAACTAGTATCCCACTTAATCCAGAGCACTAGGGTCACAAGTAAGAAGGCTGGGCTTGTGTATCCCCACCTCACCAAGTCTGTCAGTAATTCACACAGAGTGGCCCCTGCAGTCCTCCTACACGGATTCCATTAAGGAAAAATAGAGCGGTGATAGAGTACTTCAATCATTATATGATTCAGCATGTGTGTGTGTGTCTGTGAAGGGTTTTAGTCAAGTTCTGCTTGTTGTGACTGACTTGAAAGATGACTTCATGTACCTATGAATACAGCTCCACAGTGGATAGACGGTGTTTCATTAAATACCTAATGGAGGCATTTGAGTCATAAATGAAGTAAAAATACCAATCACTCACTGGTTACAGCTTGTCCAGTGTCGGGATTTTGCTACTTATGTCAAAATGAATTGCATAATGTTGGGTTTTAAACTGCTGGTCTGGACTAGAATTTGTTCGGCCACATCTCATGGCCTTCGTCACCAGATAGCATCTGTTTTATTTGTTGAAAAAAAAAAAATCCCAGGATGAATGACGAACCTTCAACCTTTCCATTACACTTGAGTCAGACAGCTGTCTTATTTGGAACAGTGAATGCTTCTACCTACTTGAAAATCATTCTCGCGTTACTAATATTTCTTTTACTTTATATCCAGTGGTGGAATACGTATTCAGGTCCTTTACTTAAGTAATAGTACTCATAACACACTATAAAAACACAACACTACAACTAAAAGTTCTGCATTAGAGTCCTGTCCTTACTTAATTGAAAGTTTGTAAGTATTATCTACAAAATGTACTTAAAGTATGAAAAGTACACATACTTATTGTGCTGTAAAATACTCCCTATCAGTGTTTATGATTAATATTACTGTTGCATTCATGCGTATGTTGCATGCTACTGCTGTAGATGTTTAAAGTTGTGCTAATTTTAACTCCCTTATATAGTGTTGGGTAGTTTAACCTGCAGCAATGCATCATATAGAATACAATCATCATCACTGTAATCTGAAAAGGCTGTCAGAAAAATGAAGTGAAGAAAATAAGTATATTTGCCTCTGAGGTGTGGTGGAGTAGAGGTATATTAGCATAAAATGGAAATATTCGAGCAAAGTACAAGTGCCTAGTATTTGTATTTAAGTAAAAGTACTTTCATCCCACCACTGTTCATTTACCCAGCTCCTCCATGGAGTAAATATTGTTCTAGAGCACCATTACTCATACCCCTTAATGTTTATCAGGGCACTGAGTCATAAAGATTGTGACCTTACATTTTATCAGTATTGTTGAACTGTCTGAAAAATAGGGTATTTAATGTTCTCTGCATGCAGTCATGGCTTTGTGTCATGCAGAAAGCATCAGGGTTTAGAGACAAAGGGTCATGGGTACTTCTGGCCTCAGCTCGGGATTACCTGCCCTAACAGGTTTGACATATCAAACACAATGTCAGGGCTTTGCAGCAGCCATGAAAGCAGGAGACACCTGGGGCTCAAATAAAAATGTTTTATGATCAAACCCCAGACTGTGACACATGCGTGTAGTTAACCTGTGGTGCAGGGGAAATTTCCACCTACACAGGGTGCCTGCCTTGCTGATCTTGCGTAATTATTGTCCCCAGGTCCCACCAGACTCTCACGGGATGCCTGATCATCAGCTCAGTTAGCAGCTCTGTGTCACAGCCACTTTAACTGGAGGGACGCATTTCATGTTACCAAAAATAAGCTAACGCTACCCTGCCTCTGAACCTGACATTAACATTAGTGAGCGGAAGCGGTTTTCTGCTTACCTTGGGCAAGTCTCGGAGTTGGTTGGCATCCAGCAAGAGCTCCTCCAAACTCCGTCCGTAGCGGTAAATCTCATCGGGCACATACAACAGGGAGCAGTGGCGTTTATCGATCATCTCAACATGACGGTTGCACCGCCACAGGGGTATACAGTGAAACATCACGGGGGAGTTAAATCTCGTACCCGTGCGATAAACAAACAGCGGGAGGACTGGGGGATGCAACAGATTGCTTCGGCGGGACAGTCCTGGACTAAATATACCGTCAAACACAAGCGAGGCGGAACTCACAGGCAGGTAAACACCGAAACTCCAACTCAAAGTGAGTCGCGTTGCACCGAGCTAACGTTCGTCAGGTCGCGACGAACATGGGAATTATTCTCCGTCGTTGTCTCACTTTGGTTAGTTTGTAGGCACCTGTTTTTCTCTCCGCTTGGTTCCTCGTCACACGTCGACCTCCGCCGCTTCAAAACCCCCTCTTTTTACCGTCTGTAACCCAGGCTACATCTCCGAGTGGAAGAGGGTGGCATTCTCGTTTTTTCGTCTCGTCCCGGAGTTAATTTCCTCTCCCGTCCAGTTTCTGACCCGGAACATTCACTCCCTCATTCCAATCCTACGTCATCAGTCCTGGCTGCTCCTCCCTCCGGTCCCTCCTCTGGATAGTCCCGTCCCGCACAGGGCCGCCCCGACGGGACACAGAGGACCGGCAACAGCCCCGAGGGGGCCCCGGGACAAGGGGGAGGGGAGAATAAAAAATCTGGACCTCCAGTGTATTAAAAAATATTTGAAATACAGCTGTTAACTTTATTTAACCCTTTCATCCATGACTTATTTCTGCCTCAGTCAGGATTTTTTTATTCCTCTTTAGGCATGGAGAAAAAAAATTGAAGTTAATTTTTTTAAGCATGCAATTGTCCAAACATGTCCAATCAGGTGGACAGCATGCATTTAAGTTTTCAGACTAAGAAATATCAACCAATTAGAAAACTACTAAAATATATAAAAAATATATTGAAAAGATTTGTTTTTATTGTTGTTTTTGTTTTATTGTACAGTTGCTAAAATTACAGTGCAGGAGCAATGTCAGGTTTCCATGTGTGTATTATTTTAAAAAGAAAAAATCTAAGTAAAAGGACAAAGATTTATATCTAAAAACATAAGAAAATAGAAAAACACACACAAAAAGAAAACATATTTAAATTGAATATAAGGATACTATTCCTAAAATATATACAGAGAGGATGTACTAAAACTAAATCTTAGGACATTTTGATAAACAAACATACATTAATAAATTCATGAACGAATTATTCAAATACATTTTTAACACTGTTAAACATATTCTTATACTGTTCAATGCAATGCAAAAGTGTTAAACCTTGCCTCCAACTCTTCAGCTTCTTCCGTTTCTCTCTCTGCTAAACACCTATTCTCTGCAAAAATATTGTCAGAATATTACACAAAAAAATGTAAATTACATTCTCTTAACATAAATCAATTGATTTACAGCTAAGAAAGTCACTGCAGATGAATTATTTTCAAGAACAACAAAGTTGCTGTAATAGTATTAATTGTACTTAAAATATAGCCAGCGATGCATGATGTCCAGTTTAGTGGACAGATGATTCATCGCAGTTTCCTTCCAACATAAAATCAAAACGTGGAAATTTCAACAACTGTATTACTCCTTACATGTTACTTGATGTTGCTAAATTTAGTTTTACCTGCAAGGGTCTCTTATTATAGTAGGACTGGCAAGATATTCTTGAGCTGCACAACATTTCTTGGCCTCCATCAGCCATCTTGGTTTTGAGAGATTTGTGTTGCACTTACAACACCTGGCCAGTGGGTGGCACTGTATAGCATGATACACTAGGGTCCACTGTTGTGGCCTAAATGCAACTATACCATCAAAACCAATGCACATACAAGAAAATGGGTTTTCAACAGCTGTTTACTGTAGTGACCACTATATGTAAAAGGGTTATAATATGATCCAGTAGCACCAGGGCCTTCAACAGGGGGTCCGTGAACCCTAGGGGGTCCTCAGAGTTACTGCAGGGGGGGGGGCGCCAAATTACTGCTTGATAATTTATTTATGTTGAATTTATTCATTTAACAATAAAATGTCATGAAAATACACATTAACACGAATCCAATATATTATTGGCAAGAATAAAAACCCATTTAATTTACAGTACACAACATTAATAATAGGCTATCTGTTTCCCATGAATCCCTGTGAAATCATTCATCAAAGTGCAGAGGGAGAGGCTAACCCACCTAGCCATGTTACAACTGTTGCTGACTTAGCAGCTACAGGTAAGGGTGAAAGAGACAAGAAAATGTTCATAGAAGTGCAATCAGTTTTGTACAATATATGTAGTAGGGGGTTCCTGCTCCATCTCTCTTTCAGCTAACAGGTCTGTGGCCTAAAAAGGACTCAAACCACAAATCACCTAATTAAAAAAACATTTGTTTACACTGAAACGTAATTATCTGAGACCTTACCTTTCATTTGCTACAGGTTAGAATATTTTAACACAAATTATGCCAAAGAAATGCAGCAGAGTGAAAAGTGTGCAATTACAGAGCAGTTGTTGGCAATGAAAGATTTAGGCTCCTTCCAACAACGCTAATTTAATAAGGTCTATGAAAAGGATAAGGAAGCTCAGACAAATAAAAACAAAATGAGAAACTAAAGTTAGAAGAGTGCAAGTTAAAATAAGGGATTAGATATAAATATAATACAGAATAAAGTAATATAAATTAGATGGTCATTTCAATAAATAAACTGAATTTAAACAGAAATGTAGTAAATATGCACAGGCTAATGATAAATATAAATATATGTAGTCCATACACAGGCAACACAAGGCAAAATCATTTATATAGCATATATTTCATTTCATTTATGTGATTCAATACGCACACAGGATGGCTGAAACAAATATTCTTCATAAAAGCACCTAGTTTACAAATAACTCTGGCTTATCTGACAGTAATAACAAAATTAATTTCAACATAGACAGGCAGTTTAAATAATGCTGTGGCAAATATATTTATCTATAATTCATTAGGCTTACATTCTGACATTCAAACTATGATACTCTTCCCCTGAACAATTGTCATCACAGAGGTTGCAGATCCAAGGGAACCCAAAGTGCTGTACAGATTACACAGGGTAAAAGCACAAGAAATTAATGATTAAATAAAAAGAAGCAAAAGCACACTGAGTGAAACAATCGACAGTCAAATAAACAATCAAAAACAAACCAAAAACAATAAAATAAATCAATTTGTTGTAAAAGAAAAGAAGTCTGTGAGGATCGTACTAAGTCAGGAGATCTGAGAAGCATCATGGTGGACCTAAACCATTCAGTGATTTATGGACAAGTAATAGAATTTTGAAGGTGATTATGTGAGAAACTGCAGTTTAATAATCTGAGAACTGGAGTTACTGAGACTTTCTGCATCATTCTGTATGAGCTGAAGTTGTCTGACTGCTGTCTTAAACAGACCTGAGAACAGTCCAGCCTGCTAGAGATAAGAGCATGCACAAGTTTCTTTATATCATGTTTTGACATCAAGTCTCTGATGTTTCTGAGGTGATAGAAATCTGATTTTATTACTGATTCAATGTGACAATACAAAGGTGTAAACAGTTTCTAAAACAGTATATAAAAGTGTCAAGTGATGAGTTCAGGAGCTCTTGTGACCTGCAGGATGAAGCTGTCCCTGAGCCTGGTGGTGCAGGGCCGGATGCTGTGGTACTGTCAGCCAGACGGCAGCAGGCAGAACAGTTTGAGGCCGGGGTGACTGAGGTCTTGGATAATCCTTTTGGCCTTCTTCAGTCTCCACTGGGTGTAGAGGTCCTCCATGGATGGCAGCTCTGTCCTGATGTGTTGGGCATTTTTCACCACCCTCTGAAGAGCCTTATGGTTAGGATACTAATTTTACTGAGTATTTTCACTGAATGCTTTTTTATTTCACTCTAGTTCATTTCAAAGAGACATGTTTTATTTTTACTGATATAATTACTTGCTACTTTTCTCAAAATCATGATCAGATTATAAAGTATGAAGACTACCTTAAAGTACATCTTGCTGATAATACTGCAGTATTTTTACTTCAGATTTTGAATGCAGAACTTGTAATTGAATATTTCTACACTGTGTTTTGCTGCTGACATCTCAATATTTCTTCCACCACTGGAAAGTGTGTTACTTATTTATGCAGACCTGTTCTGTGGTTAATTATAATCAGCAACTTGATTTAAAAAAAAAAAAAAAAAAAAAGTATGTTATCAATTGCAATTTTGTTTTTGTCTGGTTTGTCTGTCTGCTCAGACACCCAAAGGCAAAAATGAGCTGCTTAGCATTTATGTCACCCATCCCCCTCTATTTGCATTTTGTACAGCATTTCCAAGACAAATATTATATGGCCCTGGGTAATATGATTAAACTCATATGCACCATGTAAACATTATATCAGCTAAAATAAAGTTACATCTTGTAACAAGGACCCTCATAAAGACAGGATCTCAGATCAGATACCAAAGCAGGACCCACATTAAATCCCTCACCGTGCCTGTTAATTGAACTAAAGTAATGCCGTGTATTTCAGAACAAATTTCAGTTAAACATACACAGTATACCACAAACCAACTGCTGCATGGTGAACCTGAGGCTTGTGGGGCCCCTGGGTATTCGTGAACACTGTTGCTCAGTTGGTAATTTATCCCTGCTAACATGACTCCCTGTAATCTCCATCCCTCTGCAGCTTTACTGTGGCTCCAATATCTGATCAGCAAATGAGTGTGAAAGTCTCTCTACATTGTTACAGCACATCCTGCGTGAGTCATAATTCAGCCCTCCACACACAGAACATGACAGATGTTGCCTTCATTTACATTCATAAATGAAAAAACACCATCGTCATGTGATCCTGTCAGATCCTTGATGGTGTTCCCCCCCCTCTCTCCTCTTTTCTAGGTCAGAGGTGAAGGTCAGCTCCAGCCCTCTGGTCTGAGCTCCCCTTGTGGTAGGACAGCATCACTGACCATCAGGCCATTTTGCAGCCTCCTCCAAGGTTAGAGGGACTTCAGCCTGGATGTGAGCCAATAGCACTTTTACTCATTTAGACATTGAGTATGAGCAATTATAAAATAGTATTTTTAAATTGCCAATCTGCTTTTAAAGATCAGTATGTCTTTTTGTTGCCCTGTATAAACAGATTCACAAGAAGAGACTCTTCTTTTTTCACCTCCAGTAACATCACATAAAACAAGCCTTCAAAAAGTCACCATTTTAAAATTTGTAAGCAATAGGAGACATTCACAGCAGCTCACCTCAAACCAATGAATTAAACATGAAGACGGATTAACGGTGCAGTCTTAGCAGGCTGCCACAGGTGGTGCTGAAGGCTGCAGCAGTTTCACAGCCTTTCCTCCAATATCTCAAACAGTTGTTGTCCAAAATAACAAAAATAGACAAGGAAGGGTCCTTGAGCAGCGGCAGCCAGCAGACGCCTTCCCCCATAGAAGACAACAACATCACAGTGGGTTGATGAAGAGCTGCTTTGTTTTCGTTATGTGGAACAATTTGTTGACATCTTTTCATGATTGTTTGGCTCAAAACAGGTGGATGAGAACAAAATGAACCTAAATGATATGATCTGAAATTTAAGTGTAGTAAAGAGTTTGTTTGAAGGCAAATTTGGAACAGAAAAAAATACACTTCTCTATACATCCTCTAGAGGGAGCCATACCCCATTAAATAACCTACTGACTGATGTTTGGCTCCAACAGGCTGAAAAGACAAAACATCATATGAAATAAGTTTGCTGTTTTCATCCTCCATTTAATAGTGAAGACAAGTCACAGTTACAGAGAAAAAAATATGCATGTACATTTAGACAAACAACACAGAGTAATCGAAGGTGAACAAAGTTAATGAATGACAGAGTGCACTTTCCCCACATCCACACTGTAAATATCAAGATCATATAATAGCATTTATCTGCGTCCAAGCTGCTTCTTAAACGCCTTTAAGGACTTTGCCATCATTGGAGCAACTCCTGTGTGAACAACAGGCGAAAAAAATTGACGTCAAGGTGAATTAAAATGTCAAGTGAGATCTGACTGGATAAAAAAGAAATGAAGAAAAACCCTGATAAATATCTGAACAGGCCGGTTTGAACATTTTAGCAAGTTGTTGTGCGTGTTCACAACACTGCATCCAAAACAGTCTTTTATCAGCTCACTTGTTTTTTTGCGAGGGTCTTGTGTATTGCTTGAACTGGTGCTGCTGGACCTGCTGGGCTCATTACAACTGGGCCTCGGTCTGTTGTCCTGAACCTTGACACTGATAATTGGAAAGATAAAAGCACAGTGCATAATTCAATTAAATATTCTGCATGTAAAATTACAAAATGAGTCCATCTACGTCCAAATGTGAGTGTTTTACAAGTAGGGCTGCAATGATTAGTCGACTAATCGATGACTAATCGACTATTAAAATAATCAATGACTATTTTAGTAGTCGACTAATCAGTTTGAGTCATTTTTCATAGAAAAGTACCATAAAAGTACCCAAAATACTCTCATTGCAGCTTCTTACGTTCAAATATTGGCAGCTTTACACACTCTCCCATGACGGGCAACTAAAACCCTCTGGCGTGAGTACGAAACAAGACATTATTTTGGGGTTTGGGAGAGACAGACCGACATTTTTCACCATTCTAACACATTTTTTGATAAAATGATTAGTCGACTAATCGAAGAAATATCGACAGATTAGTCGACAGTGAAAATAATCGTTAGTTGCAGCCCTAGTTACAAGTGAGCATAACATCCCTAGTTAACAAGAGGGAACTGAGGCCGTCTCTAACCAGAATAAAACCAGTTTATCCAGCATGTTGCTCCATTTCCTGTTTGGCTAAGCTCACCCAAAAAGCATGACAGCCGCTGTTATCTCATGAGTCCCTGACAGGTTACAACCCTGCTAAGCTGCTGTCGTTAAGCGATAACTTTGTAGTTAAGGCTTTTATGTGGAAGAGGAGCAGAGCACAAGGTCGACCAGGTGTTCATGGGGCTCTTATAATTTTGGTTTGTTTATGAACTTTATAATTAGTAAACAAGATAGCTAAAATTCAAAAACATGAACACACTGATTAAATAAAAAGCTCACAAATCCTCACACATCACAAAACCAGTGTAGTCATTTCTGTATATTTGGGATGCTGAACCCACCTGCACCTGAGCTGAGGCTGCTGAACAGCAGTTCCATGAATTTCCTGCTGAATTCGCACATCTCTCGGTGGCTTGGCAACAGTGTGAATAAATGCCATCTTCACCTGCCGACCTAAAAAAAAAAAAAAAAAGAAAAGGTCACAGTGTACAGAACATCAGCACTAAACAGTATTTTACTACAGTATAAAATGTAAATAAAACATTCACTTTTTCATGTTCAGCTCTTCTAACAAGGATTTTGATTAGACAGTGATCAAGATTAATGTGTTACAGTTTCAGTCACACACCTTTGGGTTTTCTAGAATGTGCCGAGACGATGCTTTTTGTCAGACTTTTGAGTTTCCTTTCCCTTTCCTCAGACAGCCTGATGTACATCTCTTTCCACGATTCGTACTCCTGAAGTTTGGAGTCTTTAAAGTCCCTCTGACAATGTTTCCCCCATAAGTGATCTGTCTCTCCGATGTAGATCTGTGGAAGCAGATAATTACAGAGCTAACAGCAAACACACACGTGTACGCTCAAGTTAAATTCTTCACATAGTAACTCCTCTAATCTTTACCCAAGATCTACAAAGTCTGCAAAGCACCTAGAAAGATAACCTCAGGATAAAGTGACACACGCTCAGTGGCCACTGGAGGAAAACCTGCTCATTGAAACCATTGAAGGGTAACTGGTATTTCTCAACCTGGACCTTTTTCAGGTTGGGAGCGACATTTCTTGAAATTGGTCCAGTATTGAGCCACAGGGCAGCCAGCAGCGACAAAACAAGCTGCAGTGTAACCACTCAGGGCAATACGCACCATCAATGTACGTCCACTGAGGTGTTTGTTTTTGCTGCTGACAGGCTCAGATTATTATCCCAAGTGTCAGACATTATGGAAAGGACCTCTACAGACACGACCTTTGTTGTTGAACAGTAAGATCCTTTTTAACCAGAGACAGCCACAAAATCATTATCACTAAACCCACCAGACTCCATTTAAATAAACAATGATTTTAGCCTGTATAGAGCCAGCATATTTTCACATCAAACTGACTGAATGAAGGGATTGTTTCAACCAAACCAGAGTTGGTGAATGCTCTAACAAGGCAGCTTTTGTGGGTTTTATTTTGTTTCTGTCAACTTTAAATGAAATGTGTTTTACGATGATAAAACTACTGTTTATTTAAATGGAATCTGGTGGTTATGGCGATAGCAATTTCAGGACTGTTTCAGGTTAAACAAAAAGGATCTTACTCTTTAACAAAAAGGTTGACCACTGTGGGGGGTTTTCTTTAATGTTGTCAGACACTAAGAGTAATAATATGAGCCCATCAGCAGCAAAAACAAGCACTTTTAGAATATGTACAGTACAGGCCAAAAGTTTGGACACACCTTCTCATTCAATGCGTTTTCTTTATTTTCATGACTATTTTCATTGTAGATTCTCACTGAAGGCATCAAAACTATGAATGAACACATGTGGAGTTATGTACTTAACAAAAAAAGGTGAAATAACTGAAAACATGTTTTATATTCTAGTTTCTTCAAAATAGCCACCCTTTGCTCTGATTACTGCTTTGCACACTCTTGGCATTCTCTCCATGAGCTTCAAGAGGTAGTCACCTGAAATGGTTTTCCAACAGTCTTGAAGGAGTTCCCAGAGGTGTTTAGCACTTGTTGGCCCCTTTGCCTTCACTCTGCGGTCCAGCTCACCCCAAACCATCTCGATTGGATTCAGGTCCGGTGACTGTGGAGGCCAGGTCATCTGCCGCAGCACTCCATCACTCTCCTTCTTGGTCAAATAGCCCTTACACAGCCTGAAGGTGTGTTTGGGGTCATTGTCCTGTTGAAAAATAAATGATCGTCCAACTAAACGCAAACCGGATGGGATGGCATGTCGCTGCAGGATGCTGTGGTAGCCATGCTGGTTCAGTGTGCCTTCAATTTTGAATAAATCCCCAACAGTGTCACCAGCAAAACACCCCCACACCATCACACCTCCTCCTCCATGCTTCACAGTGGGAACCAGGCATGTGGAATCCATCCGTTCACCTTTTCTGCGTCTCACAAAGACACGGCGGTTGGAACCAAAGATCTCAAATTTGGACTCATCAGACCAAAGCACAGATTTCCACTGGTCTAATGTCCATTCCTTGTGTTTCTTGGCCCAAACAAATCTCTTCTGCTTGTTGCCTCTCCTTAGCAGTGGTTTCCTAGCAGCTATTTGACCATGAAGGCCTGATTCGCGCAGTCTCCTCTTAACAGTTGTTCTAGAGATGGGTCTGCTGCTAGAACTCTGTGTGGCATTCATCTGGTCTCTGATCTGAGCTGCTGTTAACTTGCGATTTCTGAGGCTGGTGACTCGGATGAACTTATCCTCAGAAGCAGAGGTGACTCTTGGTCTTCCTTTCCTGGGTCGGTCCTCATGTGTGCCAGTTTCGTTGTAGCACTTGATGGTTTTTGCGACTCCACTTGGGGACACATTTAAAGTTTTTGCAATTTTCCGGACTGACTGACCTTCATTTCTTAAAGTAATGATGGCCACAGGTTTTTCTTTAGTTAGCTGATTGGTTCTTGCCATAATATGAATTTTAACAGTTGTCCAATAGGGCTGTCGGCTGTGTATTAACCTGATTTCTGCACAACACAACTGATGGTCCCAACCCCATTGATAAAGCAAGAAATTCCACTAATTAACCCTGATAAGGCACACCTGTGAAGTGAAAACCATTTCAGGTGACTACCTCTTGAAGCTCATGGAGAGAATGCCAAGAGTGTGCAAAGCAGTAATCAGAGCAAAGGGTGGCTATTTTGAAGAAACTAGAATATCAAACATGTTTTCAGTTATTTCACCTTTTTTTGTTAAGTACATAACTCCACATGTGTTCATTCATAGTTTTGATGCCTTCAGTGAGAATCTACAATGTAAATAGTCATGAAAATAAAGAAAACGCATTGAATGAGAAGGTGTGTCCAAACTTTTGGCCTGTACTGTACATTGGCATTGCTTAATTGCACTGTGCAGACTGTATCGCAGCTGCAGCAGTCTCACTCAACACTGGACCAGTTTCAAGAATTACTGCTCCCATAAGTCACTTTGACACAAAAATGTGGAAAAAAAGGTTAAAAAATAACATAGTGACACTTTAACAGCCTTCAAATCTGGCACACCTCAGCATAATGTTGTCAGGAGGTTACGTTAATGTTCAGCTAAACATTATACAAGATGTGTCACTGACATTTGCAAACATGCCAACTTTGCACACAATATACCTAAAGGGAAAATCTACTGATGACATTTATACTTCCAAGGGGCTATACCCTTTACATTCAATGACCTAATGGCTTTTTCTCTGAATGAAAATATAGTTGTAACACATAATCGACAAATGGGGGATCAAATGCAGTGCCAGACAGGTGTACCTAATAAAGTGGCCACTGAGAATGTGTCCGTGCTAAATCTGTTCATATTCACATTCTTACTGGGTTGCATTCTTCAATGCGCAGCAGCTGCTCCGGTGTACACCTCTCCAACACCGGCTCGAGGATTTCAAACGGGACTCCGCCAGTTTCATACAGCACTGAGGAGAGATCCCTGCAACCTAAATATGAAGCCAACAAACTGACGGACTGATCGGCAAAAAGCTGCCTGGGGGCTTTACTCACAGTTAATGTTATTCTGGAGCGTGCGGATACACTGTTGGTGCAAGCTCATCATGGTTGGGAGGAAGGCGGTCTTGGCTCCAGAGTACACTTGCATCTTTTTGTTGAGGCGTTGACCAGTGAAGACTGCAGACTCCTCGGAGACGTCACAGAAATCAGACTCTTTCTCAGCTATAAGACAAAAGGAGAAGATTGCTTATTCCACAATGAAATAAGCGATGTGATAGCACAGCTGTATAGGTTATAAATACCTTTCCTCTCAAAGTAGTCCACACTGAATGGAGATTCACATTCAGGCAGAGCAGCAGGTAGAGGGATGGTGAATGGAATCAGGTCCATTACAGACTGCTTAAACTTCTGAAATATGACGAATTAGTAATCAAATTTAATCAACCATGAGCTGCACTCTAAGATCTAAACTTTAAGATCATTGTCAAACATACCTTTGTTGGAGAGGTAACATTTATAGACCTCACAGGGGATCTGAAAGGTTTAGCACCATGATCTTTTGTTACTTCCTCTTTTATAGTCTTGGTTGTTCTGGGAGGCTTCTTCACTACAGATCTCTCTTTTCTCTTGACAACATTCACATCATAGTTCAAGTACGATTCGAAAGACAAGGAGGGCTCCTCGGGGTCACTTTGCTCGTCTGCGTGTGTTACTTTGGCCTTTTTTGTTTTTGAATGCCCGTCTTTTTCAGATTCCTGGTTGTATTTTAGAGTGTGATGCTTCTCTTTACTTGCTTTTTTCCTTTTTTTGTTTTCGGCCTCTGAGCCTCTGTCATCTTTGACACCTGCCAGCTTTGATGTCTCCGAGTGTTTGTCACAGGACTCAAATGAAAAAGATTCTTTTGGTTTCTTATGAGACTCTCTTTCTGACACAAATCCTCCACCATCAGAGCTGCCTTTCAGTGTTTCCCTGGAGTCAGAGCTGGATTTCTGATGAGTGTCCTCTGAGTTTTTGTTTCCAAGCAAAGTATGTCCTGATTTTCTGTTACTCTCATCACTTTTCTTCTTCTTGGAGACAAATGCATTGTCCATTTGATCCTCTTGGATGTGAATTCTCTTTTTCCAGACGTCATCCTGGTTTTCTTGTTGGCTTTTTTCTTGATTTTCATTCTGGTGTCTTTCCTGTCCTTCACGTTGTTTCTCTGAATCGGCTTTCCTACTCCTGGTATTGGAGAGGGCCTCGTCTGTACGATTCTGACTCTTAGATGTTAAGCAATTATTGTTTGAATCCTCCACTCTCAAGCTTCCATTATTAGAGCAGTTTAGGCCATCTAGTTTGTCTGTAACAGACAAACTCTCCCCATCCTCTGTGTGGCTGCATCAAGGACAAACTCAAGATTAAGATGTTGAACACATAACAATTACTGCTTACTGTTTAATAAAACAAAAATGCCACATATACATCACCTTGTGGATTCCTTAGGGACCAGTCTTTTCCAACCCCTAACTAGCGACTTTGCCAATTCTCCAGCCTGTTCATGTTTGCGCAAGGAGTTAACCGTTTTGCCAATTCCAGTTTCCTAATTTATATGTAGATGCAAGTCAGCACAGTCAAAAAATTAACTTAATCAAACTCCAAATGTTAATATATCAACACAAAATGAATTATTTGCAACAGAGACTCACAGCAAGAATGTCTAATGTGATATCCAGATCCTTGAGTTTCTGCAAAATCTTTACAACCTGGAAACAGAGCAATAAACACATTACTGTTACAGTGCTGGATCATGGTTTTAATGCATGTTTAGGACACAAATGTAAAGTAAATTGAGGAAAAACCTGACATGCCAAATATGGTAATCCTGGTTTGGGATCACCACAGTTGCTGATTGTGCATACAGAGCAGAAGCTATGTATGGGAACCACACACCCACTTAGGCTGCTCCATTTACTGTGGACTATAAATGGATGAAAGCTGCCGGCTGTTATAAAGTCTCCCTATATAACTGAAAAGTTTGTCAGCTTGTGCTTCAACATTCTAATTTGATTTTAATGCATTTAAATTTGAATCTAATTTAAATATCGGCCAATTTATGAGTCAATCTGTGCGTAAAAGCGACCCCATCGCCTGCGGAGCGCCCCACTCCACTTCCACTGATGATGGACAGCAGCCATAAGTTGAACAACTGGAGAGGTTGCCAATTTTAGCAGCAAAGCGCCTCCCATTTAAACAACCTGACCCCACAGTGGATTGCTTAAAATGCAGCGTGGTGGCAGCGCACATGTCACTGACTGAGACAGCTCTCAATCAGCCTGTTTCCACACATAAACACGGACACAAGACGCGCGTAAAGACGCGGAAAATATTTTATAGCTGAGAGAGATGACAGTCATTTAACTTGTTTGTTCAGCCAATAAAAACATAAAAATAGAATACAAAAAAAACTAATGAAACTGCTGTAACGTCTCTGGAGCAATAATTGGCTGTATCATTGTGTGTACACCGGAAACGTGAGAAAACTACACATGATTTATGTTCTGTCAGCCTCTCCCTTCAGCCCTGCCCTGTTAATTGTGCGCATCCATCCGAGAAATGAATAGACATTGTATCTACCGTTGCAGACTCTGCTGTGTCTGTCAGCTGAAGTTTGAACCGCATGACTTTCTTCACCACATCAGAGCTGCTGGCCATCACGGTGACTCACGTGCAACCGTCTACACACACCGGGCAGCGCGCGCCCATTGATGACACTATTATAATGGGCGGAACCGATGGCAGAAATGATGTAAGGGGGTACGGTGCAGAAACAATTAAGCATGAACCAGTAAACATATGATAAAAATAGGCATTAATATTCATGAACATGTTGCTGTAGCAACCAAAATTGGAATATTAAAGAAGTAAACAACCTTTCTGAAATTTCACCCCAAGTCTTCTTGGCACACGCTGGTCCCTCTTTGGCAGCTGTTGTCCATTTGAATGGACATATTGGACTGATAAAGTACATGGATTATTCATCCTTAAAACCAGAAATTAACCTACTTATCTACCCAGTAGTAGACCCACCTCATCGACTACCACCACACCACTTGTTTAACCAAACATGTATGACATACACAATCAGGACTCTTGGGACTCTGCTGATGGCATATTTCAAAAATTTCTACACCCTTTTCAGGTTTGAGCCAAGAAACCAGTCACACAGAATGAGCCAGACACAGTTGTTAAGGTCACTCTTGTGTCTCCTTGAACTTTTGTCCTCTGCACCAAGGGTGTCACTTTGGTTTGAGAAGTGAAGGGGGCACCATAGAACAGGGGGTCTCAGGGTCCTCCCCCACAAAAAAAAATGTGGTTTAAATCCCATTTTCTGCATTTCTACATACATTAAAGGACTATCGTAACCAATACAAAATCTGGGAAATTGTTAAGTTGGTCATGAGGCTAAATTCTGCCAGAATGTTGCTGGATATGACACATATGCTACACCTTCTGTGGCATTTTTATACTGGAGCAAAATCAGCAGCTCAATGCACACTCTCAGATAGAAACTGATGGGTGGCCAAACAGTTGTGGTTATAAAATACACACATATGCTTTTTTTTAAAGTGGAAATTACACCTCAGTTCTGGACAGACAGCTGCAGGACAAGTGTCCCCTGCACAATTTAATTTCTATTTTCTGCTCATTTCCATTTAGATCACCAACAAGATGACACCCAACAAGAAACCAAGATAATGTTTACATTTATCTGTAAGTTTTACTGCAGTATTGTGAGAGTAGGATATCATTAAAACTACTTATTCCTTGGTATTAAAATAAGATGCTCTTTGCACCACTGACAGCTAATGATTTTTCTAAACAATGGCCAAATGAAACTCTGTGATGTGTCATCGAGGATATAGGTCGAGCCCCAGCTGTATGTTGACATCAACTGATTGGAGGCTATTGTGGGACACTACATGTCAGAGGGGGGGTTGTGTGGTACCTCTCCTCTGCCACATGCATTGCACAATACTTGATTGGCACCCACTCCCCAAGAGGAGGAGTTTACTGCATGTCTCTTTCAGCTGGGGTGACTGCTGTTCTCTCTCTCCTGCTCCAGTAACTGGAGGCACAAGTTCCTTCTTCACCAGCCTCAACTTCATTTCTCAGGTAAGTGGAGCTTTGCTGTGTTTGATCGTTTGCCATTTCAGCAATGAAGAGGCAGTTTGGTGCTGTTAATGCTTCAGTGTTTGTCAGTCAGTTTAAGATTGGAAAATGTGCTCCTCTCTCACTTACATGAGATTCAAAAAGCAGATAAAATGCCTAAAGCTGTTGACCCTTCTGTAACATTAGTTTTTACACCTTCATGGTGACAGTAAGCTTCATGTTTTCTAGGATTGTGGGTGACTAATGCGAGTAGTGGCTCTCTAGGCAACTTTTTTGTCATGTAGATTGTGTAAACTGCAGATGTACACAGGACAGGCCTACAACAATGAAATAAAATAAAGAAAAGAGACACAAAAAAATAAATGTTTGCCCCAATTTGAACTTAAACAGTCAGAGGACATGAGGCCTGCTGCTCATGTCTCAAAGTCTATAAAAGGAACGTCATGGGTGAGCCGTCCAGCGTTGCTATTCCTGGACGTACTGCTGATAAAATGTGACAGATGCAGAGAGGGGGACATGTTGACGCACTCACTCGCTCCAGCATCACCTGGTAGCACATGTTTTGAAAGGTGTCGGTGTCTGGTGCAGTCTAAATAAATTCTACTAACTCTAAAACGTAAGAAAACGTTTCTATTTTGATACAAGAAGATGTAATGCATTAGACAGCAAAAGTCATAACGGTCACAAGGTTCATTTGTCACATTTGATTTTTGTGCATCTTGTTGCACTTCTCTGATAAAATCTAACATGTTTTATGTGTATTTCCAGAAGGTCTGGGCTGTGTTCTGCTGCTACAGCCATGGCACCCAAAAAGAACAAGGCGACCAAAAAGAGCAAAGGAGACATAAATGAAATGACCATAATGGTGGAGGACAGCCCCATCAACAAGATCAACGGGCTGAACACCCTGTTGGAGGGAGGAAACGGCTTCAACTGCATTTCAACTGAAGTTACCGATTCAGTTTATGCCCCAAACCTTCTGGAGGGTTTGAGCACCATGAGGCAGGACAGCTTCCTCTGCGATCTAACAGTCGCCACCAAGTCAAAGTCATTTGATGTCCACAAGGTTGTCATGGCCTCCTGCAGTGAGTACATTCGAAACATCTTGAAGAAGGATTCAGCTCTCCAGAAGATCGACCTGAACGACCTCTCGCCCGTTGGCCTTGCCACAGCAATTACATATGCATACTCTGGAAAGCTGACCCTGTCGCTGTACAGCATCGGCAGCACTATCGCTGCGGCCATGCTGCTGCAGATCGGCACCTTGGTGAAGATGTGCAGTGATTTCCTCATGCAGGAGCTCAGCGTGGAAAACTGCATGTACGTGGCCAACATCGCCGACGCCTACGACCTCAAAGAAACCAAGGAGGCAGCTCAGAAGTTCATGCGGGAGAACTTCATCGAGTTTTCCGAGATGGAGCAGTTCCTGAAGCTCACCTATGAGCAGATCAGCGATTTCCTCTCAGATGACTCCCTGCAGCTTCCCTCCGAGGTCACGGCCTTCCAGATCGCCATGAAGTGGCTGGACTTTGATGAGAAGAGGTTGAAGTACGCAGCGGATCTCCTAACGCTTATCCGCTTCGGCACTATCTCTGCCCAAGACCTGGTGAATCATGTCCAGAGCGCGCCCAGAATGATGCAAGACCCCGAGTGCCACCGCCTCCTTGTTGATGCCATGAATTACCACCTGCTGCCCTACCAGCAGAACATCCTCCAGTCCCGCAGGACAAAGGTGCGCGGTGGCCTCAAGGTGATACTCACAGTCGGTGGGCGCCCTGCTTTGACAGAGAAATCTCTCAGCAAAGACGTTCTCTACAGAGATGCTGATAACGTGTGGAATAAGTTGACAGAAATGCCCGCAAAGAGCTTCAATCAGTGTGTGGCAGTGTTGGACGGCTTCCTGTATGTGGCAGGTGGTGAGGACCAGAATGACGCAAGGAACCAGGCTAAACATGCCGTTAGCAACTTCTGCAGGTAAGACCTGATTGTCACGTTTGATTTGTGATGTTCGTCACGTTTGTTTGGGTAGAGTGAGAAAATAACTGTAAATCCCTGTCACACTTTTCAGATATGATCCCCGCTTCAACACTTGGATTCACTTGAGCAACATGATCCAGCGGCGCACACACTTCAGCCTCAACATCTTCAACGGCCTCCTGTTCGCCATCGGTGGGCGAAACGGCGATGGGGTTCAGGCCTCAGTGGAGTGCTATGTGCCTTCCTCCAACCAGTGGCAGATGAAAGCTCCCATGGAGGTGCCCCGCTGCTGTCACGCCAGCTCCCTCATCGATGGCAAGATCCTTGTATCCGGAGGTTACATCAACAACGCCTACTCCAGGGCCGTGTGTGCGTATGACCCCTCCACTGACACCTGGCAGGATAAGAGCAGTCTGAGCACACCTCGAGGGTGGCACTGTGCTGCCACCGTGGGAGACCGAGCCTACGTCATTGGTGGCAGTCAGCTGGGAGGTCGTGGGGAGAGGGTGGACGTCCTCGCCGTCGAGTCTTACAACCCCCAGAGTGGGCAGTGGAGCTACTGCACGCCTCTCCACACAGGAGTGAGCACGGCGGGCATTTCCATTTTGAACAACAAGATCTATCTCCTCGGAGGCTGGAACGAGGGCGAGAAGAAGTACAAGAAATGCATTCAGGTTTACAACCCTGACCTGAATGAATGGACTGAGGACGATGAGTTGCCGGAAGCTACTGTCGGCATTTCATGCTGTGTCGTCACCATACCCACACGGAAAACACGAGAGTCCAGAGCCAGTTCAGTGTCTTCTGCACCAGTCAGTATATAAAGGTTTAGATGGTTATAATGTAGTTTACATGTCTAAAGGTCTCCAGCTTTTCTGTGGCATAAATATTGGTTATAAACTCTACCAATAGGGGTTGAAGATGATCAGGTAAATTATCAACTTTTTGGGTGAGCAAAAAATAATAAAATGCAAGGATTGCAAATTTTGGAACATGTTTGTTTTTAAAACTCCATTCAATAGAATCAAATTGAAGCCTTCAAATGTATTTTCAGTGTTTTTACTTTAATAATTTGTACAATTGGCGTGATTAAAGTCAGAGAATGTTTATGACAGAGAGCAAAAAACATTTGTTTATCATTTTTAGACAGAAATTTACCTTTGGGGCCAATTCAGTCAGGATAATTTCATTAGCCCTTTTCTGTGGCAAATATACTGTTATTTCAAATTCAAATGAAAGGTATAAAAATGCCAAATCACTGCTGTTGTTGAGATTAATCTGTAATATGATTGTCTTTTTTACCCGGAGCCATAAAAAGATTAACATTGTGTTGTTTGTTTGCAACACAGTCCTGTTTATGTCAACCATAGCTACTGTGATTCTCAGATACTTGACCAGAATAAAGAGCTGGAGGTGAAGCAAGTGTTGGCATCACCTACCAGGAGTAGGTGCTTGTGATGAGTGTTTAAACACACTACACAGTAAAGCTGCAGTTTCTCTGCATGTGTCTCATGTGCAGCACTCAGTGTTGTCTTGTGTCATAAACACTATCACTGCGAAGGAATGGATCCTGTTGGGAAGGTGTTGGAGTGGTGAGGGTTGAATGGGTTTAGGTGTGAGAACAATAAACTATTTTGTAAGAAAAAAACAAAGAAAAATAAGAAGTTGGGAATGATGTTGTCAGCCTGAGCTTTCCTGGAAGTGGTGATTTCCCTGACTGCTCATGTCTTTTCTTTCTTTTTTTGTTTTTAAATTAAAGAGATGAAGTGAAGTTACTCTGGTCATTTATTTATGGCAATTTTCATGCAATTGTTTTATTCATTATATGTTCAGTTTGTGAGGCTTTTAAAGGGATGTATTTGCGTGGCATAAAAAATGGTTCAGGTTTGTTTTTGATCACCATAAATCAACAAATCTACACGTACACAGAATCATTTTGTACTTAACTTCCATTCTTATATATTTGTTCTTTTAGTGGTGTCTTTGTTTTGAGGAAATTATTGAAAAGGCCAAGATACGGTTAATACTGCAAACTGCAATGTGAGGATTTCATCTGGCTAAATCTGTGTTCATTGCAGCCCTTTTAGAGACTGAATCAGCATTTTTAATGTCCAGTCTTTAATCCTACATCACTAGTGTCAAAGGGCATGGATTCTGTATTAGTCATAACTCAGAAATGTGTGTATTTTTTATTTTATCTTTAAACAAGTAGATAGTAGGTTACTGTTTATACGCCAGCGGCAAATTCTGAAATCTGAAACTGTTAATACCCTGAGGCTCACTGGCATCAAGTGAATGATCTACCTGTAGCTCTTAAATACTCCTCCTCTTTGTTGTTAAACATGATATCTCTAAAACCACAAAGATTTCAACTCTTGCTCATTTACACTGTAAACACACTTTACGCTAACAGAGTGAGCAAACAGGGCTTCAGGTGTGTAACACGAGCCAAACGAATACATAAAAGTGCTATTACATTATGCAGAATGTATTTTGGTGTACTCTCCCTGCAAGTTCATTAATCCCAAAGAGTGACGTCCCTCACACATTGGTTTCATGTATCATCTCACACACAACAGTCAGTGTTACTCTGTTAGTCAGACATGTACCACGTGAGAAATTTAGGCATAGTTACAGACTTAACTGTGTAGATATAAAAGTAGATATAAAATCAATGGTAAAGGACCCCCCAAAAAACCCAAACTATTTTCTTGATCAGTGTCCTACTATGACTGATGTGATACTAATTGAACACCAATTCTTTTTGCTAACGTTGGAATAGTTTTAGTTATTTTCACATGAGAGATTTATGCTTTAGTACTCGCCCTGCAACTTTGGAGAGATTCCCATCAAACAGGATGGTATGAAAGGAAGCCAGAGAAACCAAAGAAAATGAGGTGTGGTGACAATCAAACCAATACTTATTCAGGGTAGATGTTAGTGCAGTTCAGTGGCCTCTGACCTGTTTTATCCACCCATGCATTTACATAACACACACTCCATAAACAAAGTTGAGTGCTGTGTCATTATTACAATCACTTCTTTCCTTTTATGATGTTGCGTTTAGGTGCTTCTGATAAGCTGGTACTTCCCATGCTTTAGTTGTAAACATGACTCATTAGTTTTAAGACTGAGATTTGGAAATGGTAAGACAGCGGACCCAGTGAGTAAACAGCTTTGTGATGGCAGTAAACACAGAACTGCTTTGTGCTGTCTATGAACAACGTTTATAATTTTATCTTTCAGAAAAGACACTGACAAGAAATCAACTTTCCAAAAGAAAACAAAACAACAAGGAAAAGACGGAAATAAATAAGCAGGGTTTAACAAATTAAACAATTAACATCTATAACACTGTGTCCTAAATTGATTAAACTACCTTATTATAGAATTAGGGTTTTTTTCACATTAGGAAATTACTGAATTTTGTAGAGTGCTCAGCGTAGTTTGTCTTGTATTGTTATTATCATCTAATTTTCAGCAGCATCTGAGAGGATTAAGCATCATTTTACATCTGATCACAAGAGCAGACAGTCATAATTACTTAATTGATTGATTGATTTATTGATTGAGTTTTTTAGATAATTATGGCTGATTAAGAAAAAGCAACTTATTAAGCAAAAATGAACAGTCTTTCAGTCCCTTAAGTGAGTATTTGGTGCTGTTTTCTTCCTTATGTTAAGGTGAATTGAATTACTGGGGGCTGAACTGAGGGTAATTTTATCCAGAATTAAATAGGAAAAGAGAAAATTAAAAGAGAACAATGATATTATAGGTCTGTCTTATCACATAGGTCTGAACTACCCAGAATAATCAGGCCATAATTGAATGTTAAAATAAAAAAGGTAAACTGAAAAAGTAAGTTGGATATTGACATTACAAATGGATATTGTAAAATGGCAATTTGAAAACAACACCTGAAATGGAAAGTGGAAAAACTCATATTAAAAGTTTTAATCTCAGATTTTAATATAAAACAAAAAAAAGGAAAACAAAAACCTATATAAGAACACTGTAAAGAGAAAATGAACTATTTTTTAACCCCATATTCCTCTCACCATAGATAGATAGATAGATAGATAGATAGATGTACTTTATTGAACTCAAATTGGGAAATTAATTCGTCACAGCAACAGATTATAATTGAAAGCAGTAAAAACACAACAATACACATAGCACAATTAAGAGAAAAATATCAATCAATAAAGAATAAAAATTGTAAACCTTACATACTAGTAAAAGATTTATAGCTATAGAATATCTATAAAATACACAAGTTAAGAATATACTATATTACACTCTAAATATACTAAAATGCAAATACTAAAATGTAAAAAAAAATCTATATTACCACAAGTAAACATAAACAAATGTGCAAATTCGTTGGTATGTTATGTATCTGGCGGAAATAGCAGCAAAAAATATTAATATTTTATGTTTATGACAGAAATGTCTCGTATTTTCTGGTGTTTTCTGCCTCGCTATCTTTAACCTGCCATTTCCGGCAGCACTTGAACGCAGCATCGCAGCCTGCTCCGACTGACAGGGGAGTGGGAGGAGCCGAGCGGCGAATAATGCTGAGTCATAGTGACGTCACTCCGCTCCACCTGACGACATCACGTGTATGTATGAAGCCAGGAGGGCGTACATATGTGCAACACAGTCAGACTGTGAGAGGCAGAGTGGTTTGGCATCACCGACCAAAGCACACGTTCACCCCGGTGTCACTCCATCACAGAGCTGCACGGTAACGAGCCCGCTCCCTGTCCGTGAACCGAGCCCAGCGCAGCAGGCACGCGCCACCTCGGAGCAGCCGCACGCCAGCTCTCCGGTGTGCTTCACCTAGCTAACAGACATTAGCAAGTGATGAGCAGGGGCCTGCTTCTTCTGCATGCCCTGCTAAGGTTACCGACAGGGCACGCCGCGTAACAGCACCCAGAGCCTCAGCCTCAGCCTGTCGCCTCTCTGACAGCACCCTGAGGACCCGGGCTCCGCCGTTTGGTTTGGACCGAGACTTCATGCTAGCTCCGCGCGACAGACTAGCTAGCTAGCTAACGCTCAGCGTGCAAGTTCACAGAAGCGACCAGCCGCCAGTTCACACCTCCTCCAGCCTGTCTGTGCGATGGGTTTGCTGTCACAGGGGTCTCCGCTCAACTGGGAAGAAACCAAGAAGTATGCGGACCACATCAGGAAGCACGGCATCATCCAGTTCCTCAACATCTACAACAAGGTGAAGGAGAGGCAGAAAGATGTGCTGAAGTGGGGCGATGAGGTAAGAGACCACCTTTTTACTGTTAATGCATTTAATCTGTCAGACATGGTGGCTGTGCATGATGCAACACTGCCCTCTTATTGATACAGAAAACTAACTTACTCTCTTATACTCTCACTGCATTAAAAAACATTGAACTCTAGTGAACCTGCAGCTTTTTATATTGTGCAAGGTCCTGAGAATATTTGCATGCTCATGAGATGCTACCATGGACATTGTCCTTTTATGCAGCACCTCATAATGTCTACAAATAAACAGACTGGCAAGGTAATATTGTTGTTAGTGGTTGCAATGAAAACAGCTCTGTTTAATAACACTATTCACAGTACTAGTGTGAGCTTGACTCTTAGATCTTTATATCTTTAAAATGTTTGTGTTTCACCATGCAAAGCTACTTATGGTTATTCATTAACTAAAACTATATGCTTAACAGCTGCTTGTAAATGTCCATTTTGATCATAACACTCATTCAGGTAATTTAATTAATTTAGAACTCCATTAATCCAGGTAGCACTACTGGTAAATCAGGAAGACACTCCCTGTTAAGTAAACATTAAAGGTACCATGTTATGCTCACGTTCAGGCCTGTTTTTGGGGTTACTATGAGGACATGTTCACATGCTTTAATGTTGAAAAAAAATACATTTTTCTTCTGCTGTCTGCGTGAATATACGTGTGATCACTCTCAGACTGAGACGCTCTGTTTTCTATCTTAATGGGCCGTCTGACTGGAATTGCACTGCACTGCAAGGCAATAGCTTGGATCAATGCTTACTTTCTGTCAGCTGTTGTCTCTCACATACACTGGGAAACATCCCAACAAGAAGCACAAAAGGACCCATTCAGTCTGTATAGTGTAGGTGTGACATAAGATCTGACAGCTTATATAAAGACACAGTTACTGACTGCATGTGTTTTGATACTTTCACACAACTTATGCCTGCTTTATTTATAAAAAGGCATGGAAATCCGACCTTTAACTTAAAGCCTGCTATATAAATATATATGTTAATATAGGGTATGTGGCCCTGACTGCTTCACATAGTGACTTTTCTCTCCCATGCAGAGCCTCACACCAGTTTTCGCCCGCCACCAGTCCTCTAAACTTCAGTGTGCTACAGCTTGAACAAAGTGTTTTGATTTGGAACAATGTGGAATGCTGTTGTTATAGATTAATCCCTCTTTCAGACAGGGGATTACAGGGTAGCAGAGTCAAAGTCAAGGAAACATAACTGATGAATTGGAATTGATGTGATGGCGTGCCATTGTGATCTTGAACACGACGGCTTTGTGCTGTAGTGCAGCAGCGTGGATTGAAAACTTGGTTTAGAAGTTAGAGGAGTACATGTTGAATGAATAAAATGAGGTGTTTGACTGACGGTGTGCTCTGTGTGTTTACGATTATTTACTTTTAGGTGGAGTACATGCTGGTGGAATTGGATGACAAGGATGAAAAGGTTCGACTCGTGCTGAACGGTGGAGATGTTTTGAAAACTCTCCAGGACCAGGGTGAATTGATAAACCCCAAGTAAGTAAGCACGCCACTGAATAAATTGAGCTGAATATACCACACGTTTAAAAGATCATTCTACTGTGTAGCTTTTAACGGGAAAGGCCATAATTACTTGGATAATTTTGTTTTTCTTTTGGCTTCCTTCCTCCCTCCAATTACTCATTTGATATTTTGTGAAGACATGCCGGGTGAAAGGCAAAGTTCTCTGTCTGGAAGTAATCACATTCACTAATATATCTTTAATGCTTAAATTTTTAATCTGTGTAACATTAAAGTAAACGCCACACCTCAGATGTCAACAGTTGTGGCCGTGCTGTTGTTGGTTTAGTGGTTTGCTTTGGATTACACTGAGGTATTGACAGGCTGATAGTGATTGAACTCTGGTTAAATTAAACCTAGGCCTAATAATAAGTTGTGCATCATAAACAGACGAGGCCAGACCAGATGCATGCAAAGCCACACACACTTTCACAGGTATTATTTTGCTGTCACTCAAACCCCCACACACACACACACACACACCCACGTAAGTATTATAATTTGGCAGATAAGATCCCCTTTCCTGAGCTTGTTGATCCTGTTTGACTTATGCAAGACTGTAAACACGAACAGAGCTTTCCAGAGAAATTCGCACCAATACTAAATTTTTAATGAGCCGTGCAAACTGTAGCTGCTCCATGAAGGGTTGTTTTTGTAAAATGCACAAGCAAAGCTAGCGTTCGCCAGCTGCTGTATGAGCCTTACTGACTTTCAGTGCATTTCTCTGGTTGTTCAGAGCACTTGATCCATTGCCTCGCTTACTTTCTGCACTTCATTTTAGTTGCTAACTCCAACTGCGACACCTACACGAGGACAAATCCCTCTAGCATGTATTAGCATAGCTGCACCCAACTTCAACGTGACGGACCTCTAATCTGCTAGAAGAAATTGTATCTGTGTGCAGCAGAGCCAGCACCTGCCTAACTGTGTCTCCCTTCACAGTGAATTTGCCTACAGGCCCATATGTCTCGCACTGTCATTTTGACTTTCAAAGTTTCAGGTCATCCATCAGTCATCATTCATATTGCGTGCCATGATTGAGTCCTGCATGCTTTTGTTCTCATGCTCAAAGCACACCACAGGAGCAGGTCTGATCCCTTCAGACTACATGCTGCGGCGTTTAAAAACATTTTTCAAATATTAGTTTCTCCCAAACCACACAAGCAGCTACAGCTCTTATGAATGTGACTCCTCTGGCTTTGCTCACCTGGATCTTCACATGTGACAGGAATTCTCGGCTTCAGCAAGATCAGCTTCGAGGTGTCAGCAAACTTAAAGTCTTTGCATAGTTTCAGTGAGTTACGCCCAGTCAGTGCTGAGTGTCCAGTCTCCCAGTCCCTATCATGTCTCTGCTATTGGCCTCACTTTAGAGATTAGGGTTATTATCTATGTGGTGAACAGCAGCGTTCTTCCTCAGATGTTGGTATTCAGTCCAAAAGGTTACATTTTTGTCTCAGTAGGCAGGAGAGTCTTTTCCCTCATTCTCACAGTCAATCATTAAGTGCTGTTTTACACTTTAGGCAGCTTATAGGTCTCCAAAATATATGAGACACGTTGGTTTCAAACGTGTTCATTTCATACTAGTTTCAGTGTTTTATCAGTTTGTTATACCCTGCCTATGATTTATACTGCAACATACTTCTATGTGTTACATGAAGTTCCTAAAACATGACCTTGATGATGACCTTTACGTGCACAAAATATTCAGTTTTTTGCCCTTATTCTGAAAAAGACAGTTGTTTCTATGAAGCTATTTACATGGCTAATTAAAATTAATATTCCAATAGTATTCCAGTGTTCAGGCAGCCATGCATACACTGACTATTGTGCCCTCATATGTTGTTTATCGCGTCAAAATATGGAAAAGTGGAACTGCTGTTGCTTGGGTGAGGATTTTTTTAAGTTTTCCACTGGTTGCGGACTTGTTCAAGCCTCCTAACACCTTCTTGAAAAAGTTGGCATTATGATATTTGCACATATCCAAAAACACGTTCAAAGTCTGTGGGTTTCTCCTTGCGACCAGAAATGTGAGCTTTTCTTTCTTCCCTTGCCTTACAAACTGTTGGCGAGTTGGTTTGTGTACAACGCACAGAGTCGACCATAAGCAGGCATTATGCTCTGTGTCCCAAATTGCAGCACACATGCTGTATACATGTCCAAAGAATGCTCCTGAAACCTGAATAATGCCGCCGTATTCCACATGTCTTAATCGGAAAACGCTACATTTGGAATGAGGTCTAATTCATAATATCCAAACGGGATATGCTGTTTAAATGACCCGTATCAAATTTAGACTTTTGTCATATGCGGATAATTAATGTGCATTTAAACATCCCGACTGTGAACTGCAGGAATTTTATATCTGCAGGTGTGTGCATTTTGAAATCCTCTCTGATCAAGAAACATCTCACAGATGAACTGATCTGAGTCTAGTTTGAAGGATTAAAAATAAGGCATCTCTGCACTTGGATTGCTGGTGGATTTAAGGAAAAAAATATTTTAGTAGCAGTAGTTTTGGTAAAGTCTTAAACAAGACAAAGTGGAAAAAAAGTAAAACCCATTTGTCTCATCGGTCTTGGTGTCTCTTTTTTAGGATAATTGAGATTGTAAAAAAAAAAAAGTCAACCTTTTACAAAAGTGCTCCACATAAATTTTCCAAAATGTGGAGTTGCTGTGAGGGTATTTTTCCCCGGGACAGCCGCCACTGATAACGATCAGAGCTGTTCCTGGGAATGCCGTTTGCATGTCCGGACTGTAGTAACATTTCTTTAAAAAGAGGAATTCTCTGCAGGCAGTGTGAATGTGTTTGTACAAGCCCATGAGTGTTATGCTTGCTCGCTGCCCATGACGTCGGTCTGAATCTGTGGAGCCAACTTCACCCAGGGGAAATACCAGTGGCAGTGGGAATAGTAGAGTCGATGCATTCCTCATTACTGCCCCTCTGTCGCACACACCAAAGAGCACGCTCTGGAGCACAAATACGTCGCGTTCGTTTGCCGTGCCAAGATTATGGCTGACATACGATAAAGGGAGAGCGGTCAGTCAGAAAGGTCATCGTGATACCGAGATCAGGGTGTTTTCTCGACAGCCTCCTTCTTTGTTGACCTATTAAAGTAGAATGATTTAATAACACTTTTCATATCTGTGCAGCCACCCCACACTGTGGAGACCAGAGTATGGCAGCTACATGATTGAAGGTACTCCAGGGCAGCCGTATGGCGGGACGATGTCAGAGTTCAACACTGTGGAGGGCAACATGGGGAAGAGACGACGAGAGGCCTCGTCTGTCCTGAACCAGAATGAAACCCTCTGCACCATCACCTCATTTCCAAGGTACTTTGTTTCACACTGAGCAAAGGAAACTGAATAACATGGCTAACAGCAGTTTGTGATTTACAACAACTTACCTTAGACAGGCTATCAGACACTGCTCTGGGTCAAAAGGATCCCAGTAGTTGTTGCAAATATGCATCACTGCAGGTGTGAATGGTTTTGATGCAAAATATTCACAGGTGAGTATTTTGCATTCGTGTCTTTTACTTGTCTTCCCCTCGGTGTGTAAAGGCCTTCCTTTATAGCTGATAGCAACCATTGTTAGTTGCCACCTTGTAATAGTTGTGTATGTTTTGCTTCTTTTTATTTAGGTTAGGTTGCCCAGGTTTCACCCAGCCAGAGTACCCGCCGACCCCCGTTGAAGAGGGAGTGTCAAAGTCACTGTTTTTCCCAGATGAAGCCATCAACAGACACCCGAGATTCAGGTAGGCTGCCTGACAGCCTGCATGTGAGTTTGCCTCACTGATACGATTATTGATGAGAACACTTTCTCACGCAGGATCTGCAGGATCATTGAGTCCTTTGGTCACTGTGAGCAAAACAGCTACTTAATAAACATCTAATTGATTTATTGTTTGAGCTGATTAATTTTGTGTTATCTGCCGAGTTATCAGCCAATAATTATTGGCAATATATCGTGTCACTGTAGAACAGAAACGCCAGACTAGATTTGAGGTCATCTAGAAACTGTCAACATTACGTAGTTTGTTAACTGTAAAATGTCTCACTCATTATGTGTAATTTCTTTAAAATAATAAAACAAAATCTAGGGATTCTGTATCAGAAGGGTTTATTTTTGTTCTATATTAATGAAAAAAAAAATTGTAATTAAGATCGGACAATTATTTTGTTTTATTTTATTTTATGTATTATTTGTTTAACTCCAAACTATTGGATATCGGTCAAAGACAGACGGTTTTATTTTTGTCTCATTTTTCCTGTAGGCTTGGCATCCAACAATTATAAACACAAGATAATTGAGTTAAAACATTAATTGTCCTGCATGTTATTTGACCAAGAAGCCCTACCACACGTGAAGGTTGTACGTAATGAAGCGTGCATTTGTGTATAAGTGTTTACCTGACTTCATGTGTGTGGATTTGCTTTTTCAGCACCCTTACCAGAAACATACGTCACAGAAGAGGAGAGAAAGTCGTGATCAATGTGCCAAGTAAGTTTGAATGAAATGACGAGCATGAACAGTGCCATAAACTTAGGTTTTTATCCTGAAATATATTTTCTTCAGGTAAAATGTAACATTTACTTGATTTGTTATTCCTGTAAATATTTTGGGTCAGTCAATATTCATTCTCGATTGTTGTCTTTGTGGGCAGACTTTAGTGTATTTAAAGTCAGCTGAGACACAATTGAGCTCTTCTGATATTTTTTGTTCCTTGTGATAATAATCATAATTTAAAAAAAACTATTATCAGTACATTTAAAAGAACACATTGGCATTATTTTTTATTACAAAAATGATTACTTAATGTGGTTTTAGTTGGAGCCAGAAGTTTTGAATTGCCTTTTAGACTGCATGTAAAAAAATATAATAATAAATGTATAAATTATAATCTTTTTTTGTGTTGCAGTCTTCAAAGACAAGTGCACTCCATCTCCATTTGTGGAGGAGTTTCCTGAGGATGATGGTGAAGCAGCGAGGGCGGTTCTGCCTGATCACATCTACATGGACGCCATGGGCTTTGGCATGGGCAACTGCTGTCTGCAGGTGAGCTGACTGAGTCGTGGTCCCTGTTGCCTTTTAACAATCCTTTAGTTTTTAAACAGTGATGTTACAAAGACAGTGTGACCCGCACTATTTAAAGTTTTTACTTTACAATCCCAATAAGTGATTTATAAATGTACTTCAGCCTCTTTTTTTACGATGCGTTTGCAGGTGACATTCCAGGCTTGTAGCATCGATGAGGCGAGATACCTTTATGACCAACTAGCAACATTCTGCCCCATAGTGGTGAGTTGATAAATAAAACATGTGCCTCATGTCATATATTATAATTATCTACCCAACCTTGTGTACAGCCGGACTATTATGTCATTAATGATCTACCAATATTTTGATAATAACTGCAATGCACATTGCTTTTCTATAAACTAAATAAATCAGAGATACAAGGTTGTGTGGCTTTCTTTTTTTTCCCCCATGATTTCATAAAACACCACTGAATACTGTTTTCTCTCTTTACAGATGGCGTTGAGTGCGGCCTCCCCCTTCTACCGAGGCTTAGTGTCAGATATTGATTGTCGCTGGGGAGTTATTTCTGCCTCAGTGGATGACAGGACACAGGAGGAACGCGGGCTCAAGGTGAGCAGGCGGAGCTAAAACTCCAAAAAAAATATGCTTCAGTTAAAACAACAAATCATTGTTGGGACTATGCTTCAGTTTCATATTATGTCTGTCTACAATTTTTCATTATTGGCACTTGTATGAAGGGATGTACCAAAGAGTTGGAAGCTCCATGGGTAACATTGACATTCAAATGCTGCAAAGCATTTTTTTTTTTTTTTTTTTTGCATGTCTATTTATTATGTTTAAAACCTGGTATTTCTGCACAATAGCAGATAAAGATTAGGCTTTATTACTTTTATTAACTTTTATTATTATTGTAGTATTTTTAGAATTAGATAACAGTGGTGGCTGCCTAGGACTGTTTCCAACTCGTGTGATCCAAACATTTCCGGTAACTCCAGAGCGTTGTAAAGTCCAAAAGTCAAAATTTATTTAAAAAATTAAAAAAAAAAAAAAAAAAAGATAGATATAGAAAAAAAGTAATGCCTGCATAAACACCTGACACCTAACCTGACGAAGATCCGAGCAGGAACGTTGTCTTGATATAACTTTTTACTTTATATATGCTGTTTTTTTAAAAGCCTTGCACCTACGTGATGTGCATATAATTACTCTCCCTCAAAAAGACAGATGTAATCCTTTGTAAAATTCACAAAATATTTTTATCTAACAAAAATTCTGCTTCAAAGCCTCTCAAAAACCATGTTTTCACTGCCGCACACATGTTAGGGTTGGGCGATTGGACTAATATATCGGCCATTAGTGATTGGCTGAGTATGCTGCAGGTTGTTATCTGTAGGCAGTTTTGGGGGTGTTTTTTGACATTTTATTTTGCTAATTTAACTGTATGCCTCAGAAGAATGTGTGAGAAAGAGAAACAACGGAAAAAAACAGTGTGTAAAGCCAGTGTATTTACATCTTACTGGATGAATTAAGGGTTAATTTGGATCAAACCATATCAGGTGATTGTTTGACCAGAAGCACCGTGTATAAACACAGTGAAAATGTTGAAGCTTCAGGTTTGTATTTTGAGTATAATGCATAAAAATGCCATTTTCTTTGCAGCCTTTGAAAAACAACAAATACAGGATCTTCAAGTCAAGATATGACTCGATTGACAGCTACCTGTCCAGCTGTGGTGAGAAGTACAACGACATCGATCTGACGATAGATGAGGAGATCTACAAGCAGCTGCTCGACGCAGGTACAGTGTCTGAAGTACTGTCGTCAGTAGAAATATGTGAAATAAGTAAAAAAACATTTAACTTCACAGTCAGAATCCACTGATGGATGGTTGTACAATAAAGAAATGAGCAATCCGCTCCCTGTGTGTAGGAATTGACAAGCTGCTGGCCCAACACATAGCACATCTCTTCATCCGAGATCCGCTCTCCGTCTTTGAGGAGAAAATTCACTTGGATGATGAAAACGAGTCGGACCACTTTGAGGTGAGGCTTCATGTATTTTAGTTTTTCAGAAGAAAGCCAACCATGTTTAAAAAAAAAACCAACAACACAGGCTTTACTTCAGTTTGAAGGAGTATTTATTGAAACTTGTCTTCCTGCAGAACCTCCAGTCGACCAACTGGCAGACGATGAGGTTCAAACCTCCGCCTCCAAACTCCGATATCGGCTGGAGAGTTGAGTTCCGCCCCATGGAGGTAAAAAAAAACAACTTCACTGTCACTTCACTTAGACTTTTATTTATAATCTGTGCTTATATTCAATGACATGGCCTTTCACATACAAAATAAACATGATAGTAACTTCACTTTTATTTTTTAGGTGCAGCTAACTGACTTTGAAAACGCTGCGTACGTGGTCTTCGTTGTCCTGCTCACCAGAGTGATCCTGTCCTACAAACTGGACTTTCTGATCCCTTTGTCAAAGGTGAAAACAGCCACACAGTTCTTGTCTTTTATAAAATGATACGAGGAATGGGTTTGAGTTTGTGCACACAGATGCAGTAATCACTCGTCTTTCATTAGGTCGATGAAAACATGAAGGTCGCACAGAAGAGAAACGCTGTCCAGGAGGGCATGTTTTACTTCCGAAAGGATATCTTCAAAGGTGGGTGAAGCAAGACGTGCAACTTTAGGGTGACACTGAAAGCTTTAGATAGGAGTACCTGATACATTTGTATTGTCTGCCAACAGGCTGCAACCCGGTCCTTGATGGCACAGCCTCGGCTCAGAACGGCTTGGAGACCGATGGTGGTAACGAGGAGTACACGCTGATGAGCATCGACACAATCATCAATGGAAAGGTGATTATTATCTTACGTTTAATGACAATATCTCAACAGCTGTGTGATGGATTTGCATGAAAGTTTGCACACACATTTAGGGTGCCCAGAGGATGAAATCTGCTGACAGTGGTGATCCTCTGACTTTTCCTCAAGTGCCTTTGTAGTTTTGAGTAACTTGTCTTGAAAACTATTAGATGGATTGCCATGAAATTAATTCTGATAACTTCAGTGATGTCCTGACTTTTCATGTAGTGACGTTCATGTGATACAGTTTAGACTGTATTAATGAGTATCCAACTTGTAAAACTGTTCACATCAGCCTCTTGAATTCTCATTTCAAGCCAGAAAAATCAAGAACTTCTCCTCTGACATTAATTTATAGGCTCATACAGAAGTAATTCCTCTCAATCATCACTTACAACGTACTAGAAGCGTGTGGTGGAGTATTTGTTCACAGAGACTCTGCCCTCTGCCTGTATTTTCTTATCTTCTTCCTAATTCTGTGTTCGGGATGTTTGTGGGCGTGTACCCCCACAGCGCACAGGCGAGGTTGTGGCTTTATGAAAAGTTAGTAAGCAAGTGCCAGACCATAAGCAGCAGGCGTCCAAGAGACACAGCGCCAAAACGTAAATATAGCGAGGCAAAATGCCAAACGAGTGAATGTGGGGTTGGCCATCGCTTTCACTTTTGCTGGCGGGCCTGTTGAGAATAAAAACTGACAATCCTCCATAGTGGGGCTGTAACAGTACGTCCAGCAGGTGAACTGCAGAAGTGTCAACAGACGTTTGCAAAATGGTTGCATGGCAACCACTGCTGGCACTTATGTCTAAATAAAATCTAATATAAACACTGATACAACTGATTCAGCTAAGCTAATAAGAGCCTTTATAGTTCTTTACTTATCTGATTTTACTGCTAACACACTGCTATGAAAATGTTACACAACAACAGTGGCCAATTTGGGTTATCTAAATGATGTGACTACAAGGCTGGCAGGGTTTGTAACCAGCTGGAATAATGGGAGGTTTCCCTTTTCCTCCAGTTGTGTCTTAAGAAAATACTTCCAAACGCACCTGCATTTGAGACAGCTGGATGTGCGAATATCTCCTTTTAAAAACAAATCTCCCATTTTGTCGACATGGCGTGAACGTTTTAGCTATAAACACAGCTGTGCATTAGTACAGCCTCACAGAGCTGCTAGCGAGGCTGCAGAGTCCAACCTCTGGATCCCACCAGACACGCTGCAGTGCATTTCAGAAGCATCACAGAAGCAGTTCTCAACCCCGCTACACTAAAAATGAGGCAGTTGCACAGAGCAAAACGAGCCAGGCAGGAAGTGGAACAGCAGCGTCCGCTCAATTTTCAAGATAAAAACCCTGCAAATATAAAAATAAATGTAAATACAGATATAAAAACAATGATGTGGCTGAATGTATTCTCAATAACTAAAACACAGCCACCAGCGTTTGATTCATGTCGTTCATAACTCGACTCTTAACTGGATTAGTTTTGTCAAAGTAGAAAGTAACAACAATACAACTAAAAAACTACTTGTGGTAGAAGCACAAACATCAAGAAAAATGACCAAATTAACAAAATCTGCAAGTCTACAGCACCAAGCAGGCCAAACGCTCCACTTCAGAAATGCTCCTGGTGTGGTATGACACGGCAGAGGACAGAAAAATCCTGCTGGAGTGCAGGCATTAGTTTTATTTTAAACAGTCTATCAATCACTGCTGTTTTTATCACCAGGACGGAGTATTCCAAGGCCTTATCCCGATCCTTAACTGCTATCTGGAAAACATGGAAGTGGATGTGGACACCAGATGCACCATTCTAAACTATCTGAAGCTCATCAAGAAACGCGCCTCAGGTAAAGCTGCAGTAAAGGATGAATCTTAATGTTCTCATGAGCCCAAAGCAGATTTTCTCCTCCTGCAGCATTAACTCTGAAACTAATTTCTCTGCCCTGAACAGGCGAGCTGATGACCATGGCCAAGTGGATGAGGGAATTTGTTGCCAAGCACCCGCAGTATAAGCAGGACAGCATCCTAACTGACAAGATCAACTACGACCTTTTCAAGAAGTGCGACAAGATTGCGAGAGGTGAAGAGCAGTGCCCGGAGCTCATTGGAAACCCAGTTAACAGGTTCAAATGAGAAACGCTGCAGAAACGCACCGTCAGTATACAAACTCGCATGTAAAGGAAGACCAAATGTGTGGCTCAGAACGAAAGCGGTCCAATTTTAAGAGAATGCAAAACAGCATGTGTGTGTTGTACGAAACACACCTGCATCAAATGTATGTGTATATACTGTATCAGATTTTTATGATTACAGAATTATTTTAATAGGGTTAAGACATGCAAAAGGTTGTGTAATAGAAATCAGATGTGTATTTATTTTTCTCTGGAAATTAAGCCTCTCTGTGTGGGAATGTAAATGTAGCAAAGAGTTGTACAGTAGTCTGCTTTTAATCTTGTGTTCTGTAAATACTGTACTTCCGCTCTTTAAACATTAACATCATCGACCTTTGTTTTTTTATTCTGGGTATGAGCTTTCTTTGCTTTTGGTAGGGATCTTTATTCTTCTTCTTTTTTTTCATTTAAAGAGATATGTTTGCTTTGCTCTGCTGACATTGTAGTGGGACCTTGAAGGTAGTGTTGCATTCAAGTGGAAAGGGTGAACCATTGTTTGCAATGTGATGCTGCTTTAAAATAAATCTGCACAACAGTATGTTAGTCAGTTTTCATGTTTTATAGAGGGGTTGTCATTTGAAGGTCATGTATGTAACTCTAAAGACAGTTGTTGATTGATGAGTCTCATTCCCAGGTCGTAAAATAGTGTCAGTATTTGACGACTTGGGAACGAGCCACAACTCGACCGTCTGTCTCCAGAGTTACATAAAGCACTTGGAAAGGAGCTACAGGAATGTTTTGGTTAAATGAGCCACATTGACAGCATTTTGATCAACATGACTGCAGTCAGCACATTTACATCATGTGAATGTTCTTCCACAAAACCTGAAAATATCAACTGTTATAAATAAACCAAATGTTTTATGTTCTAGGATGAAGTACATGTAAGAAACTATAACATGTTGAGATATGTAGATTCCTGTGGGAGAATTTACAGCCCAATTCTAATCCCCACACTCGCAGACTTTGAGGCAAGTTCCCACAAAGTGTGTGAGGGCTGAGGGCAGACCCAATGTCAATTCATCATCAAGTGCATGACGTTTCTCCTGCGGGCAATTTGAGGCCTTTATGCACACTTTCTGTGCGTCTGCATTTCGGCAGAATTTGCCTGAGGGAATTCTCCACAATGCACAGTGTTATAATGTTTCAACACGCCTCACCAGGGAATCCCCTGGAGCATTGAAAGAGGGAAATGGTTAACAAGGTGATCTGGCACATGGGAAACATTACATAAACATATAGGATTCAAGGTAGTCATTTTGATTTTGATGCTGTTTTGACAAAAATGAGTATATAGATTTTTTTTTTTTGACAGTTGCATCTCATCCACTTCGTAAGGTAAGAGCCTGGAAAATGTTTAAAATCAGGGACCAACCCTTCAAGTGCCCTGGCCATAAAGAAGGTAAAAACCTAAAATAAAAAGTTCCAAACCCATGATATACCAAACGTAACACGTTTTGGTGTTGTCACGGTAACGTGATATGTCACCTCAAAGTGCTGTCCCATTCTTATGTCTATCATTTCAAGCCCTCGCAAACTCTTGCACTCAAGCATTTCTTAGATGAGGTTACTTAAATCCTTGGGGTGGGGACATTGGAATTGGGCTACCTCTCCTTACTTCCCCCGGAGAGGTCAAAGGTCAGGGTCTGACACATCTTTCGCCACAGTCTTAAAACTGTGTTACCCTTCCGTTATCTTAATGTCCACCATTAGTTTACGTGTTAGCATGCTAGCATTTGCTAACTGGCAAGGGAAAAAAACTGAGAATTAAAAATTTGACCTGATGATGGTGTTAGATGAAAAGTCAGAGGATTATGGTTATTCATGCTCTGGGGAACAATATATCTATAAAAAGGTTTCATGACTATTCATCTTATAGTTCTGAGATACTCCAGTCTGGATCAAGTGGACAGACCAGCATTGCTATCCCACAAGCCGCCATGACTACATACAATGGTGAAAGAACACCCACTGGTGCTCTTGGAGGGCAAAAAATGTGCCATCATCCATTAAAAGCTTGTGGTGTAGAAAATCCAAATTCAGGAACTAAAAACTAAAAAGTCTTTTTAATAAAAATAACATGCTAATATGTTACAAAAGTATTCTTTGCTTTTCAGCACACTTCTACTGTCTGAAATACTTTAAATGTCAAACAGTCAATACCTGAACATTTTCATCCACAAGATGGTGGTATTGAACCACGGCTTCACATCATGCTGAGCTGCAGTGACAGAGAGCATTGCCTCAGTTTGACCTCTTGGACCAGATAATGATTATGGCTGCTGCATGCCTGTGCAGAGACAAGAGACACAGACATTATAGCACCAAGCACTGGAAAACACTGTTTTCATTCTACAAATAGACATCAGAATAAGATGAGTTGCATTAATGTGTTAAAATAGTCTTCAACACAAACATTCTGTGATGATAAATGTAAGTACTGAGACACAAACTAAAGCCCCGGTGAGAATACTGGGAGAATACGGTGAAGTTATCATTAAGGTGTAACATTAACGTCAGTGACAGTGAGCCAGCATGCACAGCTCCAGGACCCTGAAACTGAAGCAGCTAAACTGAATTCAGCCATCATTAATTTTGCTGTTCACACCACTGCTTTTCCTGCTGACATGTCAAAATGTTTACTATATGACAATATATAAACTAGCAGAGCTGATGTGGTTTGTTCACTGGTCTGTTTCTACAAACAGTACACAGAGAAAGTCATGACAGTCCAGCAGCAGGTGTGTAGCAGGGAGCAACCTGTCAATGACATATGCCTCATGAAAATGACTTTACACATCATAGTCTGATTACAGCTGTTGGGGAGGACTACTGCATATGTGAGTGAAGTTGTATAAAGCCTTGTGGCTCCAGGGGGAGCTGCACGAAGTGTGATGAATCACCTAGAGTGATGTCACTTCATCAGTTGAGGCTTAAGACAACAAGTCTGAAATTGAAAGAAATCTGGAGGTACCAGAACTCTGTACCCTGCTCCTCATTTCTCTTTCACCCATGCAGTGCATCGTCAGGTGAGGCAAACCAGGCAAATGTTCAGGCCCCCCTAAAAAATGTAGGAAAAGAGGGCACCCAATGGTACCTCATATCCGCACATTTTGCAATGATGACTATAAACCTCCCACAAAGGCTTTAAACAGTGCACTGCAAGCCTCAAACTGGGGCCCCGTCTATCTGCCGTTTGTCAGTCATCACTATGTGTGTGTAGGGTGTGTACAGTATATATCATGTGCCAACATGTGAAGCACCCGCTGTCTCAGAACATTGGAGTGTGTTATACTCAGTAGGCTTCTTTGCCTGGCTCCCACAGATGACGATACATTAGCTGCTACTAACTTATCACACCTGACCCTCTGACCGAACTGATGCTATTATCAATGCGACTTTGAGTTACGTTCTGTTACCGAGGCTCTACTCAGAGGTTATCATCCTGGGTTATACAGGTCATTACAGGGTTACAGGGTGTACGTGAAAGTGGGAGCATTTCTCGTTGTTTGAATTCTCTGGATAAATAAAGGTTTGAAAGACCTTAAGACCTGGAAAATCATGACTCACAAACTGGCCTTGCACGGCCAAACATCTCGCCTGTAACACGTGAATTTAATATCACAAAAGAAACACAGAGCTTTTATTCCTCTTTTTTTCTAAACACATGAGAGACAGTGTAACACTCATTACCACAGCCTGATGTAACACAACACATACAGTATCACAGACCATACAGCTCATATAGTCCCCACACCCACAGTCACTGTGAACCCTGTCCTACATCACTGCTCACTAAACTCACAGGGTTTTCTTAGGCTAACTGGTCAGGCCTGTATTCACCTTAAAAAAATGAATGACATGTTTGTCAGGTTAATCACCTGTGCAACTAGTTGTTTTAAGTTGTTTCAAGGGGAAGTACTCATCTTGCTTTGGACAAAAGAGTCTGCTAAATACATTTAATGTGGCATAAGATATCCAGGTTATGCTGCTCAGTGAGGGACCACAGACTGTATAGTAAAGATGGATGATGTCAGTTGTTCAAAAGTGAAGCCAAAACATCTCTATCGCCCCCTGGTGGCTGGCTGCAGTACCTGTCATAAACCCCGCCCTCTCCATGTTTGCAGACAGGACATGAGCTAAACAAAGACTCCAAGAACACATCAAATAAACTTTTCCCCAAAAATGGTTTCTGTTATTTTAGGTAGTTCTCATCACGCTGATGTTTGGTCAAGTGTTTGTTTTTTCTGATAAGTTTGATTTTAATTAGTTATTTGATGCTATAAAAGAGGGGTTGATGTCATGATCGACAGCTGTGCATGCCAATATGTTTGCTTCCTTTGATCGAGAGTATATCTAACTGCTCAGACAGCGGGAACTCAATACCATGAAGATTGGAACTTCACAGACCCTGGCTCCTAATGACATCACCAGCACAAGATGGCAGCAGCCGTATCTGGAATATTTTGGCCTTAATTTTGTACAGTGGGAGGAAGTGGAGACTCGTCGTTAACCTTTATATTCAGTCATTGTGTGGAATAGATGATATCAGTAAGGCAAGAAGAGACTGTGAATCGTGCCTTGTTATCACCACCTATACTAATTACTGTGTTGAAACTACAAAGAGACACTGTTGCTGCAGTTTGTACTTTTTAAACTGACAGTTACTCTAGTGTTTACTTTAACTTTTAGTTCATGAAATGGACACATGAGCTTGACATTATGGGTTGATCGGCTGGGAAAGAAAAGAGGGGGCCCTAAATTCAGTGTTTGCCCATGGCCCACAGAAGGTCGGGTGAGGCTCTGTGTACAGCTCCTCATTGAATCATGTCTGCAACTTGGTTGTAACATTTTACAATTTTGACTGAGTCATGATGAACCCTTGATTGATTTTGCAATTTTAGAGTAGAACTGAAAAATGGTGGCGTCGCCACATTTTTTTGGAACGAGTGCATTTGATTAGCAAAGAAAGAAAACAGAATACTGTGTCTTGATAAATTAGGCTTTATCAAATATCAAAATGCAGCAGTTGTTGATTGATTTCTGTACATCGACTATCATCATGTCTGAGTGTGACAGCAGTTTAACTGATCAAAGAAGTAACCAAGTGAATAAAGAGAGGAAGATGGAAATACTTGTAGACCTACATTTAGGCATTTTAACTACCCAAACACACAGTATATGTACTTGTACTTCACTTGAGTACTTGCACCTAATGCCACCTCATACTTCTACTCCACTACATTTATTAGACAGCTATAGTTACTAAGGGTGACAGTAGTTCAGTCCATAAGGGACTTGGGTTGGGAACTGCAGAGTCACCGTTTCAAGATGCAATACAGAACAATTATTACTACTTCCTCTTAAGGAAAAGGCTCAAATACTTCCTGCAGCACACCCAAATAATTCATAATGTTTTATGAATCTTTTTTTTTTTGTACACAGAGGACCACTGGTGAAATGTAGCTCAATACTCAAATACTGTTCCTAAGTGGGATTTTAAAGTACTTGTACTTAAGTATTTCCATTTCGTGCCATTTTTATATCTCTACTCCATTAGCCTGTTGTACTTTTTTCTTAACTGCATATATTTAACAGCATCAGTTACTAGTTACTTTGCAGATTCATACTATTAATTCAAAACATAAAGCCACTAATAAATTCTGATATTATTGCATTGTTATGTATTTAGCTACCAGCAGTAAGTAGCTATATATTAGTGCTTATATTTATGCACTTTTGGATGCAGTTATTTTACTTGTAACAGAGTATTTTACACTGTGGCAGTGGAGTAAGGTGGTTACAACGGGCCCTTGTGAACGCTAGTTACTAGTTATGTGCCTGAATTTGAAACCGCATAATCTTATTGTCTCGTTAAATAATCAATGAGACTTGACATTGGATAACACCAACGTACATATTACCAGAAATCATCATAGTAAAAAAATACCAAAGAAAATTTTTAATAATTTATTTATAGTTTCTGTAGAATAAGCATTTATTTATAAGATATTTTGGTATATGTTGCCACTGAGTGTATTACAAAAAAAGACAGAAAAAGAAACCTCCAAAAAAGAAAAAAAAACTACGATGGAGATGAGTTTGCCTCTCATTTATAGTACATGGCACCATCATTTAAATTAATGTGAGTTATTCTTTGTTTACATGCTTATTTCTAAGGTGGTCTAAGGTGGCAATCTGAATCCCATATTATTGGAGGCCCCACGGTCTCTATGGGCCCCCTCACCACGTGGGCCCCTGCCTGCACTGTCTATATTTACGCCCCTGCACTGTGGTATTGCTACTTTTCCATCAGTAGGCCTTAAAAAGAATCACATAAAAACAATTTTTAGGCCTATTTTTCCCTAAAGTACTGAGGGAAATTAAAAAAAAAAAAAAAGTTGGAGCCGCCCTTTACTGTATCCTCATGCTCCCTGTACTTTTTCAGTCTTTACATATCTGGTCGAGTTAACAATTCACAGCAGGCCTAGTAAAATACAGAAGTGTAACATAGAGATAGCCCTGATGTCATCTTTTTGACTCTGTGTGGTTGCAACACACCGGGTCACCTCCTGGCTGTAACCCTCCTGCAGGGCAATGGGCCAGTCTGCGTGTTCCTCCCACTATTTTCCACTGAGCGACAAGGCTGCACATTGTGCTCACACCGGCCAGCCAGCCAAGGTTACACAGTCGGTTTCTCTCCCCCGCCTCTCAAGGTAGGCACACAGCTGCATCTCTTCATCTGCACTCAACATTTCGCTCTCTATCTACCTCTCGGCTGGGTGACTTCATGGTGAGGCTTTCTGTTTTATTATTTCTAAGAAAGGGAAATGGGTGCAGCGCGCATGGCGTCTGTATTTACGCGATGAGTTTGGGTGATGCTGGAGCGGTGACCTCTACTGTTACTGTAGCCTGGATGCGATCGACAGGATGCGATACGGTTTTTTTTAATTAATTAATTCCTCTGTGGAAGTTTGAGTTATGAAATTAGAGGATGATGTAATGAGATAACCGCCGTCATCAGCTCAGCGCTCACAGCTGAAGTGGACACCGGGCTGCTGTTTTATACCGTCAGTGCGTAAAGTGCCGTTTACATTACACGTGTGACCCCGATGGAAAATTACTAGTCGGCCTATATAGTGCTAATATTGTGGCGCACACAGGCGGCAGGACGCGGGTTTAGTGCCATGTTTTATTTGTCATGCATTCGCAGTACTGCATGAGGCTAAAATACCTACTTTAAAGACACAGACAGACCAACACTGCAGCATATATGTTGGCTCGTCATGCAGCTGTGACAGATAGTTGTCAAACTTCCTGGTGTTCCTCCCCGGCAAAACTTTTCCCTGCTGCCTTTCAGGAGTAGCTGTGACTTGCACTTCTGTATACCTAAATGATTATGTGCACAAAATGTTGTTTTAGGGAACTTCTGGAGAGCCATTTGAAATGTAAATACCATACACTGTAGTGTTATTTATCCTTTCCAGTGTCTTATTATTGATCTGTTTATAGCTGGGTATAACATGCATACTCATTTACGCAATTCAAGTAAGGTTCCTGGCCACAGCAATGCAACACAATATGCAGTATAAACTAGACTTACAGTACACTAACCATGTTCACAATATTAGGTACTGTGATGTGTCTATCTATCTATACACTTAGTAGGGGTGAGCAATACGCATAATATCCTCTATCACAGTATATGTAGGCTAATTTTATGTTGGCATATTAATATACATATGGATACAGTCAAGTTTACTGTAGGGGTACATTAACTATATATCTATCTATCTATCTATCTAAATGCCAAAGGAAGAGAAGAATATGGGGGTCAAATAAAGAGAAAATTATACATCTTCATAGTTCAATTTCTCTTTTTTTTTTTTCCCCTTTTTTATTTGACATTAAAATCAGAGATTAAATTCTTAAATTTTAGCATTTAAATTCAGCTTTTTTTACTTTCTATTTCATGTGATCTCAGGGTGTTAAAATTATTTTTTTATTCTCAAATTGTCATTTCACAATATGCATTTGTATTCCAGTTACAGCCTGATTATTCTGGGCAGTTCAATATGATATTATTTTTCTCTTTTCCTTTGTAATTCTGGATAAAATTATCCTCAGTTCACCTCAGATACAGGTACATCGTCATGATGTAATAATCCAATATGACAGTAGATATGACTGCTGATTTATTTGCAATATCAACCACAACACACTCAGTCAAAGGAGAGCCGCCTCGATCTTGATACCGTCCATGATGACATTTTTATATTGTTGTATATACAGTCATATCGCCCAGCCCCAGCCCTTACAGTATATTAGACTGTTTGAATAAATCATTATCAGCTGCAGTGATGAAACCACTTGTTCTGACCAAAGTCCAGATGATGCATTAGTGTTTGTTTCGAGCTCCTCCTTTGATTGTTTAGATTTATTTTGCATTACTCCGACACTTAGCTAGCAAAGACTCTCTGACTGGCTGCTAACATGCTTTCCTGTTGTGGCTCATCATGCTCTGATTAAGGCCCTGCAGATTATCATGTTTTGGTGCGGCCTAATGCATCTCTGATAATCAGAGCCCGGATATTACTGCGCTGAGGTTGACCAGAATAAGCCATATTTTATTCCTGTAGACAAGTGATTATAAGCAAATGCAACTATCAGTAATGTGCTTGTTGCATGCAGAGTTGAAGTTTTGACTTTACATAGGCCCCCTGTGTAGAAATTCCTTGGTAAGATGGTAAACATGTTGTTTACGAGGGCGTTTTCCTGAAAATACTCTCATTACGTCGCACATGTTTACATACGTTTCCTGTGAGATGTGTTGCAGCTCAGATGAATACAGGCTATTCACAGGCTTTAAGTGAATACGTCTCTATAGGAATTAGAATAAATGCATTGGATGCATGTAAACAAAGTCACAGGGGTGTCCCCTCAGGTCTATTAGTCATATTTCAATATCATATGACTTTATATAAGCGCTGCGTGCAGATTGAATTGAGATGCTTTAGCTAAATTTGATAGATGGACTCACCTTTCTATCTGTAAAGTCCAAGGGTGTTGTGTTAGCCTGTAAAGCTGCTTTATCTCCACCTCAGACATACACAAATCAGACTGGAGCCAAAGTATTGTAATCATCTGCAGGCTAAATTAGATCTGTTTATCGTATTATCATAGGTTTTGTTCGGCGGTCTTTGTATGAGGATAAAGGGCGACGACATGAAGGAGGCATTATTGAAGGAAGACATACAGTGTATAGTCTATATTTTTCCAGCAGTAGACGCAGGTGTTAAAACTAGAGGTGCAGCAGTCTGTGACGCAACTGGACTGGATTAAATGTATAGCTCAGAAACACGTCAGTGGAGATAAAGAATTTCTGCGGCTGCGAGGAGCTGTTTTGTGCAAAGCCTGAAGTGATACAGCAAACAATATGAAGGCAGGGTTGTGCAAATACATCTAAGGTGATATTGAATAAAGAGTGTGTGCCTGAGTTATCAGGTTTACAGTATGGAAATCAGCTGCAGGGGTTTGCTTTTGCTCAGCAATGTGAATGATGTCACAACGTTATGTGGGATTTTTCTGTAGATGGTGGTTGTTTCAGAGTGTAAGGTGTCGTCTGAAAAAGCTACATCAATACTATTACAAAGTATGATTTAAAAGAGGAGTAGGAACTTTACATGTTTCCTGCAGTTGGACGATACATAAGAAGGGAGTGGACTTGAGAACAGACTCGGTAATAAAACTTCCTTGTATAAGAAAAATGATCCAGCTGTGAATATCCAGACATGCATACAGCTGTCTGCTTTATATCACAGGGTTGATGTGACTGTCACAAGCAGAGCGGTGGAATCTGATATTACATGGTAAATTACATATACTGTTTATGGAAGACGTGCTTAACTCTCACAGAGAAAAACTGCAACTTTCAGCTTTTCCTGAATGTTACACAGGCAGCTGTTCGAATCAGTAACCAAGTGTTTGAAACACTCACAGAGAACAGATCAAACAGCAATGCACCAACATAACTTGACAGCTAAGGCAAGAGAACAGGCACAGAGATTTAGAGGTGCGTTTTGTCAAAGTAAATTGTCGCTGCGCTGCCTGGGCCAGATAAGGTTATGCAATTATTGAAACATGGAGTACATTAGTGGTAATAAATCTACACATTTCATGACCTTCAACAATTTAAAAGCCAGAGAATCACTACACAAAAGTCTGGTTATCGTCCGTACACACCTGCCTGCTGGCTGCTTGTTTTACAGACACATTTGATCTGTTGTTTGAAACCACAGTGATGTGGAAGATCAGTTATTGGGACGTGAGATGTATTAGAGCGTGTGAGTGGAGAGGCTGGAGCACAGACAGACATTTACAACAGACACAAATAAGGCTGGGCAATACATCGATATATATCAATATTGTGAAATGAGACTGTGTTGTCTTAGACTTTGGATATTGTAAAATCATACGTGTGGTCTTGTCCTGATTTTAAAGGCTGCATTACATGAAAAGTGATGTAATTTTCTGAACTTACCAAACTGTTCTAGCTGTTATCTTATTTGCCCTTACCTTACCTAACATTTTTTTTTTTTTTTTTTTTTAAATCTCATTGTGTAAATATTTTGTAAAAGCACCAATAGCTAACCCTACAATATTGTTACAATATCAATACCAAGGTATTTTGTCAAAATGATTTAATTGTTCTATATTGACCAGCCCTTGACATTATAGGTTTGTTTCAAAGTTGACAACTTTTATTTATTTATGTATTTTTTAACACTGTGTAGAGTTAATCAGAATTTACAGGAGCCAGTGGTTATGATCACGTAGCCCTCAAACCCTCTTTTAGCTAAATTAATTAAGCCTATCAAACTTAAAGCTGCACTAATCAACACTTATATACACAAAATGGGTCAAAGGATTATGTGTAATGTAAAATATATGACTCATAGTGACAAACACAGACAGTTAGCACCCGACTCTGCAGTTTCCCCTGGAACATTTTAGCATCTTTCAGCTTATTGTTTTGGTTTTACAGCCCAAAATTTTAGTCACTCTCCTCAGTCTTTCCAGCCGCTCTTTTAAGCCAAAAAAACAAAAACAAAAAATGTCTGATAAACTCACTGTAAGCTACCTGCACAGCTCCACATGACGAACAAAGTTGGTAAATAGCGGAGCATTTAGCAGATAAAGAGTCAGATATTTTTCTCAGGAGATGGTGGAGACCAAACTGGACTAAAAGGAGAATGAATATTCAACTTATATTTATTCACATGAATACTAATGTTGCTGTGTGTTCACCGGCAGCCCGGTCTCCTAGAAATTACATTTATAAATGACTGATTTGAAACAATAAATATGCTTTGCGGGAAATATAATGCTGAGAAAATTAAGTTTTCTATTAACATACTGTGGAAATTTTGTTAATTAACCATCTGGCAAGTTATAAAAATGTTGATGCTGATCATACCATTATTAATATTTAACCAAAATCATGAGCTTTCCCTAACCTTAACCAAAGTGCATTTGTTGCCTAAACCTAAGACAACAGTCGGGATCTGAACCCAAAGTTCTGGTGTCAAGGTTCTGCACTTTGAACGTCTGCAGTCTCCCCGAACCACCTCTTTCCAAAGCTTATGCAAAGATGAATGCAACATTTCATTACCTGAAAAAATGGTGTCTTGCAACATAATCAAGGCTGAGGTCATGTTGGCACAACAACATAATTAGGAAAGCAGTTTAGTAACATACAAATGTAATATCGAGGAGACAGAGTTGCCGCTGAATGTGTAAATAGGCAAGTGTTTGCGAACATTTTCACCATATCATCTTTAAAAGGGCATAATATGTCAGTTATGTGTGCAATGTAAGTTGCTTTTTTTGTTAACCTGCCTTTAAGTTGTCAGAGAAAAAACAATATTCATGCTGTTTAAAATTGCTCCTTCTGTTTGTAGGTGACAAATGGAGACCTTCAATCATAAACTAAACACATACTTAGAGTCATGGATGGGCCCCAGGGGTAAGTCAAGTTGTCATCTCGATTGCTAATGTTGTTGTTGTTGTCTCTGATGTGTTGGTCTAGCAACATGTTGCACATGCTGTAAAAGCTCTGCAGAGTATTACAGTTAACATAAGAAGACGGTAGCAGCTGAAGTAAACATTACCTAAAGCCTTTGACCCAAGTCGTTCATTACATGCTGTACACATTGCCTGAACTTGCATAAGAAGGCGGCTGGAGTTTTTCACCTTCTTGCTACTAACCTTTCTAGGTGTTGAGCAAACATTCCTCAGTGTGCACTGCCGCTGCTTTTCACTTCTCAAGTTCATCTGCTGTTACCAATGAGGCCACCTTATCGGCGGTGAAAACCGACCTCTTTATCTCCATATTTCAGACCAGAGGGTGCGGGGATGGCTGCTGCTCGACAACTACCCACCAACCTTTGCACTCACAGTCATGTACCTTCTAATCGTGTGGATGGGGCCCAAGTACATGAAACACAGGCAGCCGTACTCCTGCAGAGGCCTCCTGGTGCTCTACAATCTGGGCCTCACACTCTTGTCCTTCTACATGTTCTATGAGGTAAACAGGCTGCTCCGCAATGAGATGTGCGTCGAAGTAGGCTAAAAGCAATCACTGCAATGTCACACTACAGATTATAAAAGAAAAGGAGGAAGCAGACCTGAACCTGAGCCACATCCTTGCTAAACACTCTTGTGTCTGACAATGACCAATTAAAGGAATACTTTAAAGGGACAGTTTACCCCCAAATTAAAAAAGCATATTCTTCCTCTTACCTGTAGTGCTGTTTATCAATCTAGTTGTTTTGGTGTGAGTTGCCGAGTGTTGGAGATATTGGCCATAAAGATGTCTGCGGTCTATTGAATATAATGGAAGTAGATGGCACTCAGGTTGTGGTGCTCAAAGCGCAAAAACATTACATTTGAAAAACTCAACAGCAATGTCTCTTTCCAGAAATCATGACCTGGTTACTCAAGTTAATCCACAGACCTTGTTGTGAGCAGTTTCGTGTAGGAACTATTTTCTTTCTACCAAACTTCATGCACCAATTGTATCACTGCGCAGAGGGCAGCATGCATTTTGGAAATGACACTCACGACTCGTTCTGAGAGAAAATAATATTTATTTACACGTGCACGCAAGTATGAGAAATGTGAAAAGTCTTTGGCAATCTGTTCCAGGAGGATGGTAAAGACGTAGTAGATTAGGAATCCCACCCTATGGAGTCTAGACATCGGTGGTGGTAATGGCGGTGATAAGATAAGATAAAGAGGGAGCTGAGGATCTGAATGTGATGGGAATAGGCTTTGATGAGCTTGTCTGGATAAGGTGACTCGAGGTGACTGCAGGTGACTGGAGGTGAATGGATGGAGGAAGGTGCAACGATTCTGCCTAAAATGATAGCTGACAGGAGCAGTTTGGCAGCAGCGACATGAATGGCTGAAGGAGATCATGGCAAAGTTTGATTGGCTAAGGAGGGAACACCCATAGTCAGCTGGTTAGCGGGAGTGGGAAAGACAGAAAATTATGAATGGATATAGCATGAAGAAAGTCTTCCTGACTGAACTTACGCTGAGCTTCATATCTTGTTATACAATTATACCCCATGTTTTCTTGCTAACAAACTATGTTAAGCTCAGCTAACATAGCTTGGAGCTTTATATTTGTAAGAAGATACCTTTCTCATACTTAATGTAACTTTCAGCAAGAAAGAATAAGCATATATCCCTAAAATGTTGAACTGTTTCTGCAACACTCGACTCTGATCAGACTCAGGCCTGTTGGCATCTCTCACTGAGAGCTACCATTAGAGACAATGCTATCAGGGAGTGAGAGGGACACAGCTGGACGCTGACAGGCTCATTGTTTCAGCCATCAAATCCCTCATACGCCTTCACAGACACCAGCACAGCCCCCTATTGTTTTCTGGAAAACTGCTTTTGATAAACAGCTGACTAAATATCTGAAATTGATAGATTCACTGATGTAAACAAACCTGGATTATTCTGCAAGGTGTCACCGTCTGACCTGAATATGCAAGGTGAAGTTGTATCAACAGTGGCCAGACTTCCCTTATCATAGTGATCATGTCTGTCACTTTGTGTTCCTGTGATCGCCGGCAACTCAGAACCAGACTGAGCGGTTTTGTATACGTGTAAGTCTAAAGTATATATACTCTCCTCCCCATCCAGCTGACAGAACAAGCTTCTTGTCTCTCTGTCTGCATTGCGTAAGGCCCCAGCAGACTGTTGGCCGTGTGATTCATTAAACCCTGTACTCTGACAATGCCCCGGCCATGGGGTGAACTTTTGGCAGTCCAAAATCAATGCCACCTGATGTGAATCAAAGTACAGGGCAGTTTTGTTCTTGTCAGCTTTCCAGGGCACAGCGTTCGTCACATAGTGATTGTGATTAAATCTGATTGTGATTAATTTTGTTTATTTATAGGCTGACTAATGCTGCTGTAGGTCTGAAGAAAGAATCAAGGCGGTATATCAACTCAGAGGGCGTCTAATGTCTGTGTGCTCATGATAATAATACTTCATTCTGTAGCTGGTTTTTAACTGGTGGCAGCTTCTTGGCTCTGAGGTTAGTTAGTGAGGCCTTTTACAGCTGCAGACAAAGACAGTGCATCTACATTGATTTGATGAGTCAGCATTGAGCATCACCATCTACTTGCATTTGAATAATTGTTGTTTAAAGGGGCATAACACCAATTTTACACACTCAAATGAGTTTACTTGTCACAGGAAGTACTTCTCAGCTTACAGATAAAGTTGTATAATGTATTATGTGGGGCTCAAGCAGGGACAGTCTAACTAAGGATGCTAATATCCTTGCTTGTAATTCATACAATTGCTTGTCCAATATACATTTCTTGCTGACATAGTGTGTGATGTACTGTCTGTCTAGTTTCTTGCGTTTTTTAATTGTGAACAGACTGCAGATCAAAAATAGCTTCAAGCTAACTGAGGTTCAATACTTTTAATGGTAACGTTTTTCTTTAATGTTGCACATTTCCTCACAGATGAATGGAGTAAGTATTTGAGTTGCGTCATGGAAAGTGTGGATCCATTGTTTTTGGAGCTGGAGCTATACTAGAGACTAAAAGTCAGGATATCCTAATTATATCTTTGCTGCATTAGTTTTAGCAGTCATTTTAAAATCTGTCTCTCCACTGAAGAAGGGCGTCTTGCCAGAAACATCCGTGTGGCAATATTAAACATTCAAATTGGAGTGCTGTCCCGATCTTTACTTTAAAATCTGTCTCTCACAAGTCCCCTAAGATTATGGATAAATCACTGGAGTACCACTTTATTATATAAAACTGTAGGCAACACATATAGTCACTGCACAGATATGCAAAGTTAGATTGTTACTATTGAGTATTTCAAATACAGAAATTCCTGTAGCCGCACTTTACTTAGTCTACCTATGTGTAAAATGCTTTGATACTTAGATTAATTAGCTCTAACATGACCTGAGAACCATTAAATATCATATCATATTATACATTATGTTTCAGTAACAGGGTAAGCTCTCTGTGTTTTTACCTTTAATAAGATTATGACAGCGTAAAGAAATACTTCACCCACAAAATGATTATTTGGATATCAGTTACTCACTCATGTCGCCTTGAATTCATGAAGAAAACTTTCATGCATGCCTCCACAGTGAACGACGAATCAAAAATGAAGAAAATTCTTGATGAACGTAAGTCCGCGTTTAACCACAGCAAAACTTTTCAAAACATCCTTTTATGAACTCATGCAGAATCATGCAAGTCTCATGTATCCAGTCGTATACACAGTACGTCCCAAACACATGCGTTTTTAGTAAAACCATACTGTTTAAAAACTCCTGCATAAACAGTCTCACGCACTGACGAGTACCACGCCAAGGCAGGCACGTGCCTTTAAACTTTGCTCAATAGAATGCAAGAGCTGTGTGAGAGTTTGTAAAAGGATTTGTTTTACTCCAAATCACCCAGATTTTTGGATTCTTCGTTCACTGTGGAGGTATGTGAGAAAGGCAAAGCTTTCTTCACAAAGTCACTGTAACACAGGGTGAGTAATTGATAGACGAATGGTCATTTTGTGAGTGAAGTATTCCTTTAAGGTGTAATAAGCTAAAAGTAATAACAACATGAGTTCACTGTGTTACTGAAACATACTGTATGATATGATGTTTGATGGTCCTCAGGTCATTTTAGAGCATGTTGTTATCACAGACCGTATTGGAAGCTTATTAATCTGGTTCGGTCACCACAACCTGAAACAGATAAGGGACTAAATGAGGGCATCTGACTTACTCTGTTTGTGCATTTGTTTGTGTTTATCACATGTAAGATAAAGTTTACTAAAAGTTTCACTGTTTTATTGCATCTGTGCACTGCAGGCTGTGTGTGTTATGTATTCAGGGAGTTGATAAAATCTGTCTTTTTTTCTTTCAGCTTGTTACCGCCGTGTGGCATGGTGGCTACAACTTCTACTGCCAGGACACTCACAGTGCACAGGAAGTGGATAATAAGGTGAGTCAGCCTGATTTATGTTCATTACCAGGGATTTCATTTTCATTTTACCACAGGTTTGATGTCATTTTAAAATTATTTCCTGTTCTGTTTCTTCATATTGTAAACCATATGTAAGGCCTGAAGGTATAAATACCAACCACTGTAGTACAGCTATTACAGATACAATATTAGGCACAATGTGTGTTTTTTCTTTGCTCTGATTTCTATGGGTGAGTACCTTTAAATCCCAGCGGATAAGCTGCAGAGACAGGGAGTCAATTTAATCTGACTCGTGTCATCATGATGACTCTCTTCAGTTGCCCCACTGAGCTCTGCGGTCGAGGTGAAAACAAGGTTCCCAGTGAAATGTGCATGGCTTTGCAGTTCTGCTGTGATTAAATAAAACATTTTATTACTGTGTCACTGCTATAGATAGTTAAATTGCTTTATGATTCGTCCCGAACTTTCAAGGGCCTTCAGGACGTATGTGCGCTTATCACCTTGTATGATAAACAGAATGTGCTGGAATTTTTAAGGACTCTTGCACTCCGTCTCTATTGTTGTCCTCAGGAAACCAGAGAGGGTTTATCTTTAACCATTTTATTGTTTTTTTGCTGCCTCTCCTCTCAGATCATAAACGTCCTGTGGTGGTACTACTTCTCCAAGCTCATCGAGTTCATGGACACCTTTTTCTTCATTCTACGAAAGAATAACCACCAGATCACGTTTCTTCACATCTACCACCACGCTAGCATGCTGAATATCTGGTGGTTCGTTATGAACTGGGTACCCTGCGGCCACTGTGAGTGTTTTAACACAACTTCGCCCTCCAGTGACTCAAATCACTCCAGTAACCACATTTACCATTTGGCCCCAAAGCAAGCTAAATAATTCAAGTGCTCTAATGTTAAACCCATTAGCCCTGAAAACGGCTCGTTTCCCCCACAAAGCCTTAAAGGACACTAAGTGACACTTATTGACGTGAGCGCTGCCGCTCTGTGTAGCGTACTTCTTGCTGCTTTTTTATTAAAGCTGTGCAGAGCACAGCACAGCAGCCTGCGAGTCGTCTGTGTTCTTACACTGAAAATCTTCTTAATGTGTCTCTTACTATTGATTTAAATTTAATGTGACATTTCTGATCCATAAACACGTTTCATCAATCATCAGAGGCTCACTGTATTATTTCTGTATTACTGTACTGTTAATGGCTTCGATTGATTTTACATGAACTTTGCAGTAATGGCTCCAAACAGAGCAGACTAATGAAAAGTTATTCCCTATAAGGTCGTTGCACTCCTGAATGCCTGTCAGTTATTGCTCGCAGTAGATGAATAACTTCTCGTGTCTCTCATCTGTTTCCTGTCAGCGTACTTCGGTGCCTCCCTTAACAGCTTCGTCCACGTCGTTATGTATTCTTACTACGGCCTGTCAGCCATCCCATCCATCCGGCCGTACCTTTGGTGGAAGAAGTACATCACACAGTTTCAGCTGGTGAGTTCCTCTGTAGTGGTGGAGGTAGTGTTCACATCTTTTACTCAGTAAAAGTACCTAAAATAGAGTCAGAGTGTCAAAAGTGGAAGTATTCATCATGCAGAAGAAGGCTCTTTTGATTGTGATGTGGTTTACATACATATACTGTATGTTATAGGCATGTCGACATAATAATAATGATTACAAAGTGCTTATTCATAAAGTATTTTTTTAAAAAACAGAGTTACAAAGTGCTTTACAAGGCAATGAAATAAAACAGACAAGTGATAAAAACTTAAGGTTTTAAAAGAAACCAGAAAACCCTTTGGTGTATAAAAGGAAATACATTTTTCAAAGGTATTTAAATCTTTAGTAAAATCACGAAAGGCTCTTCAATAAAATAATCTTTCAAGAAGGGGCTTAAAAGAGACCACTGACTCGGTGGACCTGATTCCCTCAGGCAGATTCAATCTGGCCCCTGGAAAGAGACAAAGACCTCTGGCTGAGGATCTCAAAGAACGTACAGGCATGTACGGTACTAAGAGGTCAGAGATATAGCTGGTAAAGAGGCCATGAAGAGCCTTCGAAGTAATCAGTAAAATCTTCAAATCTATTCTAAAACATACTGGGAGCCAGTGGGAAGAGGCTAAAGCTGGAGTCATGTGATCACGTCTGTTGGTTCCATTAAAAGCCTGGCAGCTGAGTTCTGATTCTGAGATATATTGGCATTGGTGATAATTGTGATGTTTAAAAATGAAATATTGATATCATTTTAGAAATGAAGTCATGATAATATTGTGAAAATAACACAGTGCCTCTTGAATAATTTCAGTTTCTTCCCGTTCTTGCTTTGTCTCCCTCCCCCAACACCATCTGGTTGCTTTGTCACTATCCATTAAGTGTAATTGCTCTTTTTGTTCAATTCTGTACAGTTATGGTTACAGACTGTCTCTCTGCCTCTCTGCACTTGTATTTTGAGTTTAATTCATTTGCCGAGACCAAACCCACGACTTAAAGATAAATTTGACTGGAATTATTATCAGAGTTATTATTATTATTCAATAACAATGTTGTTATTGTGAACTCTTATGGCCATGATAATCATGTCATGAAATCTGTTACTGTGTCAGCCCCAGTATATTATATATATTTTTTATATTATATATAATATAATATTATATATATTATATATTTTAGGATTATTGTTACTTATGCATTAATGTGTAATCAGCCATTTACAGATGTAGATAGTTGAGATGGAGTAAATTATAACTATTCTATATATTGTCGGGCAGTTAATCTGCAAAACCTCCAAGCACATGAAGAGTTTTCTGAATATATATATATGTCTACAAATCTTATTAGCTTAAAAAAAGTGAAAAGAAGTCAGTCAGTGCAGCAAGAATACTGTATTCAACCTGTTTAAAATCAATTTGTTTAAAGAAATGCTCCTAAAAGGCGAGTCTGTAGCTTGAAATGAGAAAGATTGAAGCAGGTTCCTGCATAAGAATTATGAAAAATGAAACTGTTTTGGAAAATAAATGAAACTGAATTGAAAATAGGTTGAAATATTCATAATGCAGTGTCACATCTTTCACTTTTATTAAAGAGAATTAAACTTAAATGACCGAAAGACCAGGGCTACTTTGAAATGTAGTGAAGTACATTATAAAGTCGCATGAAATAGAAATACAGATACCTTTAAATTGTGTTTAAGTACAGTACTTGAGTAAAGTACTTTCACCGCTGTTTCCTCCCGTATTTAACCATTAAAAAAATCATGGGTGTAAAAGAAGTTGAACTAAAAAGTATTTTCAGTCTTTGTCCTCTGGTTTGTATTTGAGAACTGTTTCATTCACTTCACATTGTTGAGCTGATGTTGCTGTTTAGATTTCCAAGGTGTTCTTGGACTATTTTCTGCAGCACCCTCCTTAGCGTTAATACAGTGTAGACATTTTCACCATCCATTAAAAGATATTTTGGGCTCTGGATCAATATGGAGTTTCTATAGGCTCTCTGTGTGTCACCTTCTCACTCCTGTATGTGTCTGCATGTGCGTGTCATGTTTCATCCACAGATCCAGTTCTTTTTAACCATGTCCCAGACGATGTGCGCGGTCATATGGCCATGTGGCTTCCCCAAGGGATGGCTGTACTTCCAAATAGGTTACATGGTCACGCTCATCTTCCTCTTCTCAAACTTCTACGTCCAGGTCAGTCGATATTAATATTTTAAATCGTTAATATATTAGTTTAATGATAGGTCAGGTGATGTTTTATTATTGTCAGCAAATTCCATGAAAAGACGAAAACTAACAATGAATTGATCCCAAAAACAAGTACTGTCTGTGTGTCCAAAGCTGCTATACCTTATTCAAAAATATTAAAACCCAAAAATGAGTCACACTATTCATTACGATGAACACTGGCACTGTAGTTTATTTGAGAACATCCCAAATACACCATCCTACTGCTGTAAATACTCAGAGCAGAGGTTGTCCAACTTTATTTTTTAGCCGAGAGGACCCCTGACAAGATAGAGAAAATACCGGGGACCCCCTCATGTCCTTTAAAATAATTTGACGTAGCCTATTTTTATGCTTATTGAATCTTATTTATTTGATTTATTTAAAAGAACAACACAAGAGAATAGTTACAGATTTGTGAGATCAGAAAGTAATCTATGAACTATTTAAATCAAATATTATTAATTTCACTATGAAGCTTTTGTAGAAATAAATAAATGAATAAATGTGTTTTATACCATGAAGAATCTGAAGTATCTTCAGATTCTTCATGGATGCCCTGGCAGATACTGCCCCAGTATCGCTGCACTAGAGCACCAGATGTGTATTAATCCATGGCTGAAAGTAGTCCCCAACAAATGCATTACTACCTTCTGTTTGAGTAATATCTGCTAAAAACTGCAGTGCCCAGCTGTTTAAGAAAATTACAAAGACTTTTTTAAAAATTAAACTTTATATTTGTGGCCTGCTTTTAAAGATGTACATCTTCAGTAAGAAACAGCAGGCTTGGAGCTAAATAGAAATGGGGAAGAATTGAATAACAAACTATTGTATTTGTTGGTCTTAGCATTTTCAGGCTATGTTGGCTGTAAGAACAATTGAGAATAAAACCAGTTTTATTCTCTGTGATATAAAAAGACTGTACTTATATAGATAAAACACAAAGCTAAACTCAGTGAACTTGTGTTGCTGTTAGCAGCCAACTGAGTAACGTTTGTGTTTGTTACATAATATTTGATAGGCAATTTGTTAATTTTTAACATGGGGATGAATGAACATGAATCAGTGTGTCCATTCTTGAATCAAAGCTCTGTTTTCTCTTCTTAGAGCACACCATGTGAAATCACTTCTCTCTGACTCCTCTTTCCATGTGTGTTTAACTCACTGACTTAAGTCACAAACCTTATCAGAGTGCACAGATTTTAATGGCTGAGTCGTGAGTAGCATCATGTGAAACAATTTAACATGTACAACTGGTCTGTGAGTTCCCTTGTCACTAAACCAGTGCTACAAATGCTGCACCTGTTAAAATAGAAACACTTGAAAATGTAATAACTGTGTTTGGGGAAGACGAGCTCTGGGTCTGGAACCAGGGGATTGAGAGAGATGGCAGGTTAACAAGAGAGAGGCATTTTGGATGACGTCCCCCTTGTCCCCCCTCAAATCACTATGTTCTTCATTAAAAATCTGATAATCAATATTATCAATAAAAGGTTTTGATAAGGGGCCCTTAAATGTATGTTGTTTTTAAGGAACTGTGAACAAGCTCTGTGCTGATTGGCACATTTTACATCAAACATACCATCTTTAAGTATAAACAGACATTTGTATTTTAATAATTACTTTAATAATGAAGCCTTATTTAATTGTCAGTAATAACATCATGTGTATTAACGTGTTATCTCTGCCTCTCTTTCAAGACTTACAAGAAGCACAGTGGCTCTCTAAAGAAGGAGCACCAGAACGGCTCTGCTGCATCTACAAATGGACATGCAAATGGGATGCCGTCAATGGAGCGCACCGCACACAAGAAGCTGAGGGTGGATTGACATTTGAGAAACCGCCACCCAATTCTCACTGTAGCGTGTTAGCTAATGCTGCTAGGAGGTTTAAGTATCTTCTTATCTAGAATAGTTTAGCGCTCACATGAGATGAAATAAGCCATAGCCACATATATCCAGAGACTTTCCATGTTTTTGCACACGTTCCTACTCATGGTATTTAATTATTAAATGAATATAGGAGAGTATTGTAGTACGGTTGCACAATATTGCCTCCCCCAACCCTCTAGAGGAAATTCACTCCAAAGTAAACAAATCTCTTCCTTGCTACCAGCAAACAAACACACATTTTGACTCATTAAGTGATGCTTTACACACAAAAAGGTCCAAAGATGAAAGCTGCAGTGAGTGTGTTGGCAGCTGAAGCTCAATGACGTCTCTGTTTCAATGACCTAAGGGACAATTAAAATAACACGGCACTTATGGTCCTTAATGTGTAGCTAGAGCATGCATCTTGTGTCTCGCTTTATCTCACTCCTGCCTGTGCTGTTGCATAATCCTAAATTTGCCGAGTACTGTAATGCGTTTTTATTGACAGGTTGCGACAGCAGATGTTTTACTGTATATTTACAGAGCAGGGTTTCCAATTTGGAATATTTAGCCATCTGACCAAAGCATAACCAAAGCATAGTGTACTAGGATTCATATTTACACCAGTTAAAGACACAATGTCAGAGGGCAGTTGTGTTTTATGAGCACAATATAAACTCTCCTTAACATCTCCCTGTGTTATAAAAAACTGTCTCCTCTCACACTGTGCTATAATATCTACTGTAGCTTAATCCAGTAAATGCAATTAGAACTTGAATTCATTAAAACGTATTAAACAAGGTGATGCCCATTGTCTGCAGTGCAGCTGCTTATTGGTAAATATTTAGATATCAGGTGAACACTATCATACAGTATAATTCAGTGCTAAAATATGTAATGTATGTATTCAGATAAACTTTACTACATAGTTGAGAATTTAAGCTCATCATTGACCTGAAAACAGCACATAATCTCACCATAAGGTCCATTTAGTAGATGCTCTGGAGCTTTTGATTGTCACATGATCTTCCTCAACACATGGGCTTTGCCAAGTTGTTGTGAAAAGTCTCTAAATGAAACATCTACAATTCTGACAACTGGATAAACCTTATCTCCTGAAAAAGATCATGGCTGCGTCCGAAATTCCACACTACCGTGCTATTTAGCATGTTAAAACACTGTGTGAGATTTTTCAGTATGTCTGAAACCAATAGTAGCTTACATGACTGTTTCCAGCTAAATATTACAGTATGCAAACACTGGACAGCATGCTGGCATCGATATCCCAGAATGCAATGCAGTAGAGACGACAGCATACATAGCAGACAATGGCAGACAGCATATGTCTAAGATTTTAATATAAGATTATAAGACTTTGCTAGGCGTAAAATATTTTGTATCTAAGTTAAGAAGGTAAACCAAGATGTTTGCTATGCCTGTCGTCAGGTATTGCAGATGTCAGTAGAGCAGAGGTTGGCACATGTTACCATGGTTACATGTCTCCAACTGTCAAGGAGGCTCTCAGGAAGTGACATGGTAATTACAGCTCTGTGCATCTGAAAAGATACTATTGTTTATTTACACAAATGTATGTTGAACGATAGTAAACATATTGGTTATGTAATGCGGACGCAGCCCATGTGATATGATCAAAAGCTCCAGAGCAGCTACTAAACTGACCTTGTGATAGAATTGTTTTGTTGAATAATACATAGGTTTTTTTGTTTTTTAGTCTTTACATTATTAGGGTGCCTTCTGGACCAGTTGTTTCTAATGTGGCATTTTTCATCTCTTCAGTGTGCTATCACCAGATTCATGTTGGTCCATTTCAGACTAATATGTGTCAAACTTCCTGTTCAAATCCTGTGCCTGACTCTTTACGTTTCTGTTTTTGAAAATATCAAATGTCCTGAACAATTAACAATTAACACATACTTAATGCAATGGTGATTTTTATCCTATTAAAGGAGTAGTGGGAGAAAAGGCTTGTACGCTTTCTTGCTGATGAGATAAAAAGATCTACCACTCTCATGTCTGCATGAAATTGAGCTACAGCCAGCAGCTGGTCAACCCTGTAATCCCAACTCATTAAGTATTGCCACTTTGTCAGCGGACCTAAACAGCGAAATATGACGTGCCAGGTACCAGCACTTTTGGACGTTCTGGGAGAGCCTATCAATTTACACTTGTCACATACATTGTGTCTTTTCAAACTAAGCTTAGGTAATTAGGAATAAAGTTTCTGCTAGTTACACACATGCGGTCTTTTTTCAAAATAAACTTACACCGTACCTATAAAACCTAGTTTTTGCATTTATTTTCTTAAGTTTAGGCAACAAAAGCACGTGGTTAGTTCTCACTCCTTATACTATGGTAGTTCTGGTGTGTTCAATTACAACGCGAAAGGTGCCTTTGTGCTTTGGTATCTTACACTGACATCCACTGACATTGTGACAGTATTTGATGACTTTGGTTGTTGGCCACTGCATCAACAACTGCCCCTACCCAGTGCATATTATCCTGCTGCGAAAGGTGCCTTTGTGTGTTGGTATCTAACGCCTGGATCACTGACTAAGCAGCGGTATTTGACAAGTTGGGAATGAGAAGATGCTGGGTTAATTAGTTTAGCATTTAAAAAAAACGGAAATGGGAAACAGCTAGTCTGGCTGTGTCCAAAGGCAACAAAGTCTGCAAACCATACCTCTAAAGCTCACTTTAGATTTTGCTAGCATTTGGACAGAACGAGCTGTTTCCCCGTTTCTAATTTTTATGCTAAGATAAACTAAGTGGCTGTATGAGCATTTAGCTCTCAGCAAGAAAGCAAACACGCCAATTTCCCAAAATGTTAAACTATTTTCCAAAATTTTTCCATGTTTTTTAAGTTGAAAAGCATGAACTGTTTGTTTCTTGTTTCTTGGGTTAGTAATTCAACTGTTTATTCCTTTGTGTTCCTTTTGTTTATGTTGTTTTATTGTAACCTACACCATTGCCAGGGGCCTACACAGAAAATGCTGGTATAGAAAACAAAGGTACAAGGATGTTTGAATTATGAACTCTGTAAATCTGATACCCTCGCAGTGGAGCACAGCTGCGCCGCTCTACCATGCTGAATCAGTTTAATGAGGTACTGTATGGCCTTAACCACTGAATGAGCATGTTGCTCAAATGTATAGGTGACCTACATTCATGTTCACTGCATCAGAAATGATTGTTAAATCCTAAATAATACATACCACGGCCACATTGTGTCTGCATGATGGATCTGCAGATATCTACCGAAAACAGAAAACCTGTTTAACATGCATGAGCCATATCTACTTAGAAATTGAATTAGGTCTAGTTTATTCCAGCTCCATGCCATCCCTGTTACAGTTCCTCCTTTGTACAAGGTGACAGCGCTGAAGGTAGCAGGGTTATAGGCCTGTTTAAGGGCTGGATTAGCATTAGATTGGTAAAGGCCAAGGATGCATGTATGTAATTACATACATTTTATAGACTGTTAAAATAAATATATATATATTTTCTGAAATCGGGGTTAAGTCTGGGTTAACATGTTGTGACTCATGCTTTACTCACTCATTAAAAACAAACTGAGATTGTAAACCTACTTGTTTTCCTTCCTTGACAATGATGTAATGTTACAAATAATGTAGCTTGAAGACGAACAATATCTACACAGCGACAGATTGAGGAGTTCATTGAGCCTTATAATTACGTTTGTATTTTAATTCAACCTATTTACTGGTTTGTGTAAACATTTATTAGCCGTGCTACGATGGTAATGTAGTTTATTGTCCAGTTTATTGCTAATTAGCAAATGTTAGCATGCTAACACGATAAACTAAGGTGATAAACAAGGTAAATATTATACTTGCTAATCATGAGCATGTTAGCATTGTCATTGTGAAAGCGTTAGCATGCTAACACACTAAACCAAGGTTACTAACATGGTAAAAAAAAAAAAAAAAAAAACGTGCTAATTAGGCGTATATTAGCATTGTCAATGTCAGCACGTTAGCATGCTAACACACTAAACAAAGGTAACTAACAATGTTAACATACCTAGTTATCACATACACTGGGAAACTAATGCTAATCATAGCATGTTAGCATTGTCACTGTGAGCACGTTAGCATGCTAGCACACTAAACTAAGGTGACTAACATGGTAAACATTATACCTGCCAATCACATAGATGGTAAAGATAATGCTAATCATGAGCATGTTAACATTAAACTACAGTGATTAACATTATAAATTTAAGAGCTGCTAGTCACATAGACTGGAAAACCAATGCTAGTGATAGCATGTTAGCATTGTCATTGTGAGCGTGTTAGCATGCTAACATTAGCATCAAGGTCACAGCATCACATGGCTGTAATTCCTGTTTTTAAATTTCAATGAATATGTTTTAGAAGTCCAAACTGGCTCTAATAAAGAAGATATAACTGCAGTTGTGCTTAGCTTAGCTTAGCAAAGTAATATAGACTAGCTTAGAGAAGCTTTTAAAATTAAAGTATAAACAAGTATTTTACAGAAAGATGTTAAAGATTTGAGAGGTAGAAGACTGTTAGGTGAATTAAGTAATAAATCGTTACCTCATCTGCAAAAACTGGTTTCATTTAACCTCATTGTGTGTATTACTGCAGCTTATTTACATATAGTAAAATTACGCTATGTGACTGTGGGTTTGGGTTTCTAAAATCCATCCCCACTTTGGGTATTTTCTCAGGTGATGATATGTCTTAATAAATATTGAGAGTTCAAATAGAAAAGTAAGGTTGCTTTATTCTTTTTTATTTCTTAATGTTGTCCACAATAAACAAATAATATATGATATAGGGTCTCCTGAGGAGGAAAAAAGTTAGAGCTTTCCAAATTTCAATAATTGAATATTAATAGTAGCACTCAGCAGTATGTTGATTCACCAGTATTGATTTATTGGTTTGTTTTTTGCTACCAGTCATTGTGAACAGCCATCTTTCACTGAAGCTGGTCCAGTCAGGAAATGTTTTTCTTGAGCTTGGGCTTCTCTACAGTGGATCAAATTGATAGATTGGCAGGCGAGACACTGGCGTACTGTTTGATCATAACATCAGTGGTTTAAACAAATGTCTGCTGAAAAGCTATGAATCATTATTTAAGGAATTATTAGTATAAATCCCCTAAAAACGAGACATAAACTGGTTAAAGGCAAACACCTCTCTGCTTTGTTTTACTTCATTCCTGTCCTGGTCCATTAGTAAGTGCTCTCAGTGGACTGATGTAAAATTTAGTGTTGAGACCAAACATGACAAAAGGGAAAAACCTCCTCAGCTTTCTCGTTTACACATACATCTTTCATGAGATCACAGTTTTTGTATTTTCTAAGACCTGCCATCAGCTCCAACTCTTTGTGAGCTTTGTGATGAGGAATGTCTGGTATTCTTGGTTTCAATAGTTCAGTCTCGACTTTAAACTAAAATAAGTGAACTTGATGTGGATCAGGTTTAGTTAATTTAGTCTGATAGAGTAGGAGCACAGCTGCTGAGCTCACTGGGTGACAGAAAGTAATGTATGAGCAACAAGAAACCAATTTTCCTAAAAATGTTTTCTTAGAAAGCCGCTCCTCCCCTGACAGCTGCTTTGACTGAAGTAGCTCAGTGACTTGTGCTTTCTCTCTCCTGTCAAACTATCCAGCCAGCAATCTTTGTTGAGACAGTACAACCTTTACTCACGCCTATAAGTCCTTTCCACTTAAGTGTTATGACTTCTCGCTCCTCATCAGCACTGTGTGCAGACGTGATGCTCTGGTATGCTGTGTGACACACATAGCTCGCATTTGACAGGAGGACAGAGCAACTGTTTGTGAGCTTTGGTGGCGTGTCTGCTGGCCAGCCACTATGCAAACAATGCCTTACTCACTGATTTTTCAGAGGCCATGGCCTGAGGGAGACAGAGAGGGCGGGGTGAGGGTGTCGAGGTTCTCCCCTGAAAACAGCAGCGCAGTAAGCATGCGTCAGTTTACTCATTTCTGTGTAAATGATGTGTTGGACAACGCCTAATGTCTCTCAGGCTTACAGTGTAAAGCAACAGCAAACCTATTGATAGAGAAAATGTTTTGTGAAATGCAACGGTTCATTAGGAGTGCAAGAAAAGGAATCCATGGTCTTGTTGTCCCTTGGGGGTTGCCAGGCAACCAGAAGACTACAGGAAGTGACTACACCCAAACCAGAAATAGTCAAGCACTTAAAACCATGTTAAACTACTTTGTGAAAACTTTACTTTTTAAACAACCCAATTGCTAGAGTAAATATTGACATATGGGCACGTCCCACTGGTACGAGGCCCCAGGAGAGATCCAGAACATGCTGGAGGGATTACATATCTCATCTGGCCTGCCAACACCTTGGGTCCCCCAGGAGGAGCTGGAAAGCCTCACTGGGGAGAAGTGCTTTGCTTGGCCTGCTGGCTCTGTGACCCGAAACCAAAAGGGAATGAAAATAAATGGATGAATAAGTTTCTGCATACAACGGATATGTAACATTTGTATGTTTCAAGACACATTATGATGTGACAACACTGTGGTTACTGTGTGGTTCAGGCACAAACCCACTTATGTCTTGGCTTTAGTTTTGTCGCCACAAACACAGAAACGCGGGTGGGTGTGATTTTAATGAGGCGTGATGTATATAACCGGTTCAGTTACTACTGATTGTACTGCATGTAAGTGTAAGCTGTAAAAACACAAACCATTACTTTATGACAGTGCTGATGTTCCTTCATCTTTCTTCACCTCTGGTGATGAGGACAGCCTGAATTTGATTAGACCAGTTATTTCTGTTGAGTTATACAAATAGCAATCATGCTAACATCAGTAGATTTCCATGCGGTAGATGAATCATGAATTACTGTGTAATGTATTTTAATGCGATTTTGTTATATTTGGTTAAGGTTGAAACAGTTTATTTCCAGGGGCTGCAACTTAACTGTTTCAATGCTGTGACACACAGAGACACACAGACATAAATGACAGCGCCACATCAAAGATGAATCAGTGAAAATCAACTCAAACTTGATCACAAATTAAACAAGATTTCGTGCTTTTGTGTTTACCTGTTTGTTAGAGCAGCCTGTAACCTGTTTTCATTTCATTGTCTGGCTTGTCTCCTTTTCGATCAACTCATACAAAAGCAGCAATACATTTAGTTGATATTTTAATTCAGAATTTGCAACCCTATACTTCATTTAGAATATTTTTTTGTGAAAAACCAACTATAGTAAAGTCCACAAGCCACAAATCATTTTGGCCTAATCCAATACAACTTTCACATTCATTATTTTTTTTCTCTGCAAATCCTGTTTGATCTGTCCGCGCTGGGTTCCCAGAAAATGTAATACGTGGATTATACCCGTGTGTGTCCTCAGCAAGACAAATGATGTGCTGTAGAAGTCCGAAATCACATCTGCAATGTCTTTTCACTGAGGTTGTGTAACAGGATATCTGTAATATTACTATGATGCATCATTTTCCCTATAGCCATGAGCGTACATTACATGCTGAAGAACTGTAAGATAAATCTAGTAAAATAATAATAACCTGGCTGGTTACACATCACTACCCTGAGGCTGATGTGTTTGTTTTGTAACATCTGCCCAATTCACTTATAAGTGTCAATATAAAAAACACAAATCAAACCATGAGAGCGAACTCTGTTCACCACTGTTTATTTGGGGGAGAAAGTGCACCATGAGACAAACACAGTATGAACATTCATTGCTTGGAACAGGTGGGAAAGGTTGCTAATTATTTTAGCTCTCAGCACATTACCGTAATTTCTGAAATCAGAAAATAAGTATTCTATTATGTAAACCTCAAACAGAAAGTGTTTGCATGTAGGAAACATGAGGGTTCATATATTAACATCGTAATCCAGCTGCAGCACTAATTAAACAAGCTGAGGAGTATGCATCGTGTTACATGGTGGATGAACTTTTGCTGTGGTCTCTGTGGGATCATGTGCAGGTCTGCAGGCTGCTTAAAGAGGCTGCTCAGAGAAAGCAGTGTAGCTCTTCACGCGTGCAAAGAAGAAGGGTGTGTACATGCTGTCCAGGTCAAACGCTGTGATAACCGTTTCCCCGGTGAGCCTAGAAACAGAATTAATGTCAACTTTGAAACAAACAGGGAGATATTGCTTTTCTATTTCACTGCTATTGGTACACATGACTCTTACTTGTAAGTGATGTGGCAGGAGTGGTGCATCCACACCAGCTTACTGAAACTCTGACGCCCCCCAGAGGACAGATGTAGTCCCACGTGGAAGTTGTGTTCAGCCTCCGCTGAAGCTGGGTTCCGCCTGCAGAACCGATTCCTTTGAAACTCGGTCGCTTTCTGTTAACAAATAAAGTTTACAAGCTCAGCCACAAACTGACTGGTTACTGTTTTACTTTCTTTTTATAGTTGTTTTTTTAGAATTTACAGCGCAGGTGAGTGTTCAGGTGTTACTCAGTAACTGTGTCACTGTAACACAAGGGCGAAGGTTTCAATTCGACACTGGGGGGGCAACACATATAAAAATGTTTTTGATCAAACACTTGAACACTGAATTTCCAGTATACTGGTGAATTTTTTGCATCACTTTGCACCCTTTCTGCATCAATTTCGCTAGTTAAATGTGTTTACCAAGGGGGACAAATGTGCACGTTCTAAACATCGAGGGGGACATGTCCCCAGTGTCTCCTACGAAATCTATTCCTATTCTATGGCATTACTAGTTAATGAGTAGGGCAACAATTCGTATTTGAACTGAAGTAAGATCACTGCAGTCGAAGACTTGTTTCTGCTATTATCATCCCCCAATGCATATATTTATTGCCACTGCATTTACAGTGTAACAGTATGATGACACTACTTCAGTTTAACACAAGTTCACTGCGTTAATCTTTCACACGAAAGCTCAGAGTAACTCTAATACTTTTTAATGTATGTAACATTCATTCACTGTGCAAATTAAGAAAAATCATGTTGGTCGATTTTGATTTTATTCCATTTTAAAGCTGATAGTGGCTGATACTGATGACATGCCGATGTTATCAGCCTGTTGGCCCATTCCGATTTCATTTTAAAGCCTGACACCAATGACGTGCCGATATTATTTTGCATCCCTATATCACTTAGTTACTACTCCCTGGTAACAAATGTCAAGTTACAATATTCCTTTCCTCGAAATTGTAAGTGGATGAAGTATGAGGGGCCCATTTCTGCTATTAAAAATGCTAAAAACACTGTAATGGCTCATAAAAATGATGAGTATGAGAAGATAAAAATACTTTACATGACTTATTATTTGTTACTTTTAATCTATTTTTTTTATATTCCTGGGAGAAATGGAGTTTCATAATTTAGTAATTCATTTGTATTTAATTTAATTAATTTACATATGTTAAATTTTGTTTATAAAGAAAAACCTTGTAAAACCAAATCAGTAAATACAGTATGTCCTTGGTTTTGTTTAAATGTCACTTCACAGAAAACCCCATCTGCAGTGCTTTACAGGGAAACTACACCCATTTTCAAAATTCCTACATGTTATTCCTATGGTCTAAGACAGTCCAAGAAATATTAGTTAAAATGAATAACTCTCTCCCAAATCTAAAATCTCAAGAACTAATACTCACACACTCAACACTAAAATGTGTGATGTCATAGGGTATAAAGTCTGAAGATGCTCCACAGACACTACAACACTACTAAAGACTAAAGCTCATTTGGATATAAAGAAGAAAACAAGCATTATATGGGTCCAAAAAAAATCAGGCTTGACCTTATATCCTATGACATCACATGTTTGAGACTTAGATCTCTGGTTTCTGGCTCTGAGAGAGAGCAGCTCCCAATATCACAAGTATTGACTGAACTTTCCTCGGCCATGGAATTAACATATGGAATTCTTGAATTGGGTTATGTTCCTCTTTAAAGGATGTACAATGGCCACTAACTCTTTCCTACAGTAGATATATATCTTTGTCTCAACCCACAAACGTCCCCAACTTTTTCTCACCTCCTCCTTTTTCTTGCAGACAACAGCAAAAACTTTGGTTTGATTGTCTGTCTCCTGTGACAGACGGAAATGACCGAGCAGTGCAGAATCCATTCTGTAAAATCAACCAAAATTCAACGATCGTGAAAAGTGCTGCCACTCAACCAGTGAAATTATTTTTGATGTTCACTCCAACTGAGACTGTAGAAAACAGAGAAAGAGTACCTGATGTTCTTGGTGCGCAAGCGAGGAACGACGGACAGAGGTTCCTCGGGGGTGGTCAGCATGATGACATGGCCGTCAGGGAAGAACCGGAGGTACCTGTGGTAAAAATATCAACACTTAGCTGTGATATCTGTACAAGAAACAATCAAAAAGTAATGATTAAAGTCAAAGATGTACCTGTAGTACTCAACGTGATGCCAAGCCCTGTAAAATCCATCCAGTGATTCTTCACCTTGACGAATGTATGATGTCTTGCTGATGTAAACACCTGTGAAGATAACATGAAGGGAAAGTTCGACATTCAGTAAATCATTTTCATTGGATGTTTGGGGCAGTAATAATAGAAAACGGATTCACCTGTACATTGGCAGCCTTATAGGCTAGTATTAACTTTTATAAACAACATCTAAATCAGACCAATATAATTTTTATGGCAATGTTTAGCCAACTTTATATTTGAAATATGTGGCTTTCAAACTGGTGTTTTGTGCTTTTAACAATTATCCTAAAACCTGCATCCATGATTTTTTTTAAATTTTTAAATAAATCATTGTTGTATCCACATGGAGATCAATAAAACTTTCATTTTCAGCTGCGATTTTGGCTTAATAATTTTCTAAAATCAAGTGCACCCCTTCCCAACAGAAGTCTTTGCATGAGTTGAAAACATCAAATCAAACTTGTAAGTTGGCAGAAAGAGAACCAGTGGTCAAGAAGAAAGGTGAAACACACATTGTGCTGTGGAAACACTTTGATTCTGCAAAGTCAGACTTGGAACAAACTACAGTCAATTGCAAGATGTGTTAGATGTGTTGTGTCATATTTAATTGTTTTTCAGTTCAACTGTATTTGATGTTAAAAGACATCCAGTGTTAAAAAGAAACACCAGAGTTAGTGTTTAATAAATGCACAATGTTCTCAGAGCCGATGAGTAATCATGATTTCAATATCATTCAAAATGATCGTTATTATATCTGCCATAATGGAGCAGCCCTAACAGGTGGTACCACATTTTATAAGTTGGCAGATCTCTGCAGCGACTGACTGAAATGCTTCTACTGCTCTTGTAATGTTACTGTAGACATCTTCTCACTGCAGGGGGCAACAGTGTGCTGCATGTTAAGAGCAGGTATGTCTCAAGAGTAGGTTATGACTGTTACAAAACTGTATACTGTGATGGGCTGATATGGGTTGGGAAATACAAGATATCATTACTGGTGGTCTCATAAACTATAAGAGGGCATCCCAAATTTGTAAGTGATAAAATAATTACCATCAAAACGGACACGAGGCCTTTGCAGAAACATCTCCCTCCAGGATTTGAAGGGCAAAAGTTTGGTGCAGTTCCGTCCCCATACTCTTAGACAGGCTGAGTGCCAAATCTCAGGGTCCCTGAGGAGAAATAAAGATGGAAAAAAACATTAAGATTGCATGGAACTAAAACCACGCAGATAGAACCAATTTATCGTGCAGTAACAGAGTGAGAGCCCTCATCCCGTGATCCCAAATCAGCAGTTTTGTGAGGCAAACCCTGACAAAAGCAAACTGTTGATAAACAGGCTGTCACACATATGATCTGCTACGACAGAGAGGCTGACCTTGCACAAATGTAAAACCCACGGCAAACCAAAGAGAGCTGCTCCAAGGCTCGCATGTCCAGATCACTCGACACAACCCAACGAAATATGTACATCATGATTTCCCGCGGCAAGGCTGCAGTCAAATAAAAACAACAGGAAACAAATTAGTTACAACAGACACAAGTTGATAATGACTTCAGACATTTTTACAACATATACGAATTGACTGATTTTTACCTGAAATGTGCATCTGAGTCAAATCCAACTCAGGAGTGCAGATCTTTGGAAAGCTTTCCAGAGTGAGCTGCTGCTCGAAGTAGGCAAGTAGATCCTCGATCTCACCATCAACATCATTGTCTTCCATGCTGCGATGAAAGAAGTTCAGTTTTAGACATGAGAATATTTCTTTCCCTCATACAAGCCTGCACACTGGGTTATTCACATGTCAGATATAAGCCAGGACGTTGCCATTGGTGTGAATGGGTCAGCACCAACGGCAACCTCCGAGGATGAAAAATGAAGCAGATGTGCCAAAAACTGCCGTTCCTCTAATGGCCACTTGAGGCTGGCTCCAAATGCGAGTCAATCCCCACAGAGCCCCATGTTAACATGTCTAACTTTACAGCAGAAATAAACATGTTTACAGCCTGGTACAAAAACAGTTTTGGTCTCTACAGCTAATTTCCTCATTCATGACAACTGTACAGGGGATGAATTCTTATTCTTATTTTATAGAGGCTCAAATTTATGCATAATTAAGGCCGGGCCGCTTTGAGTGACAGGCTGTCAGCGAGGCATCACCACAGTCTATGAGGCAGCTCCACCCTCTCATTTAAATACAGTCACTCCAAGCTCAAAAAATCCAAGATACCGACAGCCTAAATATCAATTTTGAGGCCTCAAAGCATAAGTCCACAAACTAATAGCTGACGTCACGATGGCTACGCCATTATTTTATACAATCTACAGTCAGCGCATATCATTAATCTTGGTTCCATGACCCATTTGAAAACTTTTTCTCTGCTAACTTAAACTTAAGAAATGCTATTATTAATTTACTAAACCTTAAGTCAATGGCAAATGAACAGTATGGTAATTTTAGTCCCGAAAGGTGATTAAGAAATAATGTGTGTTAGGCGCTGTCTCCCATGTAGACTTCCTTTATTTAAAAGCAAAAGATGGCATCGAGAAAAAGAACACACTTATCTCTACAATAACCATATGAATTTGAAGGACATATATATAGTTGAAAGGTTTAAGAAAAGTTAAAAAAAAAAAATTAAATTTCTGTTTTAAGAGATCTGTATTTCAAAATACAGACCTTCCATGGCATGTTAAAGACAATGTAGACTCACTTTTGCCAATCAATGAAAGTATGCCAATATCCAAAAATAAAAAGAAGCTTACTAGTTTCCTCCAACTCGGTCTGCATCAGAAGGACGGCTGTAGTTGATTTTAAACTCAATGTCAGGCACAAGCTGCATAGCCATGCGATAGAACTTGATAGCTGCAAGAAAAGAAAGATGTTTAATTATACATGAACAAGAAAATAAAAGTGAAATGCTCAAGCATTGCCACTGCCTGTCTTTGTTTTTCACACGGAAATTACAAAATGACACAACAGCTAAGACGTCAGAACTGCTCAAGTCATTCCCATGTTTCATTTAAGGTGATTGCTGATGGTTAGAAATGTCTGTATTACTTAAAAAATCTGATATATTGTAGAATTTGACACAAGCTTACTCTGTGAATTAACTGTGGCATTATATTGGTTTTTAAAGAATTTGTTTTTTGTGAAAATTTCATCCTTTCATTGGTGACCTTGATCACCATGTATCAAGCATACACACCCTCATAGACGGCTCCATTCTGCTCTTCCTCAACAGCTCTCAAGAACAGCTCTGTGGCCTGAGGGAAGACAAATCACGCCAGTCATTCAACACCAGTATACACTTCAGCGAAAGCACTCTACAATACATCTACACAACCTAGAGAGAAATCGTTTCACAACTTACTTTTTCTTCCCTGGCAATATCTTGTGTCCTCTTCAGACCTTTCGATCGCAGCAGTCGGCTGTTCAGTCCTCCTGTGTCAGAGCTCGGTTTGAGTTCAGACATCCACTGAGCTCGGAACGCATTGAGCTCCTGCTGCAATTCAATCAAAAAGTTATTAAGTGCACAAACAAAGCTTCTTTGTTCTCAGTCCTACTATAACAACAGGATTGATCAGAACTTTTTCTGAATGGGAACCGTGTGAAATGATGATATAACTTCTATATAGCTACCAAAACTTAGAAAATTGATGTTTTTCTTCATTTTACCTCACCTTGAAAACAAATCACAAACCTTCTGAAAATAAGGTGATTTCCTCGTTAAATAATGACATGGCTCAGTGTTCTGTGAAATTCATCATGAGTGGTGTCAACCTGCATGAATTCTGGCTTACAGGTACGACAGTGGTATCACTTCAAACCCTGGCAAATCCAAACAGTCACCAAAAAAAGACCACTGAGCCACCAGTGTTGGAAACAGTATGACAAGTTCAGTCTGAGTTTCTAGTGCATGTTGTTATGTACAGATAGGTATACATGCTATATTTTTACTGCATGTGATGGGCACAAGCTTTTATAAGGCAGCACCCTGTTCACAGTTTAGTAGAGCAACCCAAACAAATAACAAGTCAAATAAGAAAACAGACAAAAAAGAGCAAATAAATATTGCTCTCACATGATGATGGGCTTCGGGAAAGTCCAGCTTCCATTAATACAATCTTTAATTTAAAACTAAGAAAAGAAAATACTGTCATCTACAGCAATGGTTCCCAACTGGTCCATATTTCTTCTTTTTCTTAAGGTCCACACAGTTTAATCTATTTGGCGTCATATTTGGGTTTGGCCATGCAGTCGAATTAGTTTGCTGTCTCTGTCAAGTACCTGTCTGTTAGTCACTCACTCTACAGCAGGAAACAGCACTTCAAAATAAAAGCTCTGTGCCGGAAATTCACTGTACTTTAAAATGAAGTCTTTTTTTTTTTTACAAACTTGACACATTTGCACACTTGCAAGTACAAATTGGGAACCACTGACCTACTGTATATACATACTGTAGAAGAACTCTCACCTGAAGATGTGGGTCATCTGATCCTTCATCTTCATCCTCGATTGTACCTCCCATATCTGTATTTTCTTCAGCCTGTACAAAGAAGATGTAAGGTATAATTTAAACTCATCACAGGAGCTGTTTGTTCTCAAACCTGTTACTACTGTGGTTGTGGATTTGTTTGTTTCTGGGTGTGCATGATCTTGCACATGACTGGTTTCCCAGGTGACATCAACCTGTACTACAAAGTACAGCAGACTGCTGATGCCTGAGTCCCATCCCAGTCACTGACCTCATTTTAATGTATTAAGAATTAGTACTTTGTGAGGAAGTGCTGGGGCTGTCTTTCTGTCATGGTTTTGTTCAGTGTTAGAAAGACAGGTTGTAACTGCGATGTCATCTTCTGCTTCTGTTCGGTAGTTTATTTTTTGTTTATTCTACTGGACTTCCCTTTTTTGTTATGTTGGTTGTTGGTGTAACCTTTATTTTAAAGTGGTGAACAAATTAAATTAATAAGCATAGAATTGAGTATCAGCTATGCTGTGCGTTGTAGTTTCAGAGTGTGATGCTGAAACAATAAGTAGATAACTCAATTAGTGAATTAACATTGATTTTGAGAATCATTTTGTCACTTTAATGTCATTCACTACGGTAAAATGCAAAATATTTTCTGGTTCCAGCTTCTCTCACATGACAATTTGCTGCTGGGTTTTTATATATATATATATATATATATATATATATACATATATATATATATATATATATATATAATTGTAAATAGAGGAAGCCCAATAAATCAGCCAGGCCAACATAAGTACATTGCAGATACATCTAGATATAGAAATGGTCTCCACATTACAATGTTTGTTTAGCAGAGAGCACTGATACCTTTTTCAGCTATTAAATGTCCGTCTTTACTGTATTTTGGTCACAATTAATAAAAAAAAAAAAAGGAAATCTAAGGGATCCGTCTAAAGATTATTGTTCATGGTTTGGAAAATGAGCTGATATCATCAGCCAATATACCACTGGACAGTGAGACAGAACAAGCGATTTAAAAGACATTACTTTGGGCTCTGTGGCATTTTGATAGGCCATTTTCATTACTTGCCAACATTTTCTCAAGGTAAATTACTCATTCATTTGGTAAAAGCAACAGAAATATTAATCAATACAAACATTAACTGTACCCTTAAAGAAACTGTTTCCTGTTGTGCTTTAGCTTCCCCTACACTGAGCATATCAACATTTATACAGAGTGGTTTTATCTTGTTCAAGTCAGACTGTGATGTCACACCCATCTCTACTGCTGTAACTGTACAATAAATTGATCATGTGGCCACCACAAATCTACTCAGCCTGAAGACAGACTTTACTCTGCAGAGGAAGCAGGAAGAGTGGTTGCAGCCTGATAATAAGACTGCGCTGCAACAAATTAAAGATGAAGGACGGTGATTCAGAGGTCTAGAGACAGGTTAGGTTGGTCTTAAACTGGTTATAAGGCAAAAGGACAGATACAAACGTAATAGTTGACATTTACAAACAATCCCTGACATGTTTAACTGCAGTGGAGAACAAAGGGCCTCATAACACGAAAGGGATGGGCTATGAGTGATATGCAAAGTTTGCCAAATAAACCAGTCAAACCTGGGCGTACCAAAAACAAACTAATCAATTAAATGCATATTTGGGTAGAATAAGGTTTGCAGTTGTACTATCTCTATGCAAAAGTAGAAGACAGACATACACTCATTCATCAGGAAACCCAATTTTAGGTAATCCACAAACTATTTTCACTTCACCACAGAGTAGTTTTTAACTCCTCCTCTTGCATGTTGTGTACGGCCAATTTTCAGGTCAGTAAATTCAAGTTAAAGAAGCTTTGTTTAAGCTTTAAACCTGACGTTTATACTTAGTCTTTTATGCATAAACATAACAATATACTGCCTATTACATCGCAAGGGAAATTTATTTTATTATCCTTGTTCAATACTGGATATTTTTAATGCCACGTTTTAAATCATCAGTATTACACACTGTTTTTGTTGTTATTTTCACAGTTTTGTGATGCTTGTCTCTTCAGATTTCACTGTACATCCTGAGGTGTGCATGTGACGAACAGAAACCATTTAATTATTTCATTATTTATTTAGTGCCATATTGCTGCAAACTGTGTAAACACGTGTGTGTTGGTTTAGGGAAATATCGCCAACGCACAAGTGCATGGATTATAATAATCTTGTGGAAAAATGTGCCCAAACTCGTAAACTTGCTCAATAAACTTGGCTGCTACTGAAGTTAAAACCGTAATCTAGTTACAAACAAACAACACACGACTGCTACACACCCCCGTGCAGGTTCATGCTAACGTAACCTCAATGAACGACTCAGAGAATTAATGCAATTGCCACAGTCTCATTATTGTATGTAATTTACAAGGATTTGTATATATAAATTGTTATAAAACATGCCAGTGTTTGGTAACAAGTCAACCCCTGAAGAGACACATCGAGCAACTGAACTACAGCTACAGGAATCCAGGTGACGTTAGCTACGTTAGCTAGCTAGCAGGCTAACACCTATCTGCGTGAATAACAGGTAAAAGCACGGTGACCCACCATGACAGCGCGGCTAGGACGTCTCCTTGGTAAACTTCACAAGTGGTCGACACTAGCGTTTACAGTTCACGGTCGGAGAAACGGACAACACAACGGACATATTTACGAGCTCGCAGGAACGCAGCCATTCCGCTGAGTGGCCCGGAGCTTCAGTGACACAGGAAGTCAGGAAGTGTGGCGAAGTTGGAAACAGACGGAGACGAGCAGGTTGGTTTAGTATGGAGGGTGAAGCATGACTCATTCAGCAATCAATAAATCAATTTATTTATTTTTTTTAAATATATGAAGCAAGAAAATCGACTAATACTATAATTAAGAATAAAATAAAAATCTGTAATAAATAGCTGAATGAATATATAGATAAGTAAATAAATGCACAGGTCGATATGATTGATATTGCCCAGCTCTGAGACCATAGAAAACACATTACGCATGCGCGAGGGATCAACTAAAATACAAGTCTTTTCCCAACAGATTTTTGTCATTTCAACAAGTGTAAATAAATAGTAGATGTAAATTCTGGTGTTGGTAGTTACGTTGATTATTTTTACAGTCTATAGGGCCCTCACGAAAAATGTTTTTGTTACCTTCGAATAATTTTCAGGGAATGTTCCTCTAGACCCTGGGTCCTCAACAGGGGGTCCGTGACCCCTAGGGGGTCCTCAGAGTCACTGCAGCGGGGCCACAAATGACCTCTAAATAATTTAATCACTTAATTAAAGTTTTAGTAAGTAAAATGTGCCTGAAAATCCACATTAACATATATTAAATATATTATTAGCAAAGATAAATCAGCCTATTCATAAACCTATTTAGTTAACAGTACACAACATTAATGATAGGTTGACTGTTACTCATGAATCCTACATCACTGTGCGGCACCTGTTTTTCTCTTTTTTTGGCATATTAGCAAATTAGCTGTATTACTATGTCGAGGTTACAGACATTCTTGTGAGCCTCAGTGGATTGTTTTCAAACTTTCTACTAGCCTCTGACACACCGTCCACCTGGAAAACCACTCTTAAAAGTGCAGAGGGGAGGCTAACGCACTTAGCCATGCTACAATTGCTGCTGACTTAGCAGCTACAGGCAAACAAGGGAAGATCCAAAATCCCGAAATGACCCAAGTGCAACTCAGTTTTATACAATATATGTAGTAGGGGGTTCCTGCTCTGTCTCTCTTTGAGTTAAGGGGTCCTCAGCCTGTAAAACATTGAAGACCTCTGCTCTAAGTTATAATGGTTCAGGAAACATTCCCAAAAGGTTATATTTGTAAAAGCTTTACAGAACCTGTGAGGAACGATCCTAGACAATCATAATTTTAAAGGTGAAGTAGAGTTTTCATTGGTATAATAATCATTATTATTCTTAATATGATTATTAGTAATAGACCAAGTAGGCTATAAAAAGTTGGGCTGCAACTAACATTTATTTCCATCATAGATTTATCTGCAAAGTATTATCCCAATCAGTTAGTTGGTGTAAAATGATGAAAATAGTGCAAAACGACCATGAAAAGGTTTCTGTAACTCAAAGTGACATCTTCAGATGGCTTGTTTTGACCAGCCAATAATCCAAAAGCAAAATATGATCTATTTACAGTAACATTAAACAGAGTAAAAGAAGCATATCCTACAATGTTTTTTGCATTGTTGCTTGATAGATTATTTCAGTTATTGACTGGTTATCAAACCTGTTGCTGATTAATTTCCTGTCAGTCAAATAGGTCAATAGGTTTCATCTCTGAGAAAAAGATCTAAATAATTTAGTAAGCAAAGACCAGTGAAACACATTGAATATTTTCCCGCAATGACAGTAGCTAAAACAGCATTGACTTCATGTTCCTGTCCCAGTAGCATTTTAGTGATCTAGTTGTAGTAATACTTAAGTCGCGTGACAGGTGTTAGTCCAGAATCTGTCACCTATTCTGAGTTGACCAAACATTAACAAGAGAAGTGATAGTACTCTACAAACACACCTACTCAGTACTGGCTCTGTGTTACTGCTATAAAACGTGTGACCCTATAGTAAATTCTTCACGCTATTTTTGGTAAAAGCTATCAAATGTGCCATTTACAGTGACAATCCTACTCTAATTGGGTCCCCAAACACAACTGCTCCATATTTAATGTGCATTAAATCACTCATTTAACCGTCATGTAACCGCAGAATAAAATAACAGACCTACCTCTGTGTTGAGCAGCTCCTCTATCAGGGTGTGGTAGCTCCATACCTGCTCAGCTTCATAAAGAGACTGTGTCCCCTCACTTTTGTAAATGTTATACATCACTGGAATTGTCTCCAAACAACTCCCCACAAACTATTTGTTAGTCAGTTTAACAATTAACCTTAGACTGCAAATGTCCAAAACAACAGTCAGCCATGAAAATCATAAAACCTGATAAAGTTTCTCTAAAAAGTGATGACTGATATCTTCCTGAGGGTTGCCAGACGCACCACAGGGAAAATGTGTCAAATTCTCTGAGTTCTGAAAGTTTTTGTGTGTTGTCCAATAGCAGAGCCGCACACAGCAGGTCCTCTGACGAGGTAGTAACAATTTTGAAGGCAGACTAGTTTTTCAAGTGTATGGAAACACCTGGTTTGGCCAGATACTTGGGGGCAACTCATCAATTGCCATGGTCATCAAAACAGTTACTACTTTACTTGAATATTTCCATTTTCTCATGTACTGTACACCTCCATTGAACCACATTTCAGAGAAAAATGCTGTAACCTATTTTGTCCTTCACTACATTTAGTTGACAGTTACTTTGCAGATCAGTACAACAGCAAACATATGATGAGCCAGTTAGATTAGAAACTACAATAGGCTACAATCATAGCTCAACATAGCAGCCACAGTATTAAAAGGCCTTTTGTAATGCATCATTAATAATCACCTGTTGAAATAAAATACATAATATTTAACACACTGAAAGGAGTACTTTTACTTTTGATAAGTAGGTATATTTTAATGCTGATAATGTTGCTAAACTCTTGAGGGGAGAACTTGTATATGTGTATTTATTTGCTGTTTTATTTTTTATGGAGTATTTGACTTTACACGTCACTGCATTCTTTATGATTTGGTGGGCTGGACATCACTGACCAGTATATTTTATCTATACAGCAGCCCGTCTGTGTGTCAGCTGTAGTAATTATCAGCTACAATCCTCCAAGTGGTTGCCTTTGAATGTACCCCGGGTTTTAACAGATCTGGGGAAAACTGCATCATCTTACTGTGCACCTTAGACACGGAACAATCTTCAAAAAGGTCTAAAATTAAAAACATTTATATCCAATGATGAATTTAAGGGCATCATAAAGAATGTGGTGACAGAGAGATGTGCTTGTTTTTCTTTAGAGGCCATTACGTTTGAGTAGTTGTTGTTTTATTGTGGATTTGTGTGTTATGTGTTTTGTATAATGTGTTTGGTTGGCTGCTACCTTGGCCAGTTCTCTCTTGTGAAATATATTTTCAGTCTCTTCCTGGTTAAATAAAGGTTAAACAAATAAAAATACAAAAACTTAAGGATCTACTTCATCCATTGCTGTGTGTAGGCTATGTGTGAGTGTCAGCGATGGAAGTACAGTTTTGATGTAGTATTACATGCAGAACTCCATTGTATTGCATCTGAGCACTCCTTTCCACCAGTGATGTGCGTGTGAACTTTGCAAAAGAAATAAAATTTAGCTTAAAGGTCCTTAAATACACTAAACTCACACAACTGTCTGCTTCACTGAGGACTGAGATTTGAGCAGAGAAGAAGAATGCGATATAAGCAAGAGTGTACTCTGTCGGTCACTTCCGGGTTTGCTTTGCAACGCGAAATCTGTCGTTTTTGTGTGTGTGTTGTTTTAATGTCGTTGTTTTTATGAAATTCTGTGTTATTAACGAGACTAATAACAACATTTACCTCAAATGCTGTGTATTTAGATTGCTTTTGAGTTTGGAAATCACTGTTTGGCATTTATTTTAGTATCATCTCGTCGCAGCGTGGTAGGTTCTTTCTGCATTTAGGCAATATGCGGACCAAAAGAAGGGAAATACAAAAATAAATATGAAGTAGCTATAAACGGTGATCATTTTATGATGCAGACATTAAAGGTGTGCAGACATTGGGGATAGGTGATGCAGTGATTCATCCCATCTCGTTTTGTATCTTTGCCTCCGGAGCAGCAGAGCTGTGATTTGTTGTAAAGACACCGCAAACTGTTTTTACAGCAACGCGAGATTATGATGAAGCTGTGTGACGAAGGGCCTGGATGAAAACTGTATTTATGTTGTGTGCTGGACTCAGTGGATGCGGTTATCCTTCTTCTAACGGTGTCAGTCAGCCGATTGCTCCGTTGAGCCATTTGTTGAACATCGACCACGAATGCTCGGCTATGTGTTGTTGTGGCTTTGACGTGAGGAGGGTGAGTGTCGTCTCTTGCTCCTCGTTTTGTTTTAAGTTAGGAGACCATTGAGTGCCAAACAGGCCAGTGTTTTTTCCTCTGTATAATGTTGTCAGCAGCTGGGCCACCACCAGCACCACCACACAATTACAAGCTAGCGTTAATTGCACCACATTTGCTGCCATTGACTGAACAAGGCAGACGTTAAAATGTAACCGAAACGCACGAGCTTGGTTATAGTATTAAACCAAAATCAACTGGGACTAACTTCAGTATGAATTATATCGTTATAATAAATGTTTTAGTGCTAAATTGCCGCTATGTTAGCTTTCACTTTGCCCAGTTAACGCTAACTTAACTAGGTATTCAACAGCTAACGTTAGCTTGTAAACGTTAGCTTCATTATAAAAACAAAATAGCATGCTAACATGCTGCTGAAGAAAGATGTAGCTGTAGGCTCTGTTTCCAGCTTACTCTTACAAGTAACGTCAATAGCTTTATTATCTATATTAATGTAAGTCAGTAAACATGAGCACTGTTTTACGTTGCTGTCTTTAAGAGCTTAACATTAATAGATGGCATTTCAGCCAGAGATGTTCACTAACAATCATACTAACATTAGCCATTTAAAGGGCCATTTCGGTCATTTTCATCCTTATCTCAATGAAGCTGTCATAAGGTGGCACTTTTATGACACTTTTTATCACTATAACACTTTTGTGACACTATATTTAACTCAGAAAGCTTGATTACCTTGTTTAAAAATGTTGAAATTGTATATTCTCCTTCTTCCACAATGAAAAATACAGACTCTATGAATATGGAAATATTGTTCACATTTAAAGTTTAAATGCTAGACATGATATATGATACTGTACTGAAAAGTCCAACCTTAACTGGAGGTTTTAAGTTTCCACCTTATGCTCAGACAAGTTGCATATTGAGGGTGGTACGGTGGTGCAGTGGTTAACATTTTCCCCTCACAGCAAGAGGGTCCAAACCCAAGGTGTGTCACCGAGGGTCTTCTCCGGGTCCCTCCCACAATCCAAAGACATGCAGGTTAGGTTAAATGGTGCCTCTAAATTGGCTGTAGGTGTAATGTTAGCATGAATAGTTGTCTGTCTCTATGTGTCAGCCCTGTGATAGTCTAGCAACCTGTCCAGGGTGTGCCCCGACTCTCGCCCAGTGTCAGCTGGGGAAGGCTCCAGCACCCCTGCGACCCCTAACAGGATAAGTGGTTACGGAAAATGAATGAATGAATGAATCTTACCTATTGTTTGCCCCTTCAGCCTAGCTGGGAGCAGCTTTCCTTCACTACATTATCAATGAATGAAGTTGCATATTGAACCATGATCAGCTACCAAACTAGTTATGATGCACATATACACCCGCAAAGCAGATTTAAGTTGGGCACAGAGACGTTTTCCCCTCTTCATCAGATGCATTTGAAAACAGGTGTCAAACAAATGTCAAGCTGCACATACATCAGTCTGTGCAGTGAAGCTCAAACTAAGCATAACACATTTTTGAGTGGAGAGGGGAGCTTTAATTCCGCAGTTTACCTAACAGGAGTGATCTGATCCTTATCCCAAATCCTTTATTTAATGTTGCGGGCAGATAAAACCATGGTTCTTATTTAATCATCAGATGTAGCAAGGATTGGCAGGATCAATGGAGCTTGCCTGCTTGACACAAACATGTAATTGTTTTTTTTTTATAATCTTTATTTGTGAAAATTATAGTCTCTTACAGTAGTTGGCCTACGTCTCATAGAAACAAAAGAAAAATAAAGCGTCAATCTGTACAGTAACTACTGTACATCCCTCCTACGCCACCCCACCCCCCAATCTCCACATCTCAAATAACAAAAACAAGCAAAACAAACAAGAAAAATGGTAATAAAATGGGTATTACAGTAACATAAATAATAATACATAGATACACACATAGGATTACCACAACAAATAATAAAGAGGGGTAAAGTAAATTAATAACTAAAAAGCTTTAAAAAAAAATAGCACTAAGGAAGAAAAGACTTACAGGAAATAAAAATGTGCAAACATGTTATTGTTTATATTTTATAATGGTTTGCATAAGAGTTTATAACATGTAGTAGCTTAGATCGAAATTTAGTGATGCAGTCCATTTAACACTTGATTTGCATCCCAGAGAAACTGGGTATTGTTATACCAGACGATGCTGATACATCAGAATATATTGTGGCCGATGCTTACCAAGAAATTTCACGACAGGAATGCCAAAGATTTGTTTCAGATATTCTCCATCATAGAGTTAATCCATGGTACAGGTACTGACAAGGTCCCCAATCATCTAATGTCTCACTTTGTAGATGTGGTCAGTTGGCCAAGGCATGTCCCACTTGTTATATAATGGTTCATGTACACTGTAATTCCTACAGCTGTGTAACTAAAATCAGTTTTTGTCCTCCATCCCTCACCCTCTCAGCCTGAAGGAGGCAAGTCCTTGACACCATGAGTCCTCCAGCTCTGCCCGTGGTCTTCTGCTGTTGTCACAGGAAAATCTGGTTGCATTCAACAGCAGGAGGCAAACACATCTCTATTTTCCACCCAAGTATTATCTTCCCCCGGATGCTATGGAACGACAAGCATAATGAATAGATACACCACCATCAGACAGCTCGGGGATGGCACCTACGGCTCAGTCATCCTCGGCCGCAGTCTGGAGTCAGGAGAGCTAGTCGCCATAAAGAAGTGAGTTATCCAGAAAGTTGTGTGGGTTTGAAATCAGCAACAGATTTTTTCTGCCATGCAGTTTAATGTCATTTCCAACAAATAAGTTAATAAGAAAAATGTGTTTCAGAATGAAAAGAAAATTCTACTCCTGGGAAGAATGCATGAACCTTCGTGAAGTCAAGGTGAGATCAACTTTTTTACATTTTTAACACAGTTTCACACGTTTAAGTAGCATAGCAGAGTCATGGGAAAATCAACCCAAAATCACCTTAAAGCGAATGTGCTCTTGTGTACTTCAGTGTTACATGTAAGCAGTGTAGAGGTGCAGGTGCCTCTGTGATTTAGGAGAGAATGATCCGTATGTGCTGATCAAATTAATGTTAAATATTATATGTCCATATTAATATTCTGTTATTAACTGATCCCCATTAAATTTGGTTTTTGAAGTTGTATTTGAAGCTCAGAATTTGGATCTTTGCTTCATTTTCCAGTTTTAGGTGTGAAACATCACCATGCTGAGCTGTATTACCAGCTACAATTAAAAACACTGTTTTCAGGAAGTGGAAAAATAATGTAACAGCTAAATGATGAATTTATGTAATCAGTACTGCATCCTTTCCTCACAAGTTTTGAGCTGCATTTCACTGAGCCTTTTCATAAATATGTACATAAGTCAATAAACATCAGAGCTGAATAGCAAACACTAAATATAAAATGTAATGTCTAAAGGAAACTTTGGTGTTTTTTCCAACCTGGACCCTATTTTTCTGTGTTTTTGTGTCTAAGTGACTAATGGAGACAACATATTTAGAAGTTGGTTCAGTACTGCCAGAGAGGGCTGCAACCGGGAGAGGCGAAATAGGCTAAAATGTAAAGACGGGGCATCTGGCACAGTCAATGTACGTCCATTAGAAGTGCTTGTTTTAGTCACTGACTGGCTCAGATAGTCTGAGTTTCTGACACATTACAGAAAGAATCCCTACAGAGAAGTGAAATGTTTGTCTTTACCTTTTGCTGATTCGGTTTGTTTGTTAGTGTGTGTAACCAAGTCTTGCTCTAGGAGAAGTCTTGGTCTAAAATCTTACGGAAGTTTTCCACATTGTTGAAGCAGCTAAATATTCAGACATGATAATGATAATCTTTTAGGTCCTCTCTGTTAGTACTGGACTATTTTCAAAAATTCTTGTCTTCATTAGTCACTTACTCCGCACAGAAGATCCCATCAGAGTTTGCATGTTCTCCCGTGCCTGTGTTGGTTTTCTCTGGGTACTCCGGCTTCCTCCCACAGTCCAAAGATATGCAGATTAGGTTAATTGGTGACTCTAAATTGGCTGTAGGTGTGAATGTGAGTGTGAATGGATGTGTCAACCCTGCAATAGTCTGGTGACCTGTCCAGGGTGTACCCTGCCTCTCGCCCAATGTCAGCTGGGATAGGCTCCAGCTCATTTTCCATAAGTGGTTATGGAAAATGAATGAATGAATTAGTCACTTAAGACACAAACACATGGAAAAATAGAGTCCAGGTTATAAAAAGACGTGTGTTTAAGGTTACACATGCTGTCAGCTGTTTCAATGCAGTGACCAGATGAGCAGTGTTTTGGTGCCACACCCTGTGACTCGCTGTTTCTGTTTGGGTTGATTTTTCTTTGTTTTATTAGAAAAGTAACCTCATGATAGCTTGATGATCTGCGGCTATTGCAGTAATGATGATATGGTTAATATATACTGTACATTTTACTCAAAACTTTCTGTTTTCTTTTCACACCAATTCAGTATGTTACTGTCCAAATTTCCTCACAGCTCAAAGTCACACACCAGCTCTAAGAGTTGAAGGTGATTCTTGTGTGCTGTTGGTTTTGAGCTCTGGTTCCCATCCCCTGGCCTACACACCCCCTCTCCTAGAGCTTGACCTTAATGCAGCAAAACATGTGAAGAACACGCTGGTCCTTAGAGTCCTGCTAATTGGACCATAATTACAGCATGTCGCACCATAAAATCTCTAAATCCCATTACAGCTTCTCCCCCCTTTACTAAAATGTAGCATGGTTAAACCTTTATCATCCCAGTGCATGGGAAAAGTCTATATTTTTTCCATCCTGCTTTATATTTTCCCTTTTTAAAGTGTAAGTATAAACCCCACCTTTGCAGCATTTACCCCTAAACTCCATTGTGTTCTTACACTAGCCATGTTTTAACAAAAAGGTTTTGTTTCCTAGATGTAGGGCGTGCTTTTGAATGTGCTGCAGTGACCTGTGTGTTTTTCCAGCATGATTAGATCAACTTTTTATTTCTATTTTTATGTGTATGTGCTTCACATGTTCTCACATGATCTGTTTCTTTTATTCTTTCAGTCCCTAAAGAAACTCAACCATGCTAATGTGATCAAACTTAAGGAGGTAATCAGAGAGAATGATCACTTGTACTTTATATTTGAGTACATGAAGGAAAACCTGTATCAGCTAATGAAAGACAGGTGCGTATAGTTGGTACTTGTTGCGTTACTAATCCAACATTCAGAGCTATCTTTTCTAAATGCTTACAGTATCTTGACTGTTTGAGTTTTCTGTTTCTTTCTTGCTGCAGGACCCGACTGTTTCCTGAATCTGCTGTAAGAAATATTATGTTTCAGATACTCCAGGGCCTTGCGTTCATTCATAAACATGGTACGTCTGCTTACGACTCCAAAATGCCAAATAAAATGTGGCACATTTGCTATCTTGTATCATTTGAGTCAAGATGTTAATGCAGTGTGTCTTTTTGTTAGGGTTTTTTCACAGGGACATGAAACCTGAGAATCTTCTGTGCATGGGCCCAGAGCTGGTGAAAATAGCTGACTTTGGGCTTGCCCGTGAAATCAGATCTCGACCACCATACACAGACTATGTCTCGACCAGATGGTGAGTTTCTTTAAGAGTAAACATGATGAACTGTGTTTTGATAGTTCAGTGCACTCAAGTGCGACTACTCTCTCTTTCTGGACCAGGTACAGAGCACCTGAGGTGCTCCTCAGATCCACATCCTACAGTTCACCTATAGACCAGTGGGCAGTCGGCTGCATCATGGCAGAGCTTTATACCCTCAGACCTCTTTTCCCAGGCTCCAGTGAAGTAGACACAATATTCAAGATTTGCCAAGTCTTGGGTACGCCAAAGAAGGTAAGGTTTTTCACACGCGTACAGCAGAAATATAAAGAGCCCTGTATTTGTCATTCTTTGCTAGACCCCGTCTGCACAGTATGTGTTTGAGCAGTGTTCTTATCGTACAGTAGAGATAGACTTTGTTTATATTTGTGTCTACATCAGTGGTGTAATTCCTCACTGTTCAGCTGAACATGATGCGTGTGACTGAGGCCAGATGCATTTTTTCATCTCCAAGTTTGTTTTTTGCTTGAAAAATGAGACAAAAACGCATAAAATGTCTACTTTTATATGGTGCACAATATGTGTCTAGCAAATAGACTACAAAATAATGAACATAGCCACTGTGACGTCACCCATTGGTTTGTGGACTCCTGTTTTGAAGCCTCGAGTGGTAGTTTGGCTGTCGCCATCTTGGATTTTTGGAGCTAGAAATGACCACTTTTGGAAGATCGGTTGGAGCTAAACCTAATGCTAGCTGCTAGTGTGGTTAGCACAGTACATTTATACTGGAAAAACTGTTTATTTTTTTAGTTACTGTTCTACTACTTCTACTACTGTTACATTGAATGAAAAAACACATGCCCTTGTTAAATATGATGATACGTTAATATGATGGTGTGTAAGATAGCCTGTGTCTTCTCCCTCCAGAATGATTGGCCGGAGGGATACCATCTGGCAAGTGCTATGAATTTCCGTTGGCCTCAGTGTGTTCCCAGTAATCTGAAGACACTGATCCCAAATGCCAGTCCTGAAGCCATTCATCTGATGACAGACCTGCTCCAGTGGGATCCCAAGAAGAGACCAGCTTCTGCCCAGGTAGTGTCTGACCCACACTTCTTGACCTCCTCACAGTTGAACACACAAAATAAAAAGCTGATGTTGTTTTGTTCACATCTCGATATCCTCTCAGGCTCTCAGGTACTCTTACTTCCACGTGGGCCAGGCTTTGGGCACTCCTCAGCAGATCTTGGAGCAGGGCAGACCTCAGCCGGGCCTTGTGCCGCTGCAAGCTCCTTTACAGACACAACAGACGCTGCAGCAGCAACCCTTACTGCTGAAGCCTGTGCCTCCCTCCCAGCCTCCGCCTCCAAACCAACACTGCTCCCCCTCCAGGCCTCTCCAGCAGATCCAGCCGTCCCCTGTACCTGCAGCTGCACAGGCGGCAGTGTACCAACGGCACACAGAGCTGGTGCGAGAGCAGCAACCGAAGCACATCCTGAAGCAGGAACAGACCACAGGAACACCACAGAGCCATCTTCCTTATATTGTTGACAAGAGTCTCCAGAGCAAAGTGAGGCCCGATACATTATGTCCATATGTATTAACTGTATATATCTGTCACTATTTTTAGTTAACCTGGAATTGCAAGTTTCCCTTTTTATTTATCCAGTAGATGAATCACTGAATGTAGCTTTTATGTATAAATTTAGATGTTAAAACTTGGGCTAACAATCTTATAAACCTGGCTTCCTATACATCCCTGAACAAGGCTGATCAATGTAAACATTTAATCTGCTGACTATATCGAGTGGTCCGTTACTTTGCTGGTCTTCACTTTGTTTTTACAGTAATTAATTTAAAATTAGAGTATATAATGGTGCCTGTGCAGGGAGACAGACAGCCAGAATATCTGTACATATGTACCATAATAACTGGTTTCTTTTAACGTGTGTGGTTGATTGTCCTTTAGCAAACCAGACAGGAGTCAGAAAAAGCAAACCTACTGAGCTATCAGTTGAAACCTAAAGGAGGACGGCGGCGCTGGGGCCACGGCACAGGACACCTCAAGAGTGAAGACTGGGACGACTACGAGGAAACTGATCTGACATCTATAAGTATTCTTGGAAAGAGTAACTTCTCCGCTGAGAAGTCGAGGCAGGGGGATGACGCACTGAGGAGGTGAGGCTACTTTTTAACAGGAACAGATTCAGTGGCTGAACTGATGTACAAACAAAAATGGCAGTATAACACAAGATCTATAGCTGAAACTGATGTCCATGCATCCCTGTTACTACTAACAGGTGACTCACAGTATCTTCTTCTCATTGAATGCCTGCTGTCTTTCAGATATGGAAATGTTCTGGATTTCAGTCGACCCAGTGGAAAGGAAGATGCACCTTTAAACCTGAACAAGAGTTCAGCCTACCAGGAGCCGTCGAGAACCGCTTCTGCCAAACAGCATTACTTGAGACAGTCCAGATATTTACCTGGTAATATATAGTCTTCCCTTGATCACAGTATATATGTTAGTAGGACTGAGGGTAGTGTTTTATTAGACAAATCTATATCATTAGTTCCTGCAGGAGCTTTAACACTTAACCTGTTTAAGTTTGATTCAAATTAACTCCGGTTTGGTTCACTACATTTGCGATGTTAAAGTACAGCAGATTTTTTGAGACAAGCTGTGTGATTTTTGCAGGAACTAAACTATCATTAAATCCATCTTCTGGCTGAAAACTGTCAAGGAAGTAATTTCATGGGCAATATTTATAAGTTATACAGTGCTGCATGGATGATTTTATTTTTATTTTTGCCAACCAGGAAGGATTTTGGACTGTTGCAGAAAATAAGATCTGTGACAGCAAAAGTTTGATACTTGCACATTTAGTTCAGCAAGATAATCTTTACAATTTAACACCACTTTTATGATTTCTTAATCTTAAATACAGCCACTAGAAGTAAAAAGCTCACATTAGGCTATATACTGCAGTCGTATGACTTCAGTGTCACCACTCAGCCTCCAAATTGTAATTTGATTTTTGGCGCTTACCTCTTCTGTGAAAGCTTTTCCTCTTAGTGTGACCCGATCTGGTCAGTGGTCAAGGTGATGTCAGTTACCAGAATAGTTTTCCAGAGCAGAGTATAAGCACAACAAGGCTGTTAAGGCGGTCTACAGTGAGCAGATGAGGTCCGTGTTCGGCATGATGACGTGTAATGTCCTCTATAACATCTGTAGTCTTATTCAGCCGCTGTTTAAAAAACCCATCAATTTCGAGACGAGGGAACCCTGGAGTGCAAAATGCTAACTCATTTCTTGGTTTTGGGACATATTGGTAGCACATAGGCATGTCAGCACATGAGTGCAGAGATTTTCCCCAATTAGTCAAATTGAAAAAGAGTTCAAACAGAGGCATCTGTATTTTGGCAGCAACAGTGGGAGATGCTTCTTTTTCATCATGTTTCTACCTGGTCGTCATTATTCCTAAAATAAGGCCCACTTGCAGCCAGGACTAATGCTCATGGTCAGTTATATCTTCTTTGTGACAACAGGAAACATAAATAAACACATCAGTTCAGTTAAGTGCTGCATGACCAGTCAATCACCAGAATTTGATTTGGCTTTTAAGCCACATTTTAACATCACATTTCGCCACCTCACTGCACCCCCGTGTGCACCACAATACACAGGAAGCTAGCTAACGTCAGCTATCAAAAGCTAAATAACACAGCACCATAGCTAAAACCAAAGCATGTGACTGGTTTATGCTTCACCGCACCAGCAAGTTTCATTTGTAGTGCGTCATGCCCATCAGCAGCGACAAGTGCAGACTGTCTGTCTGTGGCTTTGTGTCACCGGCTTCGATTAGAAATGAATTGTAGCCTGTTGCTGTGTCACTTGTAGTGTGAATGCAACATTAGTTTGTGTTATTGTGTGACATTTGGAACCGGACTTAGTGGCGTCGACAGCAGCACATGTGCTTATATGTAGCAGCGACATCATACAGAAACCGACGTTTTTAGAAGGGGAAAATAGTGTTTTGACACTAAAGCATAAATACTTTTACCAAAATTTGAATACTTAAGCAACACTACTGGGAAGCTTTAAAAAATAAAAATAGTAATACTGAAGCTGACCTTTAATTTGTAAAGAGCCAGTGTAAACATTTACCGGACCAAAACTAAAATGCAGTGTCTCGTTTTCTCTTGGTCGTTCTTGTGTTGTTTATCTATCCTCTGCTGTCTCCTTCAGGTATTAGCACAAAGAAGAACGTGGCCATAAATGCCAGTAAAGACTTCACTGGAAGCCATCTGTGGGGCAACAACAGTATTCCATTTGGAGGCACTCTGCCGAGCAGAGGCGCTCACGGTAATCTCTCAGGACGTCTTGCACTGTAACTACACTGTAATTTCTGCAACTCTGTGCTACCACTAGGTTCAAATGAATGGATCTGCTTGTGTTTGTTTTAAATATCAGGTACAAATACAATCCCAGGTGGATACATGCCGTCGTTTTACAAAAAAGACCTTGGTTCTGCCGGTCACAGAGGGCACCAGGGTCCTTCAGTGGACTCAACAGCATCAAGTGAGGATGAATTTCAGAGCTTATAACTATTTCTGTAACATTCAGCTATCAATATGTTGACTTATATAATAATAAATCTGTTGACGCTCTTTTAGATTATGCAACATGGCAGTCTGGACGGAGTCAGATGAACACCTCTGCCAACCTGTCGTTGGCCAACAAGAGCACCCCTGGTCTGCTGCCTCGCCCGCCGGTACAGACCATCCACGGGCGAACAGACTGGTCTGCCAAATATGGACACCGCTAGTGGCCTGCCTGGAGCTCTGATCCGTGCTCCTAAGAACTCTTTCACCTCCAAAGAGTAGGCCTAGTTGTTTTATAATGGAAACTCTGTACATACATCTTACACAGCAATAATTCTGTTTTTCATTATGTGTACTATGGATGTTGTGAGTTGTAATATATCTAAGTGTATGTGTATATTTAAATGCAGCCGGCCAAAACTTGAGCCCAGATTCGCTCCTCAGTGTTTTGTTTTGTATTTCTGTAACATAACTGCTGTTCTACAAAGGTTACAACCTCCGTTTTGTATCAGACTCATCATTGAATGTTCACCAACCTGTATACATAATATGCATACAATCATTTTACGAAAACTTCACTGTGACTTGTTTTCGGCTACAGCTAATTACTTTGCCTCTGTACAGTTCAGTCATGTTTTTTACATTCCTGCTGTTTTTGTTTGATGACGGCAGCCTCGTCAATCAGGTAACTATTATTTGTGCATTATAAATTTTGAATGAAATTCAAAGCCGTGCTTTAATTTCAGTAAAATTAATACAATACAAGTGGTTGCCACACTGTATCAATCTGTTTCTGAAGTAATATGATCCAAGTTAACACGTTCTACCCCCTCGGCCAAAGTGAGTGTGATTACTGAATTGCCAGTTATAGAGTACAATTAAACTTTTGACTGGGTACCAGTGTGTTCAACACGTGTCGTTTTTCATGAACCACTGTAAATCGATTGGCTGATTGTAGGCCTTTAAAAAATATATTATCAGTCCATTCATGTGTGTCCGACAGATTATGTGAACAGTACAGTACAGGTTTGAATTTTAAAGTATGTTATCGTTATTTTGGACTCACAAAAAAACATATTTGATTTCATTTTATATTCAAGTTCTGCCCTCTGTGTTTCATGGTTCATAACTGTTTTTCCTTCGTTCAGTATTTCAACTTTCCTCTACAGTGACGTAAGGCTAAGAATTAAAACAGAAAAGAGAAGAGGAAAAAATTCCCCATACACATGTGCAAAGAGTAAATGAATAAAAAAAATACTGGAAAATAAATATAAAGTACAAATACAAAAAGAGTAAGGAAAAAATGTGCTCACTCAGACCATCTTTTTTCAAACAGTTTCAGATTCCCCCTCATTTTATAAGTTAACTACTCCATCTGATATATTTCCTGTACCGTGTCTATATACGTTGTCTATCAGGGGGCATCATTTTTGGAGCAAGTGTCTTATTATCTTTTTCATGGCTGTGATACTCACTGGTAGCTGCTGGTCAGCTAGATTAATCTGCAAGAGATTAATCTGTCAGTAGTAGCTCACTGTTAATGCTATACATGAACACAGTGCATCTATATTGATCTGGTATTATGTATTACATTACATAATGTAATGAAACATTTTATGCCTGCATTAGTACACATAATGATTGAAAGAAGAAAGATGTTTTCAACTAGCAAAACTGGCTTCTAAGGCTCTTAATGGAAAATATTACTGCACCTGTCCTGTAGGTAATGCAGGTACAAGTATGTTGTTAGAGTACATTATACTGCACTGTACTTACTGACACCTAACAGGTATTCTCATCTTCATGGCTATGGAAAAGGAAATGTTCCTGGCACACCAACAGTATACTAACTCATGACTTTCCATTTGTATCATAGCACCATCTACAGGGGTTTCAGTGAAACAGGGCCCACAGAAAAGCTGCAAGAAGTGCTGAACACATCAGCACTTGAAATAGGGTCATCCTAACCACTGTTGTATTCAGAAGGTGCTGGAGATGGCACAAGACGTGGCCATGTGGTAGTTAAGGATTATTAATAAAGACAGTGATTCAGTTTTCTTGAGGCCAGGAAGGAGGCTCTCAGCTTAGCAAGAAAAATGCTATGAATTTATATTTGTTTTTTGTCTTCTCTATAGTGCACGTTTGAGAAACTTTATACATGTATAGTAGAATTTAGGGAAGGTCAGGGTTGAGGGATATTGAAAAGGTGCAGGTGTATATGTTGTGCTACTTCTTTATGTCACTGTCTTTGTCGTAACAGTAGAGCTGTACTATATGAGGCATGATATTTGTTTAAATTTTTTGTGTGTGTTTTGTTATAATGCTTTGTTTTGTCTGTCATTGCCCTGCCCTCTACATGTGCTGTGATACTGACAGCAAAGACACTGATTTAATTTTTTGTGCAGCCCTTTGCAGTGCTTAATCACTACTTTATACCCAGGATACTCCACTTGCTATACCTGGGGGGACACTTTTGCAAAATGATAGGAGGCTAGGGACCAGTTAATAAACAAACATTATGTTTATTAGACATAATGAATAAATGAGGCAAATCCAGTTGCAGCAGCCTTGCACAGGACAGGTGTATGTAGAGATGTTTCTCGGATTTGTAGACATTTGGGGGCCATAATTATGAGGTAGTATCTCGTAATTATGAGATAAGGTGTCAATGTTTAATGCTGTTCTGGCAACTGTGCTGTAAATCATTAATGTATAAACAATGTTAGCTTTCTGATTATGTTTGTTTTCTTAGAAATATAGCCAAGCTAATTCATTTCTTCCAGGATGTTTGTTTGTCAGTAGGCAGTGGCAGTGATGCGACTTTAATCGTATCCTAATCCTTTGGTGCTGTTGTGAGACATGACTGTATGACTATAAATCAGATATTCTGCAAACCTTTAAACACATTAACTGTATGCTACATTAATTAGCCACTTAGCTTAGCGCCTCTGTCTTTAGCTGTTAGCATATTTAGCATTAGCATGCTGAAGAATTAACAGATACAAACTGTTATTTCGTTTTTTTCCATGGTGCCAGCTAGTTTGTTATTTCCCTCATTATGCTAGACAACTACATTTTTCCCATGATGCCTAGCGGCAACATGTTAATGAGCCGTGTTCCTATTGGCTAGAATCAGCCAATCACAGTCTTCAGATGTTTCTGCCCACTTTATCTTTTATTGAGCTACACTACTATGTTATAAGACGACTTTACTTCTCTTTTATCACATACTTCACCCTGATTTCTCCACTACAGCTGGAGCAGTGCACAGGTATGACCACAGAAACTCAGTTTTGGTGATTTTAAGTTGATGTGTATTCAGTAATATGTGATATTTACACTGTCTCTCTATTTTAGAGACTTATCAGTATACTCAAAGTGCTATAATCATGTCTGGAAGACCTGTGCTGTACTACTTCAACGGGAGAGGGAAAATGGAGTCAATCCGCTGGCTTTTGACAGTTGCAGAGGTTGATGTAAGTGAAGGGAGGGTGTGGTGATGTTAATCTAAAGCTGTGCTGCCTTTAAGGAACCCCACATTTACTGAATGTGCTTTAAATCTGTCATGTACTCTCATGTTCACAGTTTGATGAGGTTTATCTGACATCTCGTGACCAGTATTTGAAACTGCTGAGTGGTAAGTTGGTATAAAAAAAACTAAATTAAACCTCTGGAGTTTCTCTGACTTGTTTCCAAGTCATACGCTTGGATCATCTGTTAACTTCAACCCACTTGTGATGCAACCTGGAGTGACACAACCATTTGAGGCGAAGGTCATAAATTGCTTGTGACCTGTGGTCGTGTCCACAAAGAAATTGTTTTACCACTTGGCTGTGCTGCTCTGTGCATGACCTGCTGCTGTGTTTTGTCTGCAGATGGAGCTCTCATGTTTCAACAGGTTCCCATGGTGGAAATTGATGGCATGAAGCTCATTCAGACAAAAGCAATCTTGAATTACATCGCAGAGAAGTACAACCTTCATGGGAAAGATCTCAAAGACCGTGTCATGTATGGTCCACTTCTTTAAAAGTCTAATTATAAGACTGTGTTTTCTATTATAGCATGATTTTAGTAGATGAACTCTTTCCCTCAGGATCAACATGTACTCCGAAGGAGTGATGGACCTTATGGAAATGATCATGAAGTTGTTCTTGAACGAAGATAAAAAAGCCGCACTGGAAACAATTGAAAGTAAAGCAAAGGAGCGTTACCTTCCTGTGTTTGAAAAGGTACCACTGTGCTGACTGTGTGTATGAAATGGTGTGGTCTAACAACTGATTCATCTTGATTAGAAACCTTAAAGATGGAAAATGTATCTGATGATGAACTAAACAAGATACTGTGTGTCAGGCGCTGACTGGGTCCATTTACCTGGTGGGAGGTAAGCTAAGCTGTGCAGACGTGCAGCTGCTTGAATGCACCCTGATGTTGGAGGAGAAATTCCCTGGAATCCTCGCTGACTTTCCCAACCTCAAGGTAAATGTGTAAAACTGGACACACTGTAGAGACTGAAAATACAAAGAAACAACAGCATCTTAAAAAGCTATCTTGTCCCTATGAATCCCAGAATATTGTTATTTATCATAATAAAAATACACACTGATAACTGAATGTTGTGTTTAAGGACTCTCTGTTTCTTTCAGTCTTTCCAGGGCAGGATGACACAGATTCCCGCCATCAGCAGATTCCTGCAGCCAGGCAGCAAGAGGAAGCCACAGCCAGATGAAAAGTTGGTGAAGACCGTCATGGAGGTGTTCAACATCACGTTACCACTCCCATAAACTCTGAACATTCCTCACACCTGCAGTGTGAATGATTCACCAATGGTACAAGAAAGACGTGGATCAGTCATATTTGCTGGTTATGCTGAGATTGGGGTAAATCTTTACTCATTTGCTACTCAACGGAGAGCATTAATACATTGTAAAATCAGATTAAATGAACAGGTAATCATGGTTAATCATACAACCCTAGATGAAGAGCTAAACATAATGGTGGATGCCTTTGCAGTCTGTACTGAAGTTGCGTAGCTGTTAATTGCATACAGATGAGGTCAACATGCCCATACCTAGAGTCCACTGAGTTCAAGACATAATGGTGTCAGAACTGGGGAAGTAATGATCAGTGGGCAGAACGTCGGGAGGGCTCTGCCAGCAAAGGCCCACAACAGGCGGGGCAGGTACACAGCATAGAAGTGAGGGTGATAAAGCAGTGGTTCCCAACTGGTTGGGCGTGGTCCAGGTCACTTGGAGTCCATTCAGAATGGACTTGCAAATGTGTCATGTTTGTAAAAAACACACTTTATTTTTAATTAAACTGAATTTCAGGCACAGAGCTTTTATTTTGAAGTGCCATTTCCTGCTGTAGAGTGAGTGGCTGACAGACAGCTACTTGAGAGAGACAGTAGCTTGATAACATGGCCAAACACAGGTATGACACTGAATGTAAAAAACTGTGGACCTTGAACTAATGACTACGGAGAAATCTGGACCCGTGGCGCGATCAGTTGGGAACCACTGTGATAGAGACACAGTTGAGTCTGCTCCCAGGGCCAGCTCAGTTTTTGTGTGTAACCTTTGAAGATTTACAGTAAATCTGTTTCACTTTGAACTCTGACTGATGTCATTGTGTTTATTGGTAAAGTAACCGGTGTTTTTTGTATCCTACAAGATGAATACTGCACTATCCATCACAGGTCTATTAAGCATGAAAGAAATCTATGTAATCCTTCTTAACGTCACGATACATGAGTGTTTTAATGTGAAGGTTCAACTAAACAAAAAGTTTATTTTTGAGGAACATTTGAGAACCTGCTGTGTTTTTGTTCAGTGTTTCGATTCTCTCCACACCATGTACATACAGAGAAAAACATTATTTTAAGAATCACATCTGTTTGTTTTGTTTTGCTTTTATTACAAAAATCATATTAACTTTTAGACTTTTTAAACGGTAAAGACATAGCATTTAGTTTATTCTTTAAACTTAGTCCTTATTCAGTAAACTGAATATTAGACATTACAAACCTTGCAGCCCGCAAAACTGAAGTTGTAGTGTGTGCAGAAAACTTCCTGCCAACACAAACAACAGCACCCACAAAGCTCACGTACACCTGTTAATCTTACACTCATGCACATGTAAAAAAAAAAAAAAAAAAAAACTGTTTTATTTATGCGAAATCACCCAAAATTTGTAGTTCAACTTAAATCTGTTACACACCCACCGGTAGCAGTAAATGCAAGTAGTTTCTGAAGTAAAATGATCCAAGTTAACGTGTTCTTCCACCTCGGCCAATTGGGTGTCATTAAACTTTTGACTGGTTACCAGTATGTTTAACTTTTGTACTTGTTCATGAAACACTTCAAATTGATTGGCTGTTTGTAGGTCTTTAAAAATATCAGGTGAATTCAGGGTAATTGGGACAATTTCCTTGTCATCAATTTAAAAAAAATACCCCAACAAATGATACATTTCTGTGATACTGAAGATGTTACCTATCCATATGAGGAGAAAATAGTTTTATCATATTCCAAGGAGTCATAACATACCCTTTCAATAATTTTTTTTTTTTTTAGGCTTGTGTAAGTATATTTAATACACAATTTATTTCATATTTTGATATCGTTTCAAATGCACACTTTTGTTTCTCTGTTCATTGTTGTGAATTTTTAAATCCATGTACGTTTCTATTTAACTTTATTGCTGAAGTCCGTCCACAACTCGTGCAATATAAAGTAGTCTGTCCCTCACTCTCACAACAACCTCCTCCCTCCCACACTCTCCCTTAATCCTCTCCCCCCAAATTTAATTGAACACATTTAATTGATTAAAAAAACAACCAAAAAGTCCCAAATTCATTGACTAAATTGCACAGGGTTGAACAAAAATGTTTGAGTTGAAAAAAAAAAAAAGAACACATTTAACAGAGGTTAAAAACATGCTAATCAGGACTGGTAAACTTAGTGATTTTTGCTAGCTGGCAAAATGGCCTCCAAAAAACGCTTTGCAAACTCCAGCTAGTCTAAAAATATTTTCATGGTTAATTAGGGTTCTGCACACATGAAGAGGTTGAGAAGTTTTAATTTAGAGCATACTGAGCATTCACAATAGTTCTCTATAGCATGGTTGATAATTTTCTTTATTAGCAAAGCCTTTAGCACCGTCCCAATCACACAAACCATGCTGTCCCATTCACCTAAAGCATGTTTGGGTTCCATCCATCCATTTTCATCCGCTTATCTGGGGCTGGGTCACAGGGGCAGCAGGCCAAGCAAAGCACCCCAGACATCTGTCTCCCCAGCAACGCTTTCCAGCTCCTCCTGGAGGACCTCAAGGCGTTCCCAGGCCAGATGAGATATGTAATCCATCCAGCGTCTTCTGGGTCTGCCCTGTGGCCTCCTACCAGTGGGACATGCAAGGGAGGCACCCAGGAGGCATCCTGATCAGATGCCCGAACCACCTCAACTGACCCCTTTCACTTAAGAAGCAGCAGCTCTACTCCGAGCTCCCTCTGGATGTCCGAGCTCCTTACCCTATCCTATCTCTTAGGCTGAGCCAGGACACCCCACAGAGGAAACTCATTTCGGCCGCTTGAATCTGCAATCTCATTCTTGCGGTCACTACCCAGAGCTCATGACCATAGGTGAGGGTTGGGACGTAGATGGACTTTAGCATGACGGTCAGGCAAAGTTTAATTGGTTAATACGACAAAATAAAAACATCTTAATTCCAAAAATAAACACATGATATTAACACATTTCTACTTATTTTGGAGTAGTAGTACATTATAATCATGTTTCCATCAATCAAGTGTTTGTACAGTATATTAGCTATGACAAGTTTATGGCCTTGTAAAGAAGAGTAGCTAAAGCTCATGTCATTTTCCTCACCTCATGCATTGCAGGGTGAACTCCCTGTCTGCACCTTGCCCCAGGTTACTCATACAGGTGATGTCACACCTATGAGGGCATGTGATCTTTCACAGCTGTGACACAGAAAAAAGTTTTAGTTCTGTTAAGAAAATAAAACCTATACGTTATAATATTACACAGACATGAATACAGTGCATCTATATTGGTCTAATTACATTTTTTTTTTAAGTATTTTTCCCATGATACCTAGCGGTGATATGCTAATGAGCCTTGTTTCTATTGGCCAGAACCAACCAATCTCCGTCTTCAGATGTTTCCACCCACTTTATCATTTTTTTATCGACACTTGTATCTGATACAGCGACATAACTTCCTTTTATTGCGTACTTCATCCTGATTTCTCCACCACAGCTGAGGCGGTGCAGAGGTATGACAAAGAGATGTTAACTCAAGTTTGGTAACGTTACGTTTATTTGTATTCAGTTATATGTGATATTTACTCTGTGTCACTTTGTAGAGCGATTTAACAGTACACTGCAAAAGTGCTATCATCATGTCGGGTAAAGTTATGCTGTACTACATCAACGGGAGAGGGAAAATGGAGTCAATCCGCTGGCTTCTGACAGTTGCAGAGGTTGAAGTAAGTTAAAGGAAGGTGTAATGATGTTTATGTGAAGCTGTGCTGCCTTTAAGGAACCCCACATTTGCTGAATGTACCTTAAATCTGTCATGTACTCTCGTGTTCACAGTTTGATGAGATTTATCTGACAACTCGTGACCAGTATTTGAAACTGCTGAGTGGTAAGTTGGATTCAGGGTCTCTCTGGCCTCTGTCCAGGTCACATGCTTGCTTTCTTTCCTTTTTTTTCTTCCCTCAAGTTTCACGAGTTTATCTGTCAACTTCAGCCCACTTGTGATGCAACCTGGAGTGACACAGCCATTTAAGGGGAAGGTCATAAATTGCTTGTGAGCTGAAGTCATGTCCACAAAGAAATTGTTTTACCACTTGGCTGTGCTGCCCTGTGCATGACCTGCTGCTGTGTTTTGTCTGCAGATGGAGCTCTCATGTTTCAACAGGTTCCCATGGTGGAAATTGATGGCATGAAGCTCATTCAGACAAAAGCAATCTTGAATTACATCGCAGAGAAGTACAACCTTCATGGGAAAGATATCAAAGACCGTGTCATGTATGGTCCACTTCTTTAAAAGTCTAATTGTAAGACTGTGTTTTCTGTTAGAGCGTGATTTTAGTGGATGAATGTGTCACCATGAACTCTTTCCCTCAGGATCAACATGTACTCAGAGGGACTGATGGATCTCATGGAAATGATCATGAAGTTGCCCTTGAGCGCAGACATAGAAGCAAAACTGGAGAACATTCAGAGCAAAGCAAAGGAGCGTTACCTTCCTGTGTTTGAAAAGGTACCACTGTGCTGACTGTGTATATGAAATGGTGTGGTCTAATAACTGATTCATCTTGATTAGAAATCCTAAAGATGGAAAATGTATCTGTTGATGAACTAAACAAGATACTGTGTGTCAGGTGCTGGCTGGGCCCATTTACCTGGTGGGAGGTAAGCTAAGCTGTGCAGACGTGCAGCTTCTTGAATGCACCCTGATGTTGGAGGAGAAATTCCCTGGAATCCTCGCTGACTTTCCCAATGTCAAGGTAAATGTGTAAAACTGGACACACTGTAGAGAATAAGACTGAATATACAAAGGAAGGACATCAGCAAAAAAGAAAACTTGTCCCTATGAATCCCAGAATATTATTAATCCTAATAAAAATAAACCCTGATAACTGCATGGTGTGTTTAAGGACTCTCTGTTTCTTTCAGTCTTTCCAGGGCAGGATGACACAGATTCCCTGCCATTGGCAGATTCCTGCAGCCAGGCAGCAAGAGGAAGCCGCAGCCAGATGAAAACTTCGTGAAGACCGCCGTGGAGGTGTTCAAACTTAAATTACCGCTTGCATAAACATTCCTCACACCTGCAGTGTGAATGTTTCACCTGTGCATTATACAAGCAAGACCTGGATCAATCATATTTGCTGTTTATGTTGAGATTAATACTGCACTATCCATCAGAAATGTCGTTAGCATGAGAGAAAGCTCTGCGTGTAGACTTTTTGCACTCCACACCATGCTAAGAAAAGCATTATTTTAAGAATCACATCTGTTATAGTTGTTCTTTAATCTTTAATGTTTAATCCTTTTTTAATGAATGTCAGAGATTATTAACCTTGATAGTATCAGCAGCCTGCGTTATTAAAGTTGTAAAGCATGAAGGAAACCCCCTGCCAACACAAACAATAGCACCATGTATCTTTAAATCTTAAATTTATGACCATGCACATGTAATAAATTAATAAATTAATTAATAGTTCAACCTTTGGTGAGTTGTGTGTGATGATATGAATTCCAGTACAACACAACAACAAGCTGTGCTCATATTACAGAATGAATGTTGATGGAGCTTGGGCTTAAATAAGATGCAAGTTGGTGCTAGTTTTCATTGTGTTTAAGCTTTTGTATTTTGCACATAATACTTTTACTTTTATTCAGAATTCAAGCCTTAAATAATAGACTTAAAAGTTACATTTTAACTTAACTGTGAGACTATTTAAACCAGATTTATTTATGTACGATCACCCAAACAGATTAAGATTAGAAGTAGATCGTAAATCTGTAACACACCCACTGAGGTGAGTGTGATCACTGAATTGCCAGTTAAGTATAATTAAACTTTTGAGTAGGTATTAGTGTGTTTAACTTGTGTCACTTTTCATGAAACACATTAAATTTATCAGCTGATTGTAGGGCTTTGTTGGTACAAATGTATTCCTGTAGATAATGCAGGTACATGTATGTTGTCAGAATACCTTATACTTCATTACACTTACTTGACACCTAACAAGTGTATTTAAATCTAATTCATAACTTTCCATGTGCTACATAGCCCTGTCTACAGGGGATTTGAGAGAATGGGGCCCACAGATAAACTACAGGCTTCACAATGCACGAAACAATAACACACCAGTGCTTTAGAGAGTGTCATCTTAATGAATATAATATTTAAAAAGGTGCTAGAGATGACAGAGGTATGAGACGTTCATGAAGTAAGTAGGAAAAATCCCCTCTCTTGAGTAAAGTAGATTTTGGTAGGACGAAGAAGAAGTACTGACATTTTTGGCTTAAATAAAAGTAGCAATACCACAGTATAAAAATACTTTGTTTCAGGGTGCTTGGTGGATCAGGAGGAAGTGAAGGTGTCACATGTACAAAGGCAATGTCCTTAAAAATACTCTGTTCCAAGAATAAGCTGTACATTCAGAATCTTAGTTAAGTACATAAATGTTAGCATCAAAATATACTTGTGCAGAATGGTCCATTACAGATCTGTGATTACTGTCGTCTGACTCCACCCAAATGCACAGACTTATTTAACGGGATGTCAGTTGTAGGAACAAACTTAGTCATGACCACATATGGACATGTATTCTGCTTCCTCATGTGTTAGAGGCTTCACTGTACCTGAAGTAAACCGTGTCCTTGGAGAGTTTTCATTTGTGAATGAGAAGCTTGTTTTGTAGCTGTTCCCACGACAGTTATCAGTGAGCTGGATGCCTCTCTCCGCCTCCCTTTTTGCTGTGCAGAGCTCTGACCTTTCAGATGAAAAATATTGACTGTTTTATAACTCTCATTATTCTGTCCTATCACTTTATTAAATGAGCATCACTTGATCCCAGACGACCCCAACTACCCACTGGATCAGCAGATGTTATGTTGATGCTGTTACACGGGTCGTACTCAGTGGTCGCTGGCCACCAGACCATTTAGTTGTGAAAACTGGAATTTGGGTTTTATCTACCCAGGGCAGGCCGCCTATCTGCACTGTGTGAGTACATTAGAGACCATGACCAAGAAGATGACGAATGAAGGGAATGAGGAGAGAGATAAAGAGGGTGAAGGCCATGGTCTGTGAGATTGTGGTTGTTGTTATCGAAACTTAACTTCAGGTGAAGTCACTGCTGTTTTCTGTATCCTGTGATTTATTAGCTAAATATGCTACATCATGTTAATGGTTTGATTCTTGTTACAATCGGCTTCTTTCTTCAATTCAGATGAGTGAACTTTGAGCTAATTTTTGACCATTTTTGACTCACTTATTTCATTAAATATGGTGTTTTTATTAAAGATTATGCTAATGAGGGCACGATGGTGAGGCTAGAAATGTTGTCCTATATTTTATTTACACTATTTAGTACATTACCACTGAAATAAACTGTCTCTGGGAAGTCTGTGACCATTTTGATTCTCTTCCTTATGATACATGATAATGAGCTAATTATGCCACTCACACAAATTGCCCAACATGCAACTCTTAGCAGCCAAGCTTAATTTCATCCACTAGGCCTACAAATGACATTTCAGTCATGAAAGTTCACAGTAAGGGCCAGTAGACTAGTATATGTGAGGCAGCACAGTATGTCCGTTTACCATCACTTTGTAGAATATGTCCGCCATGACGTATACAGTGCACTTGTCATGTTTAAAAACATAAACTATGTGGACACATCAAACTTGCCAAAATATTATCAGAAAAACACAGCTAGTAATTTTGTCCAGCGGCAACCCTAGACTGTAAAGTTCATGGACAGGGCCACCATGACATCACCCATTGGTTTGTGTTTTGAAGTCTCGAGTTCGGCATCACAGCCCCCTCCAGCTTGTTTTTCTGGAGGGAGAAGTGACCATATGCAGGTGAGATGCTGGTGCTGTGGAGGAGTGAGGGGTGGATCTGACTAAGACACCAAGGACACTATCAGCAGACAGTCTCACCTTTAATTGTGCGTAACTTAAACATGTAAATGGGTGAGTTGTATAAAAATTCACCCCTCTGTACAGTTGTCTTGTCTATCATCTTTGGATTGTTTCCCTCTGTTTATTTATTTATTCATTATTATTATTGCCTGTCTGACAATTATAATATTTATTATTGGGTTTTCATACTCTCAAATCACACACACACGCACACACACACAAAACCACAAATGTTGTTGTTGTTTGTTGTTCACACCTTGTTTGTCTGTCCTGTATTGTCACTGTAATGTCATATTGCACAATAAAAAACTTACAGGACAATCAAGAAATGGACACATAATTTGAGGTACAAAAAAATGATATGCCTGGCAGATTCATTTTTAGTAATTTAATTGTTAAGTATCTAAACTAAAAAGTTTGCTGTAGTAAAAGTAAGGCAGACTGCCACGTGCAGCGCCTCATTTGGATGTGTCTGACGCTTGGAGCTTAACTTCCCTACGTTTCTCCTACAAATGGGCCTTGAGCTTGTTTGGAGGTTCTAGCAGGGGAGCGCAGCTACTGGTACACCGATGGATGGTCGTCCGCCGAGGGGGACCTCGTCCTCATCGACCGAGCGCGGGGCTTCGGGAGGGACACACATGGAGCGGTGAGGGAGGAAGGGGACACCCGCCTAGCCAGCCAGATCAGCCGAATCAACCCTAGCGATCAATGGGGTGACAGATGTCGCAGCCAGATCGCCCTCACATCCAAAAGACACAGCCGCGAGGAGGCGCATATTTACAGCGGAATAGAAAACGTGTACACCATCATGGTGTCGTTCATATTCAGCAACATATACACATCCTTCGTTATGTTCATAAACATCACACGTGCGAAGAATTATCAAATAAAAACACCCTGTTGTTTAGTTTTAGCAGCGGTAGCAGCTAGCTTGTTATTCCCCCTCTTGATGCCAGTTAGCAACATTTTCCCATGATGTCTAGCGGCGATATGTTAATGAGCCGTGCTTCTATTGGTCAGAATCAACCAATCACAGCCTTCAGCCGTTCACCCCACCTTTAACGTTCTTTAAATCAACAATAGAATATTATGTAACAGCGACACTTTGTTTCAGTGCGCTCTGCACTCTGATTTCTCAACACACCTGGGGCGGTGCACAGGTAAGACCTGAGGAACTCAGTCTGTGTAATGTTGCGTGCATTTGTATTCATTAATCTGTCTCTATCTTTTTTAGAGATTTAACGGTACACTTCCAAAATACTATCATCATGTCGGGTAAAGTTGTGCTGTATTACTTCAACGGGAGAGGGAAAATGGAGTCAATCCGCTGGCTTTTGACAGCTGCAGAGGTTGAAGTAAGTGAAGGGAAGGTGTGGTGATATTAATCTAAAGCTGTGCTGCCTTTAAGGAACCCCACATTTGCTGAATGTACCTTAAATCTGTCATGTACTCTCTTGTTCACAGTTTGATGAGATTTTCCTGACATCTCGTGACCAGTATTTGAAACTGCTGAGTGGTAAGTTGGTTTTTAAAAAAGCTGACCTGTTTCCAAGTCACACGTTTTTTTTTCCTCTTTTCTTACAATTTCATTTGTGCATCTTTTAACTTTAACCCACTTGTGGTGCACCCTGGAGTGACACAACCATTTAAGGTGAAGGCGTGTCTACAAAGAAATGAATGTTTCACTATCTGGGTGTGCCGCCCTGTGCATGACCTGCTGCTGTGATTTGTCTGCAGATGGAGCTCTCATGTTTCAACAGGTTCCCTTGGTGGAAATTGATGGCATGAAGCTCATTCAGACAAAAGCAATCTTGAATTACATCGCAGAGAAGTACAACCTTCATGGGAAAGATCTCAAAGACCGTGTCATGTATGGTCCAGTTCTTTAAAAGTCTAATTATAAGACTGTGTTTTCTATTATAACATGATTTTAGTGGATGAATGTGTCACCATGCTTTCCTTCAGGATCAACATGTACTCAGAGGGACTGATGGATCTCATGGAAATGATCATGCTGTTGCCCTTCACCCAAGAAGTAAAACCAAAACTGGAGAACATTCAGACCAAAGCAAAGGAGCGTTACCTTCCTGTGTTTGAAAAGGTACCACTGTGCTGACTGTGTATATGAAATGGTGTGGTCTAACAACTGATTCATCTTGATTAGAAATCTTAAAGATGATGAACTAAACAAGATACTGTGTGTCAGGCGCTGACTGGGTCCATTTACCTGGTGGGAGGTAAGCTAAGCTGTGCAGACGTGCAGCTGCTTGAATGCACCCTGATGTTGGAGGAGAAATTCCCTGGAATCCTCGCTGACTTTCCCAACGTCAAGGTAAATGTCTGAAAGTGGACATGCTGTAGAGAATAAGGCTGAAAATACAAAGGAACAATATTAAAAGACAACTTGTCCCTATGAATCCCAGAATATTGTTATTTCTCATAATAAAAATAAACACTGATAACTGAATGGTGTGTTTAAGGACTCTCTATGTTTTCCTCCAGTCTTTCCAGGGCAGGATGACAATGATTCCCGCCATTGGCAGATTCCTGCAGCCAGGCAGCAAGAGGAAGCCACAGCCAGATGAAAACTACGTGAAGACCGTCATGGAGGTGTTTGACATCAAACTACCACTAGCGTGAACTCTGTAGATTCCTCACACCTGCAGTGTGAATGATTCACCAGTGCCTTTTACAAGCACGGCATGTGCGACATGTGGATCAATCATATTTGCTGGTTTATGCTGAAATCACTGCTGCGCTATCCATCACAAATCTTTTTATCTTGACAAAAATCTACGTAATGCTTCATAACAACACAGCACGTTTGGGTGTTAATGTGAAAGTTCTGCTAAATAAATACATTCGAGAAGCTGTTGTTTTTGTTGTGTTTGGATTTTCTCACACCATGTACATATAAAGGACAGCATCATTTTAAGAATCACGTGTTTATTTGGTTTTGCTGTTATTACAAAAAAAAATTTACATTAACTTTTGTTCTTTTTGTAAAGTTAAAGACACACATTTATTCTTTAGATTTAGTCCTTAATCAGTAAATTGAATGTTAGAGATTACAGATCTTGCAGCCTGCATAACTGAACTTGTAGTGTATGCAACAAAGCTCTCGCCAACACAAATAACAGCACCCACAAAGCTCATGTACATCTGTTGCTCTTACACTCATGCACATGCGCATGTAAAAAAAAAAAAAACACATATTTATATAAGATTACACAAACAGGTTTACTTTAATAAAATAAGCAGTTAATCTTAAATCTGGTAAACACCCACTGGTAGTTTCTGGTCACATCAAAGTTCAGTTACCAAACAACACAGAAGACTTGTTGTTAACTGGGAATGCTGTTTCCTTTAAAACAAGGTTTGTTCACTGAGAGACAGAAAGCCCTCGCTCTGGTCAGCGTCGTTTCTCCACTCACACCACGAGGTGTAGTAGCAGTCGAAACACCATCAACAAACTGTAAGACAGAGAGAAATCAAAAATTATAAAAAAAAAAAGCAGCAAGTGTGCAACAACCAGTTAACATCATTTCACAATGTTTGTTTGATAGACTTTTCTGCATGTTGAGCAAGTCGAACTCTAACCTTAGCCCCGCCATAATGCCAGCAGGCAATAATTTCCCAGATCTCTTGTATCTTGTTCCCATCACCACTGCGAGGACTCCAGAGGCAACTAAAAGAAAGACAACACCATGACATGATACAATTCTCTGACTCATGAGCAGCTGAAAAAAAGCATATTAAGAAGATGAGCTTAGTTGTACTCACGCAACGAGAACTTGATGTCACTTGGGTTAATGGAGACTCTGTATGCACCATAAGCAGACAACACACCAAAGACTAAACCAGCCATCAGGGACATCACGCTGGCTACAATGACACAGAGACAAATGATGATGATCATCGGGCAAATTAATCGTGACAGAGAATTCTTTGGCTTTTCTTTGTTGGAACATTGCTAAAGTCAGAACTTTTTTAACCTAGAAAGATGCCAAGATACTCACTCGCATTTTAATTACCAGCCATTTAGACTACAGCAATTCCCTTGTGTCTGGACTACCCAGAAAGCCAATAAGAAAACTACAGGTAGTCCAGAATGCTGCAGCCAGAGTGTTGACTATAACAGTTTTTTATTTGTTTATAAAGCTTTAAATGACCTTGTCTCTCCATACATCAGAGATGTGTCTATCATTTTATGATCCAGTCAGATCACTAAGGTCCTCCATTGTTCTTCATGTGTCCCATAAAAGTACTAGAGAGAGCTTTTTCTGTCTTTATGCCCCTAACCCGTGGAATTCTCTGTATTTTTGTAAATTTAAGACCTGTCTTTTTAATTTGGCTTTTGAATGTAGAGTAACAGTCTTGAATTTTTAGTTTTAACCTTAAAAAAAAAAAAAAAACAATATCTGGGAGTCATGCAGTCATGACTACGCCTCTCTCTGGCCACCAATTTAGACTTGCCATTAGCATGTTTCCTGATTCCCCCAAACAAGTACCATAACATATACACATATAGCATTCATACACACACCCACGCACATCTCCACACATGATGTAATACATACAGGCAAACACATGCTGACACACACATACACACACACATGCATTAAATAGGAGTGTGTATAGATGTGGGTGAGTGGGCAAAAACAAGTGAAGCATAAAGTTGAGGAAAATGAAATTATAACATTAATAATTAATAGCTTATAATAATTGAAATAGTAATGAAAGGTGATACTTGTATAAACATATGATACATAGTTCTTCATCAGCATAATTACCATTGGTTTTTACTGATGTGTTTTGTTTTGTTTGCTCTTTAGTATTTAATTGTCTAACTGTTGTAGTTTTCCAGTCTTACGAAAACTTTTTGTGTAGTTGTTTGTGTCGTCCTGTAAATTGTGTCTGTCATTCATGTCATGTCACTTTGGGCTGCGTGTTTGTATGAAATGTGCAACATAAATAAAGTTGAGTTGAGATTTCTGCCAAAATAAAACCTTTTCTCTTGTATCCCATAAATCCCCCGAAGAGGATGGCTGCAGCATAGCCAAATCCAACCCAGTCCACCGCCATTACAAAGCTGTAAACACAAGAACAGCACAGGGTGTCAGGTATGTCAGGTATTCATGTTGAGCTCAGACTTTATATAGCACAGCTAACAGAAAAATTGTCATGTAAAATAACTCAATCTAACAGTTAAGTATTCTTAAAACGATTTAGACTCCACAAACAAGCTGCCTAGCTCATTAGAATTTAAAACTAACAAGATTACAGCTTCTTAAACTTAATGGCGTAATAATACTTTGTATTTTAGTGCTTTAACCCGTGTTATCACAGAGTCTTATCTTCCCGTCTGTAGGTGTCGCTGTGAGACCGTTAGTACTAAAAACATACAACAACAACAGACGAGACGTAAACACAAACAGCTCTACACAAACATATTCTATAAATGTGTTATTATATTAGCAGTATACATTTAATTTTATTTAATTCGTCATGGTAAATGTTACATACCTTTGGTCCAAACAGGAGAGCAGCGGCACTTAGAAACGTTTCCCTCAATCTGCGACTGCACTTCCTCGTTACTGCCCACTACCTATAATGCGCATGCGCCATTTGGTTCGTGCTGTGTTCGCAGACTTCTGAAAAAATTGGAAAGTAGTGTCTCAGACAATTAAAGCGGAACTTCGCCAGTTTTCAAAACGCATACATTTGTTTCCTGTGGTCTAAGACAGTACAAAAATATTTGTAAAAATAAACAACCCTCTCACAAATCTAAAAGCTGGAGTGCCCAAACTCAAACTTATGATGTCACAGGTTATAAAGTTTGAAGCTGCTCTGGGAAAATATGTTATGAATTACACTGAGAGCACACAAAGGAATGTTCTGAGTATATGGGTGCATTTTCTGTTTCAGAACTGGGAACACAACAACAGAATAAATCTTATTTGGGTATATCAAATAAATCAAACATGCTGTGGAGTCACAAACTCAGTTTTCCATTCATTGTCTATGGAGCAGCTTCAGACTTGATACCCTGTGACATCACAAGTTTGACCCATAGGGGCCCGTACACATGCTCCATCTTTAACTGTCAAGAAAATGCAAGATCAGGCACTCTGTGCTACTCTGGTGTCCAGTCTGTGCCAACTTTGAAGACCAAGTTGGTAGGTTGCGTCTGAAGCAACCTAAAGAGGCACCATATCATAGCCTATTTACCTGAAAACTAGAGTGCAGAGCTGATCTTCTTCCAGGCGCTGTTTGTGTGTAGGCCTGTTGTTCATGGGATAGATGTAAAGCTCTGGTATCCCTGCATTAAAATGATCACCTTCTTCATATTTATCACAGACTGATGTTTACAGATGAAGGGAAAGACATCTGCTGGCTGTGATTAGCTGTTCCCCATCACAACACGTGCTGCTGTGTTCAAGAAGTGAACTCAGTTTATCTCAGGGCTACCGCACCCCGAAAAATGGGCACTCAGGAATAAGTGCCCACCACGGTGATGTCGTTCTGGCGTTTGACCGCACCTGCCACACATCTATTTTGAGAACAATGGATTTGAGGGTGCAAAAAACGCTGTGTGTATGCCCCCCTACTTCTCTGGTTTCTGGCTTTGAGAGAGAGTGGCTCATGGTTACAAATATTAATTCAACTTTCCTGGGCCTGGTGTTCCCCTTTAAAATCAATACTGGTCGATGATTTTTTTTTCTTCTGAATTAAATAAATAAATAAGGCATGCCGTCAGTGTATTCATACAGAGTTTCACATTACCAAGCCAGTTTCTCATTTCTCAGTTTGATTTGTCTTCACTCAGTTAAATTGTTGACTGAAATTTTGTCTTGTATCTGGGAGAATATGGTTTTGGTTCCAATCTCTGAAAGAATGGTCTACGTTTTGAATACTGGGTGTAACAGTTCTCAAAAAAAAAAATCTCTCTTGGGTAAATTCACACATTAAGAAAGCCAAAAACTTTCTGTAATTGTATCTGTAGAGATTGCCAGACCTACTTCTGTGCGCAAAAAGTTGCTAGAAAACATAAGTGGGAGGAAGACAAGCTATTGTCAGTGTGCACAACAACAGTGCAGAAACAGAGTTAATAGTCACCTTCTTACTTTGCAAACAAAATGTGCCCACATACAAAGTGCATAGTTGTAATCACAACCATAAACAGTTTTACACAGCTCCAGCTTAGCTCTTAAACTACCAGTCACAAGGCTGGATTACCAATTGGGCAATTTAAGAAGTCCCACAGTCACTGCATGAGGGCATGCAGAATTGTTAGGGAGCATTATCCACTACATGCGGAGGTCCTGCAGCATTAACAAACCTGTAAGGCCTGACTTTCTTGCAAAGGCCAATTTTAAGAACTTAATTATTTACAACGAGCTCATAATTCAAGTTACCACCAACTAAATCACATATTAAACCTAGAGATATCAGACCAATTTGAACATGGTAGCACTGGTGAGTCTCTGTGCTTACAATAAAGATTGTAATGTGTAGTCTTCTGTGTCCACTGTACTTAATGTGGACGTGGTGGTCATAAAACATACACAATTCACAGAGGGATGGAAGTAAGTGTGGTGTGGAGGTGGGCTGTCAATAAGGGACCAACAGCAAATTTAATTCTTCCATTATGTGTCTCTCTGGCAGCTCAAGCCCTTAGGCCTGCAGGATTTACTTTGAAGTCCTTGCTCTCATTGTAAAGTTTTTGATCATGAAAAATAATTCAGTGTAAATTTAAGAAATCAAATTTTTCATTTGATGTGCCATTACAAAAATTGAATCTTGGTTGTGCATGTTAAACTCAGTTAGCAATCAGCCTATTTCCAGCAGAGAAACACATGGCAGTAGTATGCAGATGTAGCTGTGCATGTCTCATATCTGCGGCTGAGTAGTCTTTAATAATCAGGACAGTCAGACAGCAAAGACACAACTTGACTCTCCCCAAAGAAAACCACTTTATTTCACTCTGACCCCCCATTTCCAGAACTTACATACATTAAAGGTTTCATTTAATAATAGTCCTCAAAAAGTGTAAATCAATGCATTCTTCGAGCAAAATAAGCCACTATGATCCGTAGACAATGTGACCACATGCTGCAGTGAGCAGCAGCTCCAGCAGAGCGCTTCCATGCAGTCACCTGGTGGGAAAGAGCCACTGTGGCCCACCCCCCCCTTGAGGGGGCTGAGGACCAACTCCTCCAAAGAGAAGGCACGCATTTCCAAAATCAGTTGGCATTTAAATACTGTCTACATAGTTTTCCTGATGAGTTACAGTCTGATCTTGTCAGGATAAAAATGACTATAAAATGGCTGACAAGAGTCATTTAAGAACAAGGAAGGATTATTCAAGTGAGGTATTGGAGCGACATGTAAAAACTATGAGACTTAACTGTATCATCCACATGAGGAAAACGTACCTCGGACTAACTCTAGACGAGACGGCTGACATGTAAAGTGACTCGTGGAAAAATGCAATGGTTTCATTACAGTAAACAACAACAATGGACATACAGTGCATTTTTACAATACAGTGACATTTATAATACAAATGGCTTTGAGTGCACAGGAACCTGTGATATACTGTTAACATGGCTTTGTCATCTTTTTGCTAGGTAGATACTTTCGTGAGCGGTAATATGGTATTCAAAGTAATAAATGCATATAAAAGTTATGGAACTGTGAATAATAAACCATTATAAAACCAACAAATAATAATGCATTTAAGCCAAAAAAAAGGACATAAAGTTTCTTTGCTGTCATCCAGGCTGGCATCAAACAAGTATTGCTCAACTTAAAACACACGCAGAACATCATGGTGAACACACCAGGTTTTGGCAATGACTTACATTTTAAGGTTAAAGCAATATTTATTGGTAGAACATTTGCATTCCTCCATATGAGCTCACTGTGGCATCTGCCAGTGTTCTGCGACAGAGACTCAAAACTTAACAACAGATTGAATTTATCAATGTTAGTAAAATCTTGGATGTTGGGAATTAAAAAAAACATTTACTCTTTCATGTATGCATAAATGAGAGTGTCTTACAGCTACATTCATTATCATTATATGAAACAAGGTGATGGATGTTCATGGTAAACAATGCAGCTGGTGTCATGTTTATGAGCCCCTATAGAGGACTGCATGCTATTTATTTTGTTCTACTGATGTAAAAACATCTCTTTAAATGAGCAAAGTGCATAAACCTCCTGACGTGGCCCTTGGCATCAATAACATCACAACCAATGTCAATGAGTCAGTGCACTTAAATAATTAATGATCCATCATCAGTAGGCTGGTGTACTGTGTCAGCTACATACAGCAGCTGAACATGATCATTAAACGTGTTTTCAGAGTACGTCGTTCTCAAGAGTCTTACAAGAGCTTTAAGGTGGCCAATGTTTGATGGAGAAGTGAGCATGCATGAATACTAATTTGGCTAAATTTGATGAAAGGGGGAACTATTTTAAGAGAAGTATATAGCTAGTTTTATTTTATAGTAGATAACAAGGGGTATTTTAGAGAATTCTAATACGTTCCACCAAACCCACTCATGTTTTCTCATCATTTCAGGCTGCAAATCCAAGTAACGCGCGAGAACAAGTAGCACAAAAAGCTTAACATTTCTCCGAATCTCCGTTCAGCTTTCAGCTCAAGGTCAACAGTGAGCCAGACATGTGGGGTAAATCTCTGAGCCTCTTATCAGATACTGCTCTGCATCTGGAACACACCTTGTGTGGTTGTGATGCAGGAAAACGGTGACGTCTCTCCATGTCTTTTGTGCGTCTCATCGTGGCAGCCTCTGCCCTCTTTGTTAAGGAAACGCGTTGACCCACAGCCAGCCCAGCAGTGTCCCGTACACCCAGGTTCTCACGTACAGTTTCCTGCCGTTCTCTGTCAGCAGTAATGGCAGTGTCAGTCCCCCCAAGATCATCACTGATGGGAGGGTTTTGGAAAGGTTCAGAGGAGAGCGTTTGCCTTCCCCGGGGAACCTGCATAGTTTGTCTGCATCCTCCGACTCGTAGAAATTCGTCAGCAGCCTTTGAAAAGACAGATAACTCTCTTAGGAATTCAGCACGTCTTAGAAAAGCACAAAAGAGCACAGGAACGCTGCAAAAAATCTGTCTGACTAACAGGCATCAGGAATTTTAGAGCAGTTACAGCAGAAAAATTGCACTCAAATCACACCGGGGATTTTTGTGGTTTGGTTGGTGTTGTCAGTGTCAGTGTCAGTAGATCACATCTATCTATCCTCCATATATCAGAAGGGAACAACTATTATTTCAAAGCTGCTCTGTAATTTACGATCTATATCAGGAGTTCTGGACCTGCTCTTCACCTAATGTCTACTTTCATGATCCACTGAGCTGCTGATTATATTCTTGGTTCATCGAGTAACTGTCTGGTTTATAAAATGCTTTATTAAAATGTATTGTTTTGTCTGACAAACAATCCAGAGCCCAAAGGCAAAGAAGACTAATAAGACGACAAATATTTATATTTGAGAAGCTGCAACCAGACGAAGTTTTGTCACTTTAGCTTAAAGGAGCTTTATACAATATTCAGAACATTAATATAGCAGCAAACAGCTAGCTGCTATGTAAACATATAGTCGAGTAATTGCGTCCTGAGCAGATAATGTAGTTGCAGAAACATAACTCTCACCATCCAGGTCCCTCCTAGTGAACCCATTAGCTCTGTCGTCACTGTTGCTGTTGTTAGCTCCCTGCTCAGCCACCTCCATGTTGAGAGCAGTGTGCAGGCAACCTCTGAATATTGTAGAGCTCCTTTAAAAATGACTCAAACTATAAATGGATTATTATAACAGCTGCAGATTCATCCAGCGACCATTTTACATCTAATTAATGTAACTTTTATCCATCATTAACAATATTTGGTAAACCTGTAACAAAAGCCAACATATATTTATTATACAGTTAGTGCCGACCAAGTAATTTGATTGCTGATATACAGCAAAACGTCGCTGGAACTTTTAACTCTGCACATGTCCGATGCTTTACAGGTGTTCAACTGTTTATTACATTAACCATTAATGAGCTTATATTAACAGTTGTTGTGGCAAACTTTAAACTGTAGAGATGAACACATTTCCATAAATAATGATTAATTTAAATTACCCTAAACTTCAGTTAAAAGCCTTGTCCTAATTAAACGCCCAGTCTCTTTTACTGGCCTGGTACAGAAACACATTTAGACAAATAAAGGCCTGTCTCAATTAGAAGCCTGGTCTGGTTGTAAAGCACTTCATTTATAATAGAAGTTCTTTGGATGTACAAAACCAGATTGTTGACTACCCACTGGAGTGAACATTTGTTAGCTGTTTAGATCGCACATACAAATGAGAATGTTTAAACTTCTGTCAATATGGAGATGCTACACATCGTAAGCTCGGTTCATTTCATTTTACTGAAACCATGAGCACCAAAGAACACCGTAATTCTTTCAGATTTACCAGCATGACGAAAAACAAGAGGTGACTAACTTCCTCTGAAGCTGTCATAAAGGTCAGAATATACGTTCATGTCTCAACTACCCAGTAAGTTATTTATATTTCTTTAGTCCTTAAGGGTCCACGGAGCAAAAGAATCAAGTGTTTTTCATAAAATGTAATTCATGATGTTCATGAGTATTGTTTTAACAGGGTAAAGTGTTGTTGTGTCGGTATGCTGGGTGCTGTGAAACAACTGTCACAGCATAACACATAACTGATATGTTATTCAAAGCCAATTCTTTATACTTGTAACATTCACACTAGTTCAAATAAACAAGTTGAGAGTATTTTCCATCTTCACTAAACAACAGTTTTGTGTAAAAGAAATTAACGGCCTGTCTCAAATATAGGCCTGTTGGGTTCAGTGATTTAGGCAAATAATAGCCGGATCTGTTAATTGAGTTTTACCATATGACTGCTCATCAGAAGAGAAGGGAGGGAAGCAAAGAGGCGTAAATACTTCACTACAAACCTTAAGGTTTGCTCATAAGACAGCAGCTGATGTTGCAGCGTGATGTCTGATCAAGCTTTTAACTCAAACTCAAAATCACACATGCCGCCACAGTGACTGTCTGCAGACTCTTATTTAACTGGCTGCACAATAAATGGAAAAATACAGATAATTGCCGGATGGCGGAAAGTAGCTGACCTGCGGTAACGTGTCGACTACACAAGTAGCAAGTGAGGGTGCAGGGATGTTTATATGTTGCTTGGAAACAGTCCAGTCACGAAACTATTCGTGTTGATGGAGCCAAATAAATGACTAAACAAATTATAATCTGTTGTTGCTTTTTACTGTTGACTAATAGAGATGTTGTATAAAAGCAAAGTTTTGTGTGATATTGCTAAATTAAAACAACATCTAAAACATGATCAAAGGGAACTGCACATACACAGATTTTCAGAATATCTTAGAAACCTTTTCTATTGTCAGCGTTTATAGAAGTTAAGATGCATATCTGTGCTTAACATTGGTGGCGTGCAGAGGACAAACACATAACAACATTACTGCAGGTTTCATACTGATTGAATAACAATTTCAATTTCGAGATGATTAATTGTTCCACCCACACACACTTACCGGTCCTTGATTTCAAACCGCTCGTGCAGCCACCTGCGGAAAAACAGTGGCTCTGAAGGAATTTCCTTTATGTCCACGCGGTCAAAGTGTATGTGGACTCGGGGACATTCTTTGCACAGGAATTCTGTCAAACACAAAAAAATAAAGAGACTAAACAAAAACAGGAAGAGCCTTTCAGCAAGACGGCACGTAGAGTGAGCACTTAAAATCAACACCAGGCGACAATGATAGAGTGGAGCTGCTATGACGCTGTGATGCCAGGGCCCGCTGACTGAAAAGAGTAAAGACTGGGAACATAAAACAGCTTGTTGGTCAAAGTGGTGAACGACATGTAGATAAGTGATTCCTATGAGCAGATCTGATGATGAAAGCAGGTAAAACTCAGAGTCTGAATCAAGTCAAGAGTACATTTAGAAAAGTCAGTCAAGTCTAATTTAATATGACATAATATTAAATATTTCAACTGAATAACCTTTATTTGTAAAATGAGATTTAATATCAGCATCATCTGATAAATGTTCCTAAAATAAATGTTTGAATGTTCAGCGTCAGATCAAAACTGTCAGAGCGCTGAGCAAAGAAAGAAAAGTGTCTGAGAAGGTCAGACATAAAAATGTAACCAAGTGTGAACGCTCAAGGCTACACGTGTATCCCCAGAGACCTTCAAGTTCCTGTTTCCACAACATGCAATATTATCAGGAAACCTGGCACTGCGGCCAAAAGAGGAAACTTGATCGAAGTCAGCAGCGAAAGATCGCTTCACTGGCGGAGAGAGCGCCTCAATCAGCTGCTGCACAAATTCGAACTGACCTTCAGACAGAAACATGCCACTTAAAATAAACACAGACAGGTCAATGAAAGATGGTGTGTGTGGACGGACAGACGCTCAGGAGGAGAGACCCAAAAATGCATGATTTATTTTTGCAAGAACACACATGATCTTAAAATAAAAGATTACTATCCAAGCCTCCGCTGCAGGTCATGTTTGTTTGAGCTGAACAATGCTCCAAAACACACTTTAAAAACAACTTCCTGGAATAGAAGAAGGAAATCGACCCTTTGCTCTGTAGCGACAAACTGCCTCCTGATCCATATCCTTTCTAGTAAAGCTGGAAATTAATCTTTAATATCTTGAGTTGTTTGCAAACAAAGAGGAGCTACTGAAGAGGTGCAAGAAGCTCATTTACGAATATAAATATCCGATGGTAGATCATTTGTTATCTAAAGCACTGCAGGTGCGGTATGTTATTGTGGAACAAGGTGGCCGATTGTTGTCTAATTCCCAGGTCGTCAAATACTGATGCTTTGGGTTAGCAGTTTGGTCCGACAACCAAACAAAGGTCGTTGGTCATCTGTCTCCAGAGCTGCAGACTGAATCGTTAATTTAATTAACCGCATTAAATTCTCAATCAATGAGACTCTGTTTAATATTGAAAACATACAGAAATATGCTGACTAAATAAATAGAGTGATAGTGTCAAGAGACAAACAGTAGCAGCCAATATTTCCATTATTGGCTTTCAAAATAATGACCTTTGCAGAGGGAATTTAATTATACAAGTACTGTAACCTGAGGCTGTTTGATGTACATTATAATACTGAAAAAAACACAACAGGAGGCAGAAGTATTTTTTTATCAATACCAACCAGCTCGAGACTCCAAGGAATGACAGGGGGGCAAATAAAAATTACAAAGAGCTAATTTATTTAACCTTCCTCGGCCAAATGAGTAAATGAATGTGCTTTTGTGGCTGTGCAGCATAATTTGCTAAAGTTAATGGTTTGAAAATGGAGTTGATGCACCACAACTTTAAATGAAGGAAGTATTTTATTATTCTAATGATTTTTTAAATTAAGTTATTACTGAAATATTTGCACTTGATGATCCTTTTTTAAATGATTAATTGGCTGTTGAATGTTAACATGTCCAATAATCAGAAAGGACACTGCTTGAAATTTTTATCAAAATGTCATATTGGGTTATTCCACGCAAACTCACCAAGAATTTAGAACTCTTCTCAGTTCATGTCACGAATTTTCTGATTTTCTTTCTTGCAAAATTTCTCTTAAATTCATGGGACTCCACTACAAATATTTTTTTAGTTATGAGTCTTTTCAGTTTGGTGCCCAGAGCTGAATTTGTTCATATTTGCAATTCTATTCTGAACCTCATCAGCTGCTTATTTTTCATAGCATTATGCTGAAATTTGTACTAAACATCAAAGTAACCCTAATGATAATTTGTATTCATCAATCTGCATTCAAGTATCCATGTAAATAGTTGTTGTGCTTCATGTTTTAAAGTGGTTAAAAAGTTTTTACCCAGATGAAGAACCTTCTAATTTAGAAAAAAACGTGGCATCTCCACTAGTTCTCACTTTCTTGCAATCAGGCGTTGATTGTGTGAAGTATTCGTTTCACATCTAAGAGGTTATTTGGTATTTATTTCTTTCAAAATAGCTATTTTTATTACTTTTCACTGACTGTGATATTAGAATCAGTGGTTTTATTTCATAGGTAGATGTGGCACTTCAAGGTTTTCTTTTCTCTATGTGATACCTGTTGAGCTTGTTTTTCTATTTGATTCTGAAACAAGTTACAGCTTGTACTTGATCAGTTTGTTACATATTAGATGACGGAATTGGTGAGGCTTTGATTAAAGTCACAAAAAATATTAAATTAACCCCTGAGGGAAAAACTTCAAAAAGCCGTAATTAAAAAAAAGTATGTGGGGAAGAGCTATTTGATTTTTGTAAGGTCCCATGAGTTTCCCCATGATCGTTTTAAAGAAAGTCCATGACGTTACTGTGATATCCTGGGTAAGGTAGTAGGGAATGACCCTATTATGACTTTAAAGTGAGAGGTTTAATATATTTAAAGTTATATTATCTCAGCAAACTGGCAAAAACTGTCATCCGAAGTCACATATTGTACACGGCCTGTATCTCAGGGTCCTAAATTGTACCGTGCCATTAAGATAAGATGATATCATACCGATTTTGTCAGATGTGAAACTCGGATGTGAGTTTGGACTCTTGTAGCTGCGGTGCGAACGCAGCCTCGAGTCACTTCCTTGTGAAATCACTAAAGTCACCTTCACCACATGGGACCAGGAAGTGCGTGATGACGAGAAGAATGCTTTTCTATTCTTTCTGTTCTGTTTTCTAGAAGCACGTCGATGTTTATTCCTGA